>CM069863.1:117039522-117705772 GCA_036172795.1 Pelodytes ibericus
TGGGTATGTGAATTTATTAAGTTAACACAGTATAGAAATGTAATTTAACCCACAGCTTATTTGCCCACCATGGATTCATGCACAATCTCATGTGTAAAAATATATATTTCATTGGTACCTACAAATATATGTACATAGGTATTATTACATAATGGAAATCTGTGCATTCTGCTTTTATATACAGAATTTAAAACAGTAATATTTATTGGACTAACATTACATTTTTTTGTAAGTGGCAAGAGTCCAAAACATTTATACAAAAGTATTTCTGAATTATTCAACATTTATACAAAAGTATTTCTAAATAATGCAACATTTATTTACTGTTTGAATATATATGTATCTGTGTGCTTGTATATATGTATACATAAATATATTCTTAGAAACATATGTTACATATGTAATGTATGATATGAGTAGATAAATATACATAAATGAATGTATATACACTTAAACATATATTTATACTGGTACTATACATGTGTATACTGGTATCCTTTTTGGCCTAGTGAGGGTATGCCATTACTAAATTAACATCAGTTATCATGATTTATTTATTTGTTGATAAAATACCTGGAGAATTTGTTAATCCAAATAATTATATTTCAAAATTGAGGCATTGTGGAAGACTATACATGTATACCGATAAACAAGATGTGATGCACATATATAATCCTAACAACAAGACAGTTTACAATTCTTTGATTAATATTAGATGATTGTTTTAAATACAGAAATACCCCCAAGGCATATTCCATGCAGTGCTAGTGTAGTGATCCCATATGTACTACTTGGCTTCAGGTTTTTAAATAGAAAAATTATAAGGGCCTAACTTGAGGTAGGGAACCAGATCTTGTCTACACCCACTTTTATTGTTGATGCTGCCTTATAGCTCAGATTACTTCCTTCTAAACACAGAATATTATTATCAAAAGAGATTAACATACATACATAAATACATTATATATATATATATATATATATATATATATATATATATATATATATATACCTATTTATAAATCTATTAACACACATACATTAGTATGTAATATATATATATGTATATATATATATATATATATATATATATATATATATATGTGTGTGTGTGTGTGTGTGTGTACATTTTTTTAGATTTAACCCTTTTATGTGCATTCCTCTAACATTCAAAGTATTTTAATGGTATTCTAATTTGATATTAATATATCTCCGAGATCTATGTTTCTAATCACTTGGTGTTTTCTTAGCATTAGTTGAAAAATGTGTGGGTGGATGTGCTGTGAGTGGGGTTATAAAAAGATAAGAGGGTCTTTCCATCCAGGTCGCCATGTGTAGGGTGAGGGGTTAAAACAACCGGACTAGAGTGCTGTGCACTTTACTGTCAGAGGTCAGAAGTAGGGTCTTGTCTCTGTGCTCGTGCGTATAGACACTTGCTTGTGTTTACAAGTCTTTCACCTCCTACCGCGCTTTTTTAGGACAGGGTTTGAGGAAAGTAGACTTTAAGAGAAAATAGAAACACGAAAAATAATGCAATCAATTACATATTTTAAATAACTCTGACTGAAGACAGCCTTCTTCGTATAATGTATGCAAATGGGTAATTTATATTTACAGAGGAGGGTAGATATTAAAGGCGTTATTTAACAAAACAAAACAAAAAAAATTTCGGGCAAATTACTAAAAGTTGAGGTTTTCATGGAAACCAATGGAAGGTTCCTGTCCTTCAGAGAATTCAGTTATTAGCAGAATTCCTATTTATATAAAGAGAGTTCTGCGTGTTGGTCAATTAATAAGTATATACAGTGGATTTAAATATGTATTTTCGCTATTTAAAAAAAAAAACACATTAGCATTGAATCTCCATAGACCTGACACAACTAAGAAACTGATGTTTTTATTATTCGACTTTTTTTTTTCTCACTGTACTAAGTCACTAATTACTGTGACCT
Organism: Pelodytes ibericus; assembly: GCA_036172795.1. Lineage (NCBI taxonomy): Eukaryota > Metazoa > Chordata > Amphibia > Anura > Pelodytidae > Pelodytes > Pelodytes ibericus. Next base: position 117,041,475 of record CM069863.1, read on the forward strand.
GAAGTTGTAAAAAATGTAACATGTAGGTCTCACCAGCAGAAGGTTAGACGTTGTACTAAATATTATATAATGCTGCTAACCTTCTGATTGCATGAACAATCCTGCTGTGAATACAAATTAAAAGCTCACCCCTTAAGCAGAATATATTTTAGTAGTCTCAGCGCTGTGCCAGCTAAGGAAATCTTTTTAATTACTCAGTAATGTGGATGTTGCTGTTTTCTAGAGGGTAATCACTCTCAGGGTAAATCTCAAGAGTGCTAGACAGGCCGGAGCCAACAAAAATGTAGCTTTTGACGTTAAAAGCTAAATCGTGAAGCGGAGCTGCATAGGGGAAATAGATTGGTAGATTGGGATGTCAGTGCTTTGGACTCTAGTCGCCTAGAAGTGCTAGCCCATGGTTTGATAACCCTGGCAATCTTGGACCAGAAGCCTGGGAATCTGGATTCATCCTCCCTGTGCGCTTTAACATTGCCCCTGATGAGAAAAAAAACAAACAAACAAGGGATTTATTTTTAGCCTATTAATAAAATATATAAAATTATACTTGTTTGTGTTTTGTGTCGTTTATTGCTCCTGGAAATCATAGGGTTGGAAGTGTGCGAAAACTAAGTCTGCAATACCTGGAAAAAAATAAATAAATATTATTAATAGCATTATTTTTATTATTGTCATGATTAATTTTACAAATACTCATATGACACAAATTCAGATAATAACATAAATTAAAAAGAATGTAAATTCGAACGCTACAATTAAGGTAGTTTGTTACAAGGTAACAAAATCCAAGGGGCTGCGATTCTCATACTAAATATTAATTAACTCTTCACTTACCAGAAAAGAAGAGAAAACAATTACACAATGTAATTCACATGATTAAATTATCCTAGATCATAACTTTGTTTTATGCTGAGCAATACATAATCCCTGTAGATTTTAGATGTCAAAGTAAAAACACTAACATTATTTAATTCCTTTTATGTAACTTTTAGACCTCTTTAATATATTGTAGTACAGATAAGTGCAATCATTCATTTAATAATATTTACTCGAGCAGAAAAAGGAAAGAGTTAGGTTTAGATTTCCTAGAATCAGTGCTGGAAAGCAGTAAATTAATGGGTTTATTCCACTGATGGCTAAACCTTGGCACTCCAGTCTGTAGTGTACTCCATTTCCCATGATGCTTTAAGACTGGATGAGCATCATGGGAAAAAAGAGCAGCTGGAGCACCAAAGGTTAGACATGACTAGTCTATTCTGTGCTGATAAACAGTTTTATCTACTTTCCTAAACAGAGTCATTGTTATGAAATGTAGCCCAGTGTAGCACGGGCTGATACCAGTGGCAGTGAGACCATTAGGAGAGAGCAGGCAGATCCCCTCCATTTGTCTTCTAATAGGTTTTGAGCTGTCATTTGGCCCTTATTAGAAACATTCAGTTCTGGGGCATTTTTTTTTCTTTCTCAGTATGCACTTTAACAAGTAAAGGGAAAACCGGTTTGCACATATTTCTAGACGTCCTCGATGCCCCTTTGAGTAATTATTGCTAATTTGTTATCTTTGTCAAGATAGGGTCAGAGATAGATGTGAAGATTGTGTCATATTGAGAGAGGTAAAGTCATGTATGCCCTTTGGGCTAAAAAAAAAAAATGAAACAAAAAATATGACAAATACTGAATACACAAAATCACTAACAAACATATGTAATTGTTTGAGATATATGTGAATCCTCAGTTTAGCACATCACTGTAAATATGTTATGAAATCCCTAATTACATTGTTGCTAAATCTGTAGCCGAGCACTCAGCGTTATAACAACACACACTAATCTCATTAGTAATTTAGCAGGCTTCACATGAGCCTCTTTTAAGAGGGATTTCCTAATACCAAAGATAACTCCTTACAGCACTCCGAGTTTATATATAAAGGGTGTTACACGGACCCTGAAGACCCCGGCCTGGTCTTTCCCTTCTAAATACAGTCACTTATTTAATAAGGCAGAGATCACTTTAAAATACAGTGGAGTTTGAAGAATAGTCTCAGTCTCGCACTATAACCTATGTACATTCTTAAAGGGACACTGTAGCCTAAATATTATGCATGGTGGGAAGAAAATAAAATGTCCATACTGCTGAAGCAAAGACACATCTGAAGAACAAAATGTGTTTAAAATGTGTAGGCGCTGCAACTAGTTTTATCTGGTGGTACCATATACAAATTCATTATTCTCTATTATAGTACTGTACTTCCTCTGCATTTTAAGGCACGTGGTTATGTCAGACATTTGAGAAAAAAGACACCTTCAAAGCACATTTTCTCTTAATGTATCCATTTGTTAGCAATTCTCCTAAAACACTATATAAATCAGTTTTATTTTCTACACTTATTCTGCAAACACTGAGATCCTTAAACAATTTGAACACTTTAACTCTTTGAGTACTAGCCATTTCGAAATCAAAAGGTTAAATGGATGTGCACTGAAGAAGGATGGGGAGGGGTGGGGAACATAAGTAACCATTTACTTCCTTTACATAAATTGTGACCTAACTGAGAACTCAGTAGATTAATGTTGGCAAGATATCCCTATTGTGCATCACGTGTTATTCCTTATTATGAAATAAGTTTCCCCTTCATATTTTCAAGGGCTTATTTTGCTTTGATGACTAGATTGTGTAGTTCTGATTACTTAAAAAGAAAAAAAAAAAAGTATTCATTCCTAGGGAGTATATAAGTTTTTACATGTGTTATTCCTGACATCTGGGAGTGATTACAGGCCAAGTCCCACCCCCTTTTGTGCTGGCTGTATCTAAGCTGAGAGCCTATAGACAAGTTGACGTCAGATCAGACGGCTAGGAGCCATCCTGCTCTTGACTTGGGTGTAATCAGCTCTCTCTGGTCTGTAGATTGGGCTTCAGTTCATTCCTCCAGCTGGAATGCGGATGCTATGGCACCATATTCCACAAATATTTTCAGGAGATATGATTCGGCTCTTAGGTTTCCAGGCCAAAACATATACAATCCAGCATCAATGTTCTCTCCCAGGGGAACAGATCACTCAGTATGATACTCAAGACAAAATGTAAGGTGGGCTACGTATGCAGAGCAATTCTACGTCAAAGTTCTAAACGTGGAGTAATCACCATGGAAACCAGTGGATCTGATTGCTTCACTTTTAGCACTTTGGGAATTACGTACAGCGTGCAGATCCGAGGGCAAAGCGATGTATCATACAACCATAACTCTCTTTATATATTCCAGTGGGTGGCTCGCATCCAAGGTAAACACATAGCTTTATAACGGCCAACAGCAAACTATTAAACAAAGTGAAACTTTTATGATAATTCCTGTTTAGGGAAGATGTGTTTCTAATCATCACAAGCTGATCTCAGTTAGTAATTATTCTGGTGCAGAGAGACGCAATGCGATAAATATGAGGAAAAGAAGGAGGTAACGGAAGGCAGAGCCCTCGCTTTCTGCACCTGCTCCAGAACCTATTAACACGTTACTAACCTAATACCCACTGGATTCACATTTACTGCTAGAATATTCCAAATCGCAACGAAATGATTTATCCGTCATAATGCTTATTTCTTCAATTATAATGAGCTAGCATATGCCGCAGCGGCTACCTGATGGCTCAATCTTGCCTTATGTATCCAAATAACAGTATGCATAGCATCAGTACCTGAAACCCCCCCCCCCCCCCCCCCCCCCCCGACAGTCAGAGTCCGAAAGAATGGTAAATAAAGAGCAATTCTAGCCCAAATTTCTAAAAGTGGAACAGTCAGTAAGAATATTCTATTAGGACTTTATTCGTTTGGTCTTTAAAGACCAAATTGCTAGGTCCCTTTCTCAGAATTGAAGTGAAATGAGAAGGCACTTTCAAACTTAAGGCCAAAGCAAAGTAGCTGAGTTTTGTGGCTCGCAGCTCTTCCTATGACTATTTTGGTCTAAGTTTGAAATTCCCTCCAATTCTCTCCTTTCTGTTTGAAGCCCTTAGTTTCCATAGCGACTGCTCCTTTTAGACTTTTACTTACTTTTTATACACTCACCCCACATGTTACAACTAATGTGTCAGAGTTGATATGTTATGCATATGGATTGTACATTATAAAAGTCAATTTCAGGCAAAAAGGGACATTCTGACTATTATGAGTCTACACGTATGAAATTCCCGAAGTACCAAACTAGTTACTAGACTAAACAGAGAAATGTAAGTGTTTTAATGAGATTAACTTCTTGGTACATGAAACCTTGTTGGGTTTTTAAAAAAATGACACCAAACACTGACATAAACAAAACAATAAACAGGTAATTTATGTGGAAAGGAAACTTGGCTGATACCTAATATTTAATATCATTATTTGGCGCGGATCATACTTAATGGTACTTAAATGGAAACAATACTTTAGTGTGTAACCGGAACACATTTCAGACTTTGTCAGTTTTTTAGCTACACTATTATTTTACACATCATCTAAGTGGCCTCTAGGCATTTTCTGTTATAACTGATTCACTGGTTGTGTTTTTAGAAATTTCATGCATTGCCTTTGAAGAAAGATTAACCTCACTCTCGACGTAAACAACTTTAAAATAATCCAAAGCAACACAAATGAGCAAAGAGCCCAATCAGAGAAATACGAATATACAAAGAAAAAAGCCATATACAAGTGTTTTTTAAAAAAAACCTAGACGCCACATATTAATAATCTATATACTAACATATAAACACGTGTATGTATGGAGAGACAGAGAAAGAAAGAATGCAAGCTCTTTTGAACAACACATACCTTAATCCTGTGTATCTAACTTCCATTATGTGCTCTATGTATATATTAATTAATAACTGTATTAAAAACAAATGTGTTTGCTTGTCTGCACAGATATACAGAGTTATACAGTTATGCTAGATAGACAGACAGACAGACAGACAGACAGACAGACAGACAGATAGATAGATAGATAGATAGATAGATAGATAGATAGATAGAAACAGATGATAATTAGATAGACAAATGCATACATAAATAGATTGATTTTAGTTGAGCTATACAATATCCATGTGTAATATTGACAATGTATGCTGATTTTCTGTATATAAACTGTATTCCTGGGTAAAAATCCATGTCGATTTCCAGTCTATTAGTAAAAGGTTTGATAGGCCTGACTAATCATCCCCTTTATTCACTAATACCCTGCCCTGCTCTTAGTCCTGCAGTAAACAGATCATTTCATCCTTCTGCATAATCACATCAGATATAGCGATAGCACTGGGGATAGCAATAAACCGCATCCCCTGCAACACAAGCCTGGTGTAAAACAACCTTACTACTCGTGCTAGCTGAAGATTTATTGAGTGAGCAAAGAAGACACAATCTATTGTTAGCATCTTGCTTGTCAAAGCCAAGTTTGTCATCAAATTTATAACCAGTTAAACTGAATTTGCAAATTTGAAATCCAAATAACCTAACCGATTATAAACATTAAATATGTACACGTCGCTAGAAAATATTATTATGCTTCATTGTCTGCCAACTAATATCCCATGTAAACACGATATTCCTATGCACGATCCGTGATATTTATTCATTGCATAGACTCCAGAGAGGTATATATTTAGTTTTATCCCTGGAAGTATTATGCTATGAGAGGTGTAAGTGTGATTTAGCAGGCCTACACACTGTGTGATTAAACAGGGTATATTGCTGGAGCTCTATATAGTGTTGTGTGCAATATCATGTCTGTGCCCCTATGGTGCTGCTGTCAGCAGTGACAGATCCCAGATGGAGCAGCTACTGTATGTGAGATTGAGTTTCTCAGCAGAAAAGACTTGGCCTTCCCTCTAAACGTCTTCAAAAAGCTTCTCTAGATACTTCTGAACACTTCAAGCAAACGAAAAAATATTGCAGACTGTCCATATCTCTAACCGGATCCCGGGTATTTACTAACGTATTGCTGAACGTGCCTTGCTTTTGGGTTAATGAAGTCATCTACTGGCACTCTGTGTCCCCTGCCTAAAACCCTTCATGCAACTAGCTTCAGACTGTACAGACCCCCAGACCCCAGGTCTCCTGCCTCTGTACACTGGTGAGTAACACTCCACGCAGAACTATCAATTGAATTTAGTTATTACAGTGGAACTGTACATTCAGATACAGAAGAGTTCATGTTATTTTTATTACTTCTGTTTATGTTTTGTCTAAGGCTGCTAGGAGATATTTCTTTATATATATATATATATATATATATATATATACACACACACACACAGTACACAATAATATATACAGTACTGTATGAACTGTTATGGACATAACCTCAGCGTTAAATTGTGTACGATTACTGCTCATACTAATTACCAATCTATACAGTATTGCTATAGTCACTGTTTACGTAACTGGATTGTAAATAGTAACTATTGATTTAACTGTATAGTTACATATATAGTTTTTTGAGATTGTGCCTACGTAGGGTTGACAAAAATAATCACTATTTCAAGTATGTAAAAGTAATCACATATGGCACTTAGAAAAAGTAAATATTAATAAATAAAAAGATAATTAAATAAAAAGTAAACACTAACAAACACGCAAGTCGTAAAAATCTGTTTATAAAAATAAGTAAATTACCAGTAGATAAATTATATATATATATATATATATATATATATATATATATATATATATATATATATACATACATACATACATACATACATACATAAAGTTTCTTTAGATGTTACGACGTTAATTTTAATGTGTTGGTACCCGTATATATTGATAGGTTTTTTGTATAAAGTAATCTTTATAGTTATTTATAATATAAATTAATACTAAATGTGTGTGCGATATTATTATTAATTTCTTTTTAAAATATGAAACACATAATATACATCTACTGCACACAACCAGACAGTCTTTAACCTATTAGATTGAGCTGTCTTGAGCTGAGAGCTGATATTTTGCAGCTTAACAAATATCATCAGTGCACATTTCCTCTTTACACCAGATTTTGTTTTGAGAAGAAACCACCTTAAAATCCTTCCTTTATTAGCCCTCCTCGCTGAGCCAGGTTTCTGATCAGAACCATCCTCTGTGTACACGGTACAACATGACCAAGGCTGATCCACATCTGGATCCCGTGCACTGAACCGAGATTAAAGTCCCATGTACTGTCCTTTCACTGCAGGTGAACAAGATGTGAGGTTATCTGATCCATCTCTCGTGTTTTCTGGTAAGAAACCACTAATAGCGCGAATCCTGTACCTCATAAGATTTAGATTTTAGGATAAGAGTCTGCATTTTCTACCCATTCAACTCCCATAAACTATATGACTTTTAAATCGCCTTCTCAGGCTACACTCATGCCTTGCTTGAAATGTAATTTTAAAAATGTGTTTTGTTTCTAGACCGATCCCACACAAAGAACTGGGAGATTTTTTTTTTTAACAGAGCATCAAATTAAATCTTAGCCTGTATTAGAAGCCTAATTATGACCCTGTGTGCTCTAGAAAGCCTCCTGCGGGGAGCTGGGAGCCATGGATGTAATGGAGGACAGACCTCCCAAGTGGCAGTGGCCTGGGTGTCACTATCAGGGACTCAGCACTCTGTCCACTCCCCCCATGTACTTTCATTCTCAGTGACACCAGTTTAATGGAGCATGAAACAACCAGACGATATGAACTCCTATAATCTGCATCTTTAGACATATCTGTGTTCTACATGCTTCTAGATTCTATCTTGCACTCCGTGTAGATATATTGATTCTGTTTGTTTCTAGAATGCACCATAAATAAAGATATTTCATCTAGAGATGGACGAGAGGCTGTTTTATTTGAATTTGATTGAATCCAAGAATTAGTATCTGCTTACTGTGAGCCTGTGCAATGGTATGTACTTGTAACTTTGCAGATTTTAGCTACCTACATTCCTTGATTATTCCATTCGTATCTTCCAGTAATCTGCTTACTCCAAATAGTTTTTTGGGCTATCTATCTATCTATCTATCTATCTATCTATCTATCTATCTATCTATCTATCTATCTATCTATCGATCGATCGATCGATCTATCGCTCTGTCGCTCTGTCCCTAACTATACTTAGTCACACTGGTTATATTCAAATTATAGATACAGACAGTCGGCTTAGCATTTTTAGTGTGGTTTATAATAATTACTATTTTAAGCAATATAAACTCAAGTAATTTGGATTTGTTTGACTAATGATTCTTGCTGTCATTGTTACTCTGCCAATCAAGATAGTATTCGAAGAATACATCGTCTCAATAAACGTAACAAAACACATGGATACTGTGGATACTGTGTATACAACAATGCACACAGACATAGTAATGTGTAAATCCTTAATCTGATAAATGTAAAGATATTGATGAAGAGAATGATAGTACAATATGTTCTAATTTATGTTACACCGATTTTTCGAAATTGTGCGACACACATAATGTTATCAAAAGCGCTTCAAATTCTCCCACCCCCATTAATAGTACATCTCTCATCCAACTCCAGATATGCTCTATCTATATGACATTATACGACCAAGACCCTGCCCTCCTTAGTTCCAATACTCCTAAACTAACAAAATTACCGATTAGGTATCTGCCATTTGTACAGCGCTGCGGAATATGTTGGCGCTTAAAAATAAATAACTTATCATAACTATAGTATTTGTATATTAAATATTAAATGCATCTACAAAGGCTAATGATAGGCTAACCTATATTGATATTGTAGGAATTTTAATGTTTTGCTGTTATACATGGATATTTATAATATTATAAAATATTAACCATCATTGTGATTTAATTCACGGCCTAATTTATCGTTTTATCATTTACAATATAGAGTTTTTTCCTATAATATACCATATATAGATTTACACACACAGATATGCCAATATAAGGAAATAGGAAATATACATGCATTGTTATCAATCCTATTTAATTGTAACATTAACATCCAGAAGGCAATTGCTACCGGCATGTGTGTGATTAGAATGCAGCCAACGTATTTGCTATAGTATTAAAGTCAATACAAGTTATTACCAGATACACAATTCGATCTGAAACATTTAGATCGGGCATCCTGGCTCCATCTAATAGCTATAATGGGCTGTTATTTTTACTAAACGTTTAGGACTGACATTTAGTGACCTCTGACTCAATTAAAATCATTTTGTATCATCCGAGGAGCAGAAAATAAAGAGGCTTTACTGCAGGTATGATGGATGGTGTGCCTAGCTATCATGTGGAGATCATATATCCAGATCACTGCTTTTATGCACTTTTATAAATTAGAAACAAATAGCTGGGAATCAGACAGGTCTCTGGATTCATCAGCTCTCAGTATATTTACATTTCCTAAATCTATCAATTTGATACAATAGGTACAATTTAGCACTTGTTGTATTATGGCAGATACATTATTGCTACATCATAAAACAATGACAATGGTTAGTTCAGAGATTAGTTTCTCAACAGATTTTCCTCTGGAGTTCTACCTTCTGTTTCTACTGATACTCTGAGTGTCTTATTTAACTCTCTCCTTGCCAAATCTGTGTATACTGAAATCTCTTCCCCTGTCTCCCAGCTCCATCCAATCCTCTCTCGCTCTCTCCCTCCCTCCCTCTGACACACTTGTTTTTATCATTTAACCCCATACTTACCAGGATAGTTTGATTCATTAAATTAGGCAAATCTATCATTATACCATAACCAAGGCGCTTCTCAGGTGCAAAAGACTTATTTCACAATAATCAAGCCATTATAGAGAACATTCACACATCCTCAAACAAAACAGTGTTCCTTACACAGAATCAATTTATTATTTAGAAAAAAATATTGTATATTGGCCTGTATAGTTTGTAGTAAAATCAGGATTAAACAGTGTTAAAACATTGATCGCAATTTAAACATAATAATAATAATCATGCTAACACCAGCTCTGCTATATATATGATGCAGTGTTTCTCACCTGTCCTTTCCGTCTCCAGTAATGGTTATTTAAAGATCTGCTCAGGTATTCAAATTATTTCGACTCCTTTGATATGTTACTCGTCTGTTTGGATCTACAGCTTCTACACGCGAGTCAGTGTGGGTTAATGCTAATTGTTAGCATTTCGCTGTGGGTTCACATTGCAACTTTCAAATGCATTCTTTACCCTGAAACTATGGGATTTGTTTTGGAGTTAAATTGTAACTCTTTGAGTGCCGGAGGGTATCAAGGTATAAAGACATTGTTCGAGTTTATTCTTTAGATCTGGTGGATTATTGCAGTTCTATGCAGAAATTGTGAGTTATTTGGCTCATAACAGCTGTGCTCTTTAGACCAGAACTTTGTATGTGATGATACCAGCGCCTAATTTGGGAATGTCCGTATACTTCTATACCTACTTTACAGCAACGAGATTAAAAGATGTGAGATCTGATTTACTGATCATATTGTGCTCTAGATGATAAATAGATTTCAAGCAGGTATTATATTATTATAGCCGAGGGAATCAAATCAATAAGTGATATAATCAGATTATAATTGATTGAAATTCAAATGGCAAATTCGTTATATTCAGGTAAGTAAAATAAAAAATATATAAATATACCATGGTCTCTAGATGGAAGATAAGATAGTTAGTGAAGAGGGAGATATTAGTACAAAATGAATGAAGAAATTTCTATCATTAAAACATCATTTATATAAATAGTGATTACATCTCTTTATTTGATACCTAATAAGGTCTCATCCCTCCAACTCCTCTTATTTCCTACTGGATCAAACAAATGGGATTAAAATGTGAATAATAATCTTATAATAAAATATTTAGATTTCTTCCGTCATTAGAAATGATTTTTCTTCTTTTCCAACGTGAAATGTTGTTATTTACCATAAATGTATCATGACATTTACTTGTGATGTTATTTTAGCCCGAGACTTATCGCCAAAATCGTCTCAACTTGGCTTTTGTCGATAAGCCTCGGCGAAAAACAGACATACTGACTATTGGGCACAAAATCTATGTAATAATCGCACCAGATTATAGATATACATTAAGTAAATAATATTCCTTTTTATAGCAATGCTGCCCATGACAATTATGTACAGCAAAACAAAACTGCCGGTTTTAATCTGTTTCCAAGAGACAATGTGCGAAAAATAAGGAAAATGACTAAAAGTCGCTTGAAATGCGTGTTCACGTCAGATATGTGTATTTATTACGTCAAGACACTACATTACTTGTTGCAGCTTCATAAATTAGCGATAATGAACATTAATAATAATAATAATAACAGTAATAATAATTAAGCAATATATTTCTATAACTGTATATAGCAACAATAATGCACTTAACATGAATGAACTGTAAATCCGTCTATAAATCTGTATTAGCCAGTAGTGATTGCTTTAAATATAATAGCTTCGTATTTTACAGCAGAAAATTGTGTGTGTGTATATATATACAAATATACAGTACATAAACCTAAATTAATCCCTCACATATCAACATTACAGTAAACTGTATTTCAGACATCAGCACAATCAGCACAATATTGGTTTGATCCGTAAAAAGACCAAAGCAGGAAATGATTTGCATATTTAAAGTGATTTGTTTTTTTTTTTGCACCTGATCCATATTCAGTGCATACTAACATACTAACATACTAATCGTTTGTTACAACACACAGTATTTGAAAAAGGCAAACGAATATTCATTTTCAGCAGAAGATCTTTAACACTTTGTTTCCAGTAATGGATCAATCATCACACTACACACACTGAAAGAGTTAAACAGTATGTTTATCGTGAAGAATTTGTGTCTTGCCCAGTTATGGGGTGCACGGGGTGCCCTGACATTCCTAAAACCAGATTAACAGTCCCAGTTGTGATATAAAGCCCTATTTGAAGATAAGAGTAGGGATTCATGGCAGACACCTCACTCAATCACAGACGTTAAGAAATCACAGGCTGTCTTGTATGTTCTCCCCAGAAGGACTGGCTATTTCTCCTCAGGCAGTCTGGACCTTTCAAGTAGGACAGATACAGTATACATGTTGTCCTCTGGAGAGTTCACTCTGAACTGCTTTTAATGAAACCTGAACCCCTCACTTTAATATCACCACAAAGCAAGTCTGTATGGATCATATCTTAAAGGCATTCTGACATCACGAGCTATATATATATATATCACAATATATAAGACGATATATATATATATATATATATATATATATATATATATATATATATATATATATATTTATTTATTTATTTAAATCACCTATCTTAACATGCATATAACCTTAGGTACGAATTGTGGAATACTGAATGAGCATTTGTGTGCCTGAGCGTGATTTTTTTACCATATTCCAAAACGTCTTGAGAGCCACAGCCAAGGTTAACAATTGCTAGTATAAATCTTAAGGAAATATGTAAGAGATCCCTTTAATAATGTAACTTTCTGTTATTTTCTTAATTTTTATGAGAGGACAATTGGCAGACACACATGTAAGATCCCCAAATCTCCTGCAGAGAAGAAAACTCAGCCAAGACAATATAAAAGCCAAAACATGCAGTCACTGCCATGATTTAATTAAAACAAAAAGGATCTTAAAAGAAACAGCAGCAAGAATTTTAACAGATAATAATACAGAATGTAATTTTTAGATTTGCATCCCTCAAACCATCTCAGATGTAATATCTGGCTGCCAAGTTCAAATGGAACACATTCTAGCACATATTAAATAGAGGGGGTTATTATTGCACATAAGGTGTATAAGATTAACCCTTTAAGTGGGAGCTTTCAGTATGGCAAGCTGTCTTGGGATATTGAAAAGTACACAGAAAAGTTGAACGGACTCTGGCGATGCACTCTGGCGCCACCATCTGTCTCCTTTTAATATGACACTACAAAGGGAACTTGGCTGAAAGATCAATCTTCTACGAGTGTTGGCATCTTACAAACTGGAGGTCTCTGTCTGTTAGTTACATGAGCTTACCATGGCATTAACCTTCTAGCCACCAGTATCTTTGCTGCGGAAACACAAGAGTTAAAATATTCTGTGCCAATTTTTGGGGATCATCTCTTCCTTACTTGTCATCATTTAAACAGTTCCCTTGAGCGTTCCAATTACTAGTTATTAGCATCATTTGCTGTATTTTATGTTTATTGTACAATACAATAAAATGTCTGGAAACAGGACAAGACCAGTTAATTGATGAGGGTAAATGTAAGTAATGAAAAATGAGAGCAAACATTTGAGGTTTTCTTAAGTGATTGGAGGGATTTTTAGATCCATTATCTGCTGGAGGCGCTGTGTCTATGAAACTGTGTGTGGTGTGTATTTATTCAGTGTCCATACTGCACAATATGACTTGATGATGATGGAGATAGGATTAATTATTTTAAGATGTAAAATGCTTCAAACATTTATTTTTCTCCACTTTTGCCTTTTTATAAGTCAGACACCGAATTAAAAAATAAATGGTTTGATTGGAAGTGAAAACACCAGTTTCTGCCAATCAAATTTCTTGTACTTCCGATATTCACAGGGTTAATCCGTTCGGTACCGGTTGATTGCGAGGGTATTAATACCAACAGACCAATATAATATTCTTCGACCAAAAAGAACAAATACATCCACACATAGCTGTGATCTAGATAGATGTAATGTTAAATTAATGACCGCATTGCTCTATGGCGAGATTGCCCATTTTGCACATCAATTACATTATTCATAAAGAATCATAATGCCGGTTTTTATTAACTGTCCATACACTGCACCAGAACGCATTCACATAGAATTGTATTATAATAATAAGCAGGTAGTATAAACATTAAGATGAGAGACACTTCATAATTGTGGAAGTTGCAGTTAACGGATACTACTGAGTTGCTGATTAATTATTATTACCACTTATAAAAATAAAAATCAATTAAATGCTCCAGTTATTACCAGCTGGTTAAGTAGGTGTTGTATGTATATTCTATATATATATATGTTGAAAACAAGTACAGTTAGAATGATGTCCTTTATATTAACACATGCACGGCTAACAGTACTCTCCGGTTATGTCTGCAGTCTAGTCACCCCAAAGTGAATTGTTTGTATTAATGACACTGACATGAATAAACTGCAGGGCTGATGGTTTAACCTATTCAATGCCTGTCGCCTCCGACAAGGGTTAAGTGGCACTTACATCTCCTCCCAAGTAATCAGGGTTGTATTGTCTCTCTATGCGTTACATTTGTAGCTTATAAACTTAAATTGGCCATTTCTGCTGGACCAATTGCAAAGATTTAAATTACTAATGTAAAAATGGGAGTGTTATTAGCATTACCAGATTCTGATAGAGTATAGAGAACTATTAATATGCAGCACTCCTAGATTATGGACTATGGATGGTGTCATATAGATATGTTTAAATGTACTGGGGATTGTAAACTTATTACAAAACATTCCGTACTATAATTATACAACATATATTAATATGTGCAACAGACATAAATATAATATATTTGACGATTGAAGATGTTTAACTGATTATAAATGTAGTATATGCATTTTGAATTGTATATATTTATGCAAATGTAGATATATATGTAATACACACTAAAATACTATTCACGTTATATATATTAGAATTACATATAACGGATATCCCAATTCGATTTATCTATGTATATGAACAATTTAATTTTCTTAAAGTCATAAAAAACAGCCTTCTTTTCATTCCTCGTGGAATCATTTCAGTAGAAACCATTAGATTCGATCCGAGTCTGTTGGCTTTTAATGGTTAATGGGTTGTAGTTTCTAGCACGTATTTTTAGATTTTCTTTTGTTTCCCCGCGAATCCTCATATCTTATAATAATATTATTTTAGCGATAATTTTCTGGACTTCCAGACACACCGGATATATGAAGCTCTTATCCTTAATTGTGGCTAAGCAGGATATTTCTAAATACTGAGCACATGCTTCATTCGTTAGAAAGTACATCTATCAACATGTTCTGTCACATCAGGTTTCAATCCACCGATACATTTCTCTGTTCTTTTAAATTGTATCATTCTTTATTTAACTTTTTTTCTTCTTACCCACTGCATCACTGCATTAAACTAGCAATATATACTTTGATTCGTACACATATAGGTATTAATCCGAATGAAACGGAGTAAAGGGAATTATACCAATTTTGAAGATTAATTTCAACTATCAATCTAGTCACGTGACCTTACTAAACCTGCCCAATTTATTCATAAAGCGTTTATACGAATAACATCGAAAGTCACATTTACAGTGGGTTTTTACAAGGGTAATGAAAGCGAATATGATAATTATTTTCTATGCATTAATTCACATTTAATTCATTCCAGTGACGTCTAGCGGTAGCGATATATATATCAAGTTTTTATTAAATATATACATACATATATACACATATACTTAAATAAAATTATTTATGTATATGCGTGTGTGCATAGCTGTATGCACACACATATCTGAATGTGTGTATGTGTTTATATGTGTATAGACTCTTAAGTAAACTTGTGTAAGAAATATTTCAGTCAGTTGCCATTATTTGACTGGTCTGTGTTTAGATTATGCTTGTTTTCCAGCATGGAGTCTGGCACATACACTCCAGAACGCGCATACTAATGATACATCGGAATGCAGCTTTAGATAAAGCACTCATTTTGAAGCAGATAATTGCCAGTAATGAGGCAGTATTTATAATATTCTGATATTGAAAAACAAGCAGTGATATTATTGTTTGTTGATCTGAACAATAACAAAACAGAGCTGTAAATTGTCTAAATTCCTTGTAACGATATATATATTGGCCATCACAGGGCCATCTATTCCGTATCTGGATGGAATAAGATCCTTATTCAAATAGAAATGAAAGAATTTCTGTAAATATGTCAAAAAGTAGTGCAATCGTTGCAGACATATTACGATATTCAGCTCTAATGCAATGCATTTTAACGCGTCGGGCTTTAGGTAGAAGAAGGTAAAATATAACTAAAGATGTGTGTTTAATACATGAGCTATAATCAGTATTATAGACATCAGTATAACTCATGCTAAGAGACTGAAGAGCATTGTTAGAGGTTCACCAGTTATTTTTTTTAAAACAAATTATACACTTTTATGATATATAACCTTAGAAACGTGTACAAACATTTTTCAAACGAATAAATCCTTTATGCGGATTAATAGTGGTGGTTTACTTAAAATCTTAATATTTAATACCAGGCAACGGCAGAGGTTAATGGAGTCTGAATGATCAAATCATAATTTTTTGTCGGAGATAGATTGAACAACCAAAAGAATGAATATGTATTCGATCTTGGTAATATTCGATGTTGAATAATCTTCTGATCAATGATACTGAAATTACTTTCTAAAAAGTGCACATACCTAATGGTTTCTTACCTGATGGTGATACAGTAATAAATACTTTCAAAGGTAATACCTTTAAGGATGGATAAAATTAGGGCACGACCTCTAAAATGTAAAGTCTATCAGATCTCAGGAAGAAATAGAGGGAGAATACTGGGCCTGCAAAGTATTAATAGCATTAATTATTTTAGTTCAAACAATAAAAATTAACTATATAGAAAAAACAATACAGTAAAGGGGGAGAGAATTTATTATAATGATGCAGTATACAAAAAAAGCCAATCATGATGTCACTAAGCTCCGCCTCTTTGTACATTATATTAAACACATAACAGCACTTGGGTTTTAATCACAGTGTAGCCTTTACCCCCCCCCCCCCCCCCCTCAGTGTAACAAATTAATAATGGTAATAATGTGGTTATACAGCATGAGCACACACACTCACTCTCTCTTTCTGGAGCTGCTGTTCTGATCATTGAGCAGTGTGATTTAAATCACACTTCCCTTTCATCAACTTGTGTATCTTTATTGCCGATCTAATCACACAGTCCACGCTGACCCATTGATCTCCAGGTTGGGTATTTGCTGTGATATATTATTTTTGTTTGGAACAGCTAGGTTATTTGTTTGGCTGAGCGTTAGGAGGCATGCATTGTACACCAGCCAAATATTACCCAATCCTTGAATTCAAATTTTAATTCAGATCCCTGTTTAAGTGAGTGATATTCCGGAGAATACCAGGAAATCCCAAGTGAGTGATAGATAAATGGTGGATCTAATTCACAACAGTGAAGTAAACAGACACAACCCAAGCGCACGAAAAATGACCCAGTTTAAAAAAAAATTCAGATGCAATTCTGTACTTAGCTCCAGTAGTTAAAATGGTCAGAGGCGAGTGTCTATACATACTGATTCAGAATTATTTTGGGTGCCCAATCGAATTATTTCCACATAAAACAGTTTTTGAGACAAACTTAAATAAAATTGGCTCTGTTTAAATGGCAGCCGACATAGTTCTAACATGAAAGAAAGTTTATTTAGGAATCCGAAATGCAGAAAATAAGGTGTGACAATAAATCACAAAAATTGCAAAAATGCAGTAAGATCAGCAAAATGCATATGATAAAACGAAATGTAGGTGCTGACAAAACAGCAGGTAATTTCACAACGCCAGTTTAATATTACACATTAACTGAGCAAATCCTTCAGAGGCTTTCAGGAGGATTAACCTTATTTATTTGATATTTTCGTTGATTTGGTCGAAACGTTACTGAACACGCTAGAGTGACTGCCCAGAGGCTAACTCCACATTGCGAATGTTCGATTTATTTCCCTTTTGTATGTGGTCTTCACTTCATCGCGTGTTTATTGTTCGGCTATTTTGTTTGTTTTAACTAACTAGTGTTGTTTTAAGAATCATAGAATGCTTCATCAGTTCTTTCCAGTATTTTGCTATTTACGTGTGATTCCATAGTTTTTCGGCTATTATTTAATCATTATTATTAAATAATAACAATACCGATAATTAAATATTGTGTGTTAACAATAGGAAAGTCAGATCTATGGTGAAAGAACAAGTGTCGACTAATGAAAACAGGAGAAGATTAGAGGTTTCCAATGAGATGCAGATTATTTGCAAACTAATATGCATGTCTGTGGACATTATTATAATATGATGTTCATTTTGTTGCCGGAATTCATAGAATCAAATTAATGAAATTATTTAAATTCATGCATTTACTTATTGTAAAATGCAACATATTTTCAACACAAATCAACAATGCGTATATATTTACAAGGGGAGTTATTTGAATAAGGCAGTTGGAAACATTTTAATTTTTTAAAAAGGTTACTGTGATATTAGGATTTTGCCTTGCATGTCTCCAATCCTCCTTTTGGTAGCTGCTCATATGTATACATTTCTTGGTACACATGGAATACAAAATAAATGTATCTGTCAGAATATTTTAATGGACCATTTTAGGTTGGAAAAAGGCGCAAATAAAGGCATGTTAAAAAACCCCCCAAAAACATGTATTTTTATATTTATTTTATACAACATTTACCATAAAAAGATAAGATTGTCGGGCATATTCCCAGGATGACTTCCCCAAAGAGGGGCATCCCCAGTATCTGTTGGGAGTTAATAATAATAATAATAATAATAATAATAATAATGCTCTCTCTCTGTTATGATCACTATATCCCAGGTGTTTTCATACTTGGATGTTTGAGATAAGAAATATATTAAATATGTGTTTAAATATTGTTATTGCTGTTATTATTTGTGTTGTCATTATTATTATTATGCATTTAATTATAGAGCATTATTTTATTCAACCATCATTTTAATTGGATAACAATGTTGCATTGAAATCTTACAGTCCTTTTCTTGAATCAAAAGGGTCTATTCAATAAAGAAAGTGTTGCAGGGAATTGTGATGGGAATTTCAAACTTTAGAACAATGTAACCAAGTTAGAAAAATTCCCCATTGCAGCTGAATAGGATCATTTTTCCAACCCACCTACTTTGGCCTTAAGTTTAAAATATCAGTGTCAATTCCCTGCAATTCTCTCTTAATTGAGTAGACCTTAAAGAGTATATTGGGCTATACATTAGTCTTTTTTCAACCTAAACTACTATGTGTTATGTAACTATGTAGATATGGATATAAGTAATTTAGCAGCTAGTATGCAATACAGTAATGATTTGGTCATGATTAATTTAGTAACAAATGCCTTTGGGATATGATAAACTAATAACAAAGCATGCATAGTATAACTATAAGGTTGAGTCAGGTAGCTCAGATTCTCTTTGAGAAGGTCAGAGCTTTGAGTTTTGGACCCACATGGATCACTTGGGTGTTTCGAGTAGCCCTCAAATTCAGGCTACTCAGAGACCACCAAAGTGATCTCCAATCAAAAAGAAAATCTGCCAATGGATACAATTTTTGTGATGACATTTTGGTGGCTGAACAGCCATGCAGAGTTAGGCTGCCATAATGGTAACCTTGGTCATCCCTATAGATTTCCATAGGATTACACTTTCTGCACCCCCCATGGGCCATATGGCCCAAAATTGGTGGGAATTGCCATTTTTATGTTGAAATCATCCCTATTAGGTAGTCAAACTATGGATTTCTCCACAGTTCGACTTCATGTCCCAATCTGGCTAGATTGGAGCATACTGAGTCGACCCTTATAAAATATAATGATGAGAAAAAGAGTAATAGTGTCAAATAATATGTAATCTTAAGCAATACAAGTTTGCCAACATGCATGAGTGGAACCATTAGGATTGGCTATTGGGCAAAAAGCAGACATCTCTACTGTACATAGTCTATTAATTGGCAGAAATACATCTCTAGTGTACATAGTATAGTAATTGGCAAAAAAACAAGGTACTGATCTATTTGAATAATCTGTTAAGTATAAAATATCCAAATACTTCCTAGCCTTACATTTATTGAATCTTCTGCTCAGATCTTATGTGGTCTTGATCTGGACACAAATTTAAAGTATTCTCAAAACATGTAAAAATATTTATTGGATGTGGGCCTTTTTTGATGGAACATGCCAGGTCCAGACATTCAGTAGCACTCTGATTCTCTATCTTACTACAAATAAACACGTTTGATGGAAAGGCTTAAGAATGATATGATCCTACAGACTAAACAGGCCATTTCCTGAACTGGCACAGTAAATTCTATGAGGATATGTCTCTTACAAAAGTTAGTGTTATTAAGTAAATGTATCCTTCTGAACCAAACCAGTTTTACAAACACCACAATGAAATATGTTTTTGGGAGCACCAAATTGAGATATCAAGTGTTATGCTCATGAATTTCACAGACATTATTCTTAACTGTTGGCAGATTCTTTAACAGGGCCTCCATCACCTAAAAATTGTGTGCACTACGAATTAGAGAATAAAAAATATTTACATTGTGTTAGCAGAGTTCATCGTTTTTTTAATCAAAAATACAATTACACAATCATTCATTGCAAAGAGAATTTCCTCATATGGATCTTAATAAATAGATTCCAGATATCAATTCATATACAAGGATACATTTACCTCTCCCATTCCCACCATTCCCTCCTCCCCATTTTACAATTCAAAAGTTTCACGTCCCACTCCACACATCTTTCATACCGATCCTGGAGGGCCCCTGGTCTTTTGGCCTTCCCATTTGGAAATGAGAGAAAGTTTGTTGCCACTTTCCAAATGTTGTTGTCTATTATCGAGAAGATGGGAGATTCGAAGGGATGCCAAATTTTACTACATTGTTCCAGAAACCTTTGTGTTTGAAAGGGACCTGCGGCATCTCCTGCTTATGACATCATTTGTGGTTTGGTATGCAAATTACTCACTGAAAATAATTAAATTTCCATACCAAATTAAGGTGATGTCATTAACAGGAGTCACTAGGCCTTTAAAACATATTTTCTTTTAATATTCTGCTAAAACAGGGTATATATCATTTTTATTTTCTATATTTACAGCACAAATATATGGGCTACAGAGTACCTTTAGAGATACTTCTGCCTCATAAAAAGTCTAATATTAATAGTGCCCTAAATGTGCACCATCCAAACCATATTCTCATTAGTTTTTACAAAAGCAAAGACTTGGCACAAACAGTCGCACTGTGTGAATATTATGTGAGCGCATGTCAATCACACATAACACAACCAATCAATGGGTAGGAGATGATCATGTCCTCTCTCTCTCCGGGTAGAGGTGTGTTTGGCGTTTTAGATACCACACACCAATCAGCTCTGCAAGGTTTCGGAGAACCATCTCCATTACATGGCAGCCTGGAAGTCAGTGTTTGATATCTAGAAGAGGTCCAAATAGCTTCCAAATGATACTTTATCTGTTTTCCAGTGACCAGTACTTTAGACTTGCTTTTATTTATGCTATTCATGGACACAGTACAGTGCATACACACTGATTCACATGCACACAAAATATATTTTAGATCACATAATTTATTAGAAAGCCTTGGAAATCATATCAATTTCAGATTTAATAATATATTATATTATAAATACAGTCATTAACCAGACATGAGCAGCTTTAGAGAATTGACCCCTCTATATCCATGCATGAGCAGTTTAGAAAATAAACCTCTCTATTAGCAGACATGAGCAGGTTCAGAGAATTAACCCCTCTGTTAGTATACTTGAGCACTTTAGAAGAATGTACCCCATCTATTAGCAGACATGAGCAGTTTCAGAGAATGAACCGCTTTATTAGTAGACATGAGCAATTTCATAGAATTACCCCCTCTGTTAGCAGATATGAGCAGTTTCAGAGAATTAACAATTATGTAAGGAGACATAAGCAGCTTCAGATAATTAACCCTCTATTATCAGATATGGACTGTTTCCGAGAATTAAACCCCATATTAGCAGACATGAGCAATTTCAGAGAATTAATCCCTCTATTACCAGACATGAGCAGTTTCAGAGAAGTAACCCTTTGTTACCATCCATTAGGCACACAGATGAAGGAAGGGAATAACCCTGAACAAGTGCAAACAAAAACCCACAAGAGGGAGTCCTGTTCAAATTTAAGTTTTATTAAAAAATTATTCCAATAAAATGTCTAAGGGGAAAGCCAGACTGTTATACATCATTCACATAAAATGTCTCAGAACTGACAACTAAATAAAAAAATAAATAAACGCGTGCTAACAAAGGTAAGTTCACACAATGCTAGATGTTTCATAAGATAAACACAAATGGGTTTAAATAACCAAAGATGGGTATAAACAACTTAATTAGTGTAGCTATAGATGCAAGCACGCCATCACGGGGTGACAGGAGATACACCTGTCACAGGCCCAGTGGGCCCAGTCGGGCCACTGCTCTTGAACAAAAAAAACTGGAAAAAAATTCTTGCCAGCAGAGACGCTGGCTGGGGAGATCAAAAGATGGGAAAACAGTGGCATATTAATGGACAAACTAGCTGTGCAAATTAATGGGAAAACTGTGGCATATTCATGGGGTGGGGTATATTAATGGGCATACTGGCAGTGGCAAATTAATGGGAAATCAGTGGAATATTAATGAACAAACTTGCTGTGGCATATTCATGGGCAAGCTATCAGTGGCATATTCATTTAAAACTGTGGCATAATAATGGACAAACTGGTTGTGGCATAATTATGGGCAATCTGTGGCATATTAATGGAAAAACTGGCGGTTCATATTAATGGGGTAAGTTTTAGATGTGCAGTGAGTGTGATGGGGCATGTCCTGGGGGGCAGCAGCAAGTCCCGGATGTGCAAAGCGGATGATGGAGCATGTCCTGCGGTGCATTTATATTATTGGCATGATATACAAAGACTAGGATACAATAACTTTGGGAGGGTAGGGATGAGAGGGAGACAATTTTTCTGTAATGGGCCCCGAAATTCTGATGGCAGCCATGTTTAGATGGCTACAGGGCTCGAGTCCTGCAGGAACGCGTGGGAACGGCGTTCCTGCACTTTTTTCATGGCAGGAACGCCGTTCCCTTTGCTCCTGCAGGACTTCCTGTCCAGTGGCGGATCTGGATTTGAAAAAAAAACGTGAAGACCAGAGCTTCCTTCCTCCGTGCAGGGGGGAAGATGCACGGAGGAGAAGACCGGGGGTAAGTACTGTCTGGGGAAGAGGGTGGATTAAATGAGCAAATCCTGTAATATTGAGGGGCAAAATCCTGGCACATAGAGGGGCAGAATCCTGGCATATAGAGGCAAAATCCTGGCATATAGAGGGGCAAAATCCTGGCACATAGAGGCAAAATCCTGGCATATAGAGTCAAAGTCCTGGCATATAGAGGGGCAGAATCCTGGCATATAGAGGGGCAAAATCCTGACATAGAGGGGCAAAATCCTGGCAAATAGAGGGGCAGGGGCAGAGTCCTGTCATATAGAGGGGCAAAATCCTGACATAGAGGGGAAAAATCCTGACATAGAGGGGCAAAATCCTGGCATAGAGGGGCAAAATCCTGGCATAGAGGGGCAAAATCCTGACATAGAGGGGCAAAATCCTGGCATATAGAGGGGGAAAATCCTGGCATATAGAGGCAAAATCCTGGCATATAGAGGGGCAGAATCCTGGCATATAGAGGCAAAATCCTGGCATAGAGGGGCAAAATCCTGACATAGAGGGGCAAAATCCTGGCAAATAGAGGGGCAGGGGCAGAGTCCTGTCATATAGAGGGGCAAAATCCTGACATAGAGGGGCAAGATCCTGGCATAGAGGGGCAAAATCCTGACATAGAGGGGCAAAATCCTGGCATGGCTATGATACTCATCCAAAAATAGGAAGGATGTTAAAGCTTTTGGAGTACAGAGGTAGTAGTTTTTCAAAATTGTAGGTTTTGAGACTGCTAATTGATAAGTGGTTAAACTCTTATATGTTTCTATGTTGCTATGGTTAAACTCTTACTGAAAGTATACAAACTGTTCACATGCAACGTTTTAGACTAGAAGATTTTACATAATGAGATTTATGCTGTTAAGTAGCTAATTACTTTAACATAAAAGCAGTTAGATAATAAAATTACATACTGAGTTCTGGCTGCAAAAACAATCTCTCTGAGCAGCCTGGGTCTACCTGGATTTTTCAAGTATTCAGTACAAGCTGCTTTATAAGATTGTTACGCTGGATAATTGACAGCACAGATGCTCCTTACAGTGTAAAACTCAAAGTAGTCAGGGAGCACCTAGATTACCACCTAGATTACCATAATGTATCTACCAACTGCACAAGAAAAATTCCATTTAACCAGTCTGGTTAATGTGATAATCAGATATTAACATCAAGCTGCTGACAGCATAAAACAAATGTATACTTTTAATACAAATGTACACCCAATAAAGGTTATCTGCTACCATAGTGTTCACAATGTACAATTGTTTTCATA
Organism: Pelodytes ibericus; assembly: GCA_036172795.1. Classification (NCBI taxonomy): domain Eukaryota; kingdom Metazoa; phylum Chordata; class Amphibia; order Anura; family Pelodytidae; genus Pelodytes; species Pelodytes ibericus. The sequence continues at coordinate 117,065,803 of CM069863.1, forward strand.
ATCCGACCAAGCACCATCACTTCAATTCAAGAATTAGTTTAGAAATAATTCTATTAGGGTTTTCCATAGTGCTGAGGAGTATCTATAGAGAACATTATTGTTTGTTAGGATAAAGGCAGTGAAACGTTTTGCCTACTCTTCTCTCAAGGGCATGATAACCCTATTACAAGTGCCATCTCTGTCCCAAACAGGTTGCCAGTAGCATCTTTGTCTCCAAACCGCTTGTCAGTGTTATCTCTTTCCCCAAACAGCTTACCAGTGCCATATTTGTCCCCAAAAAGCTTTGAAGTGCCATATTTGCCCTCATACATGTGACACAAGTACTGCATTATATGTATTTTAGATTGTGTGTGATCCCGTTGTAATATGGAATCTAAAATAGAAAAATAAATCATACAGGGTGGCACACGGGGCAGCCCCCCCCCCCTTAAGCACTGCAAGCACATCCTTGCAATTCACTTGACAGTTCAGTTTTAGATTAACAGTGTGACCTCCATTTGTGTCTAAAATATGTTTACTGGGACACACTTAGCTTCACTTACCAGTTGGCTGCACTATTTGTTCTTTTTAAATTGTTGTGACTTGTTTTATAGCTGTTTTGAAATCAGATAAGAAAGGGAGGGATATATTGATTAACATAGTGACATCCAAGGCAGCTAATTTATTATTACTATATACTAAAAACGTTTTGCTTAGTTTACAAATTTGTACAATATATATATATATATATATATATATATATATATATATATATACACACATACTACCCTTGATCCTTGTTTTGGTCAGGTAACATACAGTAACAATTAGGAGCAATTTATCCCGATATATAGCTTGACAAGCTCTGCTTAATTGTATTTATTATAAACAATTTTTATTACCTCAACAAATGGTTAACATTTTTCATTGTGATGAAATTGCACCTCTTTGACAACACCTCATTACTGCTGATAGTTCTCTCCATTCCACCTACTTCATACATATACTTGTCTGTTCCTATAAAGCAGCAGGTGGCTGGAACTGAGTGATAATGTTAAAAAATTGTTATTTATTATACTGCGCTGCAAAGAAGTTTAATATTCTCGTTATTTTTGTGATTCTGTTAAGACATTTTGGGTGTACTTGATTCCACAAATTGAGGACCTCATTTGTTCTAGCCTTACTTCAGTGATGGATTATTTCTGACACATATGGTGTTCTGGACTGCATGTGCCACAATGCTCAGCCAGTGACATAGCAGCCTGCGACAGATTACAAGTCTCACACTTGTTACTAGGAGACTGAAAAATTTGCAGACACAGCTAGGCTTCCATGAACAGGATGTTTGCTAGTAGGTATGTATATAAGAATGAATGGCAAATTATATTTGATGCATTATACATGCCTGGCACTCAGAGAGTTAAAGTATGTGATTGTCCAGTTCCAGTGGGGTTATGTATACACATTAATTCCAGGGCGATTTTCTGGAGCAATCAGTTGGGAGAATTAATTTGTTTCCAAGATGACTTCTAGAAAATCTCCCAGAATTCCTTTGGTCCATATTGTCCCATGGTAGCTGGTGCACTAGTGCTCTTTAAATAAAGAACAAATAAATAAAAGTGGCTTTCCTTCCTGTAACAAGTCCAGGTAATATGGTACATTCATTTTATGTGGCCAGAGTGTTGATGGAACATTAAACACAGAGTTGTATGGAAGTAAAATTTCTCAAGCCATGTAAAAATGCTGTTTATTTGGCAATATAATCTCCTTTTTGGCAGTCTCACATCCCAGTCCGGCCTCAGATCACATACATTAAAATACATCAAGACCTGAACCGATCCCAAAAACGACACCTGGGAAAATTATAACTTCACATAAGGTAGTCAACATGCAATATCCTTAACATTGCGTGTGAAAGGGATTTTTTAATGCAGCGGCGTCCAAAAAAAGATAATAACACAGCAATCTGTCAAGTGCCACATTCTTCTCATTCTGTATACATGGAAGCTGAATTAATTATCAAAAAAGATGAAAATAAAAAAACAAGACTGTAGTCAGTAAAATATTGGTCTGAAATCTTTATTCTACCCAGTACAGACGGGAAGTGTGAATTTTTAAAATGTGTCCCTAAATAAAACGGTGATGTAGTAACTCTGTGCGCAGCATAAGAACTTTCATTTACAGTAGCTGGGGTGGTACAGATTCGCCACAACTTCTAAAGTCTAAAATTCCTATGGTGTTCAGTAATGGTTGTCTCTTTATCATGGTAGCTGCAAAAAAGTTACTGTGTAGTGCAGGCCATCACAACCCCAGTCTATAACTACAACTCTAATATGGTTGGATGATTATTGTAGATGCAGTCAACAAAAAGTTAGTGTTCATACTGTAGACTTAGTGTAGTCCTCGCAGCCCTACCTACACTTCTACTACTAGCTACTATTCCCATAAAAATCAACTAGCAATGTTGCTTGGGAATTGCATTCAACAAAACTTAGTGCTGTGTAATGGGGCTTTGTGATGCACAGCAAACAGTGTGATGTATTCCAAAAAAAGAGAACTGTTAGAGGGTAGTAAAAAGGGACATAAAAGCTAGGATCCAAAATAGGATTCAAGCTATCCTTTTGGCACTCCATGTGTTGTTATATCCAGCTGTTTCAGTTGTATTCACTTTTACATGATGATTAACATAGCAGAGACTGACTAACTGCAATACATGTTTAAAATAAACTCAGTGTGACTGCAGCATGCAAGTTGTATCTCTGCTCAGGTAGAGGGAGAGGAAGAGAGAAGACCAAACCAAGTGGCTGTATAGAATTGAACTAAAGCTTTTGTTTGCTGCCCGCCAAATGTTTTTTTGTGCTGTGCATGAATTTGCTTCACCTACCCCCACCTTTCTCATGATGCCATGCTACATGGATTGTCTGTACCATTCCTATCATTTGTAATTGGTAGTTAACAATGTTCTAAACACATCCAATGCACAGAGACATACACATTTAAGTGTCAATATTAAAGCCTCAAAAATAATCTAATTGTGTATAGGCATGCAAATATATATTGATTGAAAGAGTGGAATGGAAGTTTATTATGTTATTGACCTATTGAAGTGCACAAGTGATGTATAACCAATGTGACTTAATCTATTACCAATGTTCACCTCTTCCCTATTTCCTTACTTTACCCTATAATCTTGCAAATTCAGTGAAAAGTGAATTATAAAGAATTGCTGCTCCGTCAATATGGCTAAGTCCTCTGCCGGTCTGAGCTTCGGAATTGAAAGTATCTTCACTTCCGTCGCTCTGAATATGCTACTTGACTACCCCTAGTGGTAGTTTAGTAGCATTGCAATGGGAAGTATTTAAAATAAATATTTAATTAATTAAAAACAGGTTATTTAGCTATATTAGCCTATAGGGTTAAAATTAAATATTTTTTAGCAAAAGGGCTAGGGTTAAAATTAAATTAAAGTTGTTAAAAAATATTAAGGGATATAATAAGGATTAGAGTTGGGGTTAAATTTAGTGTTAGGGTTAAATTTTGGGTTCGGGTTGGGGTCAAAAGATCAATATAGGAAAAAAACAAAAAACACTATTTTTGGTTTTTGCCTCATAACTCGCAAAAAAATACCGAAAAATATGGAAACATGCATATTTTTGAACTCGGGAGAACATTTAGAAACTATTTAGACGGGGTCTTTTTTAATGATTTTATTTGTGTAAATTATATTTTAGGTCAAAGTTAGAAAAAGTGTTTTTTTTTAAATTTTTCATCATATTTTATGATTTTTTTTGTAGTAAATTATAAGATATGATGAACATAATGGTATCTAATGAAAGCCCTTCTTATGACGATAAAAACAACATATAATTTGTGTGGGTACTGTATGTGAGAAAGAAAAAAATTACAGCTAAACACAAACACCCTAGAAATGTCAAAACAGCCATTGTCACCAAGGGAAAGTCAAGGTGAAAATGTCTTGTCACTAAGGGGTTAATAACTAAACAACTAAATAATAAACATATTGAATTGTCTACTTACCACCAGGACATGAAGATGATCTGGTCTCTGGCTGCAGTCTGGCTCTTGGTCTGGCTCTGGGGACTGGAGACAAACACCAATGGATTTTGCCCCCCAATATGCCAGGACTTAGCCTCTCAATGTGCCATGATTTTGCCCCTCCATATGCAAGGATTATGCCCCTCAATATGCCAGGATTTTCCCCCACAATATGCCAGGATTATGCCCCTCAATATACCAGGATTATGCCCCTCAATATCCCAGGATTATGCCTCTCAATATGCCAGGATTATGCCCCTCAATATGCCAGAATTATGCCCCTCAATATGCCAGGATTATGCCCCACAATATGCCAGGATTATGCCCCTCAATATCCCAGGATTATGCCTCTCAATATCCCAGGATTATGCCCCTCAATATCAAAGGATTATGTCCCTCAATATGCCAGGATTATGCCCCTCAATATGCCAGGATTATGCCCCTCAATATGCCAGGATTTCCCTCCACAATATGCCAGGATTATACCCCTCAATATCCCAGGATTATGCCCCTCAATATGCCAGGATTTTCTCCCACAATATGCCAGGATTATGCCTCTCAATATTCCAGGATTATTATGCCCCTCAATATGCCAGGATAATGCCCCTCAATATGCCAGGATTATGCCCCTCAATATGCCAGGATTATGCCCCACAATATGCCAGGATTATGCCTCTCAATATCCCAGGATTATGCCTCTCAATATCCCAGGATTATGCCCCACAATATGCCAGGATTATGCCCCACAATATGCCAGGATTATGTCCCTCAATATCCCAGGATTATGCCTCACAATATGCCAGGATTATGCCTCTCAATATCCCAGGATTATGCCTCTCAATATCCCAGGATTATGTCCCTCAATATCCCAGGATTTTCCCCCACAATATGCCAGGATTTAGCCACCCAATATGCCAGGATTTTCCCCCACAATATGCCAGGATTTTCCCCCACAATATGCCAGCCAGGATTTAGCCACCCAATATGGCCGGATTTCCCCCCACAATATGCCAGCCAGGATTTAGCCACACAATATGCCAGGATTTTCCCCCACAATATGCCAGCCAGGATTTAGCCACCCAATATGCCTGGATTTTCCTTCACAATATGCCAGCCAGGATTTAGCCACCCAATATGCCAGGATTTTCCCCCACAATATGCCAGCCAGGACTTAGCCACCCAATATGCCAGGATTTCCCCCCACGGTATGCCAGGATCCTCCCCCCTTCCCCCTTACTTACCTCCTTGCTGCTGCTCTCCCGGTGCTCTCATCTGCCCGTCTGTGGCTGTGAGGGAAGAGTTGTGCGCTCCCCTCCAGCCAATGCGCATTCAGTAAAGTTTTTTTTTTTTTTAAACAAACTTTATGAATGCGCATTGGCTGGAGGGGAGCGCACAACGCTTCTCTCACAGCCACGGACTTCCACCGGAGACAGAGCAGCAGCGACGAGGTAAGTAAGGGGGAGGATTTTTTTTTTTGACACAGGGTTCCGGCGCCCCCAGCTAAGATGCGCCCTAGGCAGCTGCCTAAGTCGCCTTACTGGTGGCGCCGGCCCTGTACGTGTCTATGTATTTTTGCCCATATCTTCGTTTTTGACATGCTCCATCCACAATTTTTGAAAGTATAAAAAAGTAATATCTCTTCTTAGTGGTGCAGTGAGTTAAATCTGGGTTTCAATATGAACCTCATGGAAGTCCTTAAATCCTTAAAGGGACTGTCTAGTGCCCAAAATGCATCTTCCAAATATTAATGCCTATTAATGTGCTTTCAAAGTACTTTAAAATGCATGCTTTACATTTTGCATTGCTTGAAATAGAAAATACTTAAAGCTATATAAAATTGTGAAATTACAGCAGTTTGCTAGAAACCAGGACTGCCCACATTAGCTGAGTAAAAGTAATTTCCTTTTTTTTCTTTTGCTGCAGGAACCAATGAGAGTAATTTCATTCAAATTAATGGAATTTCTTGTCTCTCTATTGATGTCATCAGACAATGTTAAGAGATCCTATTGTGTACAAAAGCAAGTATATCACAGTCCACACAATGTGTTCAATTCCAAGAGCACAGGAAGTGACTAAATAAAACAAAACAAAATATCCTCAGTGTCTATATAATCAGTGATGCCACACCTGCAGTAGTAATGCACAGTAATTACTGAGTCAAATATTAAAAATGTGATGTATGCAGAATCCCTGAATCAAATCACACTGGAATAATAGCCTGGGCGCTATACAAGCAGTAATATTCATCTTGCACCAAAGTGAGTTTGGGGACTAGATTGTCCCTTTAACTAGTGTCATGCTTAAGGGAGCGGGGTTATCAACTCAAAGTTATCAAAGCTGTTTGGAGAGCTTTACACAGTTATAGTCAAGCATGCACTACTTAATGTGTCTGTCAGTATATACTCCTTATGAATAAACATGAAAACATTTTGGTGAGAATGAACTGATCATAATAATGTACCCATTGCACAGCATAGCATCTCTGCAGCTATAATCACCACGTGGCAATCCAGGTATTTGTAGGACACATATGCACGAAAGTGTAGAACATTTCAATTATGTTGTACAGTATAGTTACAAAGTGCAGGGCAGAATCAGTGTTAAGGTAGGATATAATACATGGACAATTTCACCCATTAGATTTGAGTTTGTATATGGAAATAAAAATTCCTCCTTAATAATGTCTTTCACCACTATAACAGAAGACATAGGCCTGGCAACAGAAAACAGGGCCTTGTCACTTCCACCTTTGTCTATACCTGACACATTACACTTCATCAGGTGTCCAGAAGGGCAGGATCATATATCAAAAAATGAAGCACACTTAATTAGAAAGTATCAGCACATTGATAGACGGACAATAGATGTTTCAAATCTAAATTCCACAAAAATACAACAGTCTGCAATATTTTGAAATGTGCACCATTTGGAAAGCATCGTGCAAACCATAAGAGTAAAATAAAATAGAAATCTATATTAGTTGCAGTCATTAAGAATATGGGCTTTTCGTGTAACGTAATTTAGAAAACATGAGTTTAGTAAGAATGAATATACTAGCATGAAATCATTTTGAGAAATTAGGAACAGATTTATTGCTGCAAAAATAATTCAGTATTATTTTAAAATGTGGAGGTGTTCAACTTGAGATTTGTGCTTCTGCAGAGCTAAAATGAGTTTTGTAAGCATATGTCATTTTAAAATAGTGGGTGCCAAATTGTTACTGTTACAGTCAGCGATAAGCAGTGCTTCCATACAAGAACATCAGTGTCCTTGGCAAAAGTCTGTGAATGTCCAAAGAACATCAATAAATTACCCATCATAAAGGCCAATCAGTGTCCTTCATGAACAATGCTGGTGCCTTCCTCTGGTAACAGTAAACAACAACATGGCTTACTGAGAACCTCCCAACTTCTTGCCCTGGCAAATCGGGATGCTGGAGGTGGAGCTTGGGAGGTCAAGGGTCATCCCTGTCATGCCATAACTCTAGCTGACAGCGCTACTGCACATGCGCCTAATTATGATCTGGTGCAGTCTGCATTCTTTGGTATCTCTGGCTACTTTTATTACTCTGGATGTCAGTAGCTTTTAGATGACTAGGCATTAAGACAGAATACTAATAAAGTGGTTTGTTTTTTATTTTTCACTCCAGGCTTTTGAATTGGATAGCCAGAGGCACATTTAGAATATATGTTCTTTATAGTAAACATCTCTCTTGTAGTTCCATAAAATATTGAACATGATTACATCATATACTGCCACCTTTATTCTTAGCAGGCCATAAAGAATCGCCAGAGAGAACCTTGAAACTGCCTTCATAATGCAGCTATATTTAGATTACCTAAACTTCAGGTTTTACGATATATGGCAGGATTTTATTGTTGTAATACTCCTACATAACACTATGTATTCTCCATTCTCTATATTCTTGTTTTGATAGAATGTGTCAGTAAATACAATGTCAGTGGTACCTATGGTTCTGCTGAATCCGATTTTCACGTCGAAAGGCCTCCATTGTTTCCATTACCAGTGTTTAATCATATAGTTATTCTATGGGTTTTAAATTATAATACATTAAAACAGAAAAGATGAAATGGCAAAAAGCTATTTGTGTATCTGTAAATCAGTCTGTTTGGGGTATTTGGTAGCTCTCCAATGTTCACTGCTTTTATTAACGATAAGAGCCATTTCAACACGATAGAAACAGCACCAGAAATGAATTGAAAAAGCCCTGATTTTTTTTGATCTGAGTTATTAATTTGTTATTTACTTAGTGGTCTGCATTGCTCTATCCACCGAGTCTGCTTGAACAATCCCCACCGACTGCAATGATTTAAAAAAGAACTCAGCTTGTGGATAACAATAAACTATCAGAAGTGGGGGCTACTGTCGCAGTACCCCACCACGACCAACTAATCACCCTGTAAAATGTACCTATGTTTGGGCTGAGTTGTGTGTTTTTCCCTTTTTACCTGTGCCAAAAAGGGCTGTACATACGGTCTGTAATCTGGATGACCAGCCAAAGACCAAGTTCCTCAATAAAGGTTAAGCCCAGACTCTGGCGACATTCGCACCATTTGAATTATTGACACGTAGCTAATTGGTCGGCGGTCTAAAGCCCACTATTCGAATTAGAGACGAAATGTGTCGCTCGTCCTCTGATTCTCAAGTGGAGTAATAGCTGTTTGGCTATGCTGTCAAACAGGCAAATATAGGCACTACCCTACCCTGATTGGTTAAAGGTTTAAATGTCCAGCACAGTGCTGATTGGTTGCTAATTTAAAGACAGACTCTCTCTGTGCCATCAAGTCTGGCCCAGAACCAACCGCTTATCAGCTACTGGTCGCTCCCTGGTTGCCCTTTCCCAATTGGTCATCAACCAGTTTGGCACCAAATTTAATTATCTGTTGTGTGTTAACCTGTAATCCCCTTAAGTTCTGTCCCATTATCCTATTCACTATTGTATGTTAAATGCAATCATGCTAGAGTTCTTTTGTTTAAGTTATGTTATCAAGATGTGTTACTGTATATATGTTCTTTGTTTTGAATCAATAAACGTTCTTCTGATTTTACTCAACACGAATTGTCTCGTCCGCTATGTTGTGGGATTTGCTAGTGGGGAACAAGTGATTAAAGCCTGTTTGGAGATTCATTTATTCACCTGATGTGAGGAGTGATATTTGTGGAACTGTTTTCGGCAGGAGCTACCCATCCTGGTAGCCCTCCTGTTACAGCTACCTATTCCAACATTAAGAAACAGGGTACTGGGTAACCTTATGCAGCATTTTCAAATCATTTCTAATTATCGTTACGAAAGTAATTTAAAATAATTAACCACATTAACCCTGTAATCATAATGGCAAAATTCATACACCTGGAAGTCTTCCAGTTTCTTCAGAGGCCTCGCCTTGGATCTCAATGGCTGCTTAGGGCACAAGTAATAAAATAATCTTTCTTTGGAGTCAGCCTGTAAGATGTTGCAAAACAGTTATTTGTAAGACTATATTGATTATAAGCAAACTAGCTAAAATGGATTTTTCTTGTAATTGTGGGGATACTACTCAAATCGATTAATGCTCTTGCTGGAATTTAATAAGAATTGTATTTACATGAACAGCTTGATTCAGAGATGTTGATTTCCCTTTTGTTTGTTTTGAATACATTTAAACTTTATGTTTTTGTACATTTCAAGACTTGAAAACTATTTGAGTCAAACAAACAAAATAAAAATGTAATTATTGGTTTTCAAACAGTAACATTATATTTCTGAGAAGTAATTTTGTAATATTGACTCACTATTTTCTTTAGTTACAATGCAGGATTATGCCATTTCTAACTATTCTTTTATTTGATATTTATGTCTTACAGGTTTGTAAAGGGAACACACTGAGTAAAACAGATAAATTCACCGTAAGGAACAGTTATTGCATCTTTCCCTGTATCATTTGGGTTACTCTTCCCCATATCAGGGGCTATTCACTAAAAGTATACAGCATCAGTCTGGCATTAGATGAGTTGTAATCAGTTCACTTTTAATCTAAAGACCCTGTAGATTTGGTGACCACACAAATAAAGTCTCAGTATCTGATCATGAGGCTGGTTTTATTAGTATTAAAAATATACTGTTTCAGGTTATTTTTTTGCTTCTAAACATGTAGCCCCCTCCCTCAAGAATAGACAGCTAAAGAATTCACATATGTGTGGGATTCATTGTGCTGCCTTCCAATTTGATATGTATCTACTATGCCACATTCTAGTAATATATACATAGGTTCATATCATTAGAGGCAGTGGTGTATCTTGATTTTGTGCTGCCCTAGGCAGACAAAATCCGGGCACCCCCCTACCCAAGCTGCACACCCACGTTACACACCTAAGACATGCCCCATCATTCAGACTCACATCAAGCTCACACTCCCATCACACTCAGTCACACACTCCTACTCCCATCACACTCAGTCACACACTCCTACTCCCATCACACTCAGTCACACACTCCTACTCCCATCACGCACACACTGTCTCCTATCACACACACTCTGACTCCCATCACACTCAGTCACACACACTGTCTCCCATCACACACACTCTGACTCCCATCACACTCAGTCACACACACTGTCTCCCATCACACACACTCTGACTCCCATCACACTCAGTCACACACACTGTCTCCCATCACACACACTCTGACTCCCATCACACTCAGTCTCACACACACACACACACACACACACACACACACACACACACACACACACACACACACACACACACACACAGTCTCCCATCAGCACTTACCTTTCCCTGGCAGGCAGGCAGCATGGTCCCTCCATGCTGTCTGTTCGGCTTCCCGGCGATTGTGCCGACAGGTCACGTGACCGGGCGCGCGTATGACATCAGCGCGCCCGTCACGTGACTGTCGGCACTTCCGTGTCGGCACACTGCACGGGGAGCCGAACAGGCAGCACGGAGGTTTCTCTGTGCTGCCTGTTCGGCTCCCCGTGCAGCCTGGCAGGCAGAGCGATGGTGAGGGGGGATCTTCCGATCCCTTCTCACCTCCGTCTCTGCCTGCAAGCGCAGTGGGGTTTTTTTTTTTTAAAGGGCCGGATTTTTTATTTTATTTTTTCCAGTGCTGGGGGGCGCTGCCGCCCCCCAAAATTTGCCGCCATAGGCATCCGCCTAGGATGCCTCGCGTTAAATACAGCACTGATTAGAGGCACATTATAAGCTGTCCCTCTTACATAGTAGGCCTCTCCACCACAATATTACTCTAGCTAGCAGAAGCCAGGATAAAGTCAACCACTATGATAGGTTGAAACTGCCTGGCCAGTTTTGGAGTGGCACCAGATATAAGTTTAAGAGACATTCAGGATTCTCTGCATCAGGCGTATCAACCTATTAATCCCTGTTCAATGATTCTCAAGATGGACTGCTAACAACAACTGTTAATATATCTTAAACATGAATGATATTTACTTATGGCTCCAGTCATTGTTTTAGGAACTGTTACCAGCCTGCATCATTCATTACCCTTATAACACAGGGTCTATGAGTTAGCCAAGTGTGTGGTGTACATTACCCCAGATTAAGCAGACCTACAGTCAATACCTCCAAGTAATATACATTCTGCAGAAGTGGCAGAAAACATGAAACACAAACTGCTGTTTAAACTAACGAGTTATTGCTGAATGAAGAAATGTCCAAACAACAACAGCAGCATATATCCTTGAGGCTGCAAAATAGCTATACATGCAGATAATTAATACACAGAAAAGACTTCATCTGAGACAATAACAACACAGCATTGACTGCAAACATTAATAGCTAAAGGGAATGCTATTAAACCAATAGCACTGTAGGTTACACTGCTGATTCATTAGTGTGAAATCCAACAATTAGCTAGAGAATAGACAGATGACTCATCCCCGAGAGACACATAATCTGAAGCAACACAGTGAAACCTACACAACCAATTACATGCAGAAGGTCACACAAACAATAAAGGGATTGTGCCATTTATGCACAGCTTTTCTTATTTCAGAAGAAAAATATGAAACATAGATCAAAGCCGTTTTCATTAATTTTAATGACATATGTATACATTAATACTTCCAGTTCCAATAAATACTGGCATAACCTATTTACTTCCATAAGACTAATATGCATATGATTTTCACAAACTATGCATGCATACATCCCAGGGGCGAATCCAGAGTCTGATCTCGGGAGGGGCACATGCCCGTCTGTCTTTTCCTCTCTCCCATGTCCGTCTTTCTTTTTCTCTCTCCCATGTCCATCTATCTTTTCCTCTCTCTCATGTCCTTCTGTCATGCTCCTGTCCCTTCCCATGTCTGTCACACTCCTCTCACTCCTCGTGTCCATCTGTCTCTCTTCCTTCCCATGTCTGTATCTCTCCTCTTCCTTCCCATGTCTGTCAGTCTGTCCTCTCATTTCTATATCTCTCTTCTCCCATCCCATTTATGTCTCTCTCCTCTTCCTTCCCATATCTGTCTGTCTCCTCTCCCTTCCCATGTCTCTCTCTATTCTCTACCTCCTATGACTGTCTCTTTGTCCCTATACCAATGTACGTGTCTCTCCTCTTCCCCATAGCTGTCTCTTTTCAAACAAAGGAGCAGAATCAAAAGGTTGTAGTCAATAAACAAGCCATACCAGGAGCACAGATAACAGAATAGGTCAAGAATAGTAATACTTATTTATTGATGTAGCAGGAATCAAAGTAGCACAAAGCAAAGGAAAGGATCCATTTTGGAAGGAACATACCTACATATTTTACATAAAAGGTTTGTAAAGAAAAATACACATCACAGAGTAAGCAGTGTACATGTAAAAAATATTAATTAGATTAAAATATGTTGTCATCTCCAACCTAGGCTCACTTCCATGTCCGGCAAGCTCCATCATAATGACTTTGTAATAATGGATGTGAGGGCATGTGGGAACAAAACAAGAAAATAATGGATAACAACTTTAGTGACACTATTTAAATAATCAAAATTAGTTAAGATAATTTTTCTGTTCATTTTAATAGAATTCTAAACTTCAAAGCTACAACCAACAAAAGACAAAAAGAAAAAATATCTACATCCATAAAAAAGATTTAAAAAAAACACGCAAATGTAATAACAATACACATATAATAATTAACGTAAAAAAGAAAACCAATACATGAAGCCTTCTTCTTTTGATGCCTGACAAGCAGACATTGTCATTGTTTTCTTCTTGTCATTGTGTGGTTATAGATTTTAATTTTATAATTCTATTAAAATTAAAATAGCCATTATATTAAATTCAGAATACCCTCCAAGGTTGATTGCTTGAATGTTGACACCAAAGTTGCGATACATTTTTTTTCACTATTTTGTTCCCTTTTCCCCAATGTGTTCACACATATTTTTACAATCTCTTGTTTTGTTTTTGAGTGGTTTGGGAACACTTAGCTGTTTGCAGCTGCATCCTCTCTTTTTCTTTACATTTAAATATTAATGACTGCGACCAAACTCTTTTTGTGGGAATTCACAAAATGTCAGCCTTTTAATTACAGGGTCTTTTTTAGACATTATTTTCTGTAGTATTTTTGAAAGCTCTAATAAAACTATACGCCCTAAGGAAAAACAGTGGTAAATTATAACAAATGGTTAATTATTGATCAAATGACCAAACATGATTATGGGATGATATGAGTCCTCCTTAGGTCTTTACCTGACATGTGAACAGTTGGAGACACTGTGGCAGTGGCACTCCTGAGGCAATATAGACAGACACTGCTGTAGAAATGAGACCTCCTTACAAAAATGTTATAAGAGAATACATTATTTTACAAAACATTGAAACTGTTGTTTGGTTTTTATATACACAATCTAATATACTAGCTTAAAGTTACTTAGAATGTTGTTTATTCAGTGTTAAATCATGTTAACGTGGAAGTTAACCAAGATTCTATACAAGCAGCAAACATGCAACCAAGTTTTTATATGTAAATATATATGCATAAAATGCTATGGTTTTTGGTCTAGGTGCCTACCTCAGTATATGCATGCATGTCTATAGTCTAGACAGCTTTACTGGATGCCACAACTTGGGGATAGTCATTTAGCAACGTTGCTGTACATTAGCAAAACTTTGTAAATAAATGATGCCTTTTTCAATTTTATAAATCTCTCATTTGTCATTTTGTTTGGAAAACATCTAACAATTTACACATCTGATGCTACTCATATTTCAATAATGTAATATTTGTTGTAAAATTAACCTACAAAAACTATAACCCAGCCAAACCATAGCTGAAGAATAAGATGATAAACAGCTAACAGCACATTGTGGTCAGCCATTGTGTATAATGTGTAATAAACTTTAATAAATATAACAAACAAGCAACAGATGTGCTCATTGCACTATTGGGGCAAGTAAAGTGTCAGTTGCATTTATTCACTAAAAACCGGGGGGTCACCGAGTACTGAGGCACTTGGTGCATAAAAGGTGCCAATACTCTACTGACTACTGGCATCAATATCAGCATAACAACTGCTCGATGGCGGCTTCATGGAATGGGTTTCCATGGCATGTGAGCCTCACATCACCAAGAACAATACCAAGAATTGGATTCAGTGGTGTAAAGCACACCGACACTGACGGGTAAGTCTGAGTTTGGCGCATGCCAGGAGAATGTTACCTGCTTGATTGCATTGTTTCAACTCTGAAGTTTGGTACAGGAGGGCTAATGATATGGGGCTATTTTTCAGGGGTTGGGCTGGGCCCCTTACTTCCAATGAAGATAAATCTTGATGTTTCAGCATACCAAGACACTTTGCACAATACTATGTGTCCAACTTTGTGGGATGCAGTTTGGGATGGGCCTTTTCTATTCCAGCATGACTGTGTTCCTGTGCACAAAGCAAGGTCCATAAAGACATGGATGAGTTTGGTGTGGAAGAACATGACTGGCTCACACAGAGCCCTGACCTCAACCCCATCAAACACTATTGAGATGAACTGGAACAGAGATTGCGAGTGAGGTCTTCTTATACATATTAAGGTCTATGTCTTTTGGAATGCAATGTCATAAATGTCCCTTTTAGTATAATGATCAGGTGTCCCAATACTTTTGTCTATATAGTGTACATTTCAGGAGACTAATGTGACTTACATTCATGTACAATATAATAAAACATATGACATTAGTGGAAAGCTCCACACTACATTAATCCATTTTGATATTTAATGGTACACTGATTATTGAACAGATTCTGCAGATAGAGCATTAGCCCTTTTTTGAATAATTCATGTGAACGTATACAAACTGCATAGTTACAAAAGGATAAAAGCATATCTGTATGCATATTGAAAAAATAGTTCAGTCCCATGCAATCCTCTCTGATTCACCCCGATCAGGTCAGCTTCTTCCCCAAATGTGAAGCTCCCAATAACATAAGGTGAACTATAGACCTGATGGAGATGGCTCGGGACCAATGATTACCCACCATGTTATTAGCGCTAGATGTTGAAAAAGTGTTTGATCACATTGATGGGAAATAGTTGCAATCCTTTTCAGGTCCATTCTTTGTCATTGTCAAGGCCTGATATCATGATCCTTCAGTCTCTATTGCAGTTATGGATCACAACTCTCTGCTATTCCAAATCAGAAATGGAACCCGACAGGTATGCACCCTGTCACCCCTCCTATTTGTCTTCTGTCTGGAACCCCTGGCCACTGCGATTAGAAATAACCCAAATATTGGAGGAAGCCTCCTGGGTGATACAGATTACAAGTTAAGTCTTTTTGCTGATGACATACTCAATAACATCTCCTCTCCTAGCACATCTATTCTTAACCTCTACTCACTTTTAGATACATTTTTCACCATTTCTGGATATGAAACCAATCTTAGCAAATTACCCCAACATTTATAAAACTCTCAGACTCCAGTTAAACGCATGAAAATCATACCACCTATCATGGATTGGTAGGATTAACGTCATAAAAATGAATTCCCTTTCAAAATTACTGTACCTAAATGAGCATTGCCCATATCAGTACCAAGGTCGGACATTGCTATCTTACAGTCCGGATACTAGCATTCATCTGGGCTGGTAAGAAATCCTGCATAAACAAAAAAAACCCCATATAAATCAAAACTTTCTGGTGGTCTGACAGTACCTAATATCCTAGAACATTATAGAGTGGCCAGATTGGCACGACTCACCTGTTGGTCACATACCCTCCATCATTTACCATGGGTAGATATTGAATGGCTCACCATAGCGAACCACCACTCCACTTTCTTCCTTGGTTACCGTCCTCCAACCAGTCAACTACACTTACTCCTATCAAACACTCTTTAACCCTAAGGCGATCTCTGAAATACATAAAGAAACTGATGACTGATAACTCCCCTATGACTCACACTTCCCCTGAGGCCGATCAACAACTCGCTTCAAGTGGTGGTCAACTAATAATTTGACCACATTTGGATCATTATGTTCAGGTGGCCGATACTCCACTTTCCAGTCCTTGAAAACCTCCAACACTATTCCAAACACAGAATGGCTCAGATTCAACACTTTGTGAATACCAAACAACAAAATTTGCTCCCAGACAAAACTCACTACAAACTCCTCTATGCCGCCAAGACGAGGAGAAAACAATCAATTTCTAAACTGTACACTTACCTGCCCAAACTTGTATGGATCCTCTTTTTATGACAAAGTGGTCTACAGCCCTAATCAAGAAATTACTCAGAAGCAGTGGAAACAATGCTTTGAAAACACTCATAAACTGACAACATGTATCAAGATTCAAGAACAAGCTTACAAAGTTGTTTCCCACTGGTATCTTGACCCCAGCAAACTTAAGAAAATGTATCCTTACCTATTGATCTTGTGCTTTCATGGGTGTAACAAAAATGCCTCATACTTACACGCATGGGGGTCTTGTACCTTATTGATTCAAATCTTTGATCTGCTTTCCCAGACCTTAGCTACAGTGCTAAAGGCAAATCCTTTGACTGCACTTTTACATTTGAACAATCCTGACAAATCCCTATCTGAAAACAACCATCTTCTGATACATACAATCTGCTTTGCAACTTCAAGAGCCATAGCCAAAAACTGGAAAGGTCCTCCACCAACCTTTATGATGATCCATAGATATATATGGCACACTTTCGCCGAAAAAGATAATGGCTCGTGTACAAGATAGGATGGCAGTCCTGATGAAATTTGGTAAACCCTGGATTACTGCCCATAATGACGCATCCTTGGCAGTGGCAAATAACCGAATCTGAAAATTCATGCCTGAACTACAATGTGTGTGGAAAAAAATGACACCCCAACTCTTTGACATAGGTTGGTGGTAGAATTAGTACATGGAAAGTGTTAAAATAGACACCAAAGATGCATTTAAAACATATTTTTCTCTTAATTTATACATTTCTTTGCAATCCTGCTAATCAATTTTGATATTTTTTTATTCTCCACATGTACATTTAAGGTTTTTATTGCTTTACCTATGATAAGGCTGCCTAAAGTATTAATTATTTTATTTACTTAAATATTTAATACAGAAATTACACTTTTTTGTAAATATTTTTGGTTATATTATTTATCATTTTTGATTTCTAAGTAAGTTACATTTTGATATTTTAGTTCTCTGTAATATTTTTTTTTAACAGTGTCAGTTATTTATGTATTTAAAACAATGTTTAGGTGAGTCCCTTTAAAAAATCTGGCATGCAAAATAGGTTCTTCTCACATTCACAGCTGTTACACTGCTAAAGGGGTTTGTCTTCTGCAGAGAATGACATACACTATTTCCCTACAGTAACAGTCATAGATCTAGTATTTATTATATATAAGCATTTAATCCAGTTTTAAGGAAAGGATGTTTTTGCAGCCAGCTAGATGAAAGAATATAGCATGTAATGTATGAATCACAGATGTTTCAAGGGCCTTTTCCTGCCAAAATCTGTTTTATAGAATAGTTTATGCTTATAGTGGTGTGGTAAGTACAGAGCACACAGATTTAACTATATCCACTTATATGAAGACATGGTGCTGGAAATGTGTCAGTTTCACTGCATTCAATTTGTATGCGCTGGAAATAACGATATCCCATAATGTATGGCTGATGTTAAACCCCAATAACTGGACCTTGTACTAATTCACTTATTTCGCACCTCGTCTTATGTTTTATTATAGTCTCTCATTTTATTCCATAATTGAATGCATACTATAAGACTCTACAAGTCATAAACAAAGTGATTTTATTTGTCTGTAATTAAATAAATACTCACACAGCTGATGTAATGGGGACTATTCACTAAAAGTCGAGTTTGAATTAGTCTCAAAATTTAACTTGACCTTTATTATGTAAAGCAAACCCAACCCCCAAATTGACCTCAGCTCAACCCCCTTGACAAAATCTAATTCTACCATAACCTCCATAAAAAGCAATGAAAAAACTTGACCTAGTTCTGATTTGAACTCACCACCTCTAATGGTGGCGAGTCGCCCAAGTTAAATAAAAAATGTAACACATTTGTTATTTAACAGGTGCTTTAAAATCGTTACCACACCCGTTAAAATCCAATTACACCACAGCTCCTTGTAGCCCCTTCTTTTTTATTTGTTCTATTTGGAATTCAAGGTTATCCAGTGGATCTTTATACAATATTACACTTTTATCATTGCTTTTTGTGGAAATAGCAGTGGCATGCAACATTTTGAAAATGAAAGCTACTTGAGAAGCACCTTAAAGAACATCTCAACAGGACTAAACGATTTTATGTTAATAGATCCACGCGGGTTTACTATCTGCTGTGTCTCACAAGTGAGACACAGCAGTTCCTGGTTGTCCAATCAAAGCAAGGGCTCGCCCAGCTCTGACATCCGAATGCGAGGGTCTCTCGCTGCTAGCACAACCTAATTAAGGTCCACCTGCTGATCCCATGCAAAAACGAGGGAGTAGAGAGAGACAGTCACTGACCAGACGGTTACATGCTTCCTATCAAAAGTACACGCCAGTTTATCCTCATACTAGGGACAACTAAAATGTCACTTGTGCTTCTATATTAGAAGCACAAGGGAAAAATAATGTTTAGTGTCCCTTTAACATTATGACATCACATATTCCTCCTATCCCTCTTTTTGTTTTCACATGTGTCCACTCGTGTCTCCGCGGAGACATCCATCCTAGTTTTCTACTTTAGTTTTCAATTTAGAGTGTTTGTCTCCATTCATTGTGATTTGGGATTAAGAGGAGTCCTTGCAGACACCAAAAGGAGAGTATTGTTTCTGTCTTCTGTATGTGTATTTGTGTTACTAAAATAAATAAAAACACATTCTGAATACTTTATTAAGTTCCTGGCCACATTTTTAAAAAAATCTAAGATAGTGTTAGGCATTTTCCATGCAATCATGAATTCCTTCACTATTTTAACCAAGGCTGCTGGAAGGCTATGCCATGCATCTACTACCCTCGCAGTAAAGTAATACTTCCTGATATTATTTTTAAACCTTTGCCCCTCAAATTTAATACTATGACATTTCGAGTTTTTATTTTTTACAAATATACTATCCTTCTTTACTGTGTTGATTCCATTTATTTAAATGTTTCTATCATATCCCCACTGACTCATCTTTCTTCCAGGCTATACATGTTAAGATTAGAGTTGAGCGGACACCTGGATGTTCGGGTTCGGCGGGTTTAGCCGAACTTCGGAAAAAAGTCCGGGTTCGGGCTCAAACTTGACCCCGAACCCCATTGAAGTCAATGGGGGACACAAACTTTTGGCCACTAAAATGCCTCTAAAAAAGTCCTGGAAAGGGCTAGAGGGCTGCAAAAGGAAGTAAAATGTGGGTAAGAGTAGGACAAGTGCCCTGAAAACAAATATGGATAGGGAAATAACTTCAAATAACATAAAATACATACAAATTAAAAATACAGCTGAGCCATAAAATAGCACTAGATGGAATCTTTGATTTTAGTTTTGGAAGAACATGAATCTAAATCTAAAGCATGGCTGCCAGGAGGATCAACAGAATAATCCATTTGAGAGAGGGTTGGTGTAGGTGGAAGCGGCGCTGGAGGAGGAGGAGGTAGCCAGAATTTTTCAAAGTGCGCTGTAAGCACAGGATTGGACTGTTTATTTGACTCTCAGATATGAAGTGCACAGCAAGACGCAAATGTACTATTTACCACCCAAAACTATTAGAATTTTTCAAAGTGCGCTGTAAGCACAGTATTTGACAGTTCTATTTGACTCTCAGATATGAAGTGCACCGCAAGACGCAAATGTAAAGTCTATAAACCGAAAGACATTCGGTTTATCGACTTTCGGTTGATAGAATAGCAATAGCATTATATGTATTCTATAAACCGAAAGTCTTTAAACCGAATGTCGTTCGGTTTATAGACTTTCGACTTATGGAATACATGTAATACTATTGGCTTTCTATAAACCGAAACAGAGTCCCCATTCATAAGAATTTCTTATGAACGAGGACTCTATTTCGGTTTATAGAAAGCCAATAGCATTACATACAATGTAATCGCCGAACCCCAAACTCCAACACGGACATACAGTGAAATGTTCGTGTTCGGTTCCGGGGTCCAAAAATCGTAAAGTTCGGTACGAACCCGAACAGTGCGGTTCGGGTTCGCTCAACACTAGTTAGGATGCTTTAACCTTTCTTGATAACTTTTATGCTGAAATTCATGAACCAGTTTCTCTGAACTCTCTCCAAAGTATCTATATACTTCTGGACATACAGTCTCCAGTACTGAGTACAATACTCTAAGTGAGGTTTCACCAGTGCTCTGTACGGCATGAGCACTTCCCTCTATTGCTAATACCCTATGCAACCAAACATCCTGCTAGCATTTCCTGCTGCTCCATTGCACTGTCTGCCGACCTATAAGTCCTCTAAATGAGTTACTTCTAAATCTTTTTCCTCAGATGTTGAGATTATTATTGTATATAATATTTATATTATTATTCGACTCCTTCTTTTGTACTCTTGTGATGCTCCCATCCTGCTGCTTCAATCATGTCTCTCCCCCATTCCAAGAATCAGTTAATTTTGACCACCATCAATACACGTCATATTCCTGAGCCTGGATCCATTGGGCTCAATTACATCATGGGGGGCTGGGGCGGGCTGGGCCGGGGGGCAGGGTGGCAATTGCCCCCCAGGCCGCCCTAAACTATGTAAAACACGGCCGCTGGGCCAGTGTTTTAAAAAAAAAAAAAAAAAAAGATCCCCTCTCACCTCCGCTCTGCCTGCAAAGCTGCACGGGGAGCCGAACAGGCAGCACAGAGAAACCTCCGTGCTGCCTGTTCGGCTCCCCGTGCAGTGTGCCGACACGGAAGTGCCGACAGTCACGTGATCGGCGCTCTGACGTCAGACGCGCGCCGATCACGTGACCTGTCGGAACAACCGCCGGGAGGCCGAACAGGCAGCATGGAGGGACCATGCTGCCTGCCACCAGGTAAGTCTTCCTGCCACTAGCCACCAGGGAAGTCCTGACACTAGCCACCAGGGAAGTCCTGCCACTAGCCACCAGGGAAAAAGGTAAGGGGGGGGGGGTGGGCAAAAAACACTGGCATATTATTGGGCAAATTGGCTGGGGCATATTACATGGCAAATAAGACTGGCATATTATTGGGCAAATTGGCTGGGGCATATTACATGGCAAATAAGACTGGCATATTATTGGGCAAATTGGCTGGGGCATATTACATGGCAAATAAGACTGGCATATTATTGGCCAAATTGGCTGGGGAATATTACATGGCAAATAAGACTGGCATATTATTGGGCAAATTGGCTGGGGAATATTAAATGGCAGAATAACACTGGCATATTATTGGACAAATCGTCTGGGGAATATTAAATGGCAGAATAAGACTGGCATATTATTGGGCAAAATGGCTGGGGAATATTAAATGGCAATTAACACTGGCATATTGGGCAAATTAGCAGGGGCATATTAAATTGCAGATAACCTTGGAATATTATTGGGCAAATTTACTGAGTTATATTAAATTGCAGAATAACACTGGCATATTATGGGACAAATTGGCTGGGGAATATTAATGGCAAATAATATTGGAAATGTGTATGTAATGGGGTGATGGAGGCATGTAAATGTGGTGATGGGGCATGTCCTGGTGTGCAACGTGGGTTATGGGTCATGTCGTAGGTGTGCAACGTGGGTAGGGGGGGGTGCCCAAATTTTGGGATATTGGGTGTCTAAATCCTGGCATGTTGAGGGGCATAATCCTGGCATATTGAGGGGAAAATCCTGGCATATTGAGGGGGCATCATCTTGGCATATTGAGGGGAAAATCCTGGCATATTGGGTGTCTAAATCCTGGCATATTGAGGGGCATAATCCTGGCATATTGAGGGGCATAATCCTGGCATTTTGTGGGGCATAATCCTGGCATATTTAGGGGAAAATCCTGGCATATTGAGGGGGCATCATCTTGGCATATTGAGGAGAAAATCCTGGCATATTGGGTGTCTAAATCCTGGCATATTGAGGGGCATAATCCTGGCATACTGAGGGGCATAATCCTGGCATTTTGTAAGGGAAAATTCTAGCATATTAAATGGCAAATCCTGGCATATTGTGGGGGAAAATCCTGGCAATATTCGTTATAAAACAAGGAAAAGATGGCCGTGGATGGGGAGGCGATTCGATGGTGCAATGGGCCACTTGACTGGATTTGCCCCCCAGGCCTAAGGCTGCCAGCCCTCCCCTGATGGGGGGTACCATATATCTCCAACTGAGCCCACTTACTACACTATACACTTTTTTCAGAAAATATATACTAACAACCAGAAGATACATCTTTTGCATGTTTTTGGCGCACCCTCACTTTTTGGATTTGTAGGTTTGGTTGGTATACTTTAAGGTGGCTGTACTAGAATGGTTTTGCTGCAGCTCCAAAATTACTACAGAGCACCATATTCAAGGTGCATTAACTTGCATTTATCCAGATTAAATGTCAGTTGCCACAGCATTAGTTTATGCAAATCAGTGATGGCGAATGTATGGCACAGGATTAGGCAGGTAAATAACAGAGAAAATGGTGTGAGGGCAGACGACACACAATGCTGCAACTGCATTGGCAGGGTGCATGTCCTGTGTGCAAATCTATCCTTGGGGTAAGTCCTGTGTGCAAATTTATCCCTGGGGTAAATCCTGAGTGCATATTTGGCCTCAGAGTAAGTCCTAAATTCAAACCTGGCCCCTGGAGTAAATCCTGAGTGTAAATCTGGCTATTGGAGATAGTCATGAGTGCAAATATGGTTCCTGGGGTAAGTACTGAGTGCAAATCTGATTGTTGGGGTAAGTCCCGAGTGCAAATCTGACTAGGGTATGTGAGTACTGTATTGTATTTGTGAGTATGTATGTATGTATGCATGTAAGTGACTGTGAGTATCTGCTTGTGTGTTTGATTTTTTTTTACTGAACTAACTTTCTCCATGTTTAATATGCAGTGTTGGCACTCTTGAACTTGGGTCCAAAAACTTTCACCATCACTGACCTAAATCATTTACCATTTGGCTTATCCTTCAAAGAACATCAACACTGTTGCAAATCTTTTGTGTGTCATCAGCACAAAGACATACCTTATCATCAAGATCATCAGGAATATCGCTAATAAAAAAGAGAATAGGACCGAGTACAGATCACTGAGATATTGAAATGGTAACATCACCTTGCTCTAAATATATTTAATTAACTACAGCCCTATGTTATCTGTCACTCAGCCACTAACCCATTCAACAATAATGGAATCAAAACTGAAAGACCAGTTTATTGATAAGCCTTCTAAGTGGGACAGTGTCAAAAAACCTAGATAAGCAACGTCTACTGCACCACCCTGATCTATTATTTTAGTTACCCAAACAAAAAATCTAAATTATTAGTTTGGCATGATCTCCTTGAAGTAAATCCATGTTGTCTCTTATCTTACAATTCATGTGATTATACATGTTCAACAATCCTATACAAAGAAAAACGTGACCAGTGCGCTTCAACCAACACTACACACACTTATATTTACCCTTAGAACAAGTATGTATCTTGCAGTGTTGTACAAAGGGAATATGAAAAATAAAAGAATAAAACACACAATAGTGTAATATATCAAAGAAAAAGTGAAATAAAGTGAATGAATTGTGCCAAGTGGCCACTCACATTCGTCTGAGCAACTACTTGCTCAGGGATATCAGCATAAGGGAGCCCAGGGAAAGGGTTAATGATGTTCCGTTACTTCATCCATGAAGACTCCACAAAACACATGAGGAAGAAGGAAGGCAAGGATATTAATGAACACTGTTTAATATGTAATACAAATAAAACATAGAATTCTTACAGTTAAAATCTGAAGAGTCCTCAATTTCATTAAAAGCAGTAAAAATGGTAAAAATCCTTGAAAAAGAGTCCAGTGTTGCACATCCCTTGTTTCCTATAGCACACAACGCGTTTCTCCTCTTTGGTGAGGCTTTTTCAAGTGTCTCAACAATCCTATCCTTTAACATGATTTTCCATTTAATTCCCCACTACTGATGTAAGACTTACTGTCGTGTATTTGTCCTACTCCTCCCTACTACCAGCTTCTGTGCAGTACCACAGTGGTTTCTTACATTTTTACTCTTACTGACAAGCCTAATAAAATTTTCTGCTGCCTTCAATAATGCAACTTTTAAATAATCTAATTTCTCCTATTAACTGCTCCAGTCCAAAAATGACAAATTTTCTAATTTTACGTCTAATTTTCCGTCATTTTTACTAAAATCTAAATGTTTTGTTTGATGTCACTGTTCTTATGTTAAACCACACCGACTGGTGATCATTAGAGCCTAAACTTTCATCTAGAGCAATGTCTGATATGAAATCTCCATTTGTGAGATTTGTGAAATCTAGCATGGCATCCATCTGAGTTGGCTCCTCAGCTTCTTGTTTTAGAGATATTCCCAGTAGGGAGTTTTGATTACATGTACTCCAGACACAACCAGATATTTTGGTTTTCCAGTTCACATCAGGAAGATGAAAGTCACAGATGATGATAACTTCCTCCTTCATTGTAATTTTATCTATCCACTCAACTAATAGATTGTCCAGGGGGCCTATAAAATATTCCAGCACAGGTTACTTTAAGATTACAGACTTCTAAAGTAACCCAAACTGACTGATTATGACCACCCCACACGTTTGTATTAGGCTATATTTTATGCTACTTTTCAGAAACAGGGCCACCCCTCCCTTTATTGCCTTCTCTGTCTTTTCTATATGAAGAGTACTCTGGTAGTGCTATATCCCAGTCATTGTTCTCATTATACCATGTCTCAGTAGCAGCCCCTAAATCTACATTATCAGTTACTATTATTGTCACAAGTTGATGGATCTTATTCCATAAACTGCAAACATTTGTAGAGATGAGCATGTGCTTTTTTAACACATATACTACAGGCATCTTCTGTCTATGTTTGGGGGGCAATTGGACCAATGACTTATCACCCTGTTGCGCCCCCCCCCCCAACAGTTTAAACACCTCCTAGCAAAGTCTCTGAACTGCTCACTGAGAAAATGTGCCCCCTTATAAGAAAGATGCAAATCATCTTTTGTGTATAGTTCCTTTCTGTTCCAAATAGAGCTACCATGAGAAACAAAGCCAAATTCCTGCTCCTGACACTTTTTTCAACCTAACCTACTATCTTTATATCTTTAGAGAATGATAGTGGATAACTGCCAAGAACATTAAAAACTTCCTTCCTCTCTGAATTTTCTTTGTCTTCCAAGTCATTTGTCCCTAGATGGAGAAGTATATTCACCTTCCCTTCCTGCTTTGCTTTAACAATATTAAGAATATGTCTCCTATCTCTGCAAGCCTTAGCTCCAGGTATACATTTCACAAAAACACTTCGCCAACTCCCCACCTCTTATGGTAGAATCAGGGCTCAAGTCCTGCAGGAACGCGTGGGAATGGCATTCCTGCACTTTTTTCATGGCAGGAACGCCGTTCCCTTTGCTCCTGCAAGACCAGGGCAGCTGCCTCTTTTTTTTTTTCCCGGCAGCCGCATCCACTAGATGCGGTCCGAGAAAAAAAAAAAAAACTTCCTGTCATTGCCACCGGATTTGACAGCAAGTCATACCCGGTGGCATTTTTCCTCCTCCGTGCAGGAGGGAAGAAGACTGCACGGAGGAGCTGGATGGAGACAGGGAGCACCAAGGAGATAGTGAGTACTTACCTCCTTGTTGCTCTCTGTCTCCGGTCTTCTCCTCCGTGCATCTTCCCCCCCTGCACGGAGGAAGGAAGCTCCGGTCGTCACATTTTTTTTTTAAAACTTTATTTAAGTCGCGCGACCTCAATAAAGTAAAAAAAAAAAAAAGTGACGACTGGAGCTTCATTCCCCCGTGCAGGGGAAGATGCACGGAGGAGAAGACCGGAGGTAAGTACTGTCTGGGGAAGGGGGAGGAGGGTGGATTAAACGAGCAAATCCTGGAATATTGAGGGGCACTGAAATATGCCACCATGTGGCCGTGACTAAGATAATCAGAACACAAGTATAACAGAACAGTAAAGAACCCAGGAACAAGGATAACAAAGAAGCAGAACAGAATAGCAAATGCAGAAAGAAAACTGTAATCCTTAATACAGCTTGGATGAGCCTGAATACGGCTTGACTCGTGACAGAAGGGCAGATTGTCAAGTCTAGGAATGCATTGTAAAGCCTAAGGGGCAGAATTGCAAGTCAGTTGGTAGATGTGCTCCTGTATGTGGCATATTTCCTTTTAGCACTGTTCACTGTTTACATTTTGACTGAATAACCTAAACATTATTTCTACTAGGAATGCAAATAATAAAAAAGGATTGAAAAGAAAAGTTAAAATTTTAACTTTTTCATGATTGGGTGCTGGGGAGCACTGATACAGCTCCTCTGCAAGGGCGCTAGAGATGGTAGGAACGCCTCTGTGCAAAACCTATATAACCCAGTTATGCTGTTCTCCTTATAGTTATTTGTACATTACATTATTAATCTTTATTTCTACATGTTTGTTTCCATGCATTTCTTTCACTGCTGCCATCTGCTGGCCAGAATTTGCATGCCACACGTCCCTGTTCTTGTTAGTAAAGTTTTTTCTATTCGGAGGCGTGGTCTCTTGCTGGGCAGGTCTCTTCACTGGGAGCAGCCATTTTCCTTTTCTCCTCATGGCTGTGTGACTAGACACTCCACATTTTTGGGCTCGAGTGAAGGCATCAGTTTTTGACCATGCGGAAGTCAGCAGAAGCATGTAGAAGTCAGCAGAAGTAAGCAGAAGTCAGCAGTAGTTAGCAGCAGCTCAGCTGCAGCTCTGCAGCCACAGCAGCTAGCCTCAGGACACATTCTAACAAGTCAGCATTGTTACCACTACTACAGAACAGTATTGTATCACCGTTTGTTGTCTTATCTGGATTGAATAAACCCACGCTGATTTCATCTTCATGTCTGAGTCTGGATCCATCTAACCTGAACATCTGCCGGTCCTGTCTGCCCCACTGCTTGGATACGAAGGTAAGAAGTCACACAGCTATTATTAGTTATACCTTCATTCGCCTTCATGTGGGAACAGAACAGTCAAAAACTGCCTTAATGCCCACACCCCAGTCACAGATTCCCTCAGAGTTACCACACTAAGGAATCGCCCTGCAACAGGCCTATCTGCAGCGAATCTGCCCAGCTACAGTGCATGTTCCACAAGTCTCAGGGCAAGCCCCGCATGCCCACAGTATCTTTACTGTTGCCTGAAAGCCCTCCACAACTCATCAAGCCGTTTTATATAACCCATATCAACCTTTGCTCGCATAGTAGAACTGTTAACGCACACGGGGTCCCTCTCTAACCTAAACCCCCGCAAATCACTCAAAACATCTGAGGAACCTTGCCAGAGTGCCCCAGCGCAGCCACACTGCAATTTTCAGCCCCCAATTCATAAGTTTATTTTCTTAAAGAGACAGCGCACCTTAAATCAAAATGGACAAAAAGGACCTTGCACAGTTCCCCAGTGATGAAACAGAGCTAATGCAGCCCGATACTGATCACCAAGAAGTACAGGAAGCAGAACCCACACTTCCAGCAGACCAAATCGTGCGACCAAGACGCTCCCTCAAACCGACAATAAAGGTCAGGGAAAACTATCAAACCACAAAAGATGAGCTATGCGATAACCTGGAAGAACTATGGGAGCGAGTTTCCTCCCTCATGTCAGGACTCAAATCCTCCGGTGATACCTCATGCTTACAAGTTGGCATCAGGCGGCTGAACACAGCTCATGAAGGATACAAGAGACTGTTCACAAGGTATATAACCTTTCTAAAAAACGTTAATAATGATGAAGCCCTTTCAGAATTGAGCAAGGCAGAATCTATAGACATTCAAAGAGACACCATGGTGCTGCTTGCTAAAGATAAAGCGGAACTCCGCATCTCCCATTTGCAAGAAACTAGATCACACAGATCAAATTCATCCAAACATTCCTCTCGGTCATACAGATCATCGTGCTCAAGAAGCTCAACCCTAAGCGACAGACTACTAGAGGCCCGCATAAATGCAGAGCAATCCAAAGTCAGACGTTCCTTCACTGAAAAAGAAGCCCTGGCAAGAGCAGAGGCCAAGAGGGCAGACGCAGAAGCAGAGGCCAAGAGGGCAGATGCAGAAGCAGAGGCCAAGAGGGCAGAAGCAGAGGCCAAGAGGGCAGACGCAGAAGCAGAGGCTCGAATAAAGATTCTTGAATCAGAGATGGAAGAGGAAGTTGCATTAGCTAAAGTAAGACTACTTGAGCAAGCATTAAGCCATGGTCTTGATCCAGTCTGCTCGCTACCACAGGAGGTAGAAGATTCAGCTGACCGCACCAGCGACTATGTACTGAAACAATTATCTGCATCACCCCCAGTATGCAGTACCGTCCAAGCCGACAACGCCGAAACCTCAAAGTCATCTCCACCTACAGTGCCAGTGTCACTTACAGCACCCGAGAAATCTGATGATGTTCACCCAGATGTGCCCTCTCAAGGACAGTTATTACAAAACTACAAAAAGGGCCATCAGGCGTTTCCTGGCCTACCTCCACAGCTCAAGCAGCAGTCCTCACGATCTACAGAGACTAGATCACAGCTCAACCCTGCAGCAGCATCATTCTACCTGGATGCATCTCACCCTTTCACGCCGCAAAGCCTACACGCCCCGGCGGCGCCACAGGTTGTCGTGACAACAAGCAGTGAGAAATCAGATATGTCTGAGTTGGCCAGGATTATGGCGAGCAGAGAGCTAATTAACACAAGTCTCTCAAAATTTGATGACCGTGCAGAGAGCTACAGAGCTTGGAAGGCAACTTTCAAGGCCACCATTGCCAACCTCAAACTAGACGCAGAGAAGGAGCTCAACCTCATGATCTCATGGCTGGGTCCAAGCTCCACAAATCGCATCAAGAGCCTCAGAACTGTCTATGTGGGACAAGCAGAAGCAGGTCTCGCTGCCGCCTGGCAGAGACTCGAACGTACCTTTGGCAGTGCAGAAGCTATAGAGAAGGCCCTATTTAAGAGATTGCAGAACATTCCAAAGATCAATCTTAAGGACGTCCATAAGCTTCAGGATTTGAGTGACCTGCTCATGGAACTAGAGCTTGCCAAAAGAGACCCTCGTCTCATCGGGCTATGCTACCTGGATACAGCCCATGGAGTGAACCCAATTGTCGTGAAACTACCATACAGTCTGCAAGAAAAGTGGGCGGCATCAGTCTCAAAGCAGATTCATTGAAGAACAGTCCCAGATGAGGAATGACCCCAGCCTCGATTTCCTGGAGTTCAACACTACAGCTCCAGCGACACCATCACCAAGGTATGAGAGTGCCATGCATAAACACAGAGACTTTAAGAGCAGCGTGAGTGTTAGAAAGACTAACCTACCATCTTCTGCAGCACCCATGGGTAAACAGCGCAATACCTCATCAGGAGACAAGTCCTTCAATCGTGAATGTCCCATTCATAAAAAAACACACTCACTGAACAAATGCAGAGGGTTTAGATCCAAACCCATACAGGAGCGCAAGAAGTTCCTCAGCGAGCTTGGGGTGTGTTTCAGATGCCGCGCTTCATTGGAGCACATGGCTAAGGACTGTAAATCCATCATCAAGTGTGAGGAGTGTCATAGTGAAAGACATGCCTCGGCTATGCACCCAGTTCCACTGCACAGAGACTCACCAGCTGCCGTCGCCACCAGTCCCGCTCCAAG
Source organism: Pelodytes ibericus (assembly GCA_036172795.1). NCBI lineage: Eukaryota > Metazoa > Chordata > Amphibia > Anura > Pelodytidae > Pelodytes > Pelodytes ibericus. Next base: position 117,096,142 of record CM069863.1, read on the forward strand.
TCATGGCGGGGAGCCCCAGAACCACGCTAACGCAGCCGCCGCTGTTTCCTGCTCATGTTTGGAAGTATGTGGCGAGGGCCAGGGTGAAAAATGTTGTGCCCGAATATGCCTAATCAAGGTCTATCCAGAGGGACTACCAGAAAAGGCAGTAAAAATGTATGCCATCATCGATGACCAAAGCAACCGGTCCCTAGCAGGACCTAAATTCTTTGAAACCTTCGGGATAAAGGGACCATCAGAACCCTACATCTTAAACACCTGCTCAGGCCGCATTGAGACTAGCGGCAGGAGGGCGCAAGGATTCATTGCTTCCCCCATCAGTGGGAATACCGAAATACCCCTACCAACACTGATTGAATGCGATCAAATACCCAACCATAGGGATGAGATTCCTACCCCAGAAGCTGCGTTTCACCAACCGCACCTAAGGCACCTAGCCAACGTTATCCCACCTATGGACAACAATGCTGAGATTCTACTCCTGCTTGGCAGAGACAATCTAAGGGTGCACAAGGTGCGCCAACAGTGTAATGGTCCCGACTACGCACCATATGCCCAGAGGCTGGACCTGGGATGGGTAGTCATAGGAAACGTATGCCTGGATCAACCAGAAATCGACTCCTTCAAAACGTACGTGCGTGGAGACGGACGCACAACTTGCATTAAGCCGTGTCCTCATCACTATGAAGTGAAAGAGAAGTCTCCAGACCTCGTACAACCACCTGACATAATTTCTCCCCTCTTTGCTGACGACTTGGGGAGATCAGTCTTTCGCACAACCAACGATGATGATAAGGTAGCCTTATCAATAGAAGACAGAGAGTTCATTAAGATAATGGACAGTGAGTTCTTTAAAGATGAAACCAATCACTGGGTTTCTCCATTACCCTTCCGAACCACCAGGGTAAAGCTCCCGGACAATCGGGAGCAAGCGCGATCCAGATTTAACTCTCTTCAGCGTACCATGAACAGCAAGCCTGAGATGAGAGAACACATCGTCGCCTTTATGGACAAAATATTCCGTAACAACCACGCAGAACCAGCTCCACCCCTAAGAAAGAGCGAAGAGTGCTGGTACCTGCCTTCATTCGGAGTGTATCATCCACGGAAACCTAATCAAATTAGGGTCGTTTTCGATTCGAGCGCCAAACATCGAGGCGTATCCCTTAATGATGTCCTCCTCACAGGTCCTAATCTGACAAATAACCTAGTGGGAGTGCTGATGAGGTTCAGGAAGGAGCTTGTCGCCATCACCGCTGACATCGAACAGATGTTCCATTGTTTCGTAGTCAGGGAGGACCACCGGGATTTCCTCAGGTTCCTGTGGCACAAAAACAACGACACTAACGCAGAAGTGGTGGAGAACCGAATGAGGGTACACGTATTTGGAAATAGCCCTTCACCTGCCGTAGCAACGTACGGCCTTCGGAGAACTGCGTTAGAGGGAGAATCAAAGTACGGTACAGACGCCAGAGACTTTGTAGAGAAAGACTTTTACGTAGACGATGGACTCAAATCACTACCAACTACCAAATCACTACCCGTTCAAAGGAGCTTGGGCCTCAGATGGGATCTCTCAGCCGACTCCTTTGGGTTTCAAATAAGCTGCGCAGACAAGCCGTTCACGAAACGTGGCGTCCTATCAGTGGTAAACAGCCTATTCGATCCGCTGGGATTTGTAGCACCCATCACTATACAGGGCAAATCCCTACTGAGACAGCTTTCAGAAACCATCAAGGATTGGGATACCCCTCTTCCTTCTGACAAAGAGCAAAAATGGGAAGCCTGGAAACAATCTTTGTGTGCCTTGGACCAGATCCGCATCCCAAGATGCTATGTTAAAACCTCACTTGCCTCCAGCGTAAAGAAGGAACTCCACGTGTTCTCGGACGCCTCCACGGAGGCCATAGCAGCGGTTGCCTATCTGAAGGCGACAGACGCCAACATTCAGAGTCACATCGGGTTCGTCTTTGGTAAGGCTAAGTTAGCCCCCAAGCCTGATCATACTATTCCCAGACTCGAACTCTGTGGGACCGTGTTAGCGGTGGAAATCGCAGACTTCATTCAACAAGAATTGGATGTCGACGTAGACGAAGTCCAGTATTATACGGACAGTAAGGTAGTTCTAGGTTACATCTACAATCAGAAAAAACGATTTTATGTGTACGTCAGTAACCGCATTGAGAGAATCAGGAGGTCATCCAAACCCGAACAATGGCACTATGTACCATCCGAACTTAATCCAGCAGATCACGCCACCAGGCCTACGTCTGTGGGTTCCTTTGCTAAATCTACTTGGCTTACAGGCCCAGAGTTTCTGCTAGGACGGGCAGACAAATGTGAACAGGAAGTTTACAGCATCCAGGATCCGGATAATGATCCAGAAATCCGCGCCGAAGTTAGCGCATTAGTCACTGAAACAAAGCAGACCTCCAGGCTCGACTGTCATCGTTTTGAACATTTCTCCAGTTGGATGAGACTTGTCAGAACCATTGCAAGGTTAGTGCACATCGCCAGATGTTATCACAACACTCAAGAAGATAAAGATTGTCACGGTTGGCACATCTGTCATAAACCATTCTCTGCTGAGGACATTTCTCATAGCGAGTCTCTCATAATACGTCATGTCCAGCAGCAGGAATTTAACGTAGAATGGAAATGCTTGAACAACAGACAGCAGATTCCTATAAAAAGACCTCTTGCTAACTTAAATCCAATTATGGACACTTTTGGCCTGCTCAGAGTTGGTGGTCGTTTGAATCAAGCCCACCTAGGAGTTGTGGAGCAAAATCCTGTCATTATTCCCAGCAAACATCATATCACCACGTTGCTGATCCGACATTACCACAAAAAGACTGAACACCAGGGCAGACAAATCACTGAGGGCAAGTTAAGGTCTGCGGGTCTTTGGATTATAGGTATGAAGAAACGTGTAGCCCAACTACTGCATGACTGTGTGCACTGTCGTAAAGCCAGAGGAAAACAGCTACACCAACAAATGGCCGACTTGCCCGCGGATAGACTATGCACAGAGCCGCCCTTCACCTACACTGGCCTAGACGTCTTTGGACCATGGATGGTGTCCGCACGTAGAACCCGTGGTGGTCACGCAAACAGTAAACGTTGGGCTGTGCTATTTACTTGCATGAGTGTGCGAGCCGTTCATATAGAGGTGATAGAATCTATGGACACATCCAGCCTCATTAATGCCTTAAGACGGTTCTTCGCCATCAGAGGACCAGTGAAACAGTTGAGGTCAGACCAGGGAAGTAACTTCATCGGCGCCTGTAGAGAACTGAACATCGACACTAAGCCTATCCAAGATCAGTTGGCGGAAAAAGGTTGCACCTGGATTTTTAATCCTCCTCATAGTTCCCACATGGGGGGTTCCTGGGAGAGAATGATCGGGATCTCACGCAACATCTTAAATTCTATGTTGATGGATGTAAACTCTTCAAGACTTACGCACGAGACTCTCGTCACTCTTCTCGCTGAAGTTTCAGCTATCATCAATTCAAGACCCCTTGTGCCAGTATCTATGGATCCTGAAACACCAGCCATACTGTCTCCGGCTATTCTACTTACCCAAAAAACGGACAATATGCTCACGCCTAGTGGAGAATTTACCCATGGGAATATCTACCAAAAACACTGGAAACGTGTACAACACCTGGCAGATTACTTCTGGAACAGATGGCGTAAAGAGTATCTCAATATTCTTCAAGGAAGGAGGAAATGGCAACATCAAAAACCAAACTTGAAAGAAGGAGACCTTGTATTAATGAAGGAGCAACAAACCGAAAGGATCACCTGGCCTATGGGACTAATTACAAAGGTTCTTCCGAGCAAGGATGGCAAGGTCCGAAAGGTGGAGTTGAAGATCTTCAGGAAGGGTGAGCTTAAAACTTTTGCAAGGCCGATTAACGAACTCATTCTAATATTACCCATCGAGAACGTTCCTGAAGGATGAAAAAGGACTGAACTCGAACTTCACAGTTTTACCCGCTATGGGTCAGCCAACCCACTATGTCATGTTTATTGCATTTCACACGTTCTTCGTTACAGGTTGTATTATATTTTTATGGACATTTGTCATAGTGAAATCTCCTTACGTAAATTTCAGACGGGGAGTATGCTGTTCTCCTTATAGTTATTTGTACATTACATTATTAATCTTTATTTCTACATGTTTGTTTCCATGCATTTCTTTCACTGCTGCCATCTGCTGGCCAGAATTTGCATGCCACACGTCCCTGTTCTTGTTAGTAAAGTTTTTTCTATTCGGAGGCGTGGTCTCTTGCTGGGCAGGTCTCTTCACTGGGAGCAGCCATTTTCCTTTTCTCCTCATGGCTGTGTGACTAGACACTCCACATTTTTGGGCTCGAGTGAAGGCATCAGTTTTTGACCATGCGGAAGTCAGCAGAAGCATGTAGAAGTCAGCAGAAGTAAGCAGAAGTCAGCAGTAGTTAGCAGCAGCTCAGCTGCAGCTCTGCAGCCACAGCAGCTAGCCTCAGGACACATTCTAACAAGTCAGCATTGTTACCACTACTACAGAACAGTATTGTATCACCGTTTGTTGTCTTATCTGGATTGAATAAACCCACGCTGATTTCATCTTCATGTCTGAGTCTGGATCCATCTAACCTGAACATCTGCCGGTCCTGTCTGCCCCACTGCTTGGATACGAAGGTAAGAAGTCACACAGCTATTATTAGTTATACCTTCATTCGCCTTCATGTGGGAACAGAACACCAGTTATAGAGGAGCAGTCCATGTGCACATCCAACACACCCTGTAACATATCTGTCAGTCAATAAAGACTAGAAAGGTGAGTGGAAAGACTTGTTCCAAAATCTAAAGAAATCATTTCTGCTCTAACCTTTGATTACAACCTATCTGACAGTCAACTGACCTTCCAGTGTGAAACCAGATAGTTTATCTTAGCTTATTACACACACCTAAACGCAAATATCTATGTATATATCATATATAGAGGAGAGTGTTATCAGGCGCTAACATACAATATATATCACACAAAATTTCATGAAGATGCTACACACATCCAAGGTGTTAGTCACCCTAAAACACCTCTTAAACGAGAAGTAGAAAAGGAGAAAGAGAGAGGGATGGATCGCTTCAGACAAAATATCACACAAATACACCACGTGTGGAAATCTCAAAATAAATACTTACATTTTATTTATTCTCTGATGCTTAGATGAAAATCTTCCTATGGTCTTCCAAAATTCTTCTATGTCGAATATTTCCCTTGGGGAAAAAAAAGGAATAAACAATAGTGCTCTCTGTGTGGGTAAACCAGAACGGATACTGGTGTGTACACTCACTTGGGTTAGAGCAGAGATGTACTGCTCAATAAAAAAGCGTCCTCTGTGTTCCCTGCTTAAATAGCAAGTGAAAGTCCCCAGGTGCTGGCTCACTCCCACCATGAGAATCAGAAATGGAAAGATATAATTTGCATAGTATAAAACTTTTAATAATCTTACATTTCATCCAGGTGATCGTTCTACATGAGTGTCACAAAAGTGCATGGAAACAGTAACATAAACAAAGTCTTCAATAACAAATCTCTGGCGGTTGAATCTCGTGCTGAGTGTTGATCAGCCGACGTCAGAAGCATTTTTCCCCGCCCAGGGCTTCTTCGGTGACTTCTGATTGGGTGTCCGTATTCTACTCCCTTTATAATTCAGCGGAGCTTCTGATTGGCTCTTGCAACACCCCCCCTCATTATGCACAACTGATTCCCACCATCGACTAAACATATAAAACTATCGTGGGGATGTAATATCAGTGAAAAAAAATGCATATATTCGTGTAATTTTCAAAGATCGCAGACAATTTGTTTTGACTTTTACATAAAAGTTTCTATACAGCAAACATAGAAACATAAAAATAATTTCATTTCAACGTACAAATATGTAATATTTGTCTCTTTCTATTTATATGTGTATATAATTCCTAGATTTTACTAGTTTATGAAGTAAAGTCATGATTTATAAAGACACAGCGGTGAGCCTTATGCATATCTCTTTCTTTATTTCTTCATCAGCAAAGAAGAGAAAACCCAAAAAATTTTAACCAATCAGAACATACTATGAACTAGACCTGTGCATTCGTTTTCGGACGAATGCATTTTTCGTCCGAAAATAGCATTTTCGTCCATTCGTCCGAAAAAACTAAGAACGAAAATGCTAAGCTAACGAAAGCCGAATGAACGAATGGTTAATAAACGAAAATCATTCGTTCATTCGTCCATTCGTAGTACTATTGCATTCTATAAGCCGAAATAGAGTCGGTTAATAGAATACAATAGCATTTCACTACACGGAGACAAAGTCTGTCTCCGTATAGTTAAATGCCGACAGCCTATAAACCGAACGTTCGGTTTATAGGCTGTGGGCATTTAACTATACGGAGACAAAGTCTCCATTCATAACGAATGGAGACTCTGTCTCCGTATAGTTAAATGCCCACAGCCTATAAACCGAACGTTCGGTTTATAGGCTGTCGGCATTTTACTACACGGAGACAAAGTCTCCATTCATAATTTTATGAATGGAGACTCTGTCTCTGTATAGTTAAATGCCGACAGCCTATAAACCGAACGTTCGGTTTATAGGCTGTCGGCTTATGTAATACATGTAATCCTATGGCTATTCTATAAACCGAACTTTCGGTTTATAGAATAGCAATAGGATTACATGTATTCCATAAGCCGAAAGTCTATAAACCGAATGTTCGGTTTATAGACTTTCGGCTTATAGAAAACATGTGGTTCTATTGCCTTTCTATGAACCGAACGAGAGCCCCATTCATAAGAATTTCTTATGAATGGGGCTCTCGTTCGGTTTATAGAAAGCCAATAGTATTACATGTATTCTATAAAACGAACGAATAAAAATTAACGAAACGAAAATAATGAACGAATTTCGTCTGAAACGAATGCAGTAATGAACGAAATTCGTTTTAGACTAAATAAATAACATTTTCGTCCGAATGGACGAAAACAAAACGAAAATTTTAGTTTTGCACATGTCTACTATAAACTCCCTCCTCTCCTTTATATATAACAGTAATCCAATAAACACATCCTCTTTTTTTGTTGAGACGAAAAATCCTTCCAGTGTAACATCTACCATCATCAAACAGTAAAACAGCAAACAGTCCAACAACGATCGAGAACTTTCCAGCAGGAACATCCGACAATCCTAAAGCGACAGAGCAAAGATTATCCAGCTTGCCTTGTCAAGCTAGAAGGGAACAGAGAATGTATAAAATAATTAAGTACTGTATTTTCTGGCGTATAAGACTACTTCTTAACCCAGGAAAATCTTCCCAAAAGTCGTGGGTCGTCTTATACGCCGGGTGTAGTCTTTTTACTTACCTCGTTGCTGCTCTGCAGGTGCGCGCGGCTGTGAGGGAAGTGTTGTGTGCTCCCCTCCAGCTGCGCAACTTCAATAAAGTTTGTTTAAACTTTTTTTTAAAACAAACTTTATTGAAGCCGCACGGCTGGAGGGGAGCGCACAACGCTTCCCTCACATCCGCGCGCACCTGCAGAGCAGCAACGAGGTAAGTACTGGGAAGGGGGTAGGAGAGGGGCAAAATCCTGGAATATTGAGGGGAAAATCCTGTCATATTGGAGGGGCAAAATATTGGCATATTAAATGGCACAATAAAGGCATATTGAGTGGCAAAATACTGGCATATTGAGGGGCAAAATAGTGTGTCTCAGGTTATGTGTCTATTGGTGTCACTGTGTGTGTGTAAGTGTGTCACTTTCTGTGTAAGGGTGTGTGTGTAAGTGTGTCACTGTGTTAGTGTAAGGGTGTGTGTGTAAATGTCACTGTAGGAGAAAATGCTTGTTGGAAGAGGGGTAGTCTTATACGGCGAGTATATCCCAAACTCTAAATTTTAACTGGAAAAGTTGGGGGTCGTCTTATATGCCCAGTCGTCTTATACACCGGAAAATACGGTATGTGTAATTACACTTCATGACAAATGCAGAATATCGGATACCGTCAGAAAAGATAAACAATATTTTTTTTTTTTTTTGACACTCAGCTTCTGAGACACCTTCAATTTCCACATTGTGTATTCAGTTCATCCTTGTGTCATATGATTAAGACAAACTATACCCCATACAACATTCGTTTACCTTTGACTGGCTCACCAAGTTGTTCTCAACACGTTCTGAGTTCTATTGGAGCCAGACATACTTCCTACCTTACTTGTTTTATTTGTTTCAACATTCAGTTCATACATTCATACATTCATACCTGAGCATCACTGGAGGTCAACCTATTCTTAATCTGCTATCTTACTTCTTTTCACTGAATCTTACCCGTCTCTTTTTATGTCCTGTTTTTTATTTTGTCAATCCACTCTTCCCACTTTTCTCTACCCCTTTCCTTTATGTGTAACTGATTGAATATCCCTTGCTCCATTTTTATCTGGAGTAGCACCTGATTTTTTATTTCTGACCAGATGGGAATTTTCTTTGAGCCCCAGTTCCTAGCGATTATCAATTTTACCGCCAACAGTATATGTACTATTATTTCTTTCTCCATTTTTTTTTTTTGCACTGTTGCTTTAATATATGTAATAAAAACCCTTCTGGAGTAAACTCTAAATCTATTTCTGTCAGGATTCTTATTTTCTGATTTCTTTCTTTCCACATTTTCTGAATTTCCTCGCATCCCCAAAAAGTATGTAAAATATCCCCTTTTTCTATATCACATCTCCAACACCGGTCCGATCTATTGTCTTTCATTTTAGCTAACCGTGTTGGAACCAGATACCAGCGATTTAGTGTTTTAAAGTATATTTCATCTAGATTTAAACAGTGTATTGTTTTATAAGTAAATCTCAATGCTGTTAACCATTCTTCTTGTGAAATGTGGGTGTTCAAATCCTTATTCCATTTCTCCCTACCAAGATTTTTTACTGTCGGTTTTATATTTTTAATTAATGAAACACATTTAGATATCATGTTTTTCATATTTTCTTGTTTCAGTATTTGTTCTAATATTTTTTTATTATCATCTTTTGGTTTTCTTACGTATTTATCCATAAAGTATTTTAATCTTAAGTATGTAAACAGCTCATTACTGGGTATCCTGTTTTCTTCTTTTATCTGTTCAAATGATTTAATCCCTGTAGTATTATAGAGGTCTTCCAGCCTATGTATACCCGCCTCTTCCCACCTTTTTAGATTTATATCCTGTATATTTCCTTTCACCATTTTCAAGGGTAACCCTGTTAGAATTCGATTTTTTAATTTCATAAGTTTCCTTATTTTTTCCCAGCTATTTAATATATCGTTTAAGATTGTACTGTTTTTTAATTTCTCTTTTTTATCCGTTGATTCTTTAGTTACCTTCCAGAATATTATGCCCAAATAACGGGTTTCTGCAAGGTCCTGCTCCACTCTATACCAACTTTCTTGGGTTGTAGCTTCCTGCTGTGTGGCTATCGCTTGAGCTAGTTTACATGCCACTGCATATTCCTCCAATATGGGTACCCCCAGCCCACCGTCTCTTACTTTTAGAGCCATTCTTCCTAGCCCTATTCTCGGGTGTGTGTTCTGCCATATAAATCTGCTCATTGCTGACTGTATCATCTGTAACCAACTTTTAGGGATGTCAATGTTAATCATTTTAAACAAATAAGTCCATTTTGGCAGGATATATGCTTTAAGGATATTAATCCTTCCCCACCACGAAAACCCCAGTGGTTTCCATTCTTTTAATTTCTTATTTGTTTCTGTTAGGAGGGGGAGAAAGTTTGCTTGCACTATATTAGAAGGGTCTGTACTAATTTTGATTCCAAGATACTTAATATAGTGTTTTGCCCATTTGAATCCAAATTGTTGTGTTAGTTTAGCCATGATAGACTGTCCTATATTGCTTTCTATTGCCAGGGATTTCTCCCAATTTAATTTATATCCTGAACATTGGGAATAGCTTCTTATCTCCTTCATACGTTCCTGCAGGGAAGTAAGTGGGTTTGTTATAGTTAAAATCACATCATCTGCGTAAAGATTAATTTTCATTACTTCCCCGGTAGCTTTGAATCCCCCAATTCTTTTGTTTCTACGGATGGCCATTGCCAGTGGTTCGACAGATAATAAATATAGCAGTGGGGAGAGTGGACAACCCTGCCGTACTCCGTTTTGTATGTTGAAGCATTCTGATTCAAAACCGATACCCTTTACTTTAGCTGTTGGTCCCTCATACATAGCCAATATATTTGCTAAGGTCCTTTCTCCAAACCCAAAGGACTGGAGTGCATATCTCATAAATGTCCAGCTGACCCTGTCAAAGGCTTTCTCTGCATCCAATGACAGGGTCAGCATGGGGGTCTGATCTCACTTCACTGCTTCCAATATATCCACCAGTCTCCTAATATTATTTATTGGGGATCTGCCTGAGACAAATCCAGTCTGGTCCCTGTGCACAACAAATGGGAGAATTATTTTTATTCTTTCCGCCAGGACTGAAGCATATAGTTTAATATCTACATTCATCAGGGCAATTGGTCTATAGTTCTTAACCTCTTCCACATCTTTTTCAGGTTTAGCAATCGGAATTATATATGCCCTGAGCATTTCTTGAGGGATTCCTTTATAAAGCTCGTTGAAAGCTTTCGTTAGGTCTAATTTTATTTGTTCCTTTACTATTTTATAAAACCGGTTATCGAATCCATCTGGACCCGGTGATTTTCTTTGTTTTAACCTGTCTATGGCTTTATCCACTTCTTCTACTGAAATTGGTTTATTCAGAGTGTCCTTTTGATCTATTGAAATTTTGGGGATATTTAGGTTGCCTAAATATTCTTGTATTTCTGTTTCTGTTGTTTGCATTGGCAGAGTATACAGGGCTTGATAAAAATTCTTAAAAGTTTCTCCAATCTCCTCTGGTAACAGGACTTCCTTATCCCCCACTTTAAGTTTTGATATCATTTTTTTTTAATTATCTTTTTTAAGTCTGCTAGACGTCGCTTTCTGAGCTTTATTCCCCCAACAATACCATGAACGGCGTAATGTTTCCATTGCTTTATTAGTTCTAATTATTAATATCTCTGTAATAGCTTTTTCAATTTCTTCTATCTTCTTTGTATCTTTTACATTTGGATTTATTTTATTTTGGGAAGACACTTGATCTAGCTCCACATACAGTTGTGCCAACGATTTTCCCCTAGTTTTTTTCCCCCTTATTTCCATAGTTATTAGGTGTCCTCTTATTAAGCTCTTGTACGCACACCAAACCGTGGCAGGATTTACTTCATCTCCTCCGTTCTCCCTGAAATAGTTTTCAGTCATTTTAATAATTTTATCCATATTACCCCTTTTCCTTAAATAGTAATGTTGAAGCTTCCAGTCCGGTTTAGGGGGTTTCCATTGGTCTTCTATTTCCATCATAATTGCATTGTGATCTGAGGGTGTAAATTCCAGAATAAGTATCTTTTTAATCTGATTAGTGAAGGCCCTTCCTCCTAACATTAAGTCAATTCTTGAGTAGGATAAATGGGTTTTCGAAAAGCATGAGAAATCTTTTTCTTTTGGATGAAACACCCTCCATAAGTCTAATAATTCATATGATCTTGCAAGCTCCCTAAGTCGTCTCGCGTTGCTTAATGTGTTTTTATTCCTAACTGTTCCTTTGGTGTTTACTATATCTTGTAGGGGTTCCATCACACAATTTAGGTCCCCCATGATTATCATTGTTCCCTGTGCTATTCTCTGTGTTTTTTTAAACACCTTATGTAAAAATCTTATAGGGGATTGGTTAGGTGCATAAACGTTAGTGAGCGTATATATTTTGTTGTTTATTTTGGCAATTACTATCACAAACCTACCCTCTGGGTCTGATTCTTGATATAAAATTCTCAGTGCTAAATCTTTAGAAAACAAGAAAGCCACCCCTCTTTTCCTTTGATGAGGTAGGGAGGCGTGGATCAGTATTGGAAAATTTGTATTTTTACATCTTAAAAAATCCGTTCCCCTCCAGTGAGTTTCTTGGAGGGCACATATTTTTATTTTCTCTTTTTTGAGAAAGTGCAGAACCATGCTTCTTTTATTTGGGGAATTGATCCCTTGTGCGTTCAGAGTTAATATTCGAACCATCTTTTATTTGTTCTCCTAGATTGGTTCTGATTTGTTCTAACTTGACCTCCAGTGATGCTCAACTTCCATACCTGACATACACATACTACATATAACATAAACCCGCACCTCCCCCTCTTCTTGGAGAGATGTTGCGACATCCTCCCGTGATTGGGATTATCTATCTAAAAGGATAGGTCCCTACCTTATTTTTAACCCTGTTATTAAACAGGATTTAATCTGGGCAGCTTCTAGGCTCGAATGGCCTCTTTTTTACCCATACCCTTCAGGGTCAGGTAAATGGTACAAATCAATTCTCCTAGCAACCGTGATTTTTTCTCTTATGAAGGAATACCTCTTATTCCTGTACATTCCATATTAAGTTCCTCGTGTATTTATATCTTTCCATTATTTCTCTTCCTCTCCTATTGGAGAATGGGGGAAAGAAAAAAAAAAAAAAAAAAGAAAAATAATAATAATAATTTTATATTTCAATCCCATCTATTTAAACTTGTTGCCCTCTCCTCTGTGTCTTTCCATCCTATTCGTGACTACTACTGCTATATTAAATTAAAAAAAAAAAAAATAATAATAATTTTATATTTCAATCCCATCTATTTAAACTTGTTGCCCTCTCCTCTGTGTCTTTCCATCCTATTCGTGACTTCTACTGCTATATTAATAAAAAAAAAAAATATATTTTTTTTTCCTTTTCTCTCCTTTCCTTCCCTAAACAACTAAATAATAATTTTATATTACACTCCCATCTATTTGAACTTGTTGCTCTCTCTTCTGTGTCTTTCCATCGTTTTCTTGACTTCTACTAATATATTTTAATGTGTGTTAGTTATGGGTAAATTTCCCCTTCCTTTAATTTATGTTGTGCTGTATTCTTTATATTTTTCTATTCCTGTTTCGTCTTTTTTCTCTTGTAATGTGTATTATTTCCCCATAAGGAAGTGATTTATTTATGAGAATCTCTTGTGCTAAATTCAATATCATTCTATACCTATTGTGCAGCTTATCAAACTTATTGTAGCCTAATATCCCAATAGTTTTCTATAAAAAAAAAAAATCCCCATACATCTTAATCACCCTCCCCGACTCCTCTCCCTCATTCCTTTTCTATCCTTTACCTCCCGTCTGTGTTTCCTTTATTTAATTCTAGCCACCTTTCCAGCTGTCTTGGGGTATCAAAGGGTTCTCTCTTACCATCCTCAATTATATAAAGACCTGTAGGGAATTTCCATGTGTATCTAATTTCTAACTTCCTCAGAATTTCTGTCTGGGCCCTGAAGGATCTTCTCATAGTTATAGTATAATAGGATAGGTCTGGGAAGATCTTCAGTTGTTCATACTTAGATCCCTGCAGGTTTATCTCTGATAACTTTTTCATAATTTGCTGTTTGTCCCTATAGGAATGGAAGCATATTATCGTGTCTCTGGGCAAGTGTTCTGGGGTGTTCTTTGTTTTAACTGTGCGATGGAATCGTTCCAGTATCTTACATGGTTCTTTGCTTTGGATGCCCAGAAAGGCAAAAAATTCTACTAAGTAACTTTCGAGGTCCGGATATAACACTGTCTCCGGGATACCCCTTAGTCTCAGGTTAACTCTCCTAGACCGGCCTTCCGTATCGGCTAGTTTTTCTTCCAGTTTTTTTTATCTTACTTTCTAACCTTTCATTATAATCTTTCTGCTCCTTCAGCTGGAATGATAAAGATAAACAATATTAGTCATAAGAAATGAATAAATATCAGTAAACTTCATAACCAACATCAAACAAAGCATGGCTGGGCAATGTAAATTTTTTTTATAAGAACACACACACATAAAAAAACGTGGGAATAATGCTTGCCTCCATGTCTTTATAAATCATGACTTTATGTCATAAAATAGAAAAATCTAGGAATTTATAAAGACACAGAGGCTCACATTATGCAAGTTCAAAGCAATGCAATAACATTAGAAGTAAAATGAGTACTAGGTCTAAAGTAAAATTCACAAAATTTTACGAATCGGTTACATGAAGCACCGCTGGAATTACATGTATTCCATAAACCGAAAGCCTATAAACCGAATGTTCGGTTTATAGACTTTCGGCATTTGTAATGCATGTAATAGTACTATTGGCTTTCACTACACAGAGACAGAGTCCCCATTCATAACTTTATGAATGGAGACTCTGTCTCTGTGTAGTGAAAGCCAATAGTACTATTACATTCATTACAAATGCCGAAAGTATCCTATTGCTATTCTATAAACCAAACGTTCGGTTTATAGAATAGCAATAGGATTACATGTATTCCATAAGCCGAAAGTCTATAAACCGAACCTTCGGTTTATAGACTTTCGGCTTATGGATTACATGTAATACTATGGGCTTTCTATAAACCCAACTAGAGTTCCCATTGATAAAAATTTATGAATGGGGACTCTGTTTCGGTTTATAGAAAGCTAAGGAGTTGAATGAATGAACGAATGGTTTAATATAAACGAAAATCATTCGTCCATTCGTGCTATAGTACTATAAACCGAAATAGAGTCGGTTTATAGAATGCCAATAGACTTACATGCATTCCATAAACCGAAAGTCATTCATTATGTCAGTTAATGGAATGTAGTGTACTATGCTATTGTATTCTATAAACCGACTCTATTTCGGCTTATAGAATGCCAATAGTACTACGAATGGACGAATGATTTTCGTTTATTAACCATTCGTTCATTCGGCTTTCATTAGCATAGCATTTTCGTTATTCGTTTTTCGGACGAATGAACGAAAATTCTATTTTCGGACGAAAATGCATTAGTCCAAAAACTAATGCACATGTCTAGTTTGTATTGCTTAAGGCAAGCCACTGGGCACAATTTAGGATTGTGTGGAAAACATGGATATAACACAGAGGTAATAGCTGTCTTCGTCTGTCTGGTAATATCAAAAGCCACACTTTCTGGGGTAAAAGATAGGTAAGAAATATATAAAGCTCTAACGTCAGACACTCGTTAGCAAGAGATGAGACAGCAGAGTGTGGTCAATTTAGCATATAGTAGTTGCAAAGACCATTCTTCTTTTGTTGACCATGAATGAAACATAGTCTCATAAACTTGAATATCGAGGTCTAGGTGGTAAAGCCAGTTATATACCTTTCAAAAGGCGACACATCAAAGGCTGTTTACCCACTGGACATCCATCGAATCCCTAATGACTAGCTGAAATAGCCAACCTATAGACATTTATAGTCCTGTAAGCTCTACCCAATTCGAACAGGGAAGGGAGAACAGTAAGTATGGAATTCACAGAAGCCGAAACGTGATCCACGTCATCCCAAGCACCAACTAGACCATGCATTCCAGGCATGAGTGTAGGATTGTCTAGTGCCTGGGGCCCAAGCTCCTGCCAAGTGTGCCAGAGTTGTAGATGAAATATCTGGCATGAACCAGGGTCCCCGTAGAGCTAACAGATGGAACTGACTGTTCAATAATAGTAGATGAGGGTGACCATGTAGATCCACCACTAAATCCCAAAGGGATGGCAGCAATCTGGATACATCCACTTATAGCTCCAACAGAGATGGGAAACAAGGCTGAGTGTCCCATCAAGGTGTTATCAAAATCATTGCAGCTTGTTGATGTCGCAGGTGGATCAGCGTGCGAGGAATCAGACAGAAAGGTGGAAAGGTGTACACTGTGCCTGCAGGTCAAGTCTGTAGGAAGGAGTCTGTGGCCAGGGCCTCTGGGTCTGGTTTTCAACTGTAAAACAGAAGAAGCTGGGTGTTGAGTCGAGAGGCAAATAGATCTATACTGAATGATCCCCAAAGAATGTGATGAAATGAACTGCAGATGCCAGTCACTGGAATCGCGTAAGTAACAAGAGTTCCAATGTGTGTCTGTGTTAACCAGTCCCGGAATATGTTCAGCTCGTACGGAGATGTTGTGAGCCAGACAGAAATGGCAAAAATCTGTTGCCAGGTGTGACAGGGTGTGAGATCTCGTGCCCCCAGGTGATTGATATACCTGACTGCTGAGATGTTGTCCATCTAAAGGAGAATGGAGCAATTGCGGGATTCCCCTTCAAAACTGCAGATCACAAAGTCCCATACAAGCAGCTCCAGGCAATTGATGTGAAGCTGAGTCTGGAAATGGGACAATTTGCTGCCTGTAGAAATACACATTGCGCACCCCAGCCGAGAAGACTGGCATCTGAATCCCCTACCAGATCTGGAACCGTTCTGAAGATTGTTCTGCCATTCCAGGCATTCACATGGAGAAGCCACCACAGCTCCTCTCTTACTTCGCAATCGATTGGCAGAAGATGATCGTAGGTCAGTCCACTGAGCAGTGACCTGTTCCGTAACCTCTGGAGAGCTCGGTAGTGTAGCGGCCCGGGGAAAATAGCTTGAATGGAAGCTGACAGTAGACCAATCATCTGAGTGAGGTGGCGAATAGTGATGGAAGACCGAGTCAAGATTTTCCTGATCTCCTTCTTGATCGATTTCACTTTCACCTTGGGAAGCAGAAGGGATCCCTGAATCTGAATTTTTGGTAAGCCCCAGAAATTCCATCTTCTGCGACAGAGCCAAAATGGACTTTTCCCAATTTATCAGGAAACCCAGACTTTGGAGCATCGAAGTGCACCGGGATAGATGGAGACGCATGGTAACCAGGTTCTGGGACATGATTAGAATGTCGTCCAAGTAAATGATCAATCACACCCCTCTCCTCCAGAGATGACCACTGGTTTCAGAAGTTTGGTGAAATACCATGGGGCTGATGATAGGCCGAACGGCAGGCATGTGGAACACTAAATCTGTGCGTCCCAGATGAACTGTAGATCAGGATGATGCTCCGTTGCAATACAGTACTGTAAGGTAAGCGTCCTGAAGATCCAGCTTGACCATCCAGTCTCCAATTAGGAGGATATCATGGAGGCAGTGAATGCCCTCCATTTTGAAATTTTGGTAGGATATGATGGCGTTCAATGGATGTAGATCTATGACTGGTGGCACACCCCCGCCTTTCTTGGTGAACTGGTAGAATAGCATCTTTCTTTTGAAGATTTAAAATTTCTTGGGATATGAGGGCCCTATCATATCCAGACCTGAAAACTGAATAGGATGAGGGTGGGAATTTTGACAGGGAGGTAACAATCTATACGTTATCCTGACACCGCCTGCAGTACCCACAGGTCAGAGGTAAGTGTGGCCCATGCCTCTTGAAACAGAAATAGTCAGCCCCCCACCCCTGGATGAGAAGAAGGGTGAGTTAATTTGGTACCATATGGGCGATGGGTCTAGTAGGAATCTTGTACTCCACGATTGTGACAAATGCAACCTCTTTGAGCAGGCATGTGGTCCTAAAATGAGGACCTTGAAGTGTTGAGGCCTCGACGACCTCGGAAGGAGCCAATATAGTTGCGGCCGGCCAGACGGCCTCTGGATCTTCCAGCTCCACCAAAAAACTCATGGGTTAATAACCCTTTTCATATTGGACTGGGCTTTCTCCAAAGCAGTAAAGGTCGAGACAAATGAACCCAGTTCTTTAACGAAGTTGTCTCCGAATAGGAGGCCTTTGGCTTGAGGGCCTGGTTCAGACACTGCCACATTCACCGGTTTTGGGACTATTTTCAATAAAATGTCCTTATGCCATTCTTTGGCAATGGCCGTGTTTGCATTGCTGATAAGGCATATAGCCCTCTGTACCCAAGCTTTCATGGTGAGTAAATCAAGATGTGAATCATCCATGACCGCTTTTTGTTAATCTCGAATAATTTTTGTACAAGTGCCTAATGTATCTTGGATTTTATCTTGACAGTTCTTTAGAGAAAAATCAAGGCCCTTATTAGCTTTTCAGCCAGACTTACCCAGGAATTGAGCTATTTTGGGGACAACTTCAGGGGTGGTACACACCAAATCTCTCACAGGGTCTAGGACATTCTGCTAGCAGTTTATTCCTTGCAAGCTTATCTAGGGGTTTGTGGACCCTGAGCTCAACAGACTTGCCAATATGCTCTCAGGGGAACCACTCAGAGGACTGAGGGTTCTGTAGATCGTCAGGATCAAACATGAAGAGAATGATAAAAATATAGTAAAAAATAATAAATAATAAATAGAAAAGGTAATACAAAACTATATATTAGTTGGAAAATATTTTTCTCAATCTAAAATTACATTCAATACCAATAGGCACTTTATCAACTTTAATCACTCATTATTATTAAGTTTCACTTAATACAAAATAAAAAAATAAAGCATATTATAATTATATACACATATAAACGGAGAAATGTCCTAAAGAATATGTGGCAGTTTGAAAAAAATAAGGTGCAGTATATTTTGCAACAGCGCAGCACATAAGTCTAACAGACATCCATTTATTTTGTTAGGATCGGGAAAGAGACAAAAGATATTTGTACGTTGAAATGAAATTATTTTTATGTTTCTATGTTTGCTGTATAAAAACTTTTATGTAAAGGTACAAACAAATTGGCTGCGATCTTGGAAAGTTATACAAATATATGCATTTTTATTTCATTGATATTACATCCCCATGATGGTTGTATACGTGTAGTTGAAGGTGCAATTGTGCATAATGAGAGGGTGTGTAGCAAGAGCCTATCAGAAGCACCGCTGAATAATAAAGGGAGTAGAATATGGAAACCCAATCAGAAGTCACCGAAGAAGTCCTGGGCGCCGTGAAATGCGCCTGATGACAGCTGAGCAACACACAGAGCGAGATTCAACCGCCAGAGATTTGTTATGGAAGACTTCATTTTTGCAACTATTTCCACGCGCTTTTGTGACACTCGTGTAGAACGGTCACCTAGAGGAAAGATTTTAAACCTGTCTTTTATGTTTATTAAAAAGTTTTACACTATGCAAATTTCTCATCAAATCTGATTCTCATGGTGAGAGTGAGCCAGCACAAGGGACATCCACTTGCCATTTAAGCAGGGAACACAGAGGACACTTTTTTATTGAGCAGTACATCTCTGCTCTAACCCAAGTGAGTGTATATGTACACACCAGTATCTGTTCTGGTTTACCCATACAGGGAGCACTATTGTTTGTTCCTTTATTTTTCCTAAGCGAAATATTCGACATAGGTCCTTCCATCTAAGCATCAGAGAATAACTAAAATATAAATATCGTCTTGTGAGATTTCCACACGTGATGTGTATGTGGGAAATTTTGTCTGAAGCGACCCATCCCTCTCTTTTTCTCCTATTCTATTTATATATCATTTTAAAGGCACCCCATTTCTTACAACAGTGTTCTACACGTTATAATTAAAGCATCATATGTTTTATGTGTGATTTTTATCTTTACTTTTATATTTTGTAATTTTATTTAAATCAGGATAGCCAGCACAAACTGATGTGTAATGGTCATGAGCTCATATATCAAATGATTTAATCCAGGGGTGTCCAACATGCGGCCTGCTGGGCATCGAGGTATGGGCCGCATGACCTCAGCAGCCGTAGCCTCACCTCCAACTGCTGGCCGCACTGGAAGGAGTGTCAGGGAATGAAGTGTGTGTGCATGTGTGACTGTATGTACATGTGTGTGCATGTGTGACTGTATGCAAGTGTGACGATGTATGTAAGTGTATGTGTGTGTGTAAGTGTGATTGTCTCTATTTCTTTTTCTATAGATTGCCTTTTTATGCTTTGCTGAGTGCTCTCCTTATGTTTGCCAGTCATAAAAACAGAGAAACATAGAATGTGTCGGCAGATAAGAACCATTCGGTCCATCTAGTCTGCGCATTAGCCCCCAGTTCCCTATCTTATAGCTAGGATCCTTGTGTCTATCCCCCGCATGCTTAAAATGCTTGACTGTGTTTACCTCTACCACTTCTGCTGGAAGGCTATTCTATACATCCACTACCCTCTCAGTAAAGTAATACGTCCTTTTCTTCATTGTGGGAGTAAAGGTAATTTTCTTTGTCCTTTGACCATTTTAAGATAAGTAAAATGTTTTTGAATTTCATTTCTACAACATACCATTGCTGATTTATTAAAGTTTTACTGCAGTATTTTTGTTTACTTGGAAGACATAATATGAAATATCTTACAGTTCGATATGGAGAGAGTCTGTCGATTGACAGTGTTGCTCTACCTCTTTTTTGAATGTGATTGTGTCAAAATTTACAATTTCAGTGGGAGGTCCATTTGAATCCCCACCTGCGCATTTACAACTTTTCACTTTTCTCTGGTGTCCTGCTTTTCTTGGAAAGAACCCTATGTGGTGGGAGAGAAAGTTGTGTATTCTCTGTGCAGAATATGTAAATACATGAATGCATTTATATAGAGATGTATCTGTGTTTAACTGCAAGCTTGGTCTGTATACAAATAGGAGGTGTGTATTTATATACATTTGTATCTGGACATATGGATCTTTTTAACTGTGATGACTAACTTTTGCATTCCGGCTGCTGTGGACTATATTTCCCATCATGCTCACCCAAAAGATTGCTGAGCATCATAAGAAATTGAATCTACAATCATTAAGATGCAAAAGGATAACCATCTCTGTATGTTTCTCTCTATCTAATGGAGGGGATTTATGGGCAGGGAATTGGTGGACTTGAATCAGAAGACATCAGGAGCTTCAACATATAAATATATCACAAATATAAAATAATATAAATGAAAAATCAAGTCATTTTTCATTCCCTATTAAGAACATACAGTTCATGAATGAAGACATCTTTGTGTATTATCATTTAAAAGTGCACATCTCACATCTTAAAATGTAGATGTATTCCACTATATTTTGATTTGTTAAATCACTTAAAGGACCATTACAACTTGAAAATTACCAACTTTTCTTTCATGCATGTAATATTCAGTCATTATAAAAATCTAAGTATTCATTAAAATTGTTATATCTGTTTAAAGAATATGTTTAAGTTACATACAAATATCAGGTTTGTAACTTCTTCTAAACCCTTTCACTTAGCTCTCAGCATTTGGCTGGAGCCTTGAAAAAAATGTGTTTCAATAAATCTCCCAAATCATAACTATACAAGCAATGTGTGCACAGCCATATTGTACAGGAGGTTGTACAGACCATACATCAGTTTTTTTCCACTAGATGCACACCCAGGGTTGCCAGGTGAGCTAGTTTTTGCTGGACACACATCACTTCTACATGCCTACATGCTCCCCTGTGTCTATCCAATAAGAACCAACTAATTAATCGAGTAGGGAATTCCAAATACATTGATTACTTAACTGATTTCCATCAGGAAGCATATGATTGATACATTTCCAGAGTAGTATGTCAAAGTTATATGAATCCCTCAAAAAGATGGGCAAAAAAACATGGAATCATACAGAGAATAAGTTAAATAAAGTAAGCTCTAGTGGATTAGTAGCAAGAAAATTGTAACAATTTAAAAAGTATGATTGGGAAGGATGGCTGCTTAGAATACAAGTAATAGAACAGGAAGTATTTTGGATTGGCAGCATTACATGTGGGTATAGCTGCTCCCTGACAGGAACCAATGCAAATGCTTTAAATACATTCCACCTCTGTCCCTTTGCAGCATTGTTGTTCCTGTCCTAAGAAGCAGTCCTCTTTGGAGGTATTTAACTTTTCTTTGGTTTACCCAGTCCAGTCTTACTGAGATTTGTTTAACATAGGCTTTGCTATGTGACAAGGCTGCTATAAGGGGTGATCTAGAGCCCAGACAACACATGAATCCCCTTACCTGTATTTGTCCTGTGAGGTTTCCTCCACCTTGCAGTCCTGGGTCTCCAATGTGGGTGAAAGGAAATTGCTAGGCCTGCAATATGGGTGCTGGGGCATGTCCTGGATCAGCAATGTGGGTGTTGGGTCATGTCCTGGGTGTGCAGTGTGGTTGATGGGGCATGTCCTGGGTGTGCAGTGTGTTTGATGGGGCATGTCCTGGGTGTGCAGTGTGGTTGATGGGTCATGTCCTGGGTGTGCAGTGTGGTCGCAGAGGCATGTCTTGTGTGTGTAGTATGGGTTATGGGGAATATTCTGGGGTGCTGGGGTAAGTCCTGGCTCTGCAATGTGCAATACTTGGGTCTCTTTTATCATTATAATGAGATATGCATCTCTTTTACAAACGTTTTTTTTTTGTGGGGGGGGGGGGGGGGGATTCTTTGGGGAGCATACTGTGTTATTTTTCTCTCTCATGATCATAGCCTGGGTATTACCCATATGTAATGCTGCCATGCATTGCCAGGAAAAAGCAGCGTTTCCTCCTACTTAACACAATTTTCTTTTCCTGGTCATAACCATGGCAGCATTACATGTTTCCCACCCAGTTCTGTTTTTGTTGTTGAGGTTTTATATTTTTCTTGGAGCTATTCACAAAGGCTGCAGAAAGGTGGAGGTGAAGTCTATTTAAAGTGTTTGTATTTGTCCCTGTCAGCTGATTAGGGAGGGGATATACCCATATTTAATAGAAACATAGAAACATAGAATGTGTCGGCAGATAAGAACCATTCGGTCCATCTAGTCTGCCCAATTTTCTAAATACCTTTATTAGTCCCCAGTTCCCTATCTTATATCTAAGGTAGTCTTGTGCCTATCCCACGCATGCTTAAAATCCTTGACTGTGTTGACCTCTACCACTTCCGCTGGAGTAAATATTGATTTATACATTATATTGGCAACCAAACGACTACATTTTTTTTTAATAAAATGTGTCTGGAGTCTCCTTCTTATGACATCACATGTGACTTGATATGTAAATATAATGATTTTCAAATGGAAATGTGATTATCAAACCAAAGGTAATGTGATAGGCTGGAGACTCCACGGACTCATTTTTAAACACATTTCCTCCTAATTAAGGTATTTGCTTGCAAATCTACTAACACAATGTATCGATAATTTTCAAACATTTTTTTATTCCCTGTATTCACAGTATAAGCAATTTTTAGGTGCTACAGTCCCTTTAACAGCTCATATGTGACCCATTTTAATTTCCTCCTCTCCAAAAAGCTATTTCAGAAATGGGACAAACTAAATTCTGAGAGATGAAGAATGACTTGCACTTCTTCAAACCTAGTTTGAAACCCAATTTATTATCCGGGCATGTGATCTCATTTAATACACCAATTGTGTGTTTTTAAAAAAAATAATACACCAATTGTTATAGAGAATGAGAGGGAACACATATGTTTTTGTAGTGTAATTTGGCTGACTGTAGTAGAGAACTAATAGAAATTAATTTGAGCTGGAAGTGTTAAGATTTTGTATGTTCTTTGTATATTCTTAAAGTGGCTCACCAGACGCCAGCAACAGAGAAATTACGCTGTTCAAAGGTGGTTTGCTGGAGTATGGGATTTTGATGAAGACCAGTTGTGCTTTTTCAACAAGCGTACACATATACATGTAAATAAACTCAAATTAGGAACATATTCTCCTGCATGAAAAGGATTTGTGTGAATAGCCAGGAGGAGGGGTTATTGTGGTTAGGAACATGAATAACTGTATATTCTATAACAACAGTTTTTTTTCCAAGCCATTTTTCATTATTAAAATGTCATAATGTCATGAATTTACATTATATAGTAAGATTTATTACATTAGTTGCAAAAGTTTGAAAACACAGGGAAAAAAACAGTTTATGTATGTTTAAGACTTGTTTAGAAAAGGATATATTAAGGGATAAAGCTTGGAAAGAGCTGTGCAAGTGGTGTTTTCAAACAGAATTCACAGAAAAGTAATTTTGAGATTGAACATTAATAGTCCTAGTCTTACGTTTCACATAAATATTTATACATTTGTTTAAATAATTATACTACAAAGCACAGGATAAAAAATCATTATATAAATAATTTTTAAGAGCAAAACTAATGTATTTCCTATCATATTATTACAACTCTAGTTTAGCTCTTCATTAAATTATGCAAATACAAACAGCTAATGAGTGCAAGCCAATTATTGAAGAATATCAAGAGCATGCTGATTAAATTCCTAAGGACCTTGTTTGTTGTACCTTGAGGACCAGAGGTATTTGGGCATAATTGCTGGGTGTTTGTGAATCTGTAATTTTCTTCTTTCCCAAATTATATATATTTTAAGATTCAAACTATGATTGTCTTATAATACATTATAATCTTATACTATAAATACCAAATATTTAAAAAACAGAATTTAGTGCAAACAAATGGGACACATTTTAGAAAACCACTTTTTTTTCATGATTTTATCTATGACTTTTTTTTTACCTGAATGAAAAATCCCATAGTTAGATTTATTGCCTTGTCTACATTATGCTAGTACCTCATGGCCTACATTCTAAGGTCCCTGCTAATTAGCAGACCTGGGACATGTAATCTACCGCATGCTATACCTTTTCGAACAGCATGCAATTCAATGACAATGGAGAGTGTTGAAATAATGATTGCTAAATGTTAACGGATCCGTAAGCAAAGTATCAGCTGAAGGTCAAAAACGCCCATTAACCTGCTAAAATAAGTAAAAAAGTATGTCAAATAATGGAGCTGTTAAACCAATCAGATCAAAAGACACAGATTTACAGAGCTCTATCAGGATCAGTATAAAAAATGCATCTATTGTATTTGATAGCACCACCTCTCTTGGAAGTGAGTTTCATATCTTTATTGTTCTTACTGTAAATACCTTTGCTGTTGATGAAATCTTTGCTCTTCCAGTCTCAGGGGGTGACCTCTTGTTCTTTGTACATATCTGTTAATGAACAGATCACTGGAGAGCTCTTTACATATTTATATAATGTTATCATATCCCTGCCATAACATTATAACATGAGATGCCTTTTTTCTAGCGTAAATAAATGTAACTTATTGAGTCTCTCTTCATAACTAAGATCCTCCAATCCCCCTATTAATTTTGTAGCCCTCCTTTGCACTTTTTCTAATTCCATAATATCCTTGTCAGGGTTTAACACTCATTATTTATGTGCTTCTATTCCTCCTGCCTCCTCTAGAGGTCTCCCTACCTTACTTTGCTTGTATTCCTTCCCCTCTGTTTGGTGTCAGGTGGGCTCGTTACCTTTTGCTCACACCCAGGTTAAATAGCTGCAGTTTCTGGCAAACAGGGCTTTTGCATTGAAGTTGGTGCCTGATTTCTGAGAGCTGCTGCTTCTGTTCCTGATACTCTCCTTAAAGCCCATTTGTAATGTGACCTTGTCCAGGAACTGGGAATCTGAAACCTGAGTGGCTCAACCATCTCAGTAGATTATTTTCAGCATCTCCTGAGACCCTTTGAGTACATCAAGATCTCTTCAGCTAAGTTATTCCCTTTAAGCTACCCTTCTCCTTTCTCACCCTCTCCAGGGTGTTCCTGCTTAGTCACCCTCTCCAGGGTGTTCCTGCTTAGTCACCCACTCCAGGGTGTTCCTGCTTAGTCACCCACTCCAGGGTGTTCCTGCTTAGTCACCCACTCCAGGGTGTTCCTGCTTAGTCACCCACTCCAGGTTTTTCCTGCTTAGTCACCCACTCCAGGGTGTTCCTGCTTAGTCACCCACTCCAGGGTGTTCCTGCTTAGTCACCCACTCCAGGGTGTTCCTGCTTAGTCACCCACTCCAGGGTGTTCCTGCTTAGTCACCCACTCCAGGGTGTTCCTGCTTAGTCACCCTCTCCAGGGTGTACCTGCTTAGTCACCCTTCTAAGGTCTCACCCCTACCTTTGCTTTGTCTTCAGTCCCTACTATAGCTCTTTGTTCTTACTGCAGTTTCTACTCCTACCCTTTTCCTATTCTGCAGTTCTTTGCTAAATTCCCTCTTGTCTCTCCTTCAGTCTCTATTCCAATACCTAGCTCTGTTTCTTTATCTGTTCTCCCTTTGCACTATATTTAACATGCAACCAGACACCTCCACTATCCCTGCACTTAAACTCCTACCTGACCTGGTAAAGGCCCTGACAATCCTTTTTAAGTACTGGTGCCCAGAATTGTACTGCATATTCAAGGTGAGGTCTTCCCATTAACTTGTAAAGAGGCAAGATGATATCCTCCTTCGGTAAATCAATAACCCATTTCATACATGCCAATATATTATTGGCCCTTGCAGCTGCTGACTGGCATTGAGCACTGTTGCTAAGTCTGTTATCTATAATTATTCCTAAATCCTCATTAGTAATTTTTTTCCCAGGGACATTGGCTATGTTGGTAATACAATGGTGTAGTGATATGCGTAACCAAGGCAACGAGGGTACATACGTTAGGGTTGGTGGAACATACGTTAGATGGAAGTACAGGGTGCTAGTTTGCTTCTGGATGTGGGACCGGGTTCTAGCAGCTGCAGCTGGTAATTGATTATTTTACAATTAGTTCTGGATTGCTGTTTCTAAACTGCTTAAAGAGACCACCACCTAAATACAGTTTTTGTTACTGTAAATGTAGAGAAGAATTATGACAAATTTTCTATACATTATGTTACCAGAATTACAATTAAATGCATAAATAAGGAAAAAATAAGTTATGCTAAATGTGTCTGTCTTGTCTCCTGTTTGTGCCATCATCTTGTTGCTTCATATATAAATTACACATTTCTCTCTGTCAAATTACAGGTGACGTCCTAAAAGGGAGACAGCCTTAAAATATTTACAAATGTTCTTGCAATTTACACTATTAAAAATATTTAGGAAACAATGAGACCGAAAAAGTCCTATCTTGCTTAGTTCTCTTGCCCAAGACTGAATGAGATCATTTTAAAGTCCTACTAACCATATTTTTTTTCTAGGGGTGCTTATTACATAGTTTTATTTCTGAATAGGCACCGTTTCATTATTTGAAGATGTATAAAATGAAGCTATTATGTTTTGCCACAGGTTACCACATGAAAATAATCATGCTAAAAATTCAAGGAATTTGCTTGCACAAGGAACATGAAGACATAATGAAGTAGTTCATGGCAGGTCAAGTATGTATGGATGGAAAATGTTTTAAAGAATCTCAAAAGCGAAATGAGGGTCTGCTCAATAAAGAGTGAATTGCAGGGAATTGAGATGGGAATTTCAAACTTCAGGCCAAAGTAGCAGAGTTGGAAAGAGTCTCCGATGCAGCAGATTGGGAGAATTTTTTTCAGCTTCTTAAGTCTCAAATTCCTATGTCGATTATCTGAAATTCTCTCTTTATTAAGAGTGAAAGTGAATCAATATGGAGAAAAAAATGGAAAGAGAGGTGAGTTGCTGGAGGCAAGCATTACAGAGAATGGTGTCTAAAGAATCAACATAAAACAAGAGTATTCACTAAATACTATTTTTTTTTTTTATGAGGTCGAATTTGTCTTCGAAAAAACGCTAGTTTCAATTCACCTTCCATAGGCCATAATAGGAGGCGAATTGAAACTAGCAGTTTTTGTTTCCTCTGATCTCAGAGGTCGGGTTTGACCTCCTCTCGCCTCATCTATACCGTGCAAAAAAAATGTATCTGTGAGTGGGGATGAGTCTGTTCAAGTTAGGTCAAGAAAATTTAATGAAACCACATAAAATAAGCTAAATATGTTTTTTTAAATGTGTCTGTGGTGTTTCCTACTTATGACATCACCTGCAGCTTGATATGCAAATGAACTGATTTTCTTGTGGAAATTGCATATCAAACTACAGGTGACATCATAATCAGGTGACACTACAGACACACTGAAAACATATTCTTTTCTTATTTCATGCATGTGCTTGCAATTATGCTAACAAAATGTATAGCTAATTTTTCATGTTTGTATTTTCTACATTCAAACGATAAGCAATGTTTAGGTTGACAGAGTCCCTTTAAGTGCCACCGATACCTTGAAATATGCCACACACAAACCCCAGTCGCTTTCAAGCCCCATCCTCTCTCACACAGAATATGACACCAATAGTCACTTCCCACACAAAGTACTAGCCTGAAATTCAGCTCACCCAGTTAAGCCAAACAAACACACATTGCTCCATCCTCATGTTTCACCAAATCGTTCTCTTTATTTGCTGGGTAAACACATGACCTCACCATAATGCTCACAATCTTACCTATTGCAATGTGATGCACCAGCGACTATGTAATAAGTGTCACCTTTGCCAATGTTTGCATGCTGGCTGCACCCCATTCACCCTCCCAAAACCCAGAAACCAAATGTTCTAATGAAAGCTATAATGCACTACAGTCTAAGCCCCCAACCCTCCTCCCACCAGATATGGGTGCACACACTGCATCATATTTTCCATTATTTCACATCATTTCACATAATTAATTTGTTTATAATAACAGACTACCATGTTTTGATTGGCAGAAAGGCGTGTAATGAAATTGAAAGGGTTAATAATAAAGATCTCCTTCCCAGTGGAGCTGCTCCAACACAGGCAGAGAAACCTGAATAAAGATTATAGGGTATACATGCAGGACAGCCAATTCATGGTAGAGAAAATCAGAGTGAATGGGAGAGAAGCTAATGGGATGAAAAGAGGGATCTAAGAAAAGCTGGCCAGCAGGCTGAAAGACAGAGTGAAGGTGAATGAATGGTAGGTGGAATCTGGGTAATGCCATAATGAAGGGCTGTAATTGTAAATAAGGTAAATACAATAAATAAAAATGTAGACCAGGATAACATCCTCCACTCTGGCAAGTGAGAATAAAAAGTAAAAGAGGCATGAACTACAGGGCTCAAGTATCAGACACAGCGGACCCCCACAGTGTGCTTGGACCCAGGACAGCTGCCCTTTGTGCCCTATGGTAATGACAGCCCTGGAATAGAGTAAAATGCCCTGTAGACCAAAGCTGTCTTTTTTTTTTTCATGTCAAAGGGAATTTATTTGCTTGAAGTTTGACAACCAATGTGATTTAATTGTTAAACAAAGAGATACTTTCTGGCCACAACAAATGGTTAGTATCACAACAATGTCATTTGACAGGACACCTATTAAGTACACATTTTTTATCCATTGCACAAATACATTGACTTTTGTAAAAGCAAAACCATACTCACTTTATGAGATTATGCAGACAACATTCGTCATTTATTTTAAAACCACATTTTAACTGCAATGGCACTCTGTCGCGTTGATTTAGTTATGTTAATTTGTATTAGCATGATTTATAAGTTATAATCAAAACCTTTGTGTGGAGAAAAAAAGACCAATCAAAGGAGCACTAGTGGATCCTTTTTACATCTTCTCCCTAAATATGGGATTGCTCAATGTCTTTGTGATGAAAACATAATTTGGTAAACTAAAATAAAGTTGTCTCCATGGGTATCGCCACTCTGGTGCCACGGCAATCTGGATTTTTCTGTGTTGTTAGTAAAAAAATTTGGTTACATTCAGGTTGTCAGTCTTCACTCTGTATTTTGTTTAGTTTTGTTGACAAGGATGAATGTTATTTTAGTTAATAATACATGCTGAATACATAGTATTCTGTTTTATATTATTTTTGAATGGTACTTCAAAATATATACAGTGGTCTTTGTCCAAAAAAACAAAGAGAAATAATTTTGTGAAGCTTCTGCTGAATGGGAATTAGTGCGAAAATGCAAATGTGTAAACCATTAGAAAGGATGACTGGAGCAGGAGTGAATATGAGTATGATTTTGAATGCCTATGTGAATGCTCATATAAATAACTAGGAAGTATGACATTATAGTAGGATGGAGTGAGACCAGGGCCAGCCCTTTAATGGGGCACCCTGGCAGGGGCAGCACTTTGCTGCTCCATGCAGCATTTTTTTTCTTTTTCTTTTCTGTGTCTGGGGGTGCATGATAAAAGGAGCTCTCAGGTGAGATCTCTCAACTCTCTTGATTGGCTGAGAGTTCAGAACCCTCCCATGATTGGCTCAGTCCCTCCTTCACATGAGGATCTCAAAGCAAGAGATGACACTGCCTATTTCTGTCTAGCAACCCAAGGCTTACATCCTCTGACACTGCCTATATCTGTCTAGCCACCTAAGGGGTTAACTGCTTTGACACTACCTATATCTGTCTAGCCACCCAAGAGGTTAACTCCTCTGACACTGCCTATATCTGTATTGCCACCCAAGGGGTTAACTCCTCTGACACTGCCTATATCTGTCTAGCCACCAAAGGGGGTTAACTCCTCTGACACTGGCTATATCTGTCTAGACACCCAAGGGATTAACTCCTCTGACACTCCTTATATCTGTCTAGAACCCAAAGCTTACATCCTCTGACACTGCCTATATCTGTCTAGCCAAGGTGTTAACTCCTCTGACACTGCCTATATCTGTCTAGCCACCCAAAGGGTTAACTCCTCTGACACTGCCTATATCTGTTTAGCCACCCAAAAGGTTAACTCCTTCGACACTGCCTATATCTGTCTAGTCACCCAAGGGGTTAACTCCTCTGACACTGCCTATATCTGTCTAGCCACCCAAGGGGTTAACTGCTCTGACACTACCTATATCTGTCTAGACACCCAAGGGATTAACTTCTCTGACACTCCCTATATCTGGGCAGTGGTCGGCAGAACCCTGGGGTTCTGTTTGGCAAACATTGCGGTGCCAGAGAAAAAAATAGCTAATTTGCTACTATGATATTTGTCACGTTAAGGAACCACCTGTTCGTGGGGTACTGCTAGATTAGTGGTGAATTATGATGTTGCATTGAGCAGCAGGAGAGTTGGTGAGGGAAGCTGTCGAGTTGAATCTGCAGAGTGGCCCTGTTTAAAACCTTGTTTGAAAATTCCCATGTCAGGTCTCTCTTTATTGACGCTTTGGTTTTCACTAATGCAGATGGGCTTCATATACAAACAGTATGCATACACCGCTCCAGATCGGCTTCATATACAAAAATTAAGTATATACGGCTCCAGATGGGCTTCATTTACAAACATTATGCATACAATGCTCCAGATAGGGTTTATAATCAAAGATTATGCATATACTGCTCCAGATGGGCTTCATTTACAAAGATTATGCATACACTGCTCCAGAGGGCTTCATATACAAAGAATATGCATATACTGCTCCAGATGTGCTTCGTATACAAAGATTATGTTTTTACTTATGCAGATTGTCTTCATATACACAGGTTAGGCATATTTTAAATATGTGCTACGACAACACATTTTTAGGACTTCCATTATATTGTAAAAAATAGAAAAGGGTTCCATGACTAAATTTAATTGGGAAACACTGCATTTTTTCCTGTCACCATTTAAATAAATGGGAGCTTCCCTTGATTTTGCATCCCTTCACACACATCTTGAACTCACAAAAATGCCTAGTGAACAGCATTTTGTGAGCTTGCTATGAAGCAGGCAGGGAAGGCCAAATCTTTCCGTATTTGGACTTCACGATGGGCTCTAATCTCAAACTCAAAACTCTCACTATAGACCCATTAATCTGATTGCAGAAACCTTAAGCAGGATGATGGTTGATCTCTAATTCATCTCCAGAAACTCCAAACCTTAAATTCCATCTCAAATAAAAACATATTTCCAGTTAAAAATGATAATTGAAATTGCAATTCAGATAAAAGGTTCTTAAGAACTTCTTGGCTTGGTTGATGTCCACCTCCGCCACAAGTTGACCACACAGACTAAATAGCTAGTGGGTTATAGTATTTTCTGTGATTTTCTCTTTAGCAACATACATAGAAATAGTTAGTGTTTCATGTGCTAATGTGTAGCTAATGCATTTATAACTTGAGTTGTGACGGGCACCCTCAGGATTAGTTCTATTTAACACTAGCCTCACAATCTGCTTCATGTCAGTAGACATACCCATTGAGAGAAGTAAATGTGTCCACTGCCAAGAATTAGTGATACAAGGGGTTTTACTTGAGCTCTAATATTTATATTCAATAGAATAAACCATTCATTTTAATGACTCACTTTATAGTAATTATGAAGAAAATAAAAGCTCTCAAATACAATAATACATTTTTACATGATCACGTAAACGGATCTTTTCTCTTACTGCACTAAGTGTCTGTGATACCTTAGTCAGTGGTATCCGGCCTGTCATGGCATCACAGCTAGAATAGCTCACCATGTCTCACGTCTGCACAGACTGCTTTCGTTAGATTGCTGGCAAAGCCCAAGGATATTCCAGAGACTAGTGTTTAGAAAAACTGGTATAGGTTTTTTACACATGAATTGTAATCAACATGTGCTTTATAAAACAGAGGGAGATGGGGGGGGGGGGGGGGGGGGGGAGATAAGCCAGTAGGCACATAAATTAGCAGTATTCCGGTTTTATGCAAAATGGAAAAGCAAGGATGCTTCATTAGAGCAATGTAGAGCAATTAACCTCTGCAATGCCAGATACCTATTCATTCATCTTTCCTTATTCGGTCAGACTGACTCCCTACAGTTAGTCCACCAAAACAAACAACCGATCTTCAAGAAGTTTTCAGGTATTTGCAAAAATGAAGGGTTGTAGCAGTTTTAGATTTGACTTAACTGCATTCTGCGTTCATTGTTAGGATTTGGAGACCTGCAGTGTGACACAATTTTTTTTAGGGGAGTCTCAGTGGGAATTTTCCAATCTTTATTTTTGATTTTAGAATGGCAGGTTTGTGTCAGGTTAGGGCTCATGAGTTCTGTTCTGTTAGCTGATGAAGGATGTATGACCGTTTATCGCTACCATTTCAGCGCAGCAGTTTCAGAGCTGAACTGTCAGAACTTACAAATAGACCGTAGTAAACCCAAGCGTCGGCTTCATTTTACTGTAAAAACCTGCAGGACAGCATAGACCATCCTGCATGTAACAGCTCATCGCGGCTCCCAGGGACTTGCAGCGGGATCCCTAGTGTCATATGAGGCTACTTTGAGTGGCCTGAGTCTGACTTAGGAAATGTAGTGAACGCTCAAACGGAGGCTTTGCTACATCTCCGACATCCCTGGAAGTTCGGGCACGCCTTCGTGATGTCACACGTGACATCACAAAGTATTGCGGGATGTCAGCAGGGACTAACACGGTCTATAGAGACCCTGATCAGGTCCCTGCTTTTGTGTTCCTGGCTCCGATCACAGTCAGGAACACACAGACACCGCATGGTGCTTTGGTTGTTAAGGACCAAAGCACCATCCAACGGGAAGGGGTTAAGAGCAGCAATGAACTATCCCAGCTGAATCTCATGTGAAATGTTAGCACAGTATAAATCACCGCACTGAACCTCTCGCAATGAAGTGGCCGCGAGGAGGCAGCCGCAATTTACTGTCCCAACCCCCCCTGGTGAATTGACCCATGTATCCAGAACATGAATTGCAGTCACAGAACTATTAAAGGGGGACTAAACCCTCCATATTAACTTTTAATCGACATGTGGGAACTTCTGTTTAAAATGGCTTTTGAATGAAACTCATTTCCATTTGTTTGGTAAGATTGCTTAAGACTTCCAGCCTGGTTCTCATTGACAGGCAGCAGCTGATAAGTGTGGACCATTTATGACACCAAACATCCCTTCAGCAGGAAGTAGATGCACAGGCAGTGGTGTATCTTGATTTTGTGCTGCCCCAGGCAGACAAAATCCGGGCACCCCCCTACCCAAGCTGCACACCCACGTTACACACCTAAGACATGCCCCATCATTCAGACTCACATCAAGCTCATACTCCCATCACACACACACTCCCATCACACTCAGTCACACACTCCTACTCCCATCACACTCAGTCACACACTCCGACTCCCATCACACACACACTGTCTTCCATCACACACACACTGTCTCCCATCACACACACTCTGACTCCCATCACACACACTCTGACTCCCATCACACACACACACACACTGTCTCCCATCAGCACTTACCTTTCCCTGGTGGCTAGTGGCAGGCAGCATGGTCCCTCCAGGCTGCCTGTTCGGCTTCCCGGCGTTTGTGCCGACAGGTCACGTGACCGGGCGCGCGTATGACGTCAGCGCGCCGGTCACGTGACTGTCGGCACTTCCATGTCACACTGCACGGGGAGCCGAACAGGCAGCACGGAGGTTTCTCTGTGCTGCCTCTTCGTCTCCCAATGCAGCCTGTGCGATGGTGAGGGGGGATCTTCCTCCTGCAAGCGCGGTCTTTTTTTTTTTTTTTAAAGGGCCGCGTTTTTTTATTTATTTATTTATTTTTTTTTTTCAGTGCTGGGGGGCGCTGCCGCCCCCCAAAATTTGCCGCCCTAGGCATCCGCCTAGGATGCCTCGCGGTAAATACAGCACTGTGCACAGGATACCGTCTCCACTTCATTTCTGCCACAGAGTGATGTTTAATAAGATGGCAGACTTTTAACCTCTTCAAATCAAAGGCGCATTGCCTTTGTCACAGGCAGTATATGATCACCGTGATGGGTTATTGCAGCAACCATTTAGACCCAGAAGAGCTCAGAGCAGGGTCCACGAAGACAGCCTGGTTTCAAAGCTAAGTCCTCTTCTGGGAGCCAGTATGTGTGAGTGCTTGGATATCAAGGATATATAAATATATATATATATACGTCCGCAAGTACCATTCTTTTTTTGGACATACATATATGTTCTTTTGCCCCAACAAGCAAGCATGAGATTTGTTCTCTTGTTCGTAAAGCATTAGATCTGATTCTAGTAAAATTTAAACTGTGTGACACAGCATTAGTGGGAATTCATTAATCATTAATTCTACTTTATTGAGGAACAAGTACATGTTAACAGCTTCAGCAGATCCATAAACTGGATTAGTGTCATGTGCAAAATTTCCATGCATCTAATGTAATTAGCTAAACAATTTTTAGTAGAGTCTCAAACATTGACAAGGACATATTCACAGATTTACCAAAAAATATACACATTTAGATAAAACATATATACAATATATTAAATGCAGGGATGTAGATAAACCTTTGTGACATTTTGGTCTCTATAACTTATACAGAGCAGACATCTGCTATACATTTCACAATATAAAATAAAAAAGGTGGATTGTGTGTTTCTACACCCTTGTAGTGTAAAATAAATAAAATTGCACCTTTATCAGATAATCACAAAATGCTCCAGATATATCAAACATAAAATAGAAATAGAAAAAAAAAAAATTATATTTTTAACCCATTAGTGACCGAACTTCTAGAACATTTTTGGTCATTCTGGATAATGGCTGTTTGAGTGTAGCTGTAACTTTCCTGTTTCTTATTTACTGTACCAATACAAATTAAATATGTTTTTATTGGCAAAAGAAGAGTTTTCTTTAGATGCAATTATTTCTATGATAAAATATTTTCCAATTTTACATGACACATCTTTTACACATCTGGTAATGCTAATAAACCCCCCCCCCCCCCCCTCTAAATAGAGTCTTATATTTGTCCTGTGTTTAGAAATAGCACATGTTTACATGTTTTCTGTTATGTTTCGCAAGTTATAGGGCAATAACCGAAAGTACCATATTGCTGCTTCCTAACCATTTTATCCTAGTGACCTTTTAACCCCAACTCTAACCCTAATCCTAATGTAACTTTAACTCTAACCCTAATGCTAACCCTAGATGTAGATCTCGGGTAAAATAAAGTTTTTTTCCCCCAAGAGTAATGTTGCTGACTGCCTCTAGAGGCAGTCTAGCAATACTCCCTGAGTAACAGAAGCGATCACTGATTACTGCCAAAGCTCTTGTCCAACAGGGCCTCCATGTGTCTCAATATAGCACCTGTGATTGCTCCGTGGAATGATTGCATTGCACCCAGGGGCCAAGTTAGGTGTTGCTGGATGCCTCGATGACCATAGAAGAAGACT
This sequence comes from Pelodytes ibericus, assembly GCA_036172795.1. Taxonomy (NCBI): domain Eukaryota; kingdom Metazoa; phylum Chordata; class Amphibia; order Anura; family Pelodytidae; genus Pelodytes; species Pelodytes ibericus. The sequence goes on from CM069863.1 coordinate 117,131,906, forward strand.
GTTGGTGCTTGCTTCACCAAATTATGACAGCATGTTTCTGTGCTTAACAGTAATGACATTCAGAAATATATAGTCCATCTTTACTCACTCTGAACAGAACAGAATACTGCTCATTAAATCCACATTTAGAAGGAGACCCTTAAGGTGATGCTATATCTTGACCCAGCTTTCAGACTCTTACACTCAAATGGGCAAAAACCATACTTATTACATTACAATTGCTGATTTTCCCAGTTACTCAAAATTAGAGAAGCTAGAGATAAATGTTTAGTAACCTTCAACACTTGAGAAATCCTCCTATTTGGCGAAACGCTTAGTGCACTTAACGGTGAGCAGACATACTGCTTACCTAAAGCATGAGTACGGTACCTCATCATGGATGTGGGTGTTCAAGCTTTGAACTGCTTAAACAGTCACACTATGCTAGTTTGCCTTTTTATGTTTCCCTGAGGTTACTAGGATACCTGAATACAAGCACTGAATATAGGTATATTTGAATTTGATAATAATATACAATGGAATATTGTTGTATATTGTGAGCATTTAGGAGGGGTTTACAGGAGGTTTCAGAACTACACTGTTTTAAACAACTGAAGTGCCCTGCACACTCTTTTTTGTTTTTAATGTTTATATTTAGAGCTTTACATTTTGTAGCCCGATATTAGTGAAAAGTCAGTCAATAGTTTGTGAAGGTTAGGAAGGGAGCTATGGGGTTCAGTCAACATCAGTAAGATGTCATCGGCAAAGAGATGAAGCTAATAATCCTTCCCATGAAATCTGATTCCTGCTATATTTATGTTCTCGCTTATTACTTTGGTTAGAGGTTCTAAGCTGAGGGTGAATAACAGTGGAAATAGGGGACACATTTGGTATAGGTGGGGCTCTTATAATATGTGGGGTCTCTACTTTCCCTGTGGATAACAATAATCTTGGCCTGTAACTTTTATTTTGCAGGGGGTTTCCTTCTCTAAATGAATTAAATAAATGTAACACATACGGTAGTAGGGGTTAAAGTCATTTTTTTTTTTAATTTGAAGCCAGTATGACATCTGGTTCCAGGGCATTATCATTTTAAGGGTTCCTAAAGTCTCCTTCTGAAATAGTCTTGTATAATGCTAGTTTTTGTTCAGGAAGTTTTGTGAGAGAAAAAAGAGAGTAGAGAAATGATTGCTTACATTTATTGGTTATTTTATTCCTTGGGACTTTACTGCCACTATATAGTTCTCAAACTGAAAACTATCTTTGAAGGTCTAACCCAAGAATTCCCCTTGGTGTCTTTTAATTTAATAAATATTTAGTTTTTTTGCATTGTATTTGTAATCGTCTAATAGAGTTTAACTGTATAATTTCTCAGAATACTGTCTGCTAGTGTTGTCTGGTATTGGCTTTTGTAACTGTTTTAACTTGTTTGTAAGTGACTGAATGGTTGCCTGTTTTCGTTTTTAGCCCCTTGCTGCTATTTTAATGAAAAATCCCCTAAAATAGGCCTTGTGTGTGTGCCAGATTAGACAGAGTGTATACAAGGGTGGTCATTGGTGTCAAAAAATTGGTCAAATCAGCTGTAATTTCATTGTCAGTTCATAAAAATTTGTCCAGTCTCCAGTGGAAAGATTGTCTCTGTAAATCATTCCACAATCGGACCAGATACTAGAGATTCTGCCTTTATTGCAGTTCTGTTGAGGGATTGGTTTAAGAAAATAAAATCAATTCTGTAATAGGATTTGTGCAGGTTAGAATAAAATGAGTAATCTAGTGCATTTGGGTTCAGCAATCTCCAAAGGTAGGTGAGAAACCTTTGCGATCTAAATGCCTATCCCAAACTGTACTGAAATACTTTTATGTGTTTATGTCTATGGAGAATCAAGAAGTTTTTTAACTTGCATGAAGACATTTTCAGAATTAGTTGAGGGGGCACATACATTCAATATAACAGTGGGCTGGTTATTCAATGTGTCCTTCACCATTAAATATTCACCTTCTTTTTCAGACCTTCTGGCCAGAAATTGGAAATTCACAGGAAGATGGGGATACGTTGCTAAAAAATATGTGGCATATCTCTTACCCCAGTAAGACTTGGTTCTCCCTGGTCGTAGGTGGGTCTCCTGGAGGAGGGCAATGTCCCTTTCAAGTCTCGAGTAGTAGGACATGGCTTACCGTCCCTTCAGTCTTTGCATGTTGTGGGAGGGGATTTTCAGGTGCATGTTACTGATTTATTTTTGTTGGTTTCTTGCAGATGGCTCCATGTGTGAGGATGAAGATCTCTGGAGGATCAAGAAGACATTCAGATCCTGAAACCCTTCCCAGCATGCTGTGAGAAGTCCATAGAAGTACCTGTGGCAGACCTAACCAAACAAAGGAAAGGGCAACTAAAGAGAGATAAGGTTTAGATCAGATAGGGAAAAAAAACGTAAGAAGACAAAAGAGAGGAGAAAAACATATGAATAAAATCAAACTACAAACAAAATTAGCTCATAACACTTTACATTTGAGTGCATGGATGTAAGCAAGCAGGCAGTGACTACTCCCTCCCTCCAGATACCCATGACCTAAAATAAATCCTGACAAAAAATCAACATCACAAACTTCAGTGAGACTGTTTGGAGACAGGGGCAAAAATTGTCTTACTTGGCAAGTTGGGGAAAGATGCAGTTGAGATGACCAAGATAGAATAGTCTTGGCCCACTGCTAATTTAAATTTTACAGCAAAATTACATATTATTATATGTGGAAATGTGGACTGTCAGAACTGAGACAAAAACATTTTATACTCATGCCCAATGAGGAGAACTCTATGTTGTCCTATTCTACATTCCCAAGCAGTCCAAAGAGGGAGTAAAATGGGGAAGTGTGGGTTTGCAAAATGTTTGCATGTGTCCTTTATGAAGGCCTTGGAAGGTGAACTAAATGCAATAGTACATCTCCCTTTCAGGTAGCATTTCTGGGGCAATAATCCAGGAGGGCAATTTGTACATGGGTTTAGTGAATTCTGGATTGGGATAAAACTGCCTGCTCTCATTGTCTGTCTATGCAATATAGACCAATGATGGTAGGGTAGCCCTTGCTCGCTATGATCTTTTCTGGGGTCATGCTGAGTCAGGATTACCTATCCACTCTACAAACTTAAAGATTCTCAGTACTAGGCAGTCTGATAAATGTCAGAGAATAAATTGTAAATGCATTCTACCTAGGTGCTGGAGCACAATAGGACCCAGTATGAGGTGCAAATTATCTGTCACATCCACACCAAACCCAGCTGACACCAGTCAAAATACAAACAAAACATCCAGTGTATAAAATACAGCAATTTCTTGAAGTCTGTGGACATCTAAAAATCACAAAATGTAAAAAAAAAAAAAATTGTTTTGGCAGGGAGGGAGGGAGGGAGTTCTTCAAGTAAAAATCTTCGGAGCCACTTTCTTTTTCAAGCTTGTTTGGAGCCTCCTTTCATACTGGGGACGCCTATGTGTATTCCTGTCTGTTTCCACAATTTTCAGCTGTTGATTTGGGGATTTTTTTGCTGTATGACTGGCCTTTTGGAGGAACAGCAGTAAACTGCCGCCATCCTGAGTATCATTTGACCAAGCCGAAAAGGTGACAATTTTTGGTGTGGAAATTATTTTACACTAAGGGTGTGTAAAGTGCACAATTCACTGTGGTTTATTCTATGCTGTTTGTTTATCTAGTTGAGACACCAGAGGGAAGATGCAGCTGAAGTTAATAAAGGCATAGTGTACACCACCATCTTTGCTATAAATTCCCTTATGATCCTGTGTCAGTGTAAGTTATCATTAAGGCAGATCACATGATGGTTCTATACTCTGTTGTTTCTAAAGTGACAAGCAATGTTTGGGTAACAATTCTAACTGATACAGAACAGTTGAAAGTTTTTATTGCTAGATTCTTACTTCCCCACCTTTTTCTATGCATATAACTATGTGTTATATAATTTATTGGTTCTTGTAACCAAATGTGAATTGAGCTCAGATGAGTTATAACCTTTTAAAACATTTTTACAAATATTGCCATCAATAAGAATTCATGATGCACTGATTACACCTAGTTTTTTATATCAAAGAATTTATATACAATGTAAATACTCTCCATGGCAGGTAGAAGGACATACACCTCTAAATACAGTAACATACTTATAGTTAAATAAAGTTATAAAACATTCCAATAATAGTGTACCCTTTTTTAAAAAAAAAAAAATCTATTAATTCAACAGGTTCTCACTGCAAACTAATTTTATTCTGCTTTGCAAAATATCAGCAACAAAAAATGCATCATCAGGTATCTCTAGGAATAATTCCTCAGTAAATACAGATTTGTAAAATGTTTTTTTCCCTTCATTTGCTTTTCTTCTCATTCAATTTTTTACTCCGAATGCTTGAATTCTTGTTCCTTTATCCCTTTTTCCTAAAGATATTCATATACCGCTCAACTTTTCTGTAGTAAGCTATCCAAATACTTAATCAAATCGTTTTTTCTCTCTCCTCTTTTAACTGTTTCAAATACTTCTTAAGCCACTGTTATCTATTAAAGAGATATCTGCCTCAATTTCATGGAAGTAAGTTTAAGCAAAGATTAGTATATTGTCACACTATTGCACAGTTTTATCAATATATTTTAGCTATTTAAGGTTTAACATATTTAACATATACTAATTGCATGATTTATTATTTATTGGACAGAAATTGTGTGTGTGGTTTGCTGTGTATAACAACCTCTGATGAAAATTTTAAACGAAACGCATCAGGTTTCTAGATCCATTTGGATGCTACTAAATTCTGATATACAGAGATAATATTGTGTACATCACACCAATACTAACAATTGTCTATTTACTGGTTTAAATTTTCAAGTATGTCATAAATTTATGAAAGATTTGTAATGAATTATTTTCCTGCACTACAACGTTCCACTATATTCTTATGATATTTTATTACATTACATTTTTTATATATTGTTAGATGGACAAATATGCATTTGGGCAGCCCTGGATTTATTGTTATTTATTAATTTAATGCAACTTGCCACCTCTAGAGCGAGCAAATTTTTGTTAGTGACCAGCTCATGGAGGTCGAATTGGGAGTTTGGATGTTTTTTTTTTTTTTGGTAAGTCAGATTCGACCTCCTTTCTCTATTCTCCGATTTTAGTGAATAGCCCCCCAATTTCTTACTACCGTATTATCAAATTGATTAAACCTCTACTCACTTTGACTTCCCCAGCAAGTAGACAATTTTCTTCTGTTTAATGGTTAGCATGAACTTTAATATATTTGCTAACTATGATACTTAGAATTTCATTCACGATTTTTGTTTACAAAACTAGATAGTTACCATTTGTTCAATTATTTCCAAAACTTCCCCCATCATTTCATACAAAATAATGTCTTGTCCATACAGGAGTGCTTGCTACACATGAACTTACAGTGCACTTAATTGTGTAATTTGCCAAACAGATAAAGATAATAATCAACGTCATGTAACTCAAGTGGTATGTGAAATCCTTACTGCAATAAAATATTAAACTTGTTTTACAGTTGAGAGGAGGGCAAAAGCAATCCCCTCACTATTTAGCAATCACTGATTTGTCCAGGAAAATTTTCTTGGAATATATTCCTTTTCTTGGTATGTTCAACCTGGTACCGTAAATGTTGGCACATACATCCAGAGACATAAATCATATCTGAGCAGTTATTTGTCTACAACATTTCCTGATCAGTTTCATGAGTACATGTAATAAGAGCTAATTGTATGTATGTGCAAACAAATGACACAATCCATTGGCTGCCTGCTATCTGCCAACCCAAACTCACGCCAAGCATCTGCGTACATTAAAATGATCCCTTTGGCAGCCCAGAGAAGCCCATAAATCAGCAAAAACATACTTTGTATACCAATTAACAGTAAGAGGAAAAAAGAAGAAATTAATATGTGTCTACAACATGAATGACATCTTTATGTGGAGAAAAAATACAACAAACCTTTTCTGGTTTGAATAACTGTATGTATCAGTAAACCCATTTTTCACCACTTTTTTCCTCTACTTTTATGATTATAATTTATTTTTTACTTGTCATCAACAGATATCAAACAATGCTTTTAAAATCATTATTCATTTGAAAATGTACTGTTTCAAAAATGTTAAATTCAGTGTTGGTTCCTCAAATACTATTGCTTTAACCTTACCTAAACCAAACCACATACAATATATATATATATATATAAAAAATCCAAAAAACACGCACTCACAGGACTTATGCAAGAACAAGTCGATGTTTTACTTACTCATACCGGTGTGGTATTCACATGAGCATAAGATCGACGTTTCGGTCCACACCGTGGACCTTTATCAAGACATATATATATATATAGTACGACCCATTTAAACACCGTACACATTACAACATCCCCATTATTATATGATAATTAATTAATAGATCTCACAAAAAATAGGATATACAGGTTGAGTATCCCTTACCTAAAATGCTTGGGACCAGTAGCATTATGGATAATGGGTAATTTCGGACAACGTATCATTTTCACCAAAAGATATATCAATGTCTCTCAGCACTCATTGAATACAGTAGTATTAATTCAAATACTGTATAGAGCACATAAATCACTTTTACTGTTATGTACCTGTGATGTGAGGCACCATTGGGAACCTACCCAAGGGGGGAATCTGAGCATGCATGGAAAAGCTATATCACAGCTTAGGGGTCTGGACACTGAATAAGCAGTTGTGCGCTTGCATTCTGACAGGTGAGTGATGAACTTTCAACTTATGGCAAAATCACCAAAACATTTTGGATAACAGAGCATTTTGGATAACGCATTTCTGGTTAAGGGATACTCAATCTGTACAAAATAGCATTGAATATATATAAGTATATTATTATATTTATAGAGAACATAAGTTTTATTTTCATATGAATACACAGGGTCACCATCAGGGGGTGACGGGCAATACACCTCTAATGGGCCCGGCAAGAGTGGTATATTAATGGGAAAATTGTCTGTGTTATATTAATGGGCGTACTAGCTGTTACATGCTAATGGGCATACAGTGGTATAATAATCCTGGCTGTGACATATTAATGGGTACAATGGATGTGGTATATTAATGGGCATACTGGCTGTTGCTTATTAATGGGTATACTGGCTGTGACAAATTAATGGGCAAAGAGTGGCATATTAATGGGGAAACAGGTGAATATTAATGGGAAAACGGGCTGTGGCAAATTAATGGGAAAACAGTGTCATATTAATGAACAAACTGGCTGTGGCATATTAGTGGAAAAACTGGTTATGGCATATTAATGGGGTAAGTCTTGGATGTGCAATGTGGGTAATGGGCCATGTCCTGAGGGGCAGGACATGCCCCGTGATATGATAGGAAGTCAAAATCTATTAAATACTAATATATTATATTTTATATTTAGAATATTTTATTGACCTTAAGTTGTAAGATGTAATATGTAAACATTTGTATGGTAAGGAAATCTATATGTGTACATTATATGTTATATAGGCAAATATTTTATACAATAGATGGAAGTTAGAACTAATGGGAGAAAGTAAAAAATATAAATCTGTAAAACATAGTTTTTTTTTTTCTCCTTCTTTTATTTATTATAGTTTTACAAATTTAAAAACACATGCCATGTTTAGACAATTCATCATCACAAAATCAATGATACATCCATTAATAATACACATAATAACACATCTAGAAACATCATTACAAAACATTTTACAACAACAAACAATGACATGGAGAATTCTATGGAGAATTCCATGTATCAAATATTCTTGCTAAAAGAGCCAGAAAGAGAGGCAATACCATGCCTCAATCTATCTTCCGAAAACCAGTCAGTATTTGGTTTGACTACCATGTGCCTCACGCAGTGCAACACATATCCTTCTCATAGAGTTGATAAGGTTGTTGATTGTGGCCTGTGAAATGTTGATCCACTCCTCTTCAATGGCTGTGTGAAGTTGCTGTATATTGGCAGGACCTGGAACATGCTGTCGTATTTGCCGATCCAGAGCATCCCAAACATGCTCAATGGGTGACATGTCCGGTGAGTATGCTGGCTGTGAAAGAACTTGGATATTTTCAGCTTCCAGGAATTGTGTACAGATCCTTGCAACGTATGGCCGTGCATTATCATGCTGCAACATGAGGTGATGGTTGTGGATGAATGGCACAATAATGGGCCTCATGAGCTCATCACGGTATCTCTGTGCATTCACAATGCCATTAATAAAATTCACCTGTGTACGTTGTCCATAACATATGCCTGCCTATACTATAACCCCACTGCCACCATGGGCCACTCAATCCACGACGTCTGCCCTGTACAGTGAAAACCGGGATTCATGCATGAAAAGAACACCTAAAGTGCCAGATGACATCAAATGTGAGCATTTGTCAACTCAAGTTGGTTACGATGACGAACTGCAGTCAGGTCGAGACCCCGATGAGGACGACGAGCATGCAGATGAGCTTCCCTGAGACGGATTCTTACAGTTTGTGCAGAAATTCTTTGGTTATGCAAACTGAGTGTTGCAGCAGCTGTCTGGGTAGCTGGTTTCAGACGATCTTGGAGGTGAAGATGCTGGATGTGGAAGTCCTGGGCTGTTGTGGTTACACGTGGTCTGCGGTTTTGAGGCCGGTTGGATGTACTGCCAAATTCTCTGAAATGCCTTTGGAGACAGCTTATGGTAGAGAAATGAACATTCAATTCATGGGAAACAGCTCTGGAGGACATTCCTGCAGTCGGCAGGCCAATTGCATGGTCCCTCAAAACTTGCAACATCGTTTTTGGTAATGTTGATGCATATTAGTGTTATAAATGAGCCCTTAGTAACTAGGCTGTAGTGGTGAGTGTCAAGCCAGCAAATGAAAGTGTATGTTAAAATAGGGTTTGAAAAACGACACCGGAATAGTTTGTCCAACACAGTCTTACATTTGCAGCATCATACCATAAATCTGTTATAACTCCAACTAGCATTAAACTGCAGTTGTTATTATGCCAAATGGCTGTCTAGGACAACATAGCCACTTGGAAATATTGGGGGCCTGGTTAAAGGTATTTGGACAAGAGTAGCATCTCTCCTCTTCAATCCACATAGGCATTTCATGTCAGCTCTATGCTGGCATCACAACACTGGATATTCATCTTCAGCAACAACTGTTATGATATGTGTACCCCCTCCCCATATGAAATGTGTAGTGATAAAACATTTAATTTCCAAAGTGTAGATGCCAACGTTGATGTAAGTCATTTATTTATGGCGCCATCATTTATATAGAGGGCAGGAGCTGCCCCAGTAGGCCTATATGTGTGTAATTTATATATATTGTTGTGGCCAGCGGACAGCTGCTGCCGTGGGGACAATTTTATTTTATTATGTTGGGAGGACTTTGTATATTTTCACAGTAGTCAAAGTCATCCCGACTTGAGTCTCTATCCCCCCCATAGAACTATTTTGATCGATTACACAATGGTTGATGTACAAGCTGATTCAGGACCACATCAGTTGCCTAAATTTGAGGGCTGTTTGAATCACCCATGTGACCTGAGGTGACCCGAAACTTGAAAGCTACAATTTTCAATTGAGTAGACCCCTTGGTGTTCATGGGGCTATTACTTATTGGCATTATTTGCCAAAATTTCCCGGTAGTAGTAAAAATTAAGAAATACTGATGTGTAAGACTTTTAAAAACATATCATAAGAAATCATTATTATATCCAATCACCAGATTCCTCAGACCTGCAGCACACACATGAAACAAATACAAATCTACTCACCTGGAACCAGATGATGATTGGTGCTTTGAAATCATGCAACTGGTCTCCTTACACATCAGTTTGAATCTGCTGTGGAGTTAGTAACGCATGCGCACACCTGTTTTCCTTAACTCTACCTTACCAGCACAACGGTATGTACATGTTATACACTGCAATAAAAGTACTTAGTACCCATATTTTTTGGGGGCGGGGGGTATTGGGGTGGAGAGTGTGATTGCATGCCAGGGAGGGCGGGAGTCCAGACCAACAAAATTATGGCCCAGGGTCCAATTAATCTTAAAGACAGCCCTGCTGCTTGATGTTTCCTCTTTCCTGATTTTATTACCTCTGCCCGTTTCCTCATTTCTGATCCTGTGCTGCTTGCCCCAACCAGTGGTGTATCTTGGTTTTGTGCTGCCCTAGGCAGACAAATTTTGGGCACCCCCCCTACCCACGATGCACACCCACGACATGACCCATAACCCACGTTGCACACCAAGGACATGCCCCATCACCCCATTTGCATGCCTCTATCACCCCATTACATACACATTGCCAATATTATTTGCCCATAATATTCCCCAGCTAATTTGCCCAATAATATGCCAGTATCATTTGCCATTAATATGCCCCAGCCAATTTGCCCAATAATATGCAAGTATTATTTGCCATTAATAAGTCACAGCCAATTTCCCCAATAATATGCCAGTATTTGCCATTTAATCAGCCCCTGCCAATTTGCCCAATATTATGCCAGTATAATTTGCCATTAATATTCCCCAGCCAATTTGCCCAATAATATGCCAGTGTTATTCTGCCATTTACCGGTAATATGCCCCAGCCAATTTGCCCAATATTAAGCCAGTATTATTTGCCATTTAATATGCCCCTGCCAATTTGCCCAATAATATGCCAGTGTTATTTACCTTTTAATATGCCCCTGCTAATTTGCCCAATAATATTCCAGTGTGATTTGCCATTTAATGTGCCCAGCCAATTTGCCCAATAATATGCCAGTGTTATTTGCCATTTAATATGCCCCTGCTAATTTGCCCAATAATATGCCAGTGTTATTTGCCATTTTATATCCCGCAGCCAATTTGCCCAATAATATGCCAGTGTTATTTGCCATTTAATATGCCCCTGCCAATTTGCCCAATAATATGCCAGTGTTATTTGCCATTTAATATGCCCCTGCTAATTTTCCCAATAATATGCCAATGTGATTTGCCATTTAATGTGCCCCAGCCAATTTGCCCAATAATATGCCAGTGTGATTTGGCATTTAATGTGCCCAGCTAATTTGCCCAATAATATGCCAGTGTGATTTGCCATTTAATGTGCCCAGCCAATTTGCCCAATAATATGCCAGTGTGATTTGCCATTTAATGTGCCCAGCCAATTTGCCCAATAATATGCCAGTGTGATTTGCCATTTAATGTGCCCAGCCACTTTGCCCAATAATATGCCAGTGTGATTTGCCATTTAATAAGCCCCTGCTAATTTGTCCAAATCCCCCCCATCTCCCCGGCACTTACCTTTCTCTGGTGGCTAGTGGCAGGCAGCATGGAGTCCTCCATGCTGCCTGTTCGGCTCCCAAGCGGTCGTGCCGACAGGTCACGTGACCGGTGCGCGTATGACGTCAGCGCGCCCGTCACTTGACTGTCGGCACTTCCGTGTCATACTGCACGGGGAGCCGAACAGGCAGCACGGAGGTTTCTCTGTGCTGCCTGTTCGGCTCCCCGTGCAGCCTGCCGGCAGAGGGAAGGTGAGGGGGGATCTTCCGATCCCCTCTCACCTCCGTCTCTGCCTGCAAGCGCGGTCTTTTTTTTTCTCTTTTTTTTAACCCCTTGACGACAAAGGACGTGCCAGGCACGTCCTGGGTAGAAACTCCCTTAACGACAAAGGACGTGCCTGGCAAAGGACGTGCATTGAATGAAGCTGTTTTCGCGATCAACGATCGCGAAAACCGCTTTAACAGTGCTGGTCTATTGCCTCAACATCGAGGCAATAGCCAGCACCGAAATTTCTATTTCGTGGGGAGCCATATTGACGGAGCATGCTGCTCCGTCAATATGGCTAAATCCTCTGCCGGTCTGAGCTTCGGAAGTGAAAGTAACTTCACTTCCGTCGCTCTGAATATGCTACTTGACTACCCCTAGTGGTAGTTTAGTAACATTGCAATGGGAAATATTTAAAATAAATATTTAATTAATTAAAAACAGGTTATTTAGCTATATTAGCCTATAGGGTTAAAATTAAATATTTTTTAGCATAAGGGATAGGGTTAAAATTAAATTAAAGTTAAAAAATATTAAGGGATATAATAAGGATTAGAGTTGGGGTTAAATTTAGTGTTAGGGTTAAATTTTGGGTTCGGGTTGGGGTCAAAAGATCAATATAGGAAAAAAACAAAAAACACTATTTTTGGTTTTTGCCCCATAACTCGCAAAAAAATACCGAAAAATATGGAAACATGCATATTTTTGAACTCAGGAGAACATTTAGAAACTATTTAGACGGGGTCTTTTTTAATGATTTTATTTGTGTAAATTATATTTTAGGTCAAAGTTAGAAAAAGTGTTTTTTTTTAAAATTTTTCATCATATTTTATGATTTTTTTTGTAGTAAATTATAAGATATGATGAACATAATGGTATCTAATGAAAGCCCTTCTTATGACGATAAAAACAACATATAATTTGTGTGGGTACTGTATGTGAGAAAGAAAAAAATTACAGCTAAACACAAACACCCTAGAAATGTCAAAACAGCCATTGTCACCAAGGGAAAGTCAAGGTGAAAATGTCTTGTCACTAAGGGGTTAAAGGGGCGGATTTTTAATTTTTTTAATTTTCTTTTTTTCAGTGCTGGGGGGCGCTGCCGCCCCCCCAAAATTTGCCGCCCAAGGCATCCGCCTAGGATTCCTCACGGTAAATACAGCACTGACCCCAACTATGGGACCTCACATCTGCCACAGTGCACCATCCACCTTTCACGTGCTGTATTACTGGCACCAGCTACTTGGAGTTTGCAATAATGTGCTACCACTGACATCGGGTTCTATCCTGTTCATTATCCTGCTCATTATCACGGTACATTACACCAATTATATGTTATTGGTTGCTTATTGTGAGTGGGGCTAGATAACAAAACCAAAAGTGGAGCATAACGAATAATCCTGCTCTTTGGGTGTTTAGTATATCGTCTAACAGACAACAATGTATATATCAGTTTCAGTGTATACAAAATATACAATAAGATATATTGATGGCAATTTCATTTCTGTCCCATTATTTAGAAATTGTATCATCACTTGGATCTCAAACCTGCGTGCATTCATGCAATTACCTTACTAGAATTGATTTATAACACTCAAAATAACTAGAAGATGAAATCCTGCTGGCTCAATATGTATCTGAACAGTTATTTTGTGAAAAAGCAAAACAACATATAATGCCTGAGCAAAAATGATTTAATTTATTTGCCAGGAAAGCAGGAGACTGACGAAAAGGAGGGGGAAGGAAACTTAAAACACTTTAAGCACTGATATAATTTATGTTCAACATAAGGGTTACTTATGAGTTTAGACAAAAAAAAAAACAAATGTGTGGGATCCCTCTCAACGAGAATGGGCAAAAGCTGAAATAGCCAGCCCTATAGGATGTAACCTACTAGTGAGAGGAATCACCATTTTTTGCTCACTTGCACCATTACAGAGGAAACCTCACCATTACCATATTAGACTGGTCCTACCCATAAGGGCAGTCCAGATCCAAATTGACTGGCAATGTGTTATCATTATATGAATTAAAAAAGGAGGATTTTTCCAACTCGACTACTTTGGCCTAAAGTTTAAAATTCCCGTCTCAACCCCATGCTGTTCTCCCTTTATTGAGTAGATCCTATAACTTCTATGGGTGTGTTAGATGACAGAAGAGGAAAATAACATTTACACAACCACATATCGAAAATGAAAAAGTCGCTCTGGTCTTTGACACACAGTGGTGGGATTCAGCCGGTTCACACCGGTTCGTGCGAACCCGTTACTAAAATGTTACAGGTGAACCGGTGCAAAAAAAAAAAAATCTTTGAAAAAAAAGCGGGGGCAAAAGGGGCAGCTGCCTTGGGCTCCCAGGAATGAAATGGTAGAGACAGGAGCAGGACCCAGCTTTCACTCACTGCAAGAAATGACGGCAAGTCCGTTCTAAGTCCATTTCCAGGTGCTGAGGAGAAGACTGGTGACGAGCATCATAAAGGTAAGTACTGGAGAAGGGGGGGGGGGGTATTGTGATATATTAGCGAGCAAATTTACAGGGGCATATTAACGAGCAAATTATCAGGGGCATATTAAGCAGCACATCATCAGGGGCATATTAAGTATCTAATTATCAGGGGATTTTAAGTATCTTTTTATCAAGGGCATATTAAGCAGCACATTATCAGGGGCAAATTATCAAGGGCATATTAAGCAGCACATTATTAGGGGTATATTAATCATCTAATTATCAGGGGCATATTAATCATCTAATAATCAGGGGCATATTAATCATCTAATTATCAGGGGCAGATTAAGGAGCATTGTCAGTGGCATATTAAGGAGCATTATCAGTGGCATATTAAGTAGTTAATTGTCAGGGGCATATTAATAATCTTTTTATCATGGAATATTAAGCATCTAATTATCAGTAGCATATTAAGGAGCAAATTATCAGTGGCATATTAAGCGGCTAATTATCAGTGGCATTTTAAGGAGCAAATTATCAGTAGCATTTTAAGCAGCAAATTATCAGTGGCATATTAAGGAGCTAATTATCAGTGGCATATTAATGGATGAACTATCCAGAGGGGGGCAGAATTTTTTTCAGTAAGGGGCCTGAAATTTCTGATGGCCCTGCGTAGACCAGTGGCGGACTTAGTGTGTGTGGGTGGGGAGTCCGCCCCAGGTGCCACTTGTTATAGGGGTCCTACTGGCTGGGGTGCCCAGGGTCTAATAAACTGTTTTAGACCCTGGGCATTGGTGCCAATGGCACACCTCTAATGCAGCCCGCTGGACATGGAGGTCTGGCACGCCTGCAGTTGTAACAGCACCCCCGAAACCCGCCTCCCCCTCTGCTCCTGTAACAGTGTCGGGAAACTAAGTTTCCAATACGCTGCATAATCCCTATCTCCTCGACCCTGAGTGTGACCACGGGACCATGGAACCGCATGAAGCACGCAGACCGGTTGAATTTTTTTTTTAAATCTCTGTGTGTGTGAGGGTGTGGGAGTGTGACTGTGTGTGTGTAAATGTGAGCCTGTGTGTTTGCAAGTAGGAGTCTGAGTGCGTGTGTGTGTGTAAGTGGGAGTCTCTCCCTCTCTCTCTCTGTAAGTGTCTGTGTATAAGTCTGACTGTGTGTGTGTTCATGTTAGTCTGTGTTTGTAAATATGACTGTGTGTGGACGTGTGTTTTTAAGTGGGAGTGTGTGTGTGTCTAAGTGGGAGTGTGTATGTGTCTAAGTGTGAGCGCACATTGTGCGCTCCCCTCCAGCCGATGCAGATTCAATAAAGTTTGTTTAAACTTTTTTTTTAAACAAACTTTATTGAATGCGCATTGGCTGGACGGGAACGCACAACGCTTCCCTCACAGCCACGGACCTGCAGCACCGGGAGACAGAGCAGCAGCGAGGAGGTAAGTAAGGGGGAAGGGGGGAGTAGGGGGTGGCTAAATCAAGGCACATTGAGAGGCATAATCCTGGCATTTGGAGGGGCATAATCCTGGCATATTGTGTGGGAAAATCCTGGCATATTGAGTGGCATAATAATCCTGGCATATTGGGTGGCATAATAATCCTGGCATATTGGGTGGCTAAATCCTGGCATATTGAGAGGCATAATCCTGGCATATTGAGGGGCATAATCCTGGCATATTGTGTGGGAAAAGCCTGGCATATTGAGGGGCATAATCCTGGCATATTGTGTGGGAAAATCCTGGCATATTGAGTGGCATAATCCTGGCATATTGACGGGCAAAATCTTGGCATATTGTGTTGGAAAATCCTGGCATATTGAGTGGCATAATAATCCTGGCATATTGGGTGGCTAAATCCTGGCATATTGAGAGGCATAATATTCCTGGCATATTGAGAGGCATAATAATCCTGGAATATTGAGTGGCATAATAATCCTGGCATATTGGGTGGCTAAGTCCTGGCATATTGAGAGGCATAATAATCCTGGAATATTGAGTGGCATAATAATCCTGGCATATTGGGTGGGAAAATCCTGGCATATTGAGTGGCATAATAATCCTGGCATATTGGGTGGCTAAGTCCTGGCACATTGAGAGGCATAATCCTGGCATATTGAGAGGCATAATCCTGGCATATTGAGGGGCATAATCCTGGCATATTGTGTGGGTAAATCCTGGCATATTGAGTGGCATAATAATCCTGGCATATTGGGTAGTTAAGTCCTGGCATCTTGAGGGGCATAATCCTGGCATATTGAGGGGCAAAATCCTGGGATATTGAGGGGCATAATACTGGCATATTGAGTGGCATAATAATGCTGGCATATTGGGTGGCTAAGTCCTGGCATATTGAGAGGCATAATCCTGGCATATTGAGGGGCATAATCCTGGCATATTGTGTGGGACAATCCTGGCATATTGAGTGGCATAACAATCCTGGCATATTGGGTAGTTAAGTCCTGGCATATTGAGGGGCATAATCCTGGCATATTGAGGGGCATAATCCTACAGCGATTATTCAAATTACAGTGATTATTTTAGTGGGTGCTATACTACATATTTGTACCCTTCCCTGAGCCCAGTGCCACAGAGAGTGCAGTGCACTTGCAACTGCATCTGTGCCAGGCACATGACTTTAATCCTGTTCTGTTAGCTCAGTGGGCAACATCTAGGCATTTTTAAATACTGCAATTTGTTGGTGTTAAATATTACATTTGCGTCCTGCACTTCATATCTGAGAGTCAAATAGAACAGTCCAATACTGTGATTACAGCGCACTTTGAAAAATTCTAATTGTTTTCGGTGCTAAATAGTACATTTGCGTCTTGCGGTGCACTTCATATCTGAGAGTCAAATAGAACAGTCCAGTAGTGTGCTTACAGCGCACTTTGAAAAATTCTGGCTACCTCCTCCTCCTCCTCCAGCGCCGCTTCCACCTACACTGCCACGGTCACCGCCTCCTCAACCTATGGGTCACTTAGTATAAACTGAAAGAGAATAACCTGCACTCCAACCCTCTCTCAAATGGATAATTCTGTTGATCCTCCTGGCAGCCATGATTTAGATTTAGATTTATGTTCTTCCAAAGCTAAAATCAAAGATTCCATCTAGTGCTATTTTATGGCTCAGCTGTATTTGTAATTTGTATGTATTTTATGTTATTTTTTCCCTATCCACATTTGCTTGCAGGGCACTTGTCCTACTCTTACCCACATTTTACTTCATTTTGCAGCCCTCTAGCCCTTTCCATGACTTTTTTAGAGGCATTTTAGTGGCCAAACATTTGTGTCTCCATTGACTTCAATGTGGTTTGGGTTCGGGGTCAAGTTCGGGGTCAAGTTCGGGGTCAAGTTCGGGGTCAAGTTCGAGCACGGACACGGACATTTTTTTCGAAGTTCGGCCGAACCTGCCGAACCCGAACATCCAGGTGTCCACTCAACTCTAAAAGCAAGTAATTTTTATTTTATTTTGTTTGATATTAGAGAAAATTATATTACACCATGCATGAAAGTCGGAACTGGTTACTAAATTTTTTTGAATCCCACCACTGGTTAATATGCTTTTTTACAGAGTAAATTCGTTTATTTTCAGACATAAAAGAATTATTTGGAAGAAATTCATATGGTTCTGTCTTCTAACCGTTTTACTTCCACCCTACAGTCTTTTTTGTTTAATTATAAAAAGGCACACAAACTGCTCCAGTCAGATATGAATGTGACACGCCACCTGTATGTTCCGATAAGAACTTAATTTGTGCGCTTGCTGTGTGAAAGTCATGCGGCTCAGTAAAACCACAGATGCTCAGCGCACTCCTAGAGTGTGAGCCACTGACATCTTAAACCTCCCACTGTGCAGAGATATAAGCTCTCCATCTGGAGAAATAGCACAGCTACACAGATCAACAATAAAAATGAAGCTGGATAGAATGGATATGAAAACTAAGCAAAGTGAAAAGTATCTGCTGTACAAAAATGTCCCCAAAAGACATCTATGTAAATGGAGGTCACAGAAGGAGCGTAAACAGCTTGGCTTAGAGTATGGGAACAATGTGTTTGAGTGTAATAAAATATTTATTGTCCATATCATAATACCATAATAGGCTAATAAAGACACAGCTTAACACAATCAATATTTGTATCTAATTAAATACTTATACATTGATTTAGTTGGCATAAATCTTAGAAATGTGATATTTATTTGCACAATGCATGTTGAAAAAAGTGATTGCTTGCAGTGTGCTAAATGTATCAAATAGTGTATTTTGCCAAATTTCCATCACATATTACGGTAATATCTGTGTTCTTGGCTAGTTCTCTGCCTGTGAATCCATTTCACAATTAGCATTTAGGTGGCTTTAGGGTCCACTATCCTTTTTTTCTGCTTGTAATGCATTACAGAAACACGAATGAAACTTGCCCAGTTCCCCTAGTATGAGGATAAAATGTCATGTGCTTTTGAAGGTACTCGCAAACATAATTTATTAAAGCCAAAATCAAATAAAAGTAGGTTATACTTAAAATTGTATAAAGAGTCACCTAGATCCCTACTTTTGGATTCCCCGTGGTGCTGCCTCTTTAAGGAACTTATGTAGTTCACCTAGAAAAATGCATCCTTACTGATGTTATTACTGTCATCAGACCCATAGGTTTGATAGGTTAGCACTTTCCCATCTCCATATGCAAGGGGGAAAAGATGGAGTTGTGGCTATTTGCTAATGTTCAACCCACTGCTTTTTTTAACCCTTTGCTCCTGGGTTTGCAGTAGAGGGCTTGCTGGCTCCACTCTGGCTATATGTTCCGACTTTTTTTACATAATAAACCACATACATCTTTAATATTACATCCTAATATTATATGATGTATTTATATACAGCAGCTAACAGATAATTTTAGTTAGAATTTTTTGTTTAGTTCACATATGTTTTCTTGTTGTTTAAGTAGAAAAATGTCATATTTACATTTCCTTTATTGGATCATGTCAGGTAAAATAAAAACAAATTAAAAATCCAATCTATTACAGAAACGAAGCGAAGTGCTTTTCATATTGCTGTCTCCTTAATCTTAGATATAATTCCCATAATACTGTTGTACACTAGATGGCGACATACCTCACACTTGAACTTAAATTGGTATTGAAAAAACATACAATATCAACTGAAACTGATTTTATTTGGGGTGGGTTTGGTAAATAAATTGAATAAGATAGATGATCGATAGATAGATAGACAGATCCTAGATTTATCACCATGGACAAACGCTGAAGAAAACTGCAATGCACAGAATAGCAACATCCAGTATAACCCAAGGCTGGTAAAAATGTTGTCTTGAGGCTAAAGTCTATGGAGGCAACACCATAGCCAGTATTCAGTAAATGGCCACCACGAACCATGTTGGTGCTTACACCTGCAGTGTAATAGCAATACTGATTGTGTTGTCTTTTTTGCCAAAAGGGAAGATGTAGTTGAAGCCATTGTAGGAAGTTGAGCGGCAGTATGAGATAATGGTGGGACAAGGCTAAACTGCCTGAAACGGGTGGAGTTTAAGATTTATACACTGACATACAAACCAATGTTTCGGCTGATCATCTTTGAAAGTTAATATTTCATTATTATTTAGTTTAGTTTATTCTCACACTTATCCCCGTTGTGTCTTGTAAAAAAGGGCTGTTGTTTAGTTTGCATATCATAAAGCTATTTAGCCAATAAGATATATGTCTATCAAGATGTTTGAAGAGTTGTCTTGAGCAACTGAGATTTACCAAGATAAGGTGCAAAAAAATATGTCTCAAAAGTTTCAGTGAAGAACTAATATCATGTGCTAATCTATTTCAGAAAGGTCAGTATCTCTATTATCAAACACAATGCTACCTTTGTAATGACAATCAAATGGCACAAAGAATATACCCACGTGCCTTACACTGAGAATACTGAACAGAAGCCAATTCACATTAAATTGCTTCTAAGTCTGGCTAGGACTTTTGTAGATCTGTAGAACAAAGCTGCCAAAATATACTTCACTGCACTGGAGATAACTTTGAAAACACACAAGAAAGAGACTGTTAAGGGAACTTAGATGTATTCATCTTTAGCAGATTGACGGAAAAGGAAATAGTGAGCTAAATCAGCAGAGATTGTATGAGTCACTATAGTAGTCTCCAATGTGTATTCTGCATGAAATACCTGAGACGACTGCCATTCCTCTTGATCCATTGTGGTTCTAAAGCTCTTTGATGTATCATACAGTATGGGGGACTTTTGATGTTGTAATCCTGTGATGTCTTTTTACATCCCAAAACTCTACTCAGCTAGACTTGTTTTTAAATGTGGATTGTGACTGTAGCACTTTAATCCAATTACCTCTAGTATGCAACTAACAGTTTCACAATTCACATATATGGTATATGTTTATGTTCATGGCTTTCAATTAAAGAAGTGTAATTTGCAGTTCCATTTATCAAATAAAAGAAAAACAATTATTCCTTGTTTGGCTGTAATTTCTATAATAGGTCTGATAAAAATTGATTTTTGAGAAGACACTGACCAATCCTGAGCATGTACCCAGGCAGACAAATTATTCAGTTATTGCTTCATTACCCAAAGGGATGCATTTGGACTGTTTTCTTTTTAAATTACTATGGACATATCTCACATCCAGAGGCATAACTAGAAACCACCAGGCCCCGGTGCAAAAATTGCCTCGGGCCCCCCTGACCCAACCATGCAACTCCACCCCAGAAATGCCACTTACATGCCTCCCAACTGTTCCGCTTTGTGCCTGGCCTTGTCTTATATCTAGGATAGCCTTATACCTATCCCATGCATAAACTCCTTCACTGTATTAACCTCTACCACTTCTGCTGGCAAACTATTCCATGTATCCACTACCCTCTCAGTAAAATAATACAAAGTTTCTCACCACCACTGTATTAACCTCTACCATTTCTGCTGGAAGACGATTCCATGCATCCACTACCCTCTCTGAAAGTAATACTTCCATTAATCCCTGGCCTCATCTTATATCTAGATTAGCCATATGCTTACACTCCTTCACTGTATTAACCTCTACCACTTCTGCTGAAAGGCAATCCAATGCATCCACTACCCTCTCAGTAAAGTAATATTTTCATTAGTCCCTGTCCTTCTCTTATATCAAGGATAGCCTTATGCTTATCCCATGCATGCTTAAACTGCTTCATATATTAACCTCTCATCCACCACCCTCTCAGTAAAGTAATATTACTTTTCTGGACACAAAAAAAAAAAAACTGTTAAAATATTTCCAGCCTTATCAAAAGCTTGAGGTGGACCCCAAATAATTGAAAATTGTTTCATACTTACCGTATTTTTCCTTTCCTGGTTATTATCCATGGCAGCAGTTACGTATGGGTTAGCTCCACCCTCAAGGTAGGTAGGACAGAAACAAACTTATAAGAGAGCCCCCGCCCCCTGTCTCCTCAGTCTAGTAACCAGCTCCTCAAAACCAAGAATCAACAAGGGAGGGAACTGACTGCTGCCATGGATAATAACCAGGAAAGGAAAATTACGGTAAGTATGAAACAATTTTCAATTTTCCTGGCTAACCATGGCAGCAGTTACGTATGGGACATACCCAAGCCAGAAAAAAATAGGGATGGGAGAACAAACAACCAATAAACACAGACACAGAAAAAAATGCTGCAAAAATGAAAAAGGTTTAATGAGAGGAGACAGAGGCCAAAACAGCGTGAGAGAAGGAGGATTCATCAGCCCGGCGGACATCCAGACGGTAGTGCCGGAAAAAGGTGGAACCGGATGACCAGTTCCCAGCTCCGCAAACAGTCGCCATTGAAGAACCAGCCTCAGCCGACCATGAAGAGAAAACAGCCCTAATGGAGTGAGCCTTGAGACCTGGGGGAATCGGAATACCACTGGAGCTGTAGAACTTGGATATAGCAGCCACAATCCAACGGCGTAGGGTGGAGACAGAGGCCGCCTCACCACGTCGAGAGCCCAGAGGAAGGATGAAGAGCCTGGAAGACTTCCTCAGGGAAGAAGAGGCGGTAATATAGAGGTGCAGGCAGCGCACCACATCCAAGGTATGCCAGCGGGATTCCTCAGGTGACGAGGGGTTCGGAAAAAACACTGGAAGAACAGTCTCTTGATTAAGGTGGAAGGCTGAAACCACCTTAGGTAGGAATTCCGGGACAGGTCGAAGGAGGGCATGATCCGGAGAGAAGACCGTGTACGGAGGGTCAATGGAAAAAGCCTGAAGTTCGGAACAGCGTTTAGCCGAAGTCACTGCCAGCAGTAAAAGGGTCTTCAGGGTCACCAACCACAGGGAGGCATCCTGCATGGGTTCAAAAGGAGGTCCAGACAAAGCACGAAGCACCAGAGGAAGGCTCCAAGGGGTCGTGAAGGAACGGGCCAGAGGACGGAGTTTGAGAACCGCCTTGAAGAAACGAATCACCAAAGGATCCAACGCCCAACAAACTGATGTGAGTGCAGACAGGGCAGAGACATGAACCCGGAGGGAGTTCAGACCCAAACCCCGATCCAGGCCAGCTTGGAGAAAAGCCAGGACATCAGGCAGGGAAGGTGACAGTGGATCCAAATTTCTACCCTCGGACCAAACCAGGAAGGCAGACCAAATACGATGGTATGTGGACGAGGTGTTAGGCTTCCAAGCCTTCAGTAGGGTAGAGACAACACCCTCCGACAGACCATGGGACCGCAGTGACTGCTGCTCAATCGCCAGGCCGCTAGTTGAAGAGAGCGGGGGCAAGGATGTAACACCGGACCCTGAGACAGGAGGTCCAGGTGAGGTGGGAGAAGCCAAGGGTCCTGGATGGACAGCCTGTTCGCCAGCGGAAACCAAGGCCTCCTGGGCCACCAAGGAAGGATGGCCATCACTTCTGCTTTCTCCAAACACAATTTCCCCAGGAGTCTCGGAATGAGAGGGAGAGGAGGAAAGACATATAGGAACTCCTTGGGCCATAGGAGAGCGTCCACGCCCTCCGACATGGGGTGAGGAGCCCTGGAAAAAAAGCGAGGAAGCTGAGAGTTCGTGGGAGAGGCCATCAGGTCCAAGGCCGGACGACCCCACAGTAGACAGAGATGATCGAATACCTGGGATGAAAGTTTCCAGTCCGTTGTATTGAGAGTGGTGCGGCTCAGGAAGTCTGCCATCGTGTTTTCCGGACCCGGAAGGTAAACCGCTGACAGGTGTTCGATTGATTCCTGAGCCCAGACAGCAATCGGCTCGAACTCTCGGCTGAGAGACAGGCTCCTGGTACCTCCTTGATGGTTGATGTAGGCAACCGCACACCTGTTGTCTGTCTGGATACTCACCCAATGACCCCGAATGGTTCGATGAAAAGCCAGCAAGGCCCTGTAAATTGCCCTCAGTTCCAGGACGTTTGCGTGAAGACCACTCTCCGCAGGGGACCATTCTCCTTGGGCGTATTGACCGTCCAGATGGGCTCCCCAACCATGAGCGCTTGCATCCGTCGTGACAACTTTGTAAGTGATGTCCGTCAGCGGAAAACCTCTCCTGAGGTGACGGACCTCCAACCACCAGGCCAGATAATGAGAAGTCACCTCTGGTAAATACAATTTCTTGTCCAAGAAGGACCTGGGAACCGGGAGATGAGGTAGCAGTAGGGACTGAAGAAACTGGGTGTGCCATTGAGCCCAACGAACTAGGCCGATAGTGGAGACCAGGACCCCTAGAAGGGACATAAGTTTCCTGATGGGCAGCCAACTGGGAAGGACGACATTCTGGATAGCCAAAATCAGACGAGACTGACGGTCCGATGACAGGGAAACAGTAGCCGTGAGGGTGTTGAAGCACGCCCCCAAAAAGACCAGGGTTTGGGACGGAAGGAGTTGGCTCTTCGTGAAGTTGATTATCCAACTAGCTCCTTGCAGAAAAATCAACGCCTCGTCCCGCTGAGAGGTGACAAGGTCTCGAGAAGGAGCCACGATGAGAATGTCGTCTAGATAGTGAAAAATTGTTAGGCCCCTCTTGCGAAGTTCTGCAACACACACCACCAGAACCTTGGAAAAGGTACGAGGAGCCGTACTGAGGCCGAATGGGAGGGCCCGAAACTGGAAGTGATCCTCCCCAATGGCGAAGCGTAGAAATCTCTGGTGCCGAATCCTGATGGGAACGTGAAAATAGGCATCTTGGAGATCGATGGAGACCATCCAATCGCCAGGGGAGATAAAAGGAACAATCGACCGGAGGGACTCCATCCTGAATTTTCTGACCATCATGGAATGGTTCAAAGCAGACAGGTCGAGGACCGGTCTTAGGTCTCCTGATGCTTTGGCGACAAAAAACAGGGGGGAGTAGTTTCCTTGGAAGCGCTCGAGCCCAGGCACAGGAATAATAACTTCGTCTCGGAGGAGGGACCGTAGAAATTTTTGTAGGATATCCTTCCGTTGGGGGTCCGCAGGAACCTTGGTACGGATAAAAAGAGGAGGTGGAGGGGACCGAAACTCCAGGCTGTAACCGTCTTGAACAATGGTCCGGACCCAGGAATCCGTGGAAAAACTTGCCCAGACCACCGAAAAGGCCCGGGCCGGAAAGGCCGTCATGACTGGAACTTCCCGCGAAAGGAAGAGGCTGGGCGGGAGCGGGAACCCTTTGCGGCCCCGCGGAAACCGCCCCTCCATGCTGATGAGCGAGCCACCTCTCTGCCAGGATGGTATTGTCTGGAATCCCGAAAGGAGGAACGAAAATTCCGACGATCGTTCCAAACGGTTTTGGGAAGACGTCTGCGTTCTTGTGGCAAAAAAACCTTTTCTCCTTCGGCGGCCTTACGGATGGCATCATCCAAAACCTTGCCAAACAACAACTTGCCCTCAAACGGAATGGAGACCAGAGAGTTCTTAGAGGAGTTGTCGGCATGCCAATGTTTCAACCATAAAGCACGTCTGGCCGAAACCGACAAGCCCATGCATCTGGCCGCGAGCTTCAAAACATCCGAAGATGACTCAATAAAAAACTCAGCCGCCAGTTTGATGTTGGAGAAAGATTCCAGAAGCTGTTCTCTGGGAACCCCACTTTCAATGTCATCCTGTAGGTCGAGGATCCAACACTTCAGGGCACGAGAGACAGATGTCATGGCAACCGTAGGTTGGCAGATAGCACCGGCCGCAACATAGGCTCATGACAAGGAGGCCTCTATTCGTCGTTCCATGGGGTCATGTAAAAGTGCCGGACCATCCAGGGGTAGGGATGAACACCAGACCACCCGAATGACAGGGGCATCCACCACAGGAGGAGAAGACCAGGAAGAGGCATCTTCATCAGCCACGGGATATAATCTAGAGATCCTCCTGCCGGAAGAAACTTTCCGATCAGGGTTCTTCCATTCGGTAGAAATCAACTCCTCAATGGAGCTATGAACCGGAAAGGATGGCCTTTTTCTATGTAGACTGGTGAAGTATTTATCGGCCGTACCCACCTCGGGAAGAGACTCAGTAATACCCAAAGTATTCTTAACAGCACCGATGAGGTGGTCAATAAGGGCAGGGTCCAGGAGAACGCCGGAATCAACGTCTTCCTCAGCGAAAGAGCAATGCCCAAAATCCAAAGGATCTTCAGAGTCGGGCCGATCAGCAAACAAACACTCCTCAGTCAGAGGTGTATGCTGGACAGGGACCAGATTACCCAAATGTTCCTTCAGGCTCTTTTCAACTGCCTGATTAACTAGGTGTATCAGATCCGGAGAGGGCTCAGGGGGGCCGGCAGCCTGAGTCAAGCAGTCCCCACAAAGGCGTTTGCCCTCTAAAGGAGTAGCGTCACAGGCAAAACAGCGAGGAAGCTTCTCCGTTCTCTTCCTGGGATGATCGGATTCCGGTCTAGGGCTGGAAGAAACACCAGGGTGAGTAGGCGAAAGACACTCTTAAAATGAAAATAAAAATAAAAAATAAAAATAAAAATAAAATAAAAATAAAAAACTCACCTAGATTGATGAGAACGAGACCTCTTGGATGAGGAGGACATATTAAATGCAAAAATACAAAGGGCAGGCTGAGAAAGAAAAAATACATAAGTACCCAAAAAAGAAACATATTAAAATGTAAGGAAAACAACTCACAGAATACAAAGGAAAATACCTGAGGCAGGAGTAAAGGCAGGCACAGGGAACAAAGGTCCTGGGAAAATGAAAAGATAGGGCTGAAGCAGAAGCCCTTAAATAGGACAAAAAACGCCCTAAATTAAGTGGTGGAACGCATATGCGTTCCACCTGTCTAGAAAGGGAAAGAAATCATGTTTGGAACGCATATGCGTTCCAATGCCGAAAAACGGCACTGAAAACGAGGCGTGGAACGCATATGCGTTCCAACGCCGAAAAACGGCACTGAAAACGAGGCCCGGAACGCATATGCGTTCCAGTGCCCGAAAATAGAACAAAAAAGGCACAAAAAAGGGAGGGCTGGAACGCAGAAGCGCCCCAGAGTACACCAGAGAGGCATAGCCTCGAAAATAAAACGGAGGGGGGATAAACAGCCATGCCCAAGAAGTAAAATGAAAGTAAAAAATGTGAAGGAAGGGAGATAAACATCCCATACATACCATATGAAGCACAGCAGGAATGGAGACCTCTGCTAATATCCCATACATCTCCAGTACCACTTGCAGTAAGCTTACGGAGGAACAGGGCCCAAACTTCATATCCAAATCATCTTCAGTACCATCCAGTTGTAAGGGTGCGGAGGAATAAATATCCCAGGGAACCTTGAAATGACAGGAACCGGGCTTCGGAAAGAAAGAGGCTGAACTTTCCGGAAGGTGAGTAAAAAGTGTAAAATAGAAGAAATAATAAAAATCTCAGGCCCAAAGGGCCCCGTCCTAATACCAATGAGGACAGAAAAAAGACTGAGGAGACAGGGGGCGGGGGCTCTCTTATAAGTTTGTTTCTGTCCTACCTACCTTGAGGGTGGAGCTAACCCATACGTAACTGCTGCCATGGTTAGCCAGGAAATATGTATATAACTAGCTGCATGTATACTTATATGAACTTTTTAAATATTATATTCAACTATTTTCATATGTAATAAAAATGTTATTGAAAAATTGTTAATTTCTTATTTTTATTACGTTTCCCTGTACCCACATTGCACCTAAAGGTCTAAACACAGCACTATACAGTACCCACAGCACTTGGCTTGTACTCATATTACACCCACACGATTTGGCATGCTGCAGTATACATTTTCCCTCCAGAACATACCACAGTGTCACTTTGTCCCACTGAACTGCCCCTGCAGAACATGCCACAGTGTCACTTTCCCCCATAGTACACGTTATTTTGCCCCACAGAACAAGCCACAGTATCAATTTGGCCACAGCCAATTTGCCCATTATGCCACGATTGCCAATATGCCACAGTCAGATTGCCAATATGCCACAGCCAATTTTGCCCATTTGCCAGTGTTATTTTGCCCATTTGCCAGTTAAATGCCCATTTGCCAGTGTTAATTTGGCCATTTGCCAGTGTTATTCTGCTCATAATTTGCCAGTTATGTGCCCATTTTCCAGTGTTATTTTGCTCATTTGCCCGTTATTTTCCCATTTGCCAGTGTTATTTTGCTCATTTTCCAGTTATGTGCCCATTTGCCAGTGTTATTTGCCCATTTGCCAGTTATGTGCCCATTTGCCAGTGTTATTTGCCCATTTGCCAGCATTATGTGCACATTTGCCAGTTGTGCCTATTTGCCAGTGTTATGTGCCCATTTGCCAGTTGTGTCCATTTGCCTATGTGCCCATTTGCCAGTGTTATTTGCCCATTTGCCTGTTATGTGCCCATTTGCCAGTGTTATGTGCCCTCAATATGCCAGGATTTAGCCATTCAATATGCCATTCTTTTGCCATTTAATATGCCAATCCTTTGTCATTTAATATTACAGTATTTTGCCCCTCAATATGCCATTCTTTTTGCCATTTAATATGCCAGGATTTTGCCACTCTATTGACACTTAATATGCCAGGATAATGCCATTTAATATGCCAGGATATTGACAATTACCGTATTTGCTCGATTATAAGACGACCCTGATTATAAGACGACCCCCCCAAATTTGTACATTCCTTTAGGAAAAAAACTAAAAGCCTGATAATAAGACTACCCTAAAAGTTTAACTTGTATATATGTAAATTGATTTTTAATATTTAATAAAAACTTTATATAATACAAATGCATTTCTTGTTTTTATTTCCTTTTATGTCCCAATGCGGCCTCTCTCCCCCTCCCCCAGCTGTCTCTTTCCCCCCCAGAGTTGTCTCTCTCTCCCCCCAAAACTTCTCTCTCTTCCCCCTTCCCCTGGTCTCTATCTATCCCCCCTCCCCTTGTCTGTGTCTCCCCCCTCCCTCCCCTTTTCTGTCTGTGTCCTCCCCCCTCCCTTTGTCTCTCTCTATCCCCCCTCTACCCTTTTCGCTCTCCCCCCCTCCCCTTGTCTGTCTGTGTCCTCCCCCCTCCCCTTGTCTCTCTCTATCCCCCCTCCCCTTGTCTGTCTGTGTCCTCTGTCCCCCCCCCTCCCCCTTACATAGTTTCGTTCCCTGGTGGCTAGTGGGGGCAGCCGGGGGATGTCTGCACGATACGTGCAGACATCCTCCATGCTGCCCGACACGGCAGTCTATTATGATGGACAGGCAGGCATGATCGCCGGGACTTCTGTGATGAAGCCGGAAGTACCCGGCTTCTCCATAGAAGCCCCGGCGGTCGTGCCGGGCGGAAGCAGGGGAGTCTGCGCTCATCGCGCAGACATCCCCTGCTGCTAGAGAGGGGGATCCAGGTCCCCTGCAACTCTGCTGGGGACCTGGATCCATGTCTTATAGTCTGACCTCAATTTGAGGTCAGATTATAAGACTACCTCGAATGTAAGACGAGGGGGATTTTTCAGAGCATTTGCTCTGAAAAAAAACGCGTCTTATATTCGAGCAAATACGGTAATATGCCAGGATATTGCCAATTAATATGCCAGGATATAGCCACTTAATATGCCAGGATATAGCCAATTAATATGCTAGGATATAGCCACTTAATATGCCAGGATATTGCCAATTAATATGCTAGGATATAGCCACTTAATATGCCAGGATATTGCCACTTAATATGCTAGGATATAGCCACTTAATATGCCAGGATATTGCCACTTTATATGCCAGGATATTGCCAATTATTATGCCACGATTTTGCCAATTAATATGCCAGGATACAGCCAATTAATATGCCAGGATATTGCCATGTAATATGCCAGGATACAGCCAATTAATATGCCAGGATTTTGCCCCTCAGTATGCTCATTTTATTATTTTTTAATTATTTTTTTTGTGTGCAGGGGTCGCAGGGCCGCTGGGCCCCTGGAGTGATGGGCCCAGTCGCAGCTGGGACCCCTGCACCAGTGGTAGGTACGCCACTGCTCACATCTCTTTATTTTATTTATATTTATTTTGTTTGTATATCTGAATAGGTCTTGTGAATTTAGCATTCCCTTCCTATCATAGGTGCTCCATAAATGGTATCCAGAATAAAATATAAATCACAGGAAAACTGAAGAGATTAAACTACTCGCAAATTTAATGTATGGCAGGGTAATCCACCAGCATTGCTATAAGTATATATGTTCTATGTTCTATGGGCCTTCACAAATGTTTATGTGGACACTAGTGGCCTCTACTTATCCCTGTTGTAAGGTGCTACCAATTGTGTAGTACTTTTATGCAGTGGGCAAAGCATGACAGGGCCTTCTTTAATGGTAATGGGACCTAGGGTAAGCATTTATTTGTGGGCCCTCATTTTAATCAATTCCAGCCTACTGATTTGTTTCATATGAAACATTATAACATTATATTGACACAATATATGGTTTCAGGATTATTGTGAATTGTCCAGGATTATGGTGCATTGTTTTGTTTAATGCTTCTTAGTCCTTAAGTACATCCACACCTGGAAATATCCCACACAAAATCCAGTCTCAGTCAAACTACATTCTCTGTCACACATAAGCTGTTATTAATGACCAGCTCCTTTTAGCTAATGTTACCATGGTTACTCACCTTGTTGCAATTAGCCAGCCCCTTTGCTGAGTAATTAAGTAGTTAGTCGCAGTAGCTTCTTTGCCCTTGCGTTGGTTCAGGCTTCTGAGTGCATTTCCTGTGTTTCCTGTGATTCCTGTGTGTTACCTGGCTAGGCTGACTTCTCTTCTGGTTCCTGTCCTCTGGCTTTGTTCCTTACTCTGCTGATCTCCACTTTCCTGATTGCGGCTCATCTTACTACGAGCTTTGGTTATGGATCCGGCTTGCCTCCTGGATTTTGCTTATGGACCATTTTTCTATTTATTATTAATAAAGGTCTTTTTCTATCTTACTTTCTGTCTCTGTCTGATACAGATATCTTGTAGCTGCCCTTTTTCCCTGTTGTAAAGACAGTACCAGATATGGCTATATGGTTTATTCAACTGATATAAAGCCTTGCAACTTAAAATAATGATAAGGATGAAATCCATTGTAATTTTATTTCCAAATAACTTATGTATGACAATTACTAATATATTATTGTGTGTGTGCTAAGTCACATAACATTCTGGTAAATTCTACTCTTGTGTATTGTCAAATGTTACCCCCAAATCCTATAACCTGAGCATGATTGCACATTTCAATTCTTAAAGGATTAGTCTGACATTTTACCTTGACCACTAGCTTTTCTTTAATTCCCAGGATGCCTATAAATCTGTTTCCACCTTTCAGCCTTTTCCAGCGACTTAAACCCACTTCCTTGTTCTTGATTTAAAGGAAGCACGGCTGTAAATAAACTTGTGATTATTTAATCTACAGGCCACCCAAGATGTTCCCAAACCATCTTTGTACATTTTCTAATTTGTTTATTAATGCATGCATTGGGCCTATCAGCACAAAGTCTAAAGTTAAAATATGGTTAATACAAAAATCAAACACTACAGTTCATCGACAATCAAATCCAAGAATTTGCTTCTGTAACAATGTTTTAACAATAAAGTTGAAGATGACTTTTTTTTAGAGTTGCATGTACTGAAAGTTAAAAGAAAATGTTACTATAATAATAAAAACACATTGAGCTTTATGGTGATGGTATGAACCAAGGTTCTGCCTGATGTGCTACAGAATTCTTGGCCTGAGAAATTAATAATGATCTAAGGCCATTACCACAACAGGTAAAATGCATTTAACTGGGATGGGCTGTGTCAGCAAAGTAAAAGGATAAAAGCAATATCCCCACCCTGGTTTGGATAATGTCACCCAGATGACCTTCTCTGCTCTTGCTATGAATACAGAAGTACCAAAGCAATAAAATACATATTTTTATGAAGTGTTCTGTTTTTACCAGTATGTGTAACAGTCTGTATGTGAAACATTCTGCAAAGTGTTTTATTCAGTCATATAATGAAAACCAACAAAGCACAAGAGAAACATATAAATGGCAGGAATGATGTGCAGTGGACGCGTTAGGATCTGAGAGCATCTAATATCATATGGTAAAAATACAGTTTGAACAGAGGGGAAATGGTTATAGTTTTCATTTACTTTTCTAAGTCTCTTCTTTAATTCATTGATTGATTATTTACAAAGTGATGTATATTGTGTTTCAATCTTTTTATTAGCATTTTGAATTAAGAGTTCAATATTTGGAAATATCATTACAGGATATGTTATAACAATTTTCAAATGCACATTTCTACAAATGTAAACATTTCCAATTAGAGTTCTATTTTTCCCTAATCACATATAAAGAAAATGTAAAAAGATAAAAAAAAAACAGGTTTGGAAGATGGGGGAAAGAATTCAATTCCACCTGAACTACTCTTTATGCATATGTGCAAACATATCATAGGACTCTCCTGTCCTATCTGTCTCTCTATCAAATTGTCTTTGTCTGTCTATCAATCTCTGTGCCTTGTATGTCAGTACATGATGAGAACAGGTTGATGTAAATGATATAAGGAGTATATTACTACAGGCCTTTTATTTCCATCACAGTATTTGTTTGGAAGTTTGTGTACAAGGCACAAACCTAATCAAAGCCTCCCCCTCCTTTCATGATTGTAAGCCCTAGTGCCGACCCGAGGGTTTTTATTTAGCACTCCCCCATATCATTGGGCGGCATGATTCTATTAACAACTCTTCTCCTTTGCAAAGTGGCAAATGCAATACAATATCAAGAAGTTCAAAATAGCTTTCTGGTAGAAGTAGTAGAAATTAATAAAGTCAAGTAGTTTAAGGTTATGGTAGAATTAGGCAGGGATTTAAAACATATTTGTAAACTTTAGGAACCAAACAGAACAATTCACAAACCAGCCTTGTTACTTTTAGGAGCCAGGGAAATAGCATTTTCATAAAGTGTTAGGCAAAACAATCAGAAAAGATAGGAGCCAGGAGTAGGGATTTTAGGAGCTCAGTCTGAGGAGCTATGGCTGCACATTACTGTAAATATTCTTGTTGTGAAGCTCTGTGGTACCCTCACACAACCAGGGACCCCATCAGAAATTTCAGGGCCCCTTACAGAACAAATTTTCTGCACCCTCATCCCTATATCTCGCTCTTCTTCTCACCTCCCTACCCTCCCAAAATCATTTTATCCAGGTCTTTGCATATTATGCCAAAGATGTTCAAATGCATAAAACTATGTATACCATGCTAATGAGGTATAAATGCATAAATCTTTGTACATCATGTCAATGAGATGAAGATGGCTGCCTAAAGCTTTTGCTCCGCTACCTCAGAGGCTACCTTAGCTAACAACAGCTCTCCTTTCAACATTATACCCTCTAAAACAGACCATCTGCCTATTGGCAAAAGAAGAAACAAGGACCTTTAGAGGTGGTCCCGCTGTTCAAACACAGCAGAGAGAAACATGACATCTCCAGCAACACCCCTAAAACAACCAGGGCTGCCACCAGGA
The DNA here is from genome assembly GCA_036172795.1 of Pelodytes ibericus. Lineage (NCBI taxonomy): Eukaryota > Metazoa > Chordata > Amphibia > Anura > Pelodytidae > Pelodytes > Pelodytes ibericus. The sequence continues at coordinate 117,164,864 of CM069863.1, forward strand.
ATTTCAGGGCCCCTTACTGAACAAATTTTCTGCCCCCCCCCCCCCCCCAACAATATCTTCCACTCGTCCCACCTACCCTCCCAATCATGTTATCCCGGTCTAGTGTAATATGAAGGGTGGTTCTGAGCAGTTGGTCAATATGCCATTAATATTTTGCTACTCAATAAGTCACTATTTTTCCCTCAATATGCCATTCTTTTGCCATTTAATATGCCAGTATTTTGCCATTCAATATGCCATTCTTTTGCCATTTAATATGCCATTCTTTTGCCCCTCAATATGCCATTCTTTTGCCATTTAATTGGCCAGGATTTTGCCCCTCAATGTGCCATTCTTTACCCATTTAACATGCCAGTATTTTCCCCTCAATATTCCATTTAATATGCCAGTATTTTTCCCCTCAATATGCCATTTAATATGTCAGTATTTTGCCCCTCAATATGCCATTATTTTGTCAATCAATATGCCAGAATTTTGCCCCTCAATATGCCATTTGTTTGCCAATTAATATGCCAGGATTTTGCCCCTCAATATGCCATTTGTTTGCCAATATGTCAGGATTTTGCCAATTAATATGCCAGGATTTTGCCCCTCAATAAGCCATTCGTTTGCCAATTAATATGCCAGGATTTTGCCAATTAATATGCCAGGATTTTACCCCTCAGTTTGCTCGTTAAGTGCCACCCTCCTCCCCCCTTCCCCCGTACTTACCTCCTTGCTGCTGTCTCCCGGGTCTCTGCAGGTCCGCAGCTGTGAGGGAAGCGTTCTGCGCTGCCCTCCAGCCGCGCGGCTTCAATAAAGTTTGTTGAAAAAAAAATGCTACCTGAGTAACAAACTTTATTGAAGACCCCGCGGCTGGAGGGGAGCGCAGAAAGCTTCCCTCACAGCCGCGGCCTGGGATGCAAGTATCGCCCGTCACACCCTGATGGCGGGCCTGACAACAACCATTTAATCACGAAGCCCACAAGAACCTTTTCTCTAAGATAGAAACTCTGATCAAAAAGGAGATAAATAAAGCCTTGGCCACAGTGAAAACAGATATTAATTACTTACAAACCTGTGTTGATGGATACACAGAGCAACTACAATCAACTGTAACCAACTGACAGATGACACCGTTGAATTACATCACAGGGTCTCAGAGTTGGAGATATCTCTGGAAGATCTCGGCAATAGATCATGCCAAAACAACATTAGAATAAGAGGCCTGACCAAAACTGATGGTATCGAAGCCTTGCCTGCCACTCTGCACCAGATCATCTCTGAGTTGCTTCCTCCAGATAAACTGTTGCTTGATTGGGCATACAGGGCGTTCAGGGCACCTGGACAACCAAGCTCTCCAAGATGTCACAGCTCAATTTCTTTTTATTTATTTTATTTTTTTTACTTTTCAAAAGGCTCGATTTCACTACTTTGACACAAAGGCAAAGGTGATGTCAGCTAACCTTTGTACACCGCTTAAGTACGTATGTGTTAAAGTCCACGTTTTTCAGGACCTGGAGCCGTCCACCTTGTATAGACACTGGCAGTGGATTTTCCTTTAATATTTTGGTTGCACAAGGTAGGTCCACAAAGTCATTCAACACCTATGAGGACCAAATGCCATTCACCAAAACCCTGACACAGGGTGAAGATTTCTCTCAACTCCCCCGTAGATTACGTTCAAGGAGCCAAAGTTCCCCCAATCCACTACTCTCACACAGAAAAGAGGCCAAAGGAGTTTAACTTTTTAGTAGACCCCAGAGTGTATTTATCTCTGGAACTATTTGGTTACTGACTGGTTCTATTACCCTCACCACTCTTGCTTTCCTCCTTTCTGTGCCACAGCCAGATGGTACCACCTGGCACTTCTACACTCCATTGATACAGCCCCTTGTTGAACCCATCTGCCCCCAAATCACACTTTTGGATATATTATCCTACACCTACTATGGAAGGGATTACAATTTGCCAGCCCGCAGATCTTTTAGACTCAGATTTACTTAACGGTTCTCTAAGACGCTACCCTCAGCTTAGTATCATCTTACTCTTGATAACATACTCTCGGAACTCCTGACTGATTGCATGGAATCTCATCCTTCCTGACTGAGAAGTCCCCCATGGTCTTTTGTGCTGACGAGTCTCATCATGGGTATCATATGATATTGCTCCACATCATACTTGGCTTATATGAAAACCCTCAGAACTTACTTTTACCTTCCACAAAGAACTTGGCTACAGTTATGTCTTAATGTTATTAGGCCCATAACTTGATAAGTGCCCATGGCTTAGTTCGGAGTAACAGGTCCAATAAGTTAATTACCACTGTGTATACTGTTTTACTAAATAGTTACTGTTTTTCTTCTAAGGGCTCATAATAATGTCTAGGCTCCAAGACAGGCATCAGAGAGAACCCTATGTAGTGCCTAATTTAACCCACTAAGCGTGTAGTGCTCCATCTCAATGCCCCCAAAACTCTAAGGCTCACAATTAGTGATATAATGATCAAGTAGCAATTACCCTCTCCAAGCACTGTTTGGTTAATAGACAAAAAAAAAACTATTCTTTCTCCCCACTCTTTTTTCTCCCTTCTTGTTTTCTGCTCATTATTGTCCATTTTCCCTCAGCTTACGGTTAATTGTAGCTCGCCCTATTCTTTTTCTTCTCCCATCTACATTTGTTATAGAACAGGTTGATGAATGCCCACAATTTGTTGATTCGGTTTTCAAACGTGTGTTATTTGTTTGTGTATTTTACTGGTAAAACTGATATAGCCTTCAGTTAGTATACGTCTTTAGCTCTATTAAACACATGCTTTACTGCAAATCATAAGCTAAAAAAAATGGAGTGGCCATACTTGTCATGAAAAATTGTGTGTTTACCTTAGATTCCCACTACTTCAATCCCAATGGGAGATTCTTCCTTCTTTCCAGCACACTGGGCAATAGTTCAACTTCATTTCTCAACCTTTATGCCCCTGAAATACTGGACCCTTCATTTTGGTCCTCTCTCTCTTTGATTTTTTTGGACTCACACCAAACCAAAAGATTGTCATTGGCGGAGAGGAGACTTTAATGCTACAATATACCCGTTCTTCACAGATCTACACCCCCAAAATCAAATTCAATTAATCAGACTCCCATTTAGCTAGATTCCTTGAACACCCTGAATTGCTTGATAGAGGGAGACTTCAACAGTCCAGGGCTGCATTGGACACTGCAATTGGACAAAGATTGCAGACCAGTCTATATTTTACTGGTGAGATTCCTGGAATATATATTTTTCACAAGCATCCCTTAATAAACTGGTGATAGGGTCTAGCATGGCTAAATAGGATGGGGGTAGTACCTCAGTGTGTGCCACCTTTCTATATAATTGTTTTGTTTCTCTATCAGGTTCTATACCTTATTTGTCATGCCTGCCTATCTGTGCCCATCTTTAATGGATGAAATTGAACCATGGCCCACTAAATTGGTTTTGTCCCTCATGTCCAATGATGCTAGCCCTTTCCTCGTAGCTTCTCTTGCATGCATATGATATCTTTCTCTGTGTGTAGAGACTGGGTATTTGTATCCATGTAGGATTACTGGTAGGCGTGTCACAGCATGCCATAATGTGGCTGCTAAGTCAACATGACTTCACTCAAGTGTTATATGCAGCTCATTTTGTTTTTTTTTATCTACACAAAATACAAAATACATTCCCAACAATCTTCTTGTTCCCTCTCAGAATATATTAAAATACAGTTGTCTTCACCAGTTCAATCAGTTATTACTAAATTTATCTAACCTGTTCCTTTAGTCCTTTGGTGAAGTTTTATACTATGACAATGTCTGTGAATATTCTTGTTCATTCAATCTCATTTATCCACTCATTCGTGCCTTGGTTGCGAACCCTGGCGGTGCCGGCGGGCAGGGTTGCCACCAGGAATTTCAGGGCCCTTTACTGAACAAATTTCCTGCCCCCCCCCCCCCCAACAATATCTCCCACTCGCCCCACCTACCCTCGCTATCATGCTATCCCGGTCTAATGTAATATGGAGGGTGGTTGGGAGCAGTTGGTCAATATGCCAGTAATATTTTGCCACTCAATATGCCAGAAATATTTTGCCACTCAATAAATCAGTATTTTTCCCTCAATATGCAATTATTTTGCCATTTAATATGTCACTATTTTGCCATTCAATATGCCAGTATTTTGCCATTTAATATGCCAGGATTTTGCCCCTCAATATGCCATTCTTTCCCCATTTAATATGACAGGATTTTGCCCCTCAATATGCCAGGATTTTTACCAGTTAATATGCCTGGATTTTGCCCCTGAATATGCCAGTATTTTGCCCCTCAGTATGCCAGGATTTTGCCAATTAATATGCCAGGATTAAGCCAATTAATATGCCAGGATTTTGCCAATTAATATGTCAGGATTATGCCCCTCAATATGCCAGGATTTTGCCAATTAATATGCCAGGATTATGCCAATTAATATGCCAGGATTTTGGCAATTAATATTAAGGATTAAGCCCATCAGTATGCCAGGAATTTGCCAATGACTATGCCAATTAATATGCCAGGATTATGCCCCTCAATATTCCAGGAATTTGCCAATTAATATGCCAGGATTTTGCCAATTAATATGCCAGGATTATGCCCCTCAATATGCCAGGAATTTTCCAATTAATATACCAGGATTTTGACCCTTTTTTTTTTTAAGTGCAGAACGCTTCCCTCTCAGCCGCGGATCTGCTTAATAGAGAATTTAAAAAAAATCACCCATCACCCCCTGTTGGCGGGCCTGCAGGCAGGGGAGGGCCCTGCTCACACAGGGTTATATGGGTGAGGAGCTGTGCATCTAATTGGGGTTTATCGATAGAAATTATTCACATATTAGACTAGTTCGTAACCTGCGGTACCTCATCCAGGGGGGCCAGATTTTACTGCATTTAGTTTTAGTGGATTTAGTTATAAAAAAAAACTATTTCCATATCATGTTGGTGCTGAATCTGATTTATTATTTCATTACAGACTGGAGGTTTGACATCCCTCCAGTGTCTGGTCAACATGAGCTTAACCGCTAGTAGTATATTGAACATTAGATGAAATGTATCTATATTTGGGGAGGTAATCTCCGTATGGAATAGAAAGTTTTGGGGAGTTAGGGGGTCCTTGATATCTAGGATTTTTGTAAACATTACGTTTAGGTCTTTCTTGATTCTTTCCAATTTTTCACATTCCCACCATATGTGGTAAATGGTACCCTCCTTAACTCCACATCTCCAACATTCGTTCGATGCCTCCTGTCGGAATCTGTGTAACCAGGAGGGAACCATGTACCATTGGTGGAGGACTTTAAAGTATGCTTCTTGAATGTAAATGCAAAGTATAGATTTCCAGGTTTTGTTGCTAGCCTGATACCAACTGGACAGCGGGAGGTTTATTCCAATATCCCTTTCCTACATTTCTATTGATGAGGGTTTCCCTTTTTGGGATAACTGATTAAATAATTTCAGGAATCTTGATACTGTAGGGGTGATGATTTCCTATAAATTGATCTAATATCATAGGAATTAAAGACATATTCATCCTCAAGAAATGTGCTTGTACAGTACAGGTATTTCTCAGTGTCCGCAAGTAACGGACCGTCTACCGGACATAGTAGACCCTGTGTCCATTGTGTGAAATCACATCCTTAGCCCCCAATTACAGCTCAGCATTCACCCAGCAAGTTGTTCCTGGACCCTTGCTCTTTGTAACCAAATAGCAGACAGGAGACCACTAGCAGTTAGGTACAGCAAGAATGAACAACCTTTATTTGTGTAACAACACAGACTTATAAAAAGACATAAACATGACATCACAGACATTAGTATACAATGGGGGATGGAACTAAACATAGTTCTCCAACTAACTGGGGCTAGGAATACATTAGACATTCAGACTGCAAACAAAATAGGAATTACCATACAGTGAGTAAACACACAGTAAGACACATAATGTAGACAACATAATCAGTTTACCAGTTAATCCAGTTTATACAGAACAATGGATGTTGGAGTAAACTATCAATTCTAGTCACTGACACATTATAACCCTTCAGAGTGGTCTACTCACAGAATGAAACATTACACATAAACCAATACACTAACAGAATATAACTAACTAACAATATTAACGTATAGAGTTATGAAACATAAACCAGGGCCCATAATCTACAGGGAGGTGTTTGGCCCTCAGGCCCCTCCAAGAACCCCAGTCAGGCAGGCTGTCAGAATTCACTTTGTGATGCCGCAATATTGAGTTTATCCTTTAGATCTGAAAATGATAGTAGTTTCTGTCCATCGTATAGGTCAGATATTTTCTGGGCTCCTCCGTTTAACCAGTTCGTAAGTTGGAGATCTGGAATATATATATTTAGTACTTGAATGGGTGTTATTGTTGTTATATACTTAGTATTGCCAAAGGCTTTCCTAATCTTGTGAATATTCTTCCAAATGGCCACTATTATGGGATTATAATGTTTTGCTTGGGATAAAATGTTTGCCCAATATGTATGAGCTAGATTTGACATTCAGCCCACCTTGGTTTCTAAAATTTTCCAGCCTGCATGTCTCTTTTTATCCTCGTCCCAGGCCAGAAAAAAAAGAGCGACCATTGTCACCTGTTGTAGGGCTATCAAATCTGGTAAGCCCAGTCCAGCTTCATTTATGTGTCTTCTGAGGGTTTCAGTGCAGATTCTCGGCTTCTCTTGCTTCCATATATAGTGCATAAAGACTTTTGACACTTGCTTTAAAATTAGCGGTGAAACCACGAGAGGGATACTTCTCAGGAGATAAATCAGTTTTGGTAGGAGGTAAGCCTTTACTTGAATTACCCGACCAAGCCAGGACACCTTCGAGGACTTTCTATTTATATGTTGTTTTACGAAGTTCAGAGATTAAGTCGTTGTAATTATGAGTTTGCATATAGTGGATGGATGTCAAGTACTATATTGTAAGAGATACATTTATTTGATCACTCGAAATGGTATCAAAGGCCAAGATCCTATATTTGGGCAGGGGACATACCAAACTGTATGAGCTTTTTTCAAGTTAAGCTTGTAATTAGAAAACAAACTGTATAGTTGTAAAATGACTGGAATAGATTTATATGGAGATTCCTGAATCAAGAGTACATTATGTGCATAAATTTAAACATAGACAGCCAATAATCAAGGACCTGCAAGACCCCGCTTTCCATCCACGTGCAAAGTCTTCCCTCTGCCAGCACACCTACCCAAAACCAGGACCAAGCAATCATCCTTTTTTTTTGTACCATACACACCTACATTCCCTACACTCATACTTTCTGTCTTCTGCACCATTAGGGTTGAAAGATAAAAAAATTAATTCCTCCCCATGGTTTCTCTGAATCCTAAAAAAAACCCTCAAAGATCCAGGGCTCTTTCTAGTGTCAGTGCTATTGTAACTATCAAACTACTATATTCCATTTGCGCCATAATCCACAATCTCTGACTCTATATGAGTTAGTCCGACTCTACTATTATAAACTTACCGGTACGTGTTTCGTGATTTTTAGGAGATAAAATATATCTAGTGTGCAAACTGCGATTTCTAAGCCCTCCAAACGTGTGGCTTAATGTAATTTTCTTACAAATTTAAATATCATTCTTACAATCATCAAACTAAAGTAAAACAATAACAAAATGCAGCTCATTTTTTAATCCATCTTTTTTTGTCTGCCGTTTAATCATCTGGTACATTACATGTGCAATCCAGAATGATATCCCCCTGTATATTGATCATTGCTCTTCCATTAGGGTTGTCACCTTTTCTTAAAAAATATATATATAATAATACTGGGCATGATATTGCCTCTATAGACTTAACATTGTTGTAAGCCTATTTTTGGCAAACTCTTTTAGTGCAGGTCTTAGGAAATCGAAAAGTGCGTGCAGAGCATCCAACATCATGATACAACGACATCTTGATACAACACGCTTGAAACTAAATTAACCTAGTATAAAAGGTTTGCACAAGCCTATGCAGAACTAAAGCATGCCATGTCCATCATTAAAAGTCTTTGTTATACTCAATCATACTGCTGCCAGATGCTTGCCCCCCAGTGAACTGCTTATCACTCTGACATCAAAGGGTTGAGTGTTAATGTTCTCAGTGTTCTGTAATTTAAAAAAAAAAAAAAATTGCACAATCTACACTCTTCCTTTGATGCTTTTTCATCATTCCCATAAGTACTGGTCACTTTTAAATTGAGAAATATTCTCAATTTTTGATTCTATCTGAGGCTGTCATATCCTCACTGCAGACTTTATAAAGGAGAGCTGTTTTTGGACCTGGAAATGAAATGATCATAGACGTCCTGGGGATTGGAGGTGGTTGAAGCAGTCTGTTATATTCAGAAACTCCTGGCCAATGCTGGATGCAAAAGAGAACTTGTCACTCTTAAGGAAACAAAGCTGCATTTATTTCTCAGTGCTTCAGCCCACTCCCCCGTCCTTCTCTCTGGCCCCTTTCTCTGGTACTGTACCTTACTTAATCTATGCTCACTTATACAAACAGCACTGATCTAGCAAGAGGTCAAAGCCGTGTGGAAACTCTTAAACAATAAGCAGGTACGGGTTTGTTTTTTTATTACAAATTATGGAATATATTTAATTACTATTGAAAGAAATATTATAACTGCATGCTAAATTATGTGAACCATATATGCACAAGAGGAAGGATGCTTTCAAACCACATCATCATTATCATCAGTTTGGAGGAGCTTCACGTCAATGCCCTTTAGCTAGATGTGTTGCAACAGTTTCAAAATAAGATCACGTCTATGTTCAGAGAGATTAACTCATGATATATAATGCCAGGGTGCAGACGCGTAAACGAGTGTAGTATTTGTTGGACGGAAGCAATTCAACTTTAGAGAAGTTTGAAAACCACTGAGCATCACGAAGTCTAACCAGGACACAGCTGCAAAGCATTATGGTAGAGAGATGCTTTGCAATGTCAGTGTCACTACTGTGTTGTAAAGTAATGCTGTTTCAATGCACAGAACTGCAAACAAATGCATTGATTAAAGAGAAAATGTGTTTTAAATGTGTGTGCTCTGTTCTTGTGTATGACATAACTTTGGGGCTTATTATGCAAATTAGACATATACCATTGAAATCATTAATTTGTCGAGCCACAGGATGATGCAAAAACAAACGACAGCACAGACACATTTAAAGCAGATTTTCCACTTAATCTACATACCTGTCTACAATTCTGCTAACATAAAGAAAACAATATAATTTTTAGTCTCTACATAAACAATATAAATAGTGCTAGGTGACATGGTCCGTTTAAAGGGTCAAGGAAGACTAATAATGAATAGCTGGATGAAAGGACTAAACGACTGATAGATATATCTGCTGTATTCAGCTGTGGTGTTACCATAAACAAAAATTAACTGGATGCTTAGGGTTCCCAGTTAATGAGGGGGCCACCAAAGTGCCTAACTGATCGGAGGCAGTTATAAACAGGGGGAAAACCGCTGACATGGGAGTCCTCATGAGATATTTTACTTAAGACCCCTCCAGGCACTATTCAATGACCTCTGTTCAGTGAATATCAATGAACATTTTGAGTTATCACATATCAGCAATTTATTTGTCATAGAATAGATACCAAAGTTATTAGTATCTCCAATCAAAAATTCCAAGTGATTCAAAACTGCTTATCATGTTAATATTTTGCAAATAAATAAATAATAATAAAAAAAACAGTAAAGCAATTCAATACTGAATTCACATTTTAGGATGTGACAAGGAAACATTATTAGAGGGTTAAGAGACAATAATGTTTAAGTTATGCTTCAAATCCTGGAGGTGGTGCCACTGCCTATGCATAAATAAATCGAACTGTGTATTTTCAAATGATTCACTTGGTTGGAAGAAACATCATTTTGAAATAAAGTCTAGTGGAGTAGCAATTTGCCAATGTATTTCACAAAGACGTAATTGAAAAACCCCTACTCTTATGGTGAAGATTCATGTAGTTTTTCCACACACTGCATTCTATTCATGCATGTAATCCTTTGGCAAAAAGAGGATTTTTACCACATCTTAAAATAGAAAAAGCAAACCTTTTCTGAAAGACTGGGCAAGTTTCCTTTAAACAAATCAAATTGTAATAAATGTTCATATTGTTTAATACTATTGCAGAATTACACTTAAATTAACACTATGGGCTTTATTCATGAAAGAGAGAATTCCAGGTAATTGGTAAGGGAACTGCAAACTTAAAGCTAAAACTTCAGCTATACCTCAAACGCTGCTATTTGAGCCTGAAAATCCCTTCTCAATTTACTGCAGTTTCCTCTTTAATGAATAAAGCCCTCTATGTTCTGAAATATGCAGGCATCATTTTAAAATATGAAAATCAGAAAATGTTGGTTTCTGAACAAATTTTTTAAACTATTGTCGTAGGCCATGTGGACCTACACATTTCTTTATGGATGTCGGAGTCTAAGAGGGTATCGTGTGGTGAACTAATTATTTAGTGGTCATACAGAGAACCTCAAGCTAATTGCTGAGGTGGTACTACCCAATTATCTTTCTACTAGCTTCAAATGGATATCAGTGAGTGACAGGACAAGTTGAAGGGGAGAATCAACATGGGGATTCTCTAAAACTGAACTGAAAAGAGAACTTCAAAAACTAGCCATTAATAGCTGAGATGGAAAGGAGGTACGCTAGAGAGGTTTTCAAACTCAACTATTTCATTTCACTTGTCATTTCAGTTTCAGTGCTTTTCTCACTGATGAAAATATTTTCCTAATCTATTTAGATTAACATGTATGCCCAGGTACACAGACATCCTCCCATGGTGCCACTTGCGCTCCTTGCTTCTGTTCTGATGTCAGAGAGTTGTCAGTCACATGACCTGCTGGTGCTCAGCCTTCAGACCACATGGGTGCATGTCCTGGGTGTCCAATGTGAATGATGGGCATGTTCTGGGGTGCTGGGGTAAGTCCTAGGTGGGCAATGTTGGTCATTGGGCATGTCCTGGGTGTCCAATGTGAATGATGGGCATGTTCTGGGGTGCTGGGGTAAGTCCTAGGTGGGCAGTGTTGGTGATTGGGCATGTCCTGGGTCTGCAATGTGGGTGATGGGGCATGTCCTGGATCTGCAATGTTAATGATGGGCAGGGCCGATTTAAGGCCCTAGTGGGCGCTGGGCAAAGGCTTTAGCAATGAGCTTCCCTCAACCCAATTTTTCTAAAGTCACAATGTAAAACTGTATGTAAAAATAAACTTTGTAATATTATATGCATCTATTTTCATATTACTATATTTGCTCGAATATAAGATGACCTTGATTGTAAGAAAACCCTTAGGAAAATAAGAAAAAGTCTGAATACTAAACAACTATATTGGAAAAAAGTGTTACTTGTAAATATTCACATACTGTAAACTGTTTTTTCATATTTAATAAAAATTGATAGAAAAAAATCGCATTTCTTGTTTTTATTTTTTCCAATCTGTCCCCCATACTTAGCCAGTACTGCCCCCAGACAGCCATGTGCCCCCAGACTTAGCCAATACAGCCCCCAGACTTTGCCAATACAGCCCCCAGACTTTGCCAATGCTGCCTCCAGACTTTGCCAATGATGACCCTGCTGCCCCCAGACTTTGCCAATGCCCCTCCCCCTCCCAGACTTGGTCCTCCCCCCTCCTTGCCTTGCTTCAAATATCCCTGGTGGCTAGTGGGGGCAGCTGGTGGATGCCTGCACGATGCAAGGTGATGGGGCATGTCCTGGGTGTCCAGGGTGGCTGATGGGGCATTTTGTGGGTCTGCAGTGTGGGTGATGGGTCATATCATGAGGTGCTGGGCTAAGTCTTGGGTGTGCAGTGTGAGTGATGGGGCATGCCCTGGGTCTGCAGTGTGGGTGATAGGACATGTCCTGGATCTGAAATGTAAGTGATGGGGCATGATCTGGGTCTGCAATGTGGGTGATGGGGCATGTCCTGGGGTGCTGGGGTAAGTCCTAGGTGTGCAATGTGGGTGATGGGGCATGTCATGGTGTGCTGGGATATGTCTTGGGTGTGCAATGTGAGTGATTCGGCATGTCCCGGGTCTGCAATGTGGTTGATAGGGCATGTCCTGGGGTGCTGGGGTAAGTCCTAGGTGTGCAGTGTGGGTGATGGGGCATGTCATGGTGTGCTGGGATAAGTCTTGGGTGTGCAATGTGAGTGATTTGGCATGTTCCGGGTCTGCAATGTGGTTGATAGGGCATGTCCTGGGGTGCTGGGGTAAGTCCTAGGTGTGCAATGTTGGTGATGGGGCATGTCTTGGGTGTCCAGTGTGGATGATGGGACATGTCCTGGGTCTGTAATGTGTGTGATAGGGCATGTCCTGGGGTGCTGAGATAAGTCCTAGGTGTGCAATGTTGGTGATGGGGCATGTCCTGGGTGTCCAGTGTGGATGATGGGGCATGTCCTGGGTCTCAATGTGGGTAATAGGGCAAGTTCTGGGGTGCAATGTGGGTGGGTACTGGGACATGTAATTGGTGTGCAGTGTGTTGGAGGGAGGGTGCCCGAATTCAGCCATACCTAGGGCAGAACAAAACCAAAATACACCACTGTTGATTGTTACTAGACGAGGGTTACTGATTTTACTGCAGCAAATAGTAATGTCAGGGACTAACAGGGTAGGATGTACAGCAGGAAAGTGCACTGCTTTTCTTTTTTCTGTAATAATCATGTCTTTGTTGTCATTCAAAGTTGTTGAGTTTTTGTTCTGATCACATGAAACACATGAGAAATAGAGATCTAGCAGCAGTCTTATGATGTAATGAGACCAGCACGGGACAATCAGCAAATATGGGTGTTCAATTCTAACAAATCTTTGACCTAGCAGCTTTTCTTAATGGTGCACAACATGTACCCCATATGCACAGTAGGATGAGCTATATGGTTTATCTACATGGAGCTGATGCAACCCTTTACTGCCATCATCAAAACAGCCTCTCTCTGCCATCCTTGTCCCCCAAACAACCTCTCTCTACCTTCATAGCCTCCAAACAGCCTCTCTCTGCTCAATTGTTATGTAGTCACATAGTTGCATGCTGGTGTGATAGCTCAAATGGTAACCTCTGTGACTGCAATACTTATTACAAAATTTAATATTGATTCTCATTTGCCTCTCTATTCCTTGCTGTGGACATTTCATCTTTTTGGTGCTGTCTACAAGTTTTTTTTTACTCACATATTATTATCCTGATGAACTACTTTGCCCTCTAAGTGCACCGACAACGGTTTCATCAATCTGGATTCTGTGCAGTCTTCCACAACCTACCAGCTAGTTAAGCTGACTCCAGTCTACTAAAAGCAGAACCAGAGTTCCGAGAGAAAAAGGTATCTGTAAGAATCTGAGTTGATGTGGAAAAGGTATAAACCTGCTACTTGGCACTGCACATGGGTCTGACCCAGTGGTGTATCTTGATTTTGTGCTGCCCTAGGCAGACAAAATCTGGGCACCCCCCTACCCAAGCTGCACACCCACGTTACACACCTAAGACATGCCCCATCATTCAGACTCACATCAAGCTCACACTCCCATCACACTCAGTCACACACTCCTACTCCCATCACACACACTCTGACTCCCATCACACTCAGTCACACACACTGTCTCCCATCACACACACTCTGACTCCCATCACACTCAGTCACACACACTGTCTCCCATCACACACACATTGACTCCCATCACACTCATTCACACACACACTGTCTCCCATCACACACACTCTGACTCCCATCACACTCAGTCACACACACTGTCTCCCATCACACACACTCTGACTCCCATCACACTCAGTCACACACACTGTCTCCCATCACACACACTCTGACTCCCATCACACTCAGTCACACACACACACACACACACACACACAGTCTCCCATCAGCACTTACCTTTCCCTGCCAGGCAGGCAGCATGGTCCCTCCATGCTGCCTGTTCGGCTTCCCGGCGATTGTGCCGACAGGTCACGTGACCGGGCGCGCTTATGACGTCAGCGCACCCGTCACGTGACTGTCGGCACTTCCATGTCGGCACACTGCACGGGGAGCCGAACAGGCAGCACGGAGGTTTCTCTGTGCTGCCTGTTCGGCTCCCCGTGCAGCCTGCCAGGCAGAGCGATGGTGAGGGGGGATCTTCCGATCCCCTCTCACCTCCGTCTCTGCCTGCAAGCGCTGCCGCCCCCCAAAATTTGCCGCCCTAGGCATCCGCCTAGGATGCCTCGTGGTAAATACAGCACTGGTCTGACCTAGAGTGTGATGGACACTAGTAATCTTGGTCTTGGGCACTTTACCACTTCTGCTGCCAGTGTGTTTAACACACACTGAGCACATGCTGCCTGCGTCTCCCCGCTGAGCCGGGGAGAGCAGAGAACGCTGGGCGCACCTGTACTATGCGATCAGTGCTGATCGCATAGTGCAGGTGCAGTTACGGAGGGGCAGCGGGACCACCATGCAGCTGCCTTGGGCCCCCCAGGAGTAAGTGGGCCCGGGGCAGCTGCCCCGTTTGCCCCGCGTTAAAGACGGCCCTGTCAGTGGCATATTAATGGATAAACTATCCAGGGGGTTTTTTCAGTAAGGGGTCCTGAAATTTCTGACAGCGGCCCTGCATAGTGCACATAAGGGCTACCTGAGTAGCTTAAAATTCAGGTACCAATGTAATCCGATTCGTCCACAATTCGAAGGCATCATTTTGGGGCCAAAAACCGGAGCTACCTGAGTCAACCCTTGAGTTTATTTTTAACCATTTTTATAATGTTCATTGTGTGCAGGATAGGTAAATATGCTTGATTCAAGCAGACCTGAATGAAATGAATTCAATTCTACTGTTGTTCCCCCATTTCTGCATAATCACAAACATTTGTGCCTATATGAAGATGTGCCTCTTTTTGCCAAATGGTCTTTATATTGCAAAATCTAAACTCTCACAAAATATATCCTGTATTTCCAGGGACATCTCAGATATTTGTCACTACATGCCTCTGTACTGTATGTATGTATTCTTAGTATAAAAATTAATTAACCTTTCAACAGATATTAAAAGGAATATTCACATAAATATGTCTCAATAGAAAAACAGATCATTAGTTTTTTGGATCAGCCATTTGTATTGTGGAGACTCACAGTAACTTTCTCTTCTTGCTTATGTTGGCATGCCGTCCAGGTTTACTTTTCAATGATCTATCTGTGGCTGCGTCCTATCCAAAAAAAAGTACATGGCGCCAAGTAGCCTAGCTAGTTGTTGCAAAGCCAATCCACTATCAAACCACTGGTTCTCCCAGGACCACAGAGAAACAAGAGTGCTGTATTAAAACTCAAAGAGTTTCCCATATTAGAATAGATTACTCTTACATGTTACTGTTATTTTAGAGGTTTTCAGCAAACCTGAAAGTAAACCAATCATTCTCAGTTCTTAAGGAAGAACACAGTACAGTTTTTCTGAAACCATAACTGATACAGTAATGTAGCCTAAAATCTGATATGGTTACATTTGAGAATCTCAGCAGACCATTATGATAAATTTAAGGTATCTGTATATAGGCAGTTACTAATCCAGTGAGAAAGACTCACTTTACACATGCTCACACATAGCCAGTGGGATTAAATTAGTGGCATACCACAGTAATCTGAAAAAAGGAGAGTGGCTGTTTGAGGGGCTGAGGTGGCAGAGTGAGCTCTTTGGAGGACTATGGTGGCAGAGAGGCTGTTTGTGGGCTACGGTGGCAGAGAGTGACTTTCTGGGGGCTATGGTGGCAGAGCGAGGCTGTTTATGGGTGCTAGGGTGGCAGAGAGAGGCTGTTTTGGGGGCTAGGTGTCAGAGATAGTTTTTGGGGAGGAATATGGTGGCAGGGAGAGTGTGTTTGGGGGTTAGGGTGTTAGAAACTGACTTTCTGGGGAACTATGGTGGCATAGAGGTGTTGTTTGGGGGCTACAATGGCAGAGAGAGGCTGTTTGGGATCTATGATGGCAGAGAGAGGATATTTGGGGGCTATGAAGGTAGAGAGAGGTTGTTTGGGGGACAAGGATGGCAGAGAGAGGCTGTTTTGCGCTATGATGGCAGAGAGAGGCTTTTTATGGATGCTAGGGTGGCAGAGAGAGACTTTTGGGAGCTAGGTAGCAGAGAGAGGCTTTTTGGGGGCTATGATAGCAGAGAGAAGATGTTTGGGGGGCTAGGGTGGCAGAGAGATTTGGAAGGGAAGGTTTGTAAGTCCGGGGGCAGAATGGCAAGTTGGAGGGAATGCACTGTTAAGTCTGGGGGGCAGATTGGTAAGTCTAGGGGGTAATTCAGCAAATAAAAGGAAATAAAAACAAAAAAATGCATTTTTTAAATCGGATCTTTATTAAATATTTAAAAATAGTTAACATGTAAATTAATATTTACTAGTAATACTTTTTTCCCTATACGGTAATCTTATATTTAGGCTTTTTCTTTTTTTTCCTATACATTACTGCTGATTTAGCCATATTATTCCAAGTTTAAATACTACTGCTGAAATGAACCCTGTTAAACCAAATGTATGCATTACAACTCATTTAGCCATATTATACCAGATTTTCCTTACAAACTTTATAAAAGAGGCAGATAATGATAATGATATATAATAATCTTTATGTAGGGGTTGCTTTAAACACTGGTATAACTAAATTAAATGGACTGTCCATTCATTCAGTGACTGGCCAAATGAGCGTCTCTCTTATTAATCATTCCATTTCTGCTTGTTCAGTTTACATTCAAGCTTTAGTAAAACAATAAAACAATACTTTCAAATAAAAGAATATAACCTTAAAACGTATGCGGAAACATGTCCAATTTAATTTAATCATGTTCTTTTTCTTTTTCAGCTACACACTATCCTCCATTGTATTGACATACAGCTAACAATGAAGATTGTACAAGTTGTTGTTTTGATGATTGGCCTGTTGGCAGTAAGGGCAGCCCCTACTAGCCGACTTTCCTGTTACAGGAAGGTTCTAAGGGATCGAAACTGTCATAACATTCCACAGGGGGTGGACAATCTTATACCCCTGGACAGAAATCTGCAGAACCACTTTTGGGATGGCAACAGATGTGAGATGGCCTGTTACTGTAATTTTAATGAATTGCTCTGCTGCCCAAAGTAAGAATAACTAATTATCATTTAAAAAAAAGCATAATTATTTTTTCTATCCTTTCTTTGGTAATATTTCAGAAGTTAAAAGTCATTGTGTCTGTCATGCTATTGCCACTGGAAAAGGACTTTCCAAGTTATTTATCATGGTTATAATGAGGCACTACAGGCAGAGGCGGCTCTCTAATTAGGCGAGTTAGGCAGCCGCCTAAGGCCTCGCACTCACGGGGGCCTCGCGGCTGCCTAACTCACCTTATTGCCTTTGATGTAACAGGGAGCTTAACGCTGCCGTTAAGCTCCCTGTTACACTAACCTGGGACGTTTCCTCCGTGCATCTTCTCTCCTGCACGGAGGAAGGAAGCTCCGATCGTGTTTTTTTTTTTTTTTTAAACTTTATTGAACCCGCGCAATAAAGTTTAAAAAAAAAAAAAAAAAACGCGACCGGAACTTCCATTCCTCCGTGCAGGAGAGAAGATGCACGGAGGAAACAACGGAGAGCAGCATGGAGGTAAGTACTAGGGAGGGGAGGAGGGTGGCACAAACGAGCAAAGCCTGGCACAATGAGTGGCTAAATATTGGCACAGTGTGGGGCAAAATCCTGGCATAATGAGGTGAGGGGCAAAATCCTGGCATAGTAAGAGGCTAAATCCTGGCATTGTGAGGGGCAATATCCTGGCATACAGTGGCAAAATCCTGGCATATTGAGAGGCAAAATTCTGGCATTGTGAGGGGCAAAATTCTGGCATAATGAGGGGCAAAATCCTGGCATAGTGAGAGGCTAAATCCTGGCATTGTGAGGGGCAATATCCTGGCATTGTGAGGGGCAAAATTCTGGCATAATGAGGGGCAAAATCCTGGCATAGTGAGAGGCTAAATCCTGGCATTGTGAGGGGCAATATCCTGGCATAGTGAGAGGCAAAATTCTGGCATTGTGAGGGGCAAAATTCTGGCATAATGAGGGGCAAAATCCTGGCATTGTGAGAGGCTAAATCCTGGCATTGTGAGGGGCAATATCATGGCATATTGAGAGGCAAAATTCTGGCATTGTGAGGGTCAAAATTCTGGCATAGTGAGAGGCAAAATTCTGGCATTGTGAGGGGCAAAATTCTGGCATAATGAGGGGCAAAATCCTGGCACAGAGTGGCAAAATCCTGGCATAGTGAGAGGCTAAATCCTGGCATTGTGAGGGGCAATATCCTGGCATACAGTGGCAAAATCCTGGCATATTGAGAGGCAAAATTCAGGGATTTGTGAGGGGCAAAATTGTGGCATAATGAGGGGCAAAATCCTGTCACAGAGTGGCAAAATCCTGGCATATTAAGGGGCAAAATCCTGGCATATTGAGGGGCAAAATCCTGGCAGATTGAGTGGCACAATGCTGGCATATTGAGGGGCAAAATCCTGGCATATTGAATGGCTAAATCACAGTGCATCCGGTGCTGTGAGGAAGAACAAAGTGCCAATCTTCTAGCACAACGTGGTCTGTGGGACCACTTTCAACATTGAGCACCTTTCCTTCTGGCTGAGTGTTTCTGTTAGTGTGTGATTGTGTGCTTTCTGAGTGTGTCTGTGAGTCAGTGTGTGCTGGCTGAGTGTGATTGTGTGCTGACTGAGTGTGTCTGTGAGTCAGTGTGTGCTCACTGAGTGTGTCTATGAATGACTGTGTGATATGTGTTAGTGTTCACATTTAGGACACAGCAATAACAATGTCAGCCGCACACAATTTTATCTATACCAAATGTTTATAGATGTTTGTAGAATAATTATGAGACAAATAAAATTCTAGGAGGTGTTCATTTCTAGAAGCTGGGATTTGAGTCTGATCTTGAAATATGCTATTTCTACAGTTAATTTTTATTATCACTTGCATATATTTTATTAAATAATGTGTGTCCGTGAGGGCCTCATGTTCGACTTTCGCCTAAGGCCTCACAAAGTCTAGAGCCGCCTCTGACTACAGGCCAGCAGCAGAAATTGTTGTTGCTTTATATTTGTTGAGCGACTTTAATGACCTACTGTTAGTGTCATAGACTGCACACATAAGTAGAAGAAATGGTAGCACACTCAGTGCAATAAAAAATATGCAATCTGTAATATGGTGCCACACCACAGCCCTTTCCACACAGGAATAATACTATTATAAATAATGGGTAGGAGGTGCACACATAAATGAATATAAATTCAAAAAAACACCCTGACATAAATAATTAGCAAAAATGTACTTTAGTGAGAGATAATAGTCGAATATTTAAATGTCACGAAGACAAATCTTAAAAATTACTCACAGTATAACCAGTCAGTGTATAAAGGTATACGAATACAGATATATAAATAAAAAAACATAGACTGTAACGTGGACACTTACGGGTGTTTCTCTAAGATTTGTCTTTGTGTCAGTGTGATTTTTTAAATTTATAGCACACCTTGCACAATATCATGATGGAGACCCCAGCCTTCCACATTTTATGGAAAATGTGCAAGTGAAAAGACTTTAGAGTGGCTGAGATTTTTTTACAGAAATTAGGATAGGCAGAGAAGAATTGGGTCCATATCCTCAATATACTACAACCGACAGGACTCAATATAGAATTTGACCTTCATCATTTTTTATAAGGAAAATTAGATTATGATATTTTTATATATATTTGTGGTGTATTAAATTATAGTACTTAATGTATTTTAGTTGATCAGAAAGTGACTTAACATAAATTAGAATATGTGCACTATAATAAATTATCGTTTATGTGTCTTTAAGGAGGTGTGAAAATTCACACTAATGACTCATTTGAAGACACTGTTTCTGCATTGGAAGAGAATAGAGGTTTCTTGGCCTGGTCAGATAAACATATTAAAATATTATGTCTTGCCAAAATTTCTGTACCTTTTTGTTTTGGGTACCTAAGCGTTCCTAAAGGATATGGATCTGTTATTCTCGAGTTATGTTTGGGCGGCCAGGAAGCCTCAAGTCCACAAGGCAGTTTTGGACAGAGTTATGGGTCATGATGGCGTAGGATATCCTGACCTGTAACAACTACATGATATAAGCCAAATGGCTCATATGATTTCTTGGCCGCTCTAAAAATCTGGGGTGGTTGAATATTGAGAATTATAGATGTAATGGGTTTTATGGGTGACCCCAACACAATTTTGAAGGTTAAATATTGTGAGCTTAATGATTAGGAGTTTTATTTCCTTGCTTTATAAACTGAAAAAGAGATGTAATCCGTGGAGTTCACTCTCTAAAGCATGCCCATTGGAAGTGACCTCGTGGTATGTTGGTAATATGAATATGGGGGTGTGGAATTCGTGCAGGATTAAGACACTGGGTGACCACCTGTTGTCTTTTTCTGATCTGCAAAGATTATTCGACCTTCCCTCCACTGAATTGTTCGCATACATCAGGCTTAAATACTTTCTTACCTCGAATCCGCCAGATGAACCTGATGTTTGGGACTAGTGTTGAGCGAACCCGAACCGCACTGTTCGGGTTCGTACCGAACATTACGGTTTTTAGACACCAGACCCGAACACGGACATTCCACTGTATGTTCGTGTTGGAGTTCGGGGTTCGGCGATTACATTGTATGTAATGCAATTGGCTTTCTATAAACCGAAATAGAGTTTCTTATGATTGGGGACTCTACTTCAGTTTATAGAAAGCCAATAGCATTACATGTATACCATAAGCCGAAAGTCTATAAACCGAACGACATTCGGTTTATAGACTTTCGGTTTATGGAATACATGTAATGCTATTGCTATTCTATAAACCGAAATAGAGTCCCCATTCATACGAATAGGTCAATTGACATCTGAGAGTCAAATAGAACCGTCAAATACTGTGCTTACAGCGCACTTTGAAAAATTCTAATAGTTTTGGGTGGTAAATAGTACATTTGCGTCTTGCGGTGCACTTCATATCTGAGAGTCAAATAGAACCGTCAAATACTGTGCTTACAGCGCACTTTGAAAAATTCTAATAGTTTTGGGTGGTAAATAGTACATTTGCGTCTTGCGGTGCACTTCATATCTGAGAGTCAAATAGAACAGTCCAATACTGTGCTTACGGCACATTTTGAAAAATTCTGGCTACCTCCTCCTCCTCCTCCAGCGCCGCTTCCACCTACACCGCCACCCAGTGCTGTATTTACCGCGAGGCATCCTAGGCGGATGCCTAATAAATTAATAAAAAAATCGACCGCGCTTGCAGGCAGAGACGGAGGTGAGAGAGGATAGGAAGATCCCCCCTCACCATCGCTTTGCCTGCCAGGCTGCACGGGGAGCCGAACAGGCAGCACAGAGAAACCTCCGTGCTGCTTATTCGGCTCCCCGTGCAGTGTGCCGACACGGGCGCGCTGACGTCATACGGGAAGCCGAACAGGCAGCATGGAGGGACCATGCTGCCTGCCACCAGGGAAAGGTAAGTGCTGATGGGAGACTGTGTGTGTGTGTGTGTGTGTGATGGGAGACAGTGTGTGTGTGTGTGTGTGTGTGTGTGTGTGTGTGTGACTGAGTGTGAATGGAGTCAGAGTGTGTGAGATGGGAGACAGTGTGTGTGACTGAGTGTGATGGGAGTCAGAGTGTGTGTGATGGGAGACAGTGTGTGTGTGTGACTGAGTGTGAATGGAGTCAGAGTGTGTGACTGAGTGTGATGGGAGTCAGAGTGTGTGTGATGGGAGACAGTGTGTGTGTGTGACTGAGTGTGATGGGAGTCAGAGTGTGTGTGATGGGAGACAGTGTGTGTGTGTGACTGAGTGTGAATGGAGTCAGAGTGTGTGACTGAGTGTGATGGGAGTCAGAGTGTGTGTGATGGGAGACAGTGTGTGTGTGTGACTGAGTGTGATGGGAGTCAGAGTGTGTGTGATGGGAGACAGTGTGTGTGTGTGACTGAGTGTGATGGGAGTCAGAGTGTGTGTGATGGGAGACAGTGTGTTTAACTGAGTGTGATGGGAGTCAGAGTGTGTGTGATGGGAGTAGGAGTGTGTGACTGAGTGTGATGGGAGTGTGTGTGTGATGTGAGTCTGAATGATGGGGCATGTCTTAGGTGTGTAACGTGGGTGTGCAGCTTGGGTAGGGGGGTGCCCGGATTTTGTCTGCCTAGGGCAGCACAAAATCAAGATACACCACTGCCGCCACCACCTCCTCAACCTATGGGTCACTTAGTATAAACTGAAAGAGAATACAGTCCACTCCAACCCTCTCTCAAATGGATAATTTTGTTGATCCTCCTGGCAGCCATGCTTTAGATTTAGATTTATGTTCTTCCAAAACTAAAATCAAAGATTCCATCTAGTGCTATTTTATGGCTCAGCTGTATTTTTAATTTGTATGTATTTTATGTTATTTGAAGTTATTTCCCTATCCATATTTGTTTGTAGGGCACTTGTCCTACTCTTACCCACATTTTACTTCCTTTTGCAGCCCTCTAGCCCTTTCCAGGACTTTTTTTTAGAGGCATTTTAGTGCCCAAAAGTTCGGGTCCCCATTGACTTCAATGGTTTGGGGTTCGGGTTTGGGGTCAAGTTCGGGGTCAAGTTCGAGCCCGGACTTTTTTCCGAAGTTCGGCCGAACCCGCCGAACCCGAACATCCAGGTGTCCGCTCAACTCTATTTGGGACAAGTTCTTAATCTCAACTATCTCTAAAATAATGAACATCTAAGATTAAGAGAATGTTACTCAATAAAACGGTACCATATAGTGTAAAAGCTATAAGAACCTGGGAATGTGACTTAGTATTTATGGTCCCTAGTCAAGAATGGTTCAAAGCTTGGCGGATGACAAGGAAAGAAATACACTGTATTAACTTTCAAGAATAATACTTTAAACGTCTGCATAGAAGGTATTTAGTACCAGTTAATTTGGCAAAATATAATCCCAATTGTAACAGCTTATGTTTGCGATGCCAACAAGAAGTTGGTTCACAAGCCTATAAATGGTGGAGGTGACAAACCTACTCCCTCTTAAAGAAAACAATTCAGAAATGTTTAATATAGTTACAGGTCAGAGCACAGAGCTGGCCCCCGCAGACGTTTCTTTTCATGTAGGCTTTCCAGAGCTGAATAAATCCCATAAACATCTATTAATAAATATTTTTCTGGTCTTTAATATCTGTCTGGTCAGGTTTTGGAAAAAAATGGAGGTTCCTTCTGGCCAGAAATTTGAGGCCAAATACAATTGCAGGCAAGAGCAGAATTTTTTTTTTTATGGTAGTAATACGGAGTTGTACGAGAATGTATGGCTGAGCTGGTCGTTGAGTAGTAATGGTTGAGATGTGTGTCCATCCCCCAGGCCCCAAAAGCGTCTCCAAGGCTCACTTTTTTCCTTGTCCTGGTTCCCTCAGCAGTCTTAAGTATAGTCATCTCTGACACCCCTTGGTATATTTGTATGTATTGTATAAATGAATCATTTTGTATATGCATAATGAAAATTGTTAGCGCTTTATTTACTATTTTATGAATAATTAGTATAATAATGCTTTATTTACTTTGAGTGGAAAAAGAAAATTTTTTACTAAAATCGAAAATGATGTTTCTATATATATTTAATAAATATTAATTTAAAAAAAAAGGAATTGTGAAAATTTGCATTTTAGTGTAAAAGTAAATCACTATTATTTATAACAAAGTGATGTTTTGTGATGAGCTATATATTGTATACGTTTTAAAATAATAGGTGGCTATCTGTGAATGGAGATTGCAAAAGGGTGAGGGTGGAGCTACACTTCTCAGCCGGTGAGCTCCGCCCCCTCCCCAGATCCTAAAGTTTAGCCAAGCAGAGGGCTGGTGAGATCAACTTTTGATCTCCCCATCCAGTGCCTCTCCAGGCAAACTTTTTTTTTTTTTTTTGTGGGTGGCATCCCATTGGGTGTTTCTCCCTGTGCGCTCGCACAGGTCGCACACCCCTAAGGCCGGCACTGATTGTGATATTGTATTTTTCCTGTGGAAAATGTTTTTAATTTGCATAAAAGTATTCTTTTATATATTTATACACTCTCAGTTATAAAAATCTTTCAATGGGCATAATACAAGTTTATTTAAAAATACTGTCTTCCTCAGTTATAACAAGACAAAGTTTGGATAGGGGTATTTTCCCAGGAGTGAGCAGCACAAGTGGTTATATATGTATATACATTTTTTTGTTTTGTTTTGTTTAGCAGTTTACCACATTGTCTGTTCTTTGTTATCCACTATTAATTGATAGAGCTGTCATGTTAGGTGTAAATAGTCACAGCTGATTGGCTGCACTTGATTCATTACTAATTTCACCTAATCAGCTACGACGATAAAAAGAAGCACATTTCCTTGGGTGGAATGTTGCCCTTCGATTAATTGCTTTTAATCTGTATTTTAATAAACGTATTTATTTTAAGTTACTGGGAGACAACTACTCGTAGTTTCTGGAAATCCTGGTACATTCATTTGTTGAACTTTTAACTTGAATGATCTTTTATTGCTTTTATACACTGAATAGTAACTTATAGTCATTTTTTTTACTGGCTGATTGGCAATCGTATTGATGTTTTGATTAAATAGCATACGCTGACCTGGAAATCTGGAGTTAAAATCAGACACCGATTTTATGTTTGCTCATCTGTTTCTGTATCAAATACATAAGGAAAATACTGCTGAAAACTAAAAGCGTTTCAGGCAAGCACAAAAAATGCACTAAACTGAAAAAAATAACATTATTCAAACATATTACACATTCTTGGACAAGGTGATATATAAATTTCACTATTAATTACTGTTCCTGTCTTATACTCTAAGATATTTCATAGTTTTATTTCAGAAGTGATCTAATAAAGGCAAAATATGCAGGATGTCATCACAAATCCTGAATGTAATTTTGCACAGTTTCAGGATGGAAATGGATAGTTTAATCAGTCAGGATATAGTGAGGTTTAAAATATTCCTTCAGATAGTCCAGGTAAGAAATTGCCACTTCTTGAAAGTATTATTCTACTGGTGCCAAAGATTTAGATAAAGAGAGGACACAATAATTATTTCAAAAGAAGGAGAGCATGTTTTCTATAAAATCCTTTGACATGTTTTAATTAAATGACAAAACATAAGAGATAATTCACATGTCTCTATAAATTATGTCACTAGGTTTTTGCTAACCCCCTAGGAAGAGTAAATTAAGTTTACTGGGCAGGAACGTTTGGTTTAGGATGAAAGGTTAAACTTGATGTACTTTGTGGCATTTTAAGTAATTATGTAATAATAACCCATCTGAAGTTCACATACAACATTAATATAATCCTTTTCATTGGTATTACAAAAATTTTTCCAGGTTTGAATCTTACCAAACAGAGTACGTAGCTGAACACCAGGCCTCCAAGTCAAATCTTTAGCTTTGCCCATTTTCCACCTATCTTGGGAAAGGCCTGCCCCTTTGGAAGTCACGGTCTAGAATTGCTAGAGATCTCTGGTCTAGCCATAAAGAATATAGCCAGACGAGTGAGGGAGCTCAGCTGAGAAAGACAAACCATGGTTTGGGCAGAAAAGGCCAAGGGGCGGATCCAGACTCTTATCTAGGGAGAGGCACTGCCGACGTTTGTCTGTCTTTTCCTCTCCCCCTATTCGTCTGTCTTTTCCACTCCTTATGTCTGTCTGTCTGACTTTTCATTTCCCCTATGTCTGTCTGTGTCTCTCCTCTCCTTTCCCATGTCTCCCGTTCACCTCAGCATCTGTCCCTCTCGGGTTTTTTTAATTGTATCTAACCAATCCACTGGTGTCTACAAACAATCTCACATGTATATTATGCAGTGTGGTTGGTACCATGGAGGGCCTACAAATATATGCTTGCCCTGGGTCCAATTAACATTAAAGATGGCCTTGCATGTGTGTTCATCCAATTTTAGAGCATGACATTCAGCTTCAAAAAATTCTTATGACTCTCACAGTTACTACCATGTTTTTTTGTTCTGACTATGAGGTCAGTACTGGAGTATCATTTTACTCTCACAATGATGCCTCTGTGCTATTTCCTATGAGCAGGACTATAGAAATATGCTAGCATAATATTCAGTGCTATTCAACTTATTTAATGTGTTTTTACCTATACTCAGAAGAAAAAAAGCAAATGCACTAATTTACACTGGGTTTAGAAACTTTTCTTTTTAGATACCTTTCTGTAATAAATAAATCATGTATGTGCTGAAGAGAATTCAGTACCTTTTTGTAAAAATATTCACAGTTTTAGCTACTGTACAATTACGTGCTAATTTGTTTTTCAGAGATAAATTCTTTGGGCCGAAGATATCTTTTGTGATTCCTTGCAACACCCCATGATTAAGGGAGTTTCTGAGAAAATACTAGATGAAGAAAACGGCTGAAATAAATGTGATATTAGTGAATATCAGTACCTCCATCTTCTTCTTTTTTTTTTTTTTTACAATTGTTTCCCTTCAGTAGTGAATAATATGTCTTCAGACCCTTATGTAAAACCAATTTGGTGAATTAGCCTGTATTAGATATTTGGTATAGTGATCAGGCAGCCTGAATGCATACCAACGTTTTTGAGTGAGGGTCATTTTATGAACTTTCATAACTTTAAAACACAGCTACTACAATGAATGTGAGCTGCATCTTACTCTAGAACTATGCTCTATTATTATTTTTTGTGGCGAATGATTACCGTGGCTTCAAAAAAAGTAACCACAAGAGACATGCAAAGTGCCTTTTGAATTCCACATAAATAAAACAATACATTGCTTTACCATGCAACAAAAGGGACAAAACAGTTGTTTAATTACTAAGACTAATGGGCCTATTCACTAAAAGGTGAGTTGAGGCAAGTAGCAGGTGAGTTGTAGTGAGTAGCAGGTGAGTAAAAGTGAATAGCAGGTGAGTTGAGGTCAGATGAACAGCTATACATTATGCAGGAATCAACCTGGTTAATTCCTCCACTAAGTGAACTCATCCGGTTTGTACCTGCCCAATGTATAGCTAAATTGGTGAGATGAAATGGTCATCTCACTTCAACTCAACTGCTATTCACTTCAACTCACCTGCTACTCACCTCAATTCACCTTTTAGTGAATAGACCCATAGGAGTTGGAATGTTGTGTATTAGAACATTATTGGGGCACCCCACTGCTGTGCTTGCGGCTGCACCCCATTGCAGTTTTATCATTAGTAGAGGACAAAAACTCCTTCCATTTCACAATATTTATGGAGAATGCATGTATGTTATTTTGTATATTCATATATAAAACCAAGGTTGGAATTTGCATATATATTGCTAGAAACAGGCAGCAGTACAAGGAAATTAATGACATCGATTTTATTTATGAAAGAGAGAATTGCACTGAACTAAGAAGGGAATTTAAATTTTAGGATCAAAGGAGCAGAGTTTGAAAAATTCTCCCAGCACTTGGCTACCTTGGTCGTAAGTTTGAAATTCCCTTCTCATTTTTCACGAATAAATCCCAATTTTCAATTAATGTGTTTACTGATCATAGCATATATCTTCAACTTTTCTTTGATCGCAGACTAAACATCAAGAGTTTGATACAGTGTTCATTTTGATAACAAATTTTGAATTCGTTTAAGTCATAGTCTTTTGACTAAAATTCCATTTTAGCTTTGTCGTATTTTAGTTGTTTGAATTGTTTTAGTGTTAGTCTAGTTTTAGTTGACTAAATCTGAAGAAGATTTTAGTCGACTAAATCTCCAACAGTAAGGGAGGGAACAAGACTTAGAGAGATGGGAGGGGAAACACTCCCATGACTGTACCAGGCGAATCAGATGGAGGAGTATCATCTTCATCTGCGGTTTGCAGGTCTTTGTTCCAGGTGGCAGACGACACAGGAGCCTGAGTCTCAGCCAATACAGCTGCCAAAAGAGTCAGGGGACTGAGTTTTGGCAGAGATCAATGGAACCAGAAGTCCAAATAGGTAATGCAATAGTCCCTCCCTTGCAGTGGATTTTAGTCATAGTTTTAGTACTATTAATTTATTTTTTATTTAGTTATTGTTTAGTTTTTGTTACTGAAAACATGCAGTTGATGAAAACTATGAGGAAACTGTTTAGTCTACAAAATGAACACTAGTTTGATATAATCATCAATGTTGATGGCAAGCTGCATTAGAGAATAATTGTGCTTCCCTTCCTAGTTCCCTACAGTTCTCTCTTTCATGAATGAAAACCTCCAGTAAATGGGGGCCTAAAATCCCCTTTTATATTTACATAGTTAGGTATATGAATCAATTGTACAATGACACAGTACTTTGACATTCGGTATAGGTTACCCATTTAAAGAGGGTATACGAAAAAGCCAGTACAGTAATTCTGAAGCTTTCGTTTTATAAATGCCTCTACCTTATGTAAAATGAATTTTCTTTTGCTTGAAATCAATGCATCCTAAAAGATCTGTGCTTCAGTTTTCTCTACATATTTCCTATCAAACTGTTATAATCACGCTTTCATGTTTTTTATACCATTGTTCATTATTTGCCTTTTGTAATATTTCTTCTTTCATTTCTATTAAAGGGACACTCCAAGCACTAAAGTCATTTTAATGTAACTGTAAGTCTACCAGTTTTACAGTGCACAGTTTATTCTGCATCAAAAGCCATGATGGGATTCATTAATCACCCCTTTAAAAAAAAGTTTGCTAAACCCTCCCATAGTGAAGAGTAATGCAATACAACCACTAAAATGTATTCCTCCTACTCTGACAAATAAAAAGAGATAGATAATGTTTTTTTGTCAAAGCATTATCCTCTTCCAGTGCATCCTCTCCTGCATTAGATATTCTTAGAGTGGCAGACATAAGAGGTGGTCCAGAGACTGCTAAACGGAATTTTGTACTCTGTGTCAGGGAATGATAGATTCTTGCTGTCCTGTGGCTCACTCAGTGCTGGTTGGCTCCCCTTTTTAAACAGAAAGTGTCTGTCACTCGGTGGTGGCACTACTGTTTTATTAAAAATTCTCAACCTCCCAATACGCTTGTGCATGCTCAGGATTGTTATGGGCGTTTTTGATATTTTTAATTAATCTTATTTTCCTCCTCTGCCTAAAGGGAAGACACATAAAGCTTAGGTCAGAAAAAAAAAGTCACTTGCACTATGTGTGACTGGGAAGAGAAGCTGGTCGGAGAGTGCACCTATATGTCAGTTGATGTACATATATTACTGAACTGGCTGTATAGTATATATTTCATTAAGACTTCTATAAGAGTATTTAGTTTTAGTAGCTCTGCAATAAAATTATATGGAATGATAGATGGTAATATGGGTCATACATAGTACATGTATAAACAGTGTTTCTAACTATTAATTCCATTGGATATTGTAAGGCCCCGAAGTGGGAGTCCAATGGAAAGGAGCCCAATATGCAGAATAACAATAAACAAACAGAAGAACTCACAAGAGATGAACGGTAGTTCACTCTGAATGGTTAGAAACAGAATTGTATCCAGAGGTAAACTGCAGTTGAAGAGTAGTCACAGACAATCCGAGGTCACAAGGACAGGCAGCAGACAAAACGTAGTAATAAGGCAATCTGAGGTCACAATGGTATGAGGCAGGGAAAAAGGTTGGTAACAAGGTAGTCCGGGTCACAGTGGTAGGAGGATAGCAAAAGCAGTGGTCAATAGGCAGTCCGGGTTGCAATGGAAGGAGGCTGGCAAAAGGAGTGGCCAAAAGAAATCCGGGTCGGAAGAGGGGAGCTCAGCAGGAGGACAAACAGGGAGCACAGAACAGGACAAATGATCAGTAGCAGGACTGATCAATAACTGAGCACCGGCATTAGGGCAGTCTGGGAGCTGTCCAGCGTGACATCACGCAAGACATCACAGGCCACGCCACCCAGACACACACCACTCACTATATCCAGAGAGGGGGGGTCAACGTCATGGACCAAATCTCTGCCCCCTCTGCACCAACCCACCATCACCATCTCGCTCTCCCCGTGAGGACACGGGGAGTGAAGACACGGATTGCAAGAAGTGGGTGTATGTCCACGCCCCCACCGTAGCTTGAGATGGAGGATGAGGCCCGCGATCACAAGGTACAGGTCTGACAGATGTTCATAATGTGACACTAACTTCATATAGGAGTAGTTCTGCCTTGTCAATAATATTCCACTTTAAGAGCTTCTGCTGCCCTGTCATGCACTGATGGTAGCTCCCTCCCTTAGGGATTTATACAGCAAATAGACAACTGAATTGAGAAATGAATTTGAAATTTATCCCCTTCGCGATAATGGACGTGTCAGGCACGTCCTGCGGTGAATCAAGCGGTCAATGATCGCGAAAACCGCTTTAATGGTGCTAGTCTATTGCCTCGATGTCGAGGCAATAGCCAGCACCAAAATGTATTTTCTGGGGCACCCACGATCGCCACACGGAGCGATCGTGGGAGCCAAATTGACGGAGCAGCATGCCCTCTGGAGGTCTGAGCTTCGGAAGTGAAAGTAACTTCACTTCCGTCGCTCTGAATATGCTGCTTGACTGCCCCTAGTGGTAGCCAAGCAGCATAGCAAGGTAAAATAATTAAAATAAATATTTAATTAGTATAAAACTGGTTAAATAGTTATATTAGCCTATAGGGTTAAAAGGAAATAATTTTTAGCATAAGGGATAGGGTTAAAATTAAATTAAAATATATTAAGGGATAGCATAAGGGTTAGAGTTTTTAGTTCAATTTAGTGTTAGGGTTAAATTTTGGGTTCGGGTTGGGGCCGGTTCCGTCTTTAATAGTGATTGGACCCTGGGCAAGCATTTGCTTGGGCCCCCTGGACCCTGCCCCCTCCCCTGCATGCAATCACTCCATCCATCGCAATGTTACCTCCCCCCCCCCCCCCCCCCCACACACAAAAAAACATAAAAATAAGCACACACACAGTTGGATTTTTCTTGCAGTGAGTATTATTATTGCATTGAATAAAATGTGTATATTACAATTGTGACATTCAGAGCCCAGGAATATTGTGCCAGTCAGAGCCCAGGAATATTGTGCTAGTCAGAGCCCAGGAATATTGTGCCAGTCAGATACCAGGAATATTGTGCCAGTCAGAGCCAAGTAATATTGTGCCAGTCAGAGCCCAGGAATATTGTGCCAGTCAGAGCCCAGGAATATTGTGCCAGTCAGAGCCCAGTAATATTGTGCCGGTAAGAGCCTAGTAATATTGTGCCAGTCAGAGCCCAGTAATATTATGCCAGTCAGAGCCCAGTAATATGGTGCCAGTCAGATACCAGTAATATTGTGCCAGTCAGATACCAGTAATATTGTGCCAGTCAGAGCCCAGTAATATTGTGCCAGTCAGAGCCCAGTAATATTGTGCCAGTCAGATGCCAGTAATATTGTGCCAGTCAGAGCCCAGTAATATTATGCCAGTCAGAGCCCAGTAATATTGTGCCTGTCAGAGCCCAGGAATATTGTGCCAGTCAGAGCCCACTAATATTGTGCCAGTCAGAGCCCAGTAATATTATGCCAGTCAGAGTCCAGTAATATTGTGCCCCTCAGACCCCACTAATATTGTGCCAGTCAGAGCCCAGTAATATTATGCCAGTCAGAGCCCAGTAATAGTGTGCCAGTCAGAGCCCAGTAATAGTGTGCCAGTCAGAGCCCAGTAATATTGTGCCAGTCAGATACCAGTAATATTGTGCCCCTCAGACCCCACTAATATTGTGCCTGTCAGAGCCCAGTAATATTGTGCCATTCAGATGCCTGTATTCCCCCAACACAGCCCCCCCAGTACTCACCGATTGCTGCTGTTCCGTGTCCCCGGCCGGATGTCTCCTCCGTGCAGTCTTCCCTCCTGCACGGAGGAGGGAAACAGTCACCGGATGTGAGGTTATGTCACATCCGGCGTCAGTTTTTTTCCCCTTTTTTTCCAGCGAATGCGGCTTGCCGGAAAAAAAGTTCACAAGCGCAATGCGCTGTGAACGCGGCAAGCAGGGGCTGGGGGCCCACGGGACAGCTGCCTTGGGCCGCCCAGGAGTAACTGGGCCCAGGGCAGCTGCCCCGTTTGCCCCGCGTTAAAGACGGCCCTGGGTTGGGGTCAAAAGTTCAATATAGAAAAAAACAAAAAACACTATTTTTGTTTTTTGCCCCATAAAGTGTAAAAAAATACCGAAAAATATGGAAACATGCATTTTTCTGTACTCGGGACAACATTTAGAAACTATTTAGATGGGGTCTTTTTTAATGATTGTATTTGTGTAAATTATATTTTAGGTCAAAGTTAGAAAAAGTGTTTTTTTTTTACATTTTCATCATATTTTATGATTTTTTTGTAGTAAATTATAAGATATGATGAACATAATGGTTTCTAATTAAAGCCCTTCTTATGACGATAAAAACAACATATAATTTGTGTGGGTACAGTATGTGAGAAAGAAGAACATTGCAGCTAAACACAAACACCCCAGAAATGTCCAAACAGTCATAGTCACCAAGGGAAAGTCAAGGTGAAAATGTCTTGTCACTAAGGGGTTAAGGGCAAAGTAGCTGAGTTGGAAAAAAATCTGCCCTTCATGGGAGAGATTCCCCTTTATTTTTTTTCAGCTTGACTACTTTCGCCTTAAGTTTGAAAATCCCTTCTCAATGCCCTGCAATGCTTTCTTACATGAATAAAGTCCTTAGTGCTGCTGAGGAGAGAAAAAGCTTATAAACTGATATATTAAGTTTTGTGATGATGCAAACCCCATCCAAATAAATGCAAGCAGCTCTGGAAACACAGAGACATAAACAGCGTCTTCATAAAAACTACGTCCGTAGACATTTACAGCCAGGAGCCAAGAGAGCAAATATAGAATGCGAGAGCTTAAGCTAATATCTGCTCGCTCTCAAGCACCATAAGGAGACTGTGGCAAAACATTGTAATCTGGAGCCAGTTTTCTCTGCGTCTATTTGAGAAGATGCAGGTCATTATGTTTGCTGAGCATAAGAAAATAAATATTATTTTATACATTACATGACTACTGAGACTAGAAAATGACCTACGTTTTTCTTTCATGCATATTAAAGTTAAATAACTATAAAAATAACTATAAAAGTGTATCTATGACATATAAATATTTTACATTTACTTACAAATATCGGGTTTGCCCTTGTAGTGATCATTTCGCTGGAGTCTTGGAGGAAAAAGCAACATTTTAAAGTGTTTCAAACTTGCTAAAAGCCAAGACACTCATATGATAACTATACGTCCAATGTGTGTAGAAATATATTGCACAGGATCCTTGCAAAGCATGCATCTACAGGTTTTTTCCTTCAGGTGCACAGCTAGGATTACAGTAATAGCGAATGAAGTGGCTATGGAGTAAATTGAAAAATATTAAATAAATTAAGTAAATATGAACTGCTCAAAAAATATAAGTGCCAACCTCATGACTACAATATAAAAAAAAGTGGCAACTTAAACAGAATTTTTTTTTAGCACTTAAAGCATATGTACAGTATGTTGCAAAAAAAACAACAACAAAAAAACATTGTGACAAAAATACACACTCTAGCAAGAGTTACATTATGTGTCTCAATTAATGAACCTAAGAGTCTACTCAATAAGGCCTGATCTGGCCTGAAGTCGGGCCAGGTTGGGGCATATAGCTGAACAGCAGAGAAATCCACAGATCAATATGGATAGTTTCGGTACAAAATTATCAATTTCTGCCAATTTTGCATCAGTTTTCAGCCACATTTAATTTGGGGGGACGGGGGGACGGGACGGTGAGCAATCCTATGGATTTTGCTTACTCTGAAAAGACCAAAGTTGGCCTGAAATAGGCAGAAATTCTGCAGTTCAATTCTCCACATATTTTATGTTAATTCTATTTATTTTAATGTATTTAATTAATATGTCACTTATTTTTTTCCAGATTAAAATGTTATTGAATTTTGGCTCATTTCGGGAGGATTTCCATAATAGCTACGGTTCTAGTCTATGGGGAGGACCAATGCTACCATTTCAGTAACCAAACTCCAGAGGAGTTCGGCTTCTGAAATGTCTGCATGAAGACCTGCCGCAGTGGCCAATTGTCATGCCAATTCGAGATCACTTTGGTGGTCTCTTAGCAGCCCACATTTTAGGGATACTTGGATCACTGAAGTGGTCAATTTAGGTCCGAAAAGCGAAGCTCCGAGAAAATCAGAGCTACTTGATTCGACCCTTTATGTATTATAGTATTATAGACAAATGCTTGTATAAGGTATATCATGTAAGTCTTATCTTCTGGACTTCAAAACTTGGATGGTGGTGATATCAGAAATGAGAAGAAAATACTCCAAATAGTGCACAATTGGTAAGCTAAGTTGCTCTGTTCACAACAAACAATTACTGCTCAACATACACAGCCACTCAGTGTTCATTGAATAGTCAGCCTTGGGCGTCATCAAATGGTGAAATGCGTAGTGACATCACGATGGTCTGAGAATTTTGTGCACACTGACTACCGTGATTTAATAACTGATTTCCCTTTGAGCACATATGAACTATACATGTAAAAGTGATGACTCTTTAAAAAAAAATCACAAAACATACATGTGTATGTATGGAATGAGTTAGTGTAAGATCTAGTCAGTTTGCTAGCAAGAAAAAGCAAGAAAACAGAAGCAGTTCAGAAAGTGTGATTAAGAAGGATTACTGCTTATGTACAAATAACAAGAGTTTATTTTTTGCTTGGAGAGAGCCTTTATGCATATTTAGCAATACCTTCCTTTTCCAATTGTTGCCTCATTAAAGAGGAGTTGAGACAACTACCATTCAAGACTCAGGTTGGATTTCACATGTATAGAGCATTTTATGTGAGAACCACGCAATGATTTCTAATAAACAATTGCTAGGGAGGAAGGACAGAAAATTGGAAGCAAAGTTTTCTTTTTGATGATGTTCCCATGACAGATAATGTCGCACATCAACAGGAAGGTTAATTCCTTAGGGGAACTCCAGAAGCAATTTGTCTGAAGAAAACTTATCTGAACCTGTAAAATAATTCCGCTGGGTGCTATCAGCTGTTATTAAATGCTCCAGGTGCGGTAAAAAGAAGTTATTATGTTTTTATTAAATGTGTTGTTCTTTATCAGTGTTTGTGCTGAATACAAATGTGTTTCTGTTATGCTGCAACTATGTTGTTTTACTAATACAGGATCTTGGAACCATAACAGACAGAGTAGAACCAGGACTCCTAGCTTTCGAAAGTACCAGAAACTTTACTTCCTCAGATAAGCTACATTTGTATTAACATACATGAAACTTAAATTTTAACCACTTAGTGACTAGTCACTGTTGTAGCAGGACAAAGGGTGTTCCTGGTATGCCATGGCTTAAAAAAAAACACATAAATCACAATAAAAAAGGGCACAGCTGACTGCAAGGGCAGAACAACAGGGGGTCCCAACTGGTGCAATGCATCTTAGTCTGTTTTTTTAGGGGTCTATTACAGACACTATGTCCAGTCTCACAGCCATTTTACTCCAGCTATTGTGAATGAGTCAGTATTTTTCTTTTGTAAAAAGATGAATGAGGTTGTGCAAGATTTAAAGGAAAGTTGTAACAGACAATGGACTTATCTTATTTCACTGTTGCTTAACTGGCAGGTATACACCGTTTACATGAAAAATAAACAAAAAACAATACAGGACATAGTGTAGGCTTCTCCTGTATTAGCAGTGACCCCCTAGGGTGGTTCCACTCACATGTGGAGGAGCCTATAGGTCCAGGCTCAGGATGATGGGCATAGAGGTGAACCTGTTGAACTTGTTTAGAAGACTCCAATTTCCCTTCTGGGATTTGGACTGTGGCTCCTCCCCCTTTTGTCTACACGTTTCACTACAAATAGCTTCTTCATGGACAGTTTAAACCATTTGAGGTGTTGTACTTAAAGAGGTACACAACTTGAGTTAAAACAAAAGAAAAACAAGTTACCTGCGCTCTCTCCTTTATCCCTATGCATTTAAAACAAATGGAGGTTTTTAGTTACCTCCAATGGCCATGAGAGGATATGCCCACCTGCCAACGTCAAGGCAGACCCCCCTAGGTGGGTCCTAACTCTAACCATTCACCTTGCTTCTTTGAGCCTCTGGCAAAAATCTCTAATGAGACAGAAAAGGGTGTTGTTTATTTACACCCCTATACATTATTAACCCTTAATAGGGAACACATGGGATGGGCGGCTGCATTGTAACAAGGCTGAGTAATACAAAAATTGGATACAAATACATAAAGAAGAGTCCTGCGCTCACTCCCATCACTGGGCGGCTGCAATGACTGCAGTACACATCAGCCCCAATATATAGTAAAAACAAAAGAAAAACACATCCCATGTGTTCCCTATTAAGGGTTAATAATGTATAGGGGTGTAAATAAACAACACCCTTTTCTGTCTCATTAGAGATTTTTGCCAGAGGCTCAAAGAAGCAAGGTGAATGGTTAGAGTTAGGACCCACCTAGGGGGGTCTGCCTTGACGTTGGCAGGTGGGCTTATCCTCTCATGGCCATTGGAGGTAACTAAAAACCTCCATTTGTTTTAAATGCATAGGGATAAAGGAGAGAGCGCAGGTAACTTGTTTTTCTTTTGTTTTTACTATATATTGGGGCTGATGTGTACTGTAGTCATTGCAGCCGCCCAGTGATGGGAGTGAGCGCAGGACTCTTCTTTATGTATTTGTATCCAATTTTTGTATTACTCAGCCTTGTTACAATGCAGCCGCCCATCCCATGTGTTCCCTATTAAGGGTTAATAATGTA
The DNA here is from genome assembly GCA_036172795.1 of Pelodytes ibericus. Classification (NCBI taxonomy): domain Eukaryota; kingdom Metazoa; phylum Chordata; class Amphibia; order Anura; family Pelodytidae; genus Pelodytes; species Pelodytes ibericus. The sequence continues at coordinate 117,201,725 of CM069863.1, forward strand.
TAGGGGTGTAAATAAACAACACCCTTTTCTGTCTCATTAGAGATTTTTGCCAGAGGCTCAAAGAAGCAAGGTGAATGGTTAGAGTTAGGACCCACCTAGGGGGGTCTGCCTTGACGTTGGCAGGTGGGCTTATCCTCTCATGGCCATTGGAGGTAACTAAAAACCTCCATTTGCTTTAAATGCATAGGGATAAAGGAGAGAGCGCAGGTAACTTGTTTTTCTTTTGTTTTTACTATATATTGGGGCTGATGTGTACTGCAGTCATTGCAGCCGCCCAGTGATGGGAGTGAGCGCAGGACTCTTCTTTATGTATTTGTACACAACTTGAGTTGTTGCTGCATTGAACTAAAATTGTGTGAACGCCACTGTCACAATTCTCTTTATTTTATTCAGTATTTTTCTTATGAAAAAAACCTAGAGACCACTACTGTCCAGGGTATTTTTTATGCTTGTTTCCATTGATATGCAAGAATCATTTTTACTGCCACAAAACTGAATGAATAATCAGAGACCTATCTTCATCCGATCTCTGTGGTCAGTTCAAATGAAGCAGAGCTATCATAGGAGATCCATCTAACTTATTCGATGTAAAAATGGTAATAATATCAAAACTTTTGTTCTACATAATTCTAACCCGGGGACATCCCCACCAAATATGAAGATAGGTTTCATCTCCAGCATAAGGCTGAGCTATTTGGAAAAAATGTTGTGCAACTTAATTGGGATGAGAAAAGGGGTTTCTGCTCATGGAAAGCTCACTGGTCCAAAGTACAATTCAGATGTTTTCCCCCAAGAGGCTCTGACTGGGAATTAATAGATATAGTTTGATTAATACAGGATAGATATAACCAGACTGTTTTAATAAAGGTCTAACACTAGGTCCCTATTGAATGACTCTTAATACATAAGATAAGTCATCATTTTTCAAAGCGCAGTCTTTAAGTGAAAGAAGATATTATCTTTATTAATCTCTTTGTTAGACATTAACTTTATGTGAGTATATATATATATATATATATATATATATATATATATATATATACAGCAAGGAACTTATAAAATGCATATATGTGTATACCCATTTCCATTTAAATGTTTAAACAGGATAAGTGCAACATTTATATCAGACTCCAATTGCATCCAGCACACGCCAGTCAAATTATTCAAATTTCCAGGCCTGATATAATTTACTGAAATTCAGAAGACACTGAAAATTAGTGTATGGAACATTGGGACACTGCAAGAATGTATCAAGCAAGATGCTAATTGTTACCAAGCAGTCAATCAGGTGGTCAGAAAATAAAGTGTGAGGTCAGAGTGAAGGAAAACAATGCATTATAGCGGCATAATTGCAAAACTCACATAATTCAGTATTCTGCCCTTAATGTGATATTTTCAACATACAATAATGTGGTGCGTAGGTAATCCACCATATGTAATAACAAAGAGGGGCATGTACTTAGGCATGTGCATAATCTTTTTTGCACTTTGCGCCTTTTGCAATGTACTAACCATTTAACACTCAAACAGTAAATCCGAGCAAATTTCGAATAAAAACAGGCAAGTTTGCGAATATTCTACCTCTTTTGATAGCACTTGCTAAAAGCTGGTGTAATCTTCACACGAAATTAAGAATTATTTTTCACAAAATATTCGCAAAAACACTTAAGCATGCGCAAATATCATCGCAATTTATTAGCGCAACAGGAAAAATATACGCTAAATAAAATTGAACGGAAGAGGCGCAAATTGCCCGAAAAAAAGGGCAAAATGTTACAAATAGTTGCAAATTGCTCCTTTCTCATGTTTTACCTACTTTTCTCCCCACTGCACTTGTTTAGTACATAAACCCCCATAGCGTTTAGATATTTGCACGTCACATATCATTAATCACACAAATGGTTCTGAACATAAAGGTAGCAATGCAGTATTATTGCAACTAATGTTTAACATACAACAAGAAGTTACCATGTAACCGTATAGTTCCACCTGGTATCTATCATAGATTTAGCTGTCTAAACTGACTCCATGTACACTGGTAAAAAAAAATACATAAATTTAAATATTTCTAAGGAGTTGCTGAAGTTTAGTGGACCATAAGTGGAAGACCCAGCCCGACACGCGTTTCATCAACAAAGTAGCTTCATCAGGGGACGAAGCATGGGACAGGCAGACAGCCGAACGATTCTTATCTGCCAACACATTCTATGTTTTTATAAAACAATAAGGCCTAATTTTTAAAGTTTTGTCTTTTCTGTGTAAGGAAAGAGAAGAAGGCCTGGGGGGTGTCAAATTATGGGGGATGGTAGATGTGCTTTATATCTGATGATGTTACTTTCTCCAGCTATCTACCTTTTTTTGTACATTGTATCTCTATCAAATGACTATATCAGCATAGATATGGCATTTTAAACATTGAAAAACACACACACACACACACACACACACACACACACACACACACACACACACACACACACACACACACACACATTAAAGGCATGTTCCAGGTGCATACACACTCTCTGATATCCTCCACCTATGGAGAGGGTAGAGCTTCAGTACTGTTTCTAAGCCAGTAGGTGGTGCTACGTCTCTCTTATATTTCTGTTTTTCTAGAGGGCAATGTTCCTTTGTTCATGACCACATGGCAGCTTAAAGTGCAGTACAGCGTGGAGGTTTGATGAATATAATGAGAGTATTTCTAGCAATGGGTTATATGCAGTCTGTATGTATATAGATTACACTTCCCTCTTTCCTGAACTAACCCAAGGATGAAGGAAGATATTCCAGTGAGCTTTAAATAAGTTAAAATACAAATAAATTTAGATAGAATGGGTGCTGCTATGCAACGGTTAATAAGGGGATATTCTCAGGGCCGTCTTTAATCCGGGGCAAAAGGGACAGCTGCCCTGGGCCCAGTTATTCCGGGGGGGGGGGGGGGGGGGGGGGGCTTGGGTTGCAAAGCAGCTGCCTCTTGAGCCAGCAACAAACTCTGGGCACTCACAATCAGCATTGTATTCTTCATCTGCCCTGCATTTCCTCCTCTCCGGTTCATCAGTCAAGACCTGTGCCCGCAGGGCCACGCTAGGGTTATAAGACCACGCTGACTCTGACAGGCTACTGACTGAAGAACTGGAGGAGAGGAAATCCGAAACGTTATCTACTCTGCTCGCTGGAACCCTGACACAGCCAGACCCAGTAAGTGTTTGAATGAAGGAACAGTTTTTCAGGATAATGAATGTATAATTTAGTTGGATGGAGGAGATATATCAGCCATTTTTGAAAGGGTAAAAGTTTAGATGATCACAAAAAAAGAGAATGTATTAATTCACTTTAAAATACATTTAAAACTTAACTTTTCTTAGTATCTTGATAAAAGGATCAGTATACACGTTGATACAAAGCAATTGTGATAAGTGCAGTGATTTTTTTTTTGTTTTTTTAAACTAGCATTTAATATTTATTGTGGTAGAAAAAGTAAACATCCAATAGTATACAAGCTGTTTTTAAAAAGTAAATAAATGGGGTAGTTTACAGATGTCCAATAAGGATTTTTTTTATGTACTACTCCAAAGACCTTAAAGACCTTATCTTGGAAGTTATGTTTCAGAGTTACCCCTTAGATAAGGTCTTTAAAGTCTTAAATCCAAAAATACCTTTGGATGGTTATTTTTCTACCATAATAAATATTAAACGCTAGTTTATTATAAAATCACTGCAATTATCACATTGTTTTTCCTCATGATTGTTTTGTATACAACTGAGGTGTTTCCTCCATGCATTTAAGTTCAGCACTCTGCGTGTGAGCGCGAGCGTGGAGCGCGAAGCGTGTGAGCGCAGAGCATGTGAGCGCAGAGCGTGTGAGCGCAGAGCTTGTGAGCGCAGAGCTTGTGAGCGCAGAGCGTGTGAGCGCAGAGCGCGAGCGTGTGAGCGCAGAGCGTGTGAGCGCAGAGCGCGAGCGTGTGAGCGCAGAGCGTGTGAGCGCAGAGCGTGTGAGCGCAGAGCGTGTGAGCGCAGAGCGTGTGAGCGTGTGAGCGCGTGAGCGTGTGAGCGCGTGAGCGTGTGAGCGCGCGAGCGTGTGAGCGGCGAGCGTGTGAGCGGCGAGCGTGTGAGCGGCGAGCGCGTGAGCGCGAGCGCGTGAGCGCGAGCGTGTGAGCGGCGAGCGTGTGAGCGGCGAGCGCGTGAGCGGCGAGCGTGTGAGCGGCGAGCGTGTGAGCGCGAGCGTGTGAGCGGCGAGCGCGTGAGCGTGTGAGCGGCGAGCGTGTGAGCGGCGAGCGCGAGCGCGTGAGCGGCGAGCGCGTGAGCGGCGAGCGCGTGAGCGGCGAGCGTGTGAGCGGCGAGCGCGAGCGTGTGAGCGGCGAGCGTGTGAGCGGCGAGCGTGTGAGCGCGAGCGTGTGAGCGCGAGCGTGTGAGCGGCGAGCGTGTGAGCGCAGAGCGTGTGAGCGCAGCGTGTGAGCGCAGCGTGTGAGCGCAGCGTGTGAGCGTGTGAGCGCAGCGTGTGAGCGTGTGAGCGCAGCGTGTGAGCGCAGCGTGTGAGCGTGTGAGCGCAGCGTGTGAGCGTGTGAGCGCAGAGTGTGAGCGTGTGAGCGCGGGGCAGAGTGTGAGCGAGGGGCAGAGTGTGAGCGAGGGGCAGAGTGTGAGCGAGGGGCAGAGTGTGAGCGTGTGAGTGAGTGGAACATCTTGATTTTTGAAGGGACACTGTGAGCTAAAAAAAAAAATCATATGATTTTAAAGTCACCTGGGGCAGTTTGTATATTTGACACCCCATCCACCTCCCAACCTAACTTCCTATATATCCCAAATCCTTTTATTTTGTAAATACAGTTTCTTAGAGACATACACATATTTCTGTATAGCTGTAAAAGTGTATGAGTGACTAGCAAATCAACTGTAATAATGCTGGCATATTAATGGCAAAATAATACTGGAAAATTAGCTCTGGCATATTAAGGGCAGATTGACTTTGACATATTAATGGCAAAGTAATACTGGCATATTCATGGGCAAATTTACTGTAACATTAATAGCAAAATAATACTGGCATAATAATGGCAAAATCATACTGGCAAATTGGCTGTGGAATATTAGTGGGAAAATAATACTGGCATATTAATGAGCAAATTGGCTGTGGCATATTAATGAGCAAATTGACTGTGGCATATTAATGGCAAAATAATACTGGCATATTAATGGGCAAATTGACTGTGGCATATTAATGGCAAAATGATACTCGTATATTAGTGGCAAAATTGGTTGTTGGCATATTTTAATAGGCAAACTGGCTGTTACATATGTTAATGACGAGGTGGCTGTTGCATGTTAATTGGTACCTGGCTTATTTTAATTGGAAAAGTGATGCTGTGGCATGTTCAGTGGGCCAAAATAACATGTACTATGGGGGAAAGTGACAATGTGATTTTTTTCTGCAGGGGCAGCTCTGTATGACAAAGTGACACTGTGGTTTGTTCTGCAGGGGCAGCTCTGTGGGACAAAATGACACTGTGGTTTGTTCTGCAGGGGCAGCTCTGTGGGACAAAGTGACACTGTTGCATGCCAAATTGTGTGGGTGCTATATGAGTGCTTGGCAAATGCTGTGGGTACTGAATAGGGTTGCCACCTGGCCGGTATTTTACCGACAGGCTGGTAAAAAAAAATTGGCTTCAGGCCAATGTTAAGTCTATGGAGACAGTACCAAGGCTGGTATTTTTCTGAAGAAAAGGTGGCAAGTTATGGGTGCTGGGATAAGTCCTATGAGTGCAATCTGCATGCTGGGGTAAGTTCTGTGAGTGCAATCTGCATGCTGGGCTAAGTCCTGTGAGTGCAGTCTGGGTGCTGGGGTAAATCAATATAGCCACCCAGTATGTACACAAGGTTATAGCTCACACAATTCCCTAATTATATATACCCCTGCACAGGGCAACTCATATAACCTTGTGTACTGGTTGCTATGTGTTGCCCTGTGCATGGGGTATATATCAGAGCAGTACGTTAGTTATAATATTGTGTACATACTGGGGGCATATTTTTTTTTTTTTTTTTTTTTTTTTTTTTTTTTTTTTTTTTTTTTTTTTTGACACTCAGTGCGTTTTGTAGGTTATTGGTTTGTCTCATCATCGTGTCATTATTTTCTCATCCTCTTTCCCCTCTCCGCTTTTCTTCTTTTTCTTTTATTCATCTTTATTAATATCACTATATTTAGAACCGAGCAAGGGAGAGGAAATTCACAGAAATATTTACAGAGATATATATATATATATAGGTAGGTAGGGGGAAGGTGATATATCTATCATTTAGGGAGAGCCTCCAGTTGTTGGTAAACTGCCTGTTAAGGCTACTGTTGTCTTTCTTCCTTTCTTTTCCTATCTTTTTCCCTTCCTTCCCTTCTCTCCTCCCTCTCCTCTTCCCCCTCTTCTCCCTCCCCCCTCCTCCCTCCCCTTTTCTGTTGCAGTATCAGAACTGTATCTTACATGGAGTAGAGAGAGCAAGTGAGTAGCGATTTAATAACATCACTCCCTCATTCTTTCTTTCCTTTCTCTTTCTCTTCCTTTCCTCCCTCCATCTTTTTGACGGAATCTCTGGGTATTCCAGAGTTGCCCTAGTTCAATTAGGTATTTGCTATTCTTCTTCATAATTCACTTTTCCTCATATATATCACTTAAACATATAACATATATACATGGACATTTTACAATTATGTGGGCTAAACGGGCTGTTTGGGCTTTCCCCCAGGGTATCAGGTATTATTTGGGATATCATTAACAATAACGACCTCAAGGACCTTCTTCTTTCTCTTCCTTTCTCTTTCTCTTTTCCTAAAATAAATTTCTTTCAAGGATTTCGATCCATTTTTGCCAATAGGGTATCTGCTTTTTTTTTCCCATGGTTTCTAGGGATGTTATAATTTTTTTTTCCATTTGAATTTGATGTAGTACTTGTGCTCTAATTTTTGGCCACTGTGGGATAGTTTTTGTTTTCCAATTTCTTGCAATTTCAAGTTTTGTTGCGGTTAATATATGCAGTATAATGGGTAATGGTTTTTTGTCTTCTGGGAAATTTAAATGTAATATTCCCCGTTCTGGGGTTATTATCCACTCTGGGCCAAACCTATTTATGATCATATTTGAAATGTATGTCCATAGTGGTCTAAGGGCTGTGCAGTTCCACCATATATGTGTATGTGTTCCTACATGTCTGTCACATCTCCAGCAGCTAGGGTTATTATCTAAGCATATTTTTTGAAGTTTGGTAGGGACGAAATACCATCTATTGGCTATTTTATATTGTACTTCATTTAGATTTAGACAGTGTATGTTTTTATACACTGTTTTTAAGGCGGAACACCATTTCTCTCTTTCTATTTCAATGTTTAATTCTTTTTCCCATTTTCTGATTGCTGAGATTTCTGGACTTTCTTTTAGTGTATTAACAAGAATAAGGGAGTTGGCTGTCAATTTTTTATAATCTTCCTGTTTCATCATTTTAATTAGGAGAGTATGAGGTTCTCTCAACTCCTCTTTTATCACGGCTTTACTCAGAAAATTTTTTATTCTAAGGTACTTAAAATTATCTTTTGCTGGTATTTGGTATCTGTCCTTAAGGTTTCCTAAGGTTTTAATATTAGTTCCATTCATCATGTGTTTTATTTGTTTTATCCCTAAGGCGTTCCATGATTCTAGTTCGATGTTATCCATTATTGTGTTTAGTATCGTTAAGGGAAGTTCAGTTATTACTTTATTTTGTAATCCTATTTTTGTCCTGAATTTATTCCAAAATTCAAGGATATCAGTTAGAGGGAGATTGTCTTTCTGTGAATCTTTCTGTGCTAAATTTTTATCTATATGCCAAAATTTGGCCATGATGGCATGTGGCTTTTTCCCTTTATTTTCCAGCTCATACCAGCTTTCCCTGGGAGCGTTTTTATTTTGTGTTATTAGTGCCTGAGCCAATAGTGCTGCATCTGCGTGATCCTGTATGATTGGAACTCCCAGACCTCCTTTGTCTGGCCTCAAGGACAATAATTGTCTGTTTATTCTTGGTTTTTTATTTAACCATATAAAATTAGTAAAGGCTGTTTGAATCATCTGTAACCATGGGGGGGGTATTCTTACTGGGAGCATTCGAAAAAGGTAGGTAAATCTTGGTAGCTCGTATGCTTTAATTGCATTTATTCTCCCCCACCATGATACAAAGGAAGTTTTCCAGCCCTTAAGTCTAATATTCATGGCTCTTATCAGTGGTAGCAGATTAATTTGCATCCAGTCTTGTGGATTGGCAGAAATATTTATACCGAGGAATGTAATAGAGGATCCTTCCCATGTAAATTCGTACCTTTCTTTCAATAAGGTGATCTGTTGTTGTTTTATTCCAATTGTTATCGCCTTTGATTTGTTATGATTAAGTTTATAATTTGATAATCTACTGTATTCACCAATCAATTTCAGAGTTTCTTCGATCGATGTGATAGGATCTTCAACTGTTATCAGTATATCATCTGCGTACATTCTGATCTTCTGGGATGTTAGTCCCGCCAATCCCTTGATTTTTGGTGCCTCTCTTATGTCATGTGCAAGGGGTTCTAATGTTATAATATATAGAATTGGAGATAATGGGCAGCCCTGACGGGTCCCATTAGTCAGAGGGAACCATAACGATTCTATCCCTGCTCCCACGACTCTACCTGTTGGATTGGAATAGATTGCCATCACTGCATCAAGTATATTTCCCCTGAAACCAAAGGCTTCCATAGCGCTCTTCATGAATCCCCAGCTGACTCTGTCGAACGCTTTTTCGGCGTCCAATGACAGAGCCAGCTGGGGGTTCCCGCGGGTCCGCTGTAGCGCTCCCATAAGACTTCTTATATGTGCCGCAGAGGATCTTCCCCGTATGAAACCTGTTTGATTGTGGTGAATTAAGTTAGGGAGAGTGGTTCCTATTCTGTCTGCCAGGATGGACGCGTATATTTTTGCATCTAGGTTAAGAAGGGAGATGGGCCTATAACTAGTCACATCTTCCTCATTCTTTCCTGGTTTTAAAATAGGGACTATATTCCCTTGTAGCATCTCTTTTGGAAGTCCTCCTTTATTAAGTGTCTCATTAAATACTTCGGTAAGCGGTGTGGCTATTTCTTCCATGAGTTTTTTATAAAAAGAAGCCTCAAACCCATCCGGGCCCGGGGCCTTTTTATTTTTTAACTCCTGGATAGCTCTTTTTACCTCCTCTATCGAGAAAGGCTTGTTTAGATTCTCTAATTGATTTTTCGTTATTTGTGGCAATTTTTTATTTTTAAAATATATTTCAATTTCCTTGTCCAAATTAATTTTGGGGATGTTATATAATTCTTGGTAATACTTTGCGAAGGCCTGTCCTATCTTATGTGGGGCTAGATGTATTTGTCCCTCCTTTGTAATTCTTGTAATTCTTTTCTCTCTCTGTCTTTTCTTTAATATATTAGTTAACAACCTTTCAGCTTTGTTACCTCTATAGTACCAATTTGCTTTATTTGTCAATAAGATATTATTTGCGTTCCTCAGGAGGATTGTATTTATCTCCCTTTGTGTTTCAACTATCTTTCCTCCTCTTTCAATGGATGGATCTGTTTTATTTAACTTCATTAGCTGGTAAAATTTTATATATAGCTCTGATAGATTTGCTTCATATCTTTTCTTTTTTGTTGCACCGACTTTTATGAGTATTCCTCTTATGAAAGCTTTATAAGTGCACCAGTTTATTTTGAATGATGTATCTGTTGGATGATTTATAAGAAAAAACTGTTTTGTTTCCTTTATAATCTGCTCCAAGTCTGTCTTTTGTTTTAACAGATTGGGATTAAGTCTCCAGTTTGATCTGATCCCGGGGTGTTGATCCTTAAGTTCCATAATAACTGCGTTATGGTCTGACCATGTGATATCTTTAATTTGGATATTCTTTATTTGTTGTATCACATGGGGTTCCCCTAGGATCATATCAATTCGGGAGAAAGCTGTAAAAGTTTTAGAGAAACAAGTGTAATCAAACTCGCCTGGGTGGTATACCCGCCATAGATCTAAAAGACAATAATTATCTAGTATTCTCTGAAGTCTTTTTGATTGCTGAAAAACATTTCTGTCTTTAATAATGCCTGTTACTGTTTTTTTATCCATTTTGGGATCTAGAGTACAGTTAAAATCTCCCATTATCAGCAATGTGCCTAGTTGTATCTTTTTTATTTTCTTCATTAATTTATCTAGGAACTTAACTGGTAATTTATTGGGAGCATATATGTTTACTATTGTGAGGGTAAGTTGGTTAAATTGGCCCACCAATATCAAAAATCTTCCTTCTGGATCTTCCTCCAAGAATTTTATTTTTATTTCGATGTCTCGGGAGGCTATTATAGCGACCCCTCTTTTTTTTTTCTCTTGTAAAGAGGACTTAAATACTGTAGGGAATTTCCTGGTTTCTAATTTTAACTGGTCTAGATGTCTCCAATGGGTTTCCTGGATGCAACATATATCTATCTTTTCCCTGCATAGAAATTGGTGTAAAATTGATCTTTTCCCTATCGAATTTAGTCCTTGGGCGTTAATTGTCACGAATCTAACCATCTTTTATTTTCCCGATCCCCCTGAGTTCAAGCCCCACCAGTCCGTTCCCAACATAACATACATAACGACAAATTTCTTTGTCCCAATAGACATAACAAGACTTTATACATAAAAACAACACTATGCTCCTCTTATTTTTCAGAGGAGACATAATTTCCATCGGGACCCTACTGGGTTCCCTAGGAAAAACTTGCCAAGGGTTAATTTTTTCCTTGGCTGCAACGATGCCGTGAGTGGAGATTTCCCCTTATCCCGGAGAGATATCTTAATCAGACAATTTCCATCTTCTCCTCTATCTTAATGTCCGAATTGTATTTAGCCATATTATATTTTAACAGATATAGGGGAAGAGAGAAAGAGAAAGAAGAGAGGAAGAAAGAAAAAAAAAAAAAAAAAAAAAAAAAAAACCAGCGTTGTTCCCCACCCCACTCTTTCCCATTGTAATCGGGCCCCTATGTGTAAACATTGTTGCGTGATTTGGTTCTATTCCTCCCTTTCCTCTTTAATCAAGTGTACCCTTTCTTCTTGTGCTATGTTTCTTGTTACTCATTCCTTTCCCCATCTCCACTGTGTCATGCATAAAACTGTAGTGAGCTGTATCATCAGTTGTATTGTGAATATATTGTGATTGTGTTTCGTGAGTGATCGGTTCCTAATTTGTTCTTGTATCCTTCGTGCTTAAAATTGGTGTAGTGTGATCCGGTCTATCTTTGTGATATTGTGATCCCCTTCATTAGAATCAACGATGTGCATTCGGGATGTTCGTGTATTACTTATATAGTATTGTACTCGAGTTAGTGTTGTGTTCGTCTGTGTCTCTCATCTGTGTCTAGTGCCCCTATTCACTTCCCTCCCCCCTTTTCCTCCCTCTCCACTTCCCCTCCACCTAATTTCGTTCAGTGAAAGGGAGGGAAGAGAGAAAAAAAAAAAAAAAAAAAAAAAAAAAAAAAAAAAAAAAAAAAAAAAAAAAAAAAAAAAAATTGTGTAATCTTCTCTCCTCCCTTCTCACTCGTATCCCAGACCAGGATCTATGATCTATTTATCTATTATCCATATTATTTTTTTGTATCCAATCTCTCAAATTGTCAGGAGTGTCACAGATAACAGTTTTTTGTTCGTGGGTGAGGATTATTCTGGTCGGTGTTCCCCATTTGTATTTTATGGCATTATTTCTCAAGACTTGAGTGTATGGAGCGAATGCACGTCTTTTAGAACGTGTGTAGAACGAGAGATCAGGAAAGACTTTTATTCCCTCATACGGGTTTTGCCAGGGACCTTCTCTTTGCGCTCGGAGGATATGATCCTTAATATTTAAATTTGAACATCTTATGAGAACATCTCTTGGAGGCTCTTCTACGGATTTTGGGTATCTTCCTGTTCTATGACAACGTTCCCACACTTTTATTTTATTATCCATGTTCAATTTTGGCTGGGCGCAGAATTCCAATATAAATTTTTCTAGGTCTGTGTCTAGGACCGTTTCTGGTATTCCTCTGAGTCTTAGATTTGGCATCCTAGATCTGTCTTCCAATGCCGCTAATTTTTGCTCTAAGTTGTCTATTTTATATTGAGCCTGTGTATGCTGGTCTTGTGAATTAGTTGTTTGCGTTTCCAGTTTTGTCACTTTTTCTTCTAGGGTTATGGTTCTTTTCCCCAAACTCATCAGATCTATTTTTAAATCCTGTACGTGTGTTTCTATCTCCTGTTTGATCTTCTGGAATTGGTGTTCTAGAGCAACACTTAGTTGTTCTTGTAAGTTTCCTAATTGATCTTGTTGGGGAGATATTTGTGCAGAGAGGGGGAGACTTTCTTGAGATTGTCTTCCCTTTATTTCCTCAGGTAGCTCCTTTTCTTTATCTTGATTAAGTATGGAGGGTGAGAAAAAGGATAGTCGTTTTTCTAACTTAGTCTCTTTCTTGTCCCTTTTTGCCGGGATTTTATTTTCATTACGTTTTCCTGCCATCCTCCTCTCCTCTCTCCTTCTTTATTTCCAAGTTGAATTTGGATTATTGTTCTTATTTTATTATTTTCTTCTTTCTTTTTCCTCTCTCCCCCTCTCAATTTGTTTTATTTCTGTTTTATTGTTTTTTTTTTTTTTTTTTTTAAACCAGCATTTAATCCGCCCCCCTCTTTCGCCTTTAGCTTTATTCTTAATTTAATTATTTATGTGCTTTATTTATTTATTAGGAGTTCTGGCCATTGATACACCTCTTAATATGTTATGTCTCTTCCTTGGGTGAAAGATGTTCTGTCTAGCTGGGGTAATTTGTGTGTTCTCAAAGAGTGCCTCTCTCCCACCTTTCCTCTCTCCTCTTTGCCTCCCTCTCCCTCTCCTCTCCTGAGAATCAGAATATGTACATACCCCGTCAGCCCAGGGGAGTCATAGGAGAACAAGAAAAAAGGGAAACGACTTATCTTTCATCCGTAGTTTGTCTCGTGTCTTTCAGCTTCCCCTTTCAGCCGTCACACTGAACCTGTATTTATCAGTCTGTACGGGACTGATTTCGCCACTGTAGGTCGTCGGGTCACGGCAAGAGTCTGGGCTCGTGCTATCCAAGGAGAGAGGATTCGGATCAGTCAATGGTCCTGGGAATAATGCGCGTTCAGCTGTTCGAGGCGTTACATGGACGATCGGCATTCATCTCTCCGGATCTCTCCTCTCGGCATCGCTGCTAATCCACGAGCGTAGCCGTACGTGCGTGCGCGCTACGTCATCGCTCCACCCCTCCCTCCCATACTGGGGGCATATTATGCCCTGTGCAGGGGTATGTACCAGTCTTATCTATAAAATAATACATATTTCAAATGTGTTGTAAAATGTATGGATTGTCCGTTATGAACAAGAAAATAAAAATGCAATTCTATGGGGCTGGTATACTATAATTTCCAGGGCTGGTTTTTATTCCCAGTCCGGCCCTGGTGGACACTTTTAATAATATAACAAACACACATTCATCTTACATTAAGAAAAAGTAGCGTCGGCACTGCAACCAGAGTGCTTCGGGGAATCTCCCAGGCACAGCGTGTTGGCCTTCTGCGCCACACTTCTGTGTTCGGATATAAGCCCCGCCTCCTTGTGATGTAATCCCGGACTATGTTTTACGCTTTAGAACAGCTTCCTCAAGGTGCATAATGATGCTGCCTGTCTCACTCCTTAAAATCACATCTCAACGAGCAAACCTGTTACCTCTTTCAGCGCTTGAACAAAATTGCAAAATAGCATATATTCGAATATTTTCACTTCTCATCACGTAAGTCTTGAGACAAAAAACACTGCTACAAATAGTACATATAAATCAATATCATCTAATACAAAAACCACACCTCAAAATATAAAATACAGTTCCATGAAATACAGTCCATACTAAAAACACTCCTAATTCATTTTAGAAATATTTATTAATCAATGTAAATACATTATCATACATAAAAACATTTTAAATAAACAACTGGGGGAGGAAAAGTAAAAATAATAATTAGTTAAGAACTACTATAAACAACATCAATGCTCATAAGAAATTATACAGCTCAAAATCACTATTAAGACCATATCGGGCTAAAGTTCCCAAATCAAAAATTATCCTCATTTCCTTCTGTCCCAGTTCCTTAATCAAATAATCTCCTTGCCATGACATTTTGACTATCACTAGACCAAAAAATGTCAATCCCTTTGGATCTTTATGATGACTTTTAAAAAAATGAGTAGACACACTATGTTTCAAATAGCCATTACGAATATTTCTTATATGTTCCTCAATTCGCACATGTAATGGACGTGAGGTCCTCCTTATATATTGGAGCCCACAGGAGCAGGATAACATGTATATCCCATTTTTAGAAAAAACATGTTATTGTATCCTTAATTTTATACTGATTGTTTGTTACTTTAGAGGAAAGTTGGACACTTTTCTCCCTCCCATATTCGTGGAGCGACAAGCTAAGCACACATCTGTAGAATTCTCGGGTTTTAGAAAAGCTCTGTTTTGTCTTATCTTTAACAAAGCTTTTTAAAAATTTCGATTTAATTTTAGGGGCTCCTCTAAAAATAAGTAGGATTAACTCCTAATATTTCTCTTAAGTCGCCATCGTCATCAATATAGCGCCAATATGACACCAGGCTCAACCCCCATTAAACTCAGTCTAAAGCAGAAAAAAGTGTTGACATACAAAAAATCCTTCCAAGTTATTACTGGAACTATATAATGGCAAATGACCCTATTACCTGATAAGTAATGCAAACATTTTCCCAGTACATTATATCAAAAGCAGAGCAAAATAGGCTATTGAATCTAAAGATGTGGAGTTCATAACGTTTGTTGGAATATATACAGGGCCGGCACCACCTATAGGCGAGGTAGGCGCTGGCCTAGGGTGCCTTTTTAAAAGGGGCACCTGCCCGCAAGTAAGAGAGGGGTATAGGGAGGGAGGCGGAGCGCACCAGGTGCAAGGTGAAGGTCCGCCCCCACCCATTAGTGCTGCTCGCACGCCTCACGCACACTGATCTTTCAGAGCTAGTACTGCTCCCAGCGATGCACAAAGCTTTAAAAAAAAAATTAAAAATGAAAGGGGGGGGGGGGGGGCTCTAGAGGAGGGAGACAGCACAGGAGGCAGTGGTGTATCTTGATTTTGTGCTGCCCTAGGCAGACAAAATCCGGGCACCCCCCTACCCAAGCTGCACACCCACGTTACACACCTAAGACATGCCCCATCATTCAGACTCACATCAAGCTCATACTCCCATCACACTCAGTCACACACTCCTACTCCCATCACACTCAGTCACACACACTGTCTCCCATCACACACACTCTGACTCCCATCATACTCAGTCACACACAGTGTCTCCCATCACACACACTCTGACTCCCATCACACACACTCTGACTCCCATCACACTCAGTCACACACACTGTCTCCCATCACACACACTCTGACTCCCATCATACTCAGTCACACACAGTGTCTCCCATCACACACACAGTGTCTCCCATCACACACACTCTGACTCCCATCACACACACTCTGACTCCCATCACACTCAGTCACACACACTGTCTCCCATCACACACACTCTGACTCCCATCAGCACTTACCTTTCCCTGGTGGCTAGTGGCAGGCAGCATGGTCCCTCCATGCTGCCTGTTCGGCTTCCCGGCGATTGTGCCGATAGGTCACGTGACCGGGCGCGCGTATGACGTCAGCGCGCCCGTCACGTGACTGTCGGCACTTCCGTGTCACACTGCACGGGGAGCCGAACAGGCAGCACGGAGGTTTCTCTGTGCTGCCTGTTCGGCTCCCCGTGCAGCCTGGCAGGCAGAGCGATGGTGAGGGGGGATCTTCCGATCCCCTCTCACCTCCGTCTCTGCCTGTATGCGCAGTCTTTTTTAAAGGGCCGGGTTTTTTTTTTTTTTTTTTTTTTTTTTTTTCAGTGCTGGGGGGCACTGGCGCCCCCCATAGTATATTGCTCCATTACGGTGGAGAATGCAGAAGAGCAAAGACACAGCTCCAGAGACTTGGAGGCCATTGATTTTGTTAAACCCGGACCTATGTGGCCTGTATAGGCTGAAGAGGAGTTATTGTAGCGCTGTCTTGTTTTTGTATTTATTTAAATGCACAAACATCAGTGACCAAGTTAATTTACATTCAACACAGACATGTGGACAGTATTATCCAGAAGAGAGGGTCCAGCACCAGCGTACTACCATTATAGTTTTCATTTAGCTGGCTTTCTAATGCATTTGCTTGCTACAGATATTTAACATCTCCTTTTTTGCAGCAGCAGCATTCCTTGTGTGCTTTATTGTTACCTTTGCAATTTGTCACAGGTATTACTCATTTAGTGACCCTTCATTTATCAGTCAATTTGGTCTATATTTAAAGTGGAACACACAGTGGAAGCTGTGAACACATGGTCTGTTATATCCTTGTTTGGGTACACTTGGCAATATTTGGTACATCATGTACCATCAGTGGTGTATCTTGATTTTGTGCTGCCCTAGGCAGACAAAATCCGGGCACCCCCCTACCCAAGCTGCACACCCACGTTACACACCTAAGACATGCCCCATCACCTCCATTACATGACCCCACATCACACAAAACATTCAGACTCACATCAAGCTCATACTCCCATCACACACACACTCCCATCACACTCAGTCACACACAGCCTCCCATCACACACAGACTCCCATCACACTCAGTCACACACTGCCTCGCGGTAGATACACTACTGCATCTCTCATTCCACTGGCCGTGCATCATGGGAAATACAGTCATAAACATCAGGAGTAGAATGGTTAGCCATCACTGTTCTACAATAATTTTAATCTTATTTGAGATTCCCAACATATGTATTGTATTTACTAGAACTATAGCGTTTATATTTCTGAATTATGACACTGCAGTTTTTATAATGACTGGTATTATTAGAACCTATGTGATGGCTGGCTGCTATATGTAGAAAACTGCAATCAGTCTCTGGTACATTTTATCACACTCAGTCAAACACAGCCTCACATCACACACAGACTCCCATCACACTCAATCACACACAGCCTCACATCACACACAGACTCCCATCACACTCAGTCATACACAGCCTCACATCACACACACTCTTCCATCACACTCAGTCACACACACTGTCTCCCATCACACACACTCTGATTCCCATCACACTCAGTCAAACACTAACTCCCACCACACTGTCACACACTGACTCCCATCACACTCAGTCACACACAGCCTCACATCACACACAGACTCCCATCACACCCATACTCACAACCACCGTTTTCCATTTGAATCAGCTTACCTTCTGCTGTACTCTGACAGGCAGGGGGCGGAGACTTTACACTGGCACGTGTGACGGGGAACGAAGGGAGGGGAAGTGAGGGAGCCCCGAGCATGACAAGCAGCACCGGGTGAGGGGAAGACTGAAAGGAGCGGTGGGGGTGAGAAGGGGAGGGGGTAGGAAGAGAGAGGGAGGGGAGGGGAGGGGGTAGGAAGGTAAGAGAGAGGGAGGGGAGGGGGTAGGAAGGTAAGAGAGAGGGAGGGAACAACTTTTAACAAAACCTAGAAGAATCTAAAAATCTTCGCCGCACCAGAAGTGTTTAAAGCCCCAGTGTGCTTTAACAACCTCTGGGAAAGTGCCGCCCTAAACAAGGCGCCGCCCTAGGCGAGCGCCTTGTTTGCCTCGCGGTAGATACACTACTGTGTACCATCCGTGTGTATATT
Organism: Pelodytes ibericus; assembly: GCA_036172795.1. Taxonomy (NCBI): domain Eukaryota; kingdom Metazoa; phylum Chordata; class Amphibia; order Anura; family Pelodytidae; genus Pelodytes; species Pelodytes ibericus. The sequence goes on from CM069863.1 coordinate 117,219,550, forward strand.
TTTAACATCTTCTCTTGCAGGATTTGGTTGTTCTTATATTTTGTGTGTATTAGCTGTTGTTGTGCCTATTGGTTGTTATGAACACACGTGCTGTCCTATGATCCTAATAAATTTGCATTTTTTTGCAACATGGTTGTGGCTCTCAATTACTTGTTTCATGTGTGCCATTGTTGTTTTCTGTAAACGCCACCATTTTTTGTTCAAATGCACATTGCTTGTATTTGTACCTGGTTACTCAAAATGATTTTAACAGTGGTGTAACCAAAATACAGCACTGCCAATATTAGGCATTTATTTGCAATTTTGCTAACACAATGTATAGATCATTTTCAATCAATTTTGGCATATTACATGCACATAAGGAGTATTTCAATGATAAGTCTGCTTACATCCAAATGTTTTACGGATCTCACCTACCTTGTGGGGATGCTTACCACAGCAGACATGATCTCCCCAGTGGTGCTTTCTGTTTTCACTGACAAACTCCCCTATCAAACAATAGCTTTGAGCATTCCTAGTCTTTTCAGAGCGGGGAAAGATCCCAGTCAATGACAATGCTTCCTATTATGGACTTGTTTGAGATGCCAGGTAAGACATTCCAAGGATGAAGTGACTTGATGATGACAGCACATCAGACCATGACTGTGGCCTTTTAGTTTGTATCGGATGTGAAAGATGTGATATAGGTATGAGGTCTTGCTTTACCTTTTGTTTTGATTGTCTCATTCAAATTGGGAAATTCATTATTCCAGAGAATTGACTGAAAACAGGATACATTGAATACATTGTATTAACCATATTAATGGCAGACACAAATCCAGGGATAGACTTACTGCAAGGGATGGACTGGCATACCGGGCTACTGGGACATTTCTCAGTAGGCTGCCTCTCCTAGGGCTGTATAAGAATTAGACAGCGCTTACACAAAGTCATGCAACCAATATAGAAATATACAAATGTCTTTAATAGAGTAATTTAAAATATACACATAAAAAATATACACACATAAAACAACATGGATATTTAATCTTGCTGTATGATACAATTAGCAGCTCATACTACACAACCTATATATATCTTAATTACAATACATACATGTGCAGTGTGGGAAGCAATATATTTAAATCATATCCCCTCCTGTGAAAAAGGTTTCTAACTAGTAGCCAAAAAAAAACCATTGAAGAGATAACAAACACATTTGGTAATGCAATATGCACACCTCGTTACATAAGTTCGACCTGGCCAGGTACTAAGGTACAACAATTAGCAAGCAGACATCACACGGTATGTGTTCCGGTACTTCCTCAGCTGACTGACATCCAAATTTGCCCCCATTTGTCGATGTGCAGTTGCCCAGCGCCATGCCCTGTGTCTCCACCTCTGCAACTTTGCTCCTGAACTCGGGCGCTCAAGGTCCCATCCCACCTGGCCCCCGTGCGCTACACACAGGCAGTTGAGAATTGAGAGCAATTCACTCTGGAGTCTAAATTATGCCCCATTTTGAAGAGCAACATTATTTAAAGCCACTTTTACACAATGTAAGGTTTACATTGATCAATTATTTATTTTAGTCTTTTGCTAAAAATTGATTAGAGAAAGTAAAATCAGAAGTGCTTAAAAGGTTATTTGCCTTTTGTATAGTCTTCAAAAAGAAAATGGACAAGAGGGCAAAATTATACAAAACACCAATTAAATTCCTTGAAATTAAAGTACAAGAAGTGAGGAAAAGATAAAGATCTTAGGTATGAAGATTATAACATAAATGAGACTTGCTGGAGATGCAAAAAAAAAAAAAGGAATGGACAAAATAATAGTTCAAAAAATGGGGAAAAGATAAAGATCTTAGGTATGAACCCAAGGCATGGCGTAATGCATGGTTATTGACATGTACAACTGCTCACTGTTTAAACCTACAGGAATTATAATATAAAATCATAAAAAGATGATACATGATGATGCAAAAACTCCATAAAATAGAGCATAACATAACTGAGACCTGCTGGAGATGCAAAAAATAAAAAATAAAAATGGACAGCAGGTTAAATATCTGGTGGTCCTATGAGAAACAAAATAATAGTTCAAAGAATTAACAAGCAATATTTAACGATGAAAGCATAAATTTGACAAATTCTGGGGCCCCTGAGCTAAAATTGTAAAGTTGCCAATAATTAATAAATCGTTAACCTGTAGTTCATAGTGGGTTTGAACCTCCCAGGAAAGATTGAGCCTGTTGTGACTCCTTTCCGTTGCTATATGCTATATTTTATGTACTTTTCAATTTGTAAATGATTATGTAAGTAGAATGCTTTGTAAATCATTCAGGATCAACTAGATGCTGCATAGTATGGTACTGTTGAAATGTACTAAACTTAGACTATGTGACTTATATTGCTATAATGAATCTTTTTTATCCATAAATAAAACAATACAAGATAGAGTTCCTTTAAATTACGATTGTAGCAAAAAAAATTACTTATGTTTAATTGAAAGATTGTATCAAGTGCAGATGATTTATAAAGAAATTATTTAATGAAATACCGTATTTGCTCGATTATAAGATGACCCTGATTATAAGACGACCCCCCAAACTTTGGATATTCCTTTAGGAAAAAAACTAAAAGCCTGAATATAAGACTACCCTATAGGAAAAAAGTTAAATTTGTATATATTCACATGTAAATTGCTTTTTTAATAAAAAAATTATATCAAAAAATGCATTTCTTGTTTTTATTTCCTTTTTATGTGCCAATGCTGCCTCTCTCTTTCCTTTGCCCCCAGCTTTGTCTCTCTCTCCCCCTCCCTTTGACTCCCCCCCTTGTTTCTCTCTGGGCCCCCCCCCCCTTGTTTCTCTCAGCCCCCTCCCCTTGTTGCTCTGTCCCCCCCTCCCTCTGTCTCTTCCCCCCTCCCCTTGTTGCTCTGTCTCTTCCCCCCTCTCTCCTCTTGTTGTTCTGCCCCCCATCTCTCTGCCCCCCATCCCTCCCCCTTTCTCCCTGCCCCCTCCCTCCCCCTGTCTCCCTGCCCCCTCCCTCCCCCTAACATGTAAATAGATCCCTGGTGGCTAGTGGGGGCAGCCAGGGGATGTCTGCACAATACGTGGAGACATCCTCCATGCTGTCCGACACCTCCGTCTATTATGACGGACAGCTGGTCCGTCATAATAGACGGAGGTGTCGGGCAGCATGGAGGATGTCTGCACGTATCGTGCAGACATCCCCCAGCTGCGGCCCGGCACGCTCGCCGGGACTTCTGTGACGAAAGCGGAAGTTCCCGGCTTCTTCATAGAAGCCCCGGCGGTCGTGCCGGGCGGAAGCAAGGGAGTCTGCGCTCATCGCGCAGACATCCACTGCTGCTAGAGAGGGGGATCCAGGTCCCCTGCAGCTCTGCTGGGGACCTGGATCCATGTCTTATAATCTGACCTCAATTTGAGGTCAGATTATAAGAAGACCTTGATTATAAGACGAGGGGCAATTTTTAGAAAAAAAATTCTGAAAAAAAACCTTGTCTTATAATCAAGCAAATACGGTAATACAAATGAAGTACCTTTATTGAGCCTTCTTTATTCCATATAGTTCTCACAGGGGGCAGACATGTTGTTTAGAATATTGGGTCAGATCTTCACTCACCTTTGTTCAGATGAACTAAGATCTGACCAAAGATTATAAACAAAATGTCTGCCTCCTGGTAGAACTATTTGGAGAAAAGAAGACTTGATAAGGTACTTTATTTGTATTCTTTTATTAAGGCATTTCTGTATAAAATGCCTACACTTGATGCCATCTTTCAATTAAACAGAACTTCATGTTTTGCTACAGTTGTCCTTTAAGCCTGCATCTAGCATTATTTTTTCTGGAACTTTATTATTATTATAGTATGCACAGTAAAATTTCACAAGCATGCCAACTTGAATATAATAGTAACAGACTTTAACTAGTGTAATTGTCTTGCTTAATATACAATATATAAGAATAATTCTTTGAGATAATGCCACTGACACATGACATATTCACTAATGTGAAGTACACAAATAACATGTTAATACCATATTAACATGAACGTGGCATCTATTATTCTCACCAAAGGCAGTCTGCTAATCCTAGACGTGTGTGCAAGGTCAAATAAAGCTTGCTTAGTGTTACTATACTTAGATGTATAGTGAATCCCTGATTAGTAATAATGTGACACTGAGTCTACTTCATGTTTCAATAAGTACAATCAATCACCCTAGCTACCTACACATTGGCCACCTCACCATGACTGTAAGCTGAATGTTAAATGTGGATTAAGCCATAGGCCTAACAGAGATTGTAACGATAATTATTTTCCATTATTCACATTTAAAAGAGCATCCACATATCCAGTGTTTGTGGACTGAACCGCACGTGCATTATTATTAAAGGATCACTCTGACTTGAGAATGGCCTATTTTTTACATGGTTATTAAAGTTGAATCATTATCATAATGTACGTAATCATTACAATTTGGATATCTGTTTTATCATATGTTTATTTCACAAATAAATATAATGATTGCAGCTACTACTGACCCTCCCAGTTAGCTCTCAGCATTAGGCTGGAGATGGTCAAATGAAAAAAGCAACATTTACAAGTGTTTCCAAAAAGCATGTATAATATGCCTGTAGAGAGCACCAATCTGCAGGGGGGAAGGGGGGAATCCATCAGGTGTAGAGTTACAGTAGCCAAGTCAGTTTTTGTTGCTGGACAAATATAAATGTTACAAAATGTAGAAGGCAAATGGCTAAAGAGAAAATAATACATTTATCAGTGAGTGAATTACAAAGGAACTAACTTGATTCATTAACTGATCTTCATCTCAACAAAATGGCCGAACAGACAAATGTATGCACAGAATCAGAAGTAGGAGTAAGTAAGGTAACTTCTATTCAGATCAATAGCAAACAAAGCACCAGCAATTCAGAAAATGTAAACCGTGGGTTTTAAAATGTTTATATAAAAGCAACAAAATGAAATGATTGCAGGTGTCTTGCTATTGAATGACATTGTTTCTAGTACTGTTATACTGTGTAAAATACATAACAAGAGAAGAATAATCAATATGATTTAAATCTCTTCTTAGACTGAGGCTCATGATGACAATATTACAGGTAATACTGAGAGCTAATTAACTAAAAAATAAATGTAAGTCATTACATTGGCAATGTTTAAGCCAAAAGGTATTTTATTTATTTTCACATGAGAGTTGCAAGGGCAAAAATGCATATATAAAGCCACATAAAATTGAGATTTATAAATTAACAATTAAGCCAAGTATCCATAACAACTGGAAAATTAACCCTTTTAATTCCAAAACAACATTTTTGCCCTAGTAGCCTGATCATAACCTTAAAGGGACACTACAACTTACATAAGATGTAACTAGATAACCCGGTTATTTTAAACAAACACATATATAAGACATGTGCCCTGTTTTTTGGGGGGTTTTGTTTTTATATGAATATTTTTTTTTATATTAAAGGAAAAATAAAATTAGGTGTTTATCTCCTTGCTCCATTTTGTGAATATTTACCACAATGCAACATCATCCAAAATCTTCCAACCAGTCTTACTTTACAACTGTGGCCAAAGCCTGCATGATGATGTCATAAGATACTCCCCTGGCTCCTGTGTATCATAGTGGGCAGGACTAGGTGACTGTGTACAACTTTTTTTTTACCTGCCTTCCAACACAAAGAGAGGAGATTGACCTGATCAAACAGGATCATAACCCCGCCCCCTAGTGATGTAATAGTTACATTACCCTCCCATTCAATGCAAGTCTATGAGCATAATTCTGACTTATAGATTGCATTCTGTGTCCCCAACCCCAAAGTGAGAAATTTGTGCTGTAAAGTCACTAGGGGGGTTCACCCAAAAACACTATATTTAATAAAATGGCAGCACCCACTCACACTTGTTGAGTTACATATTTTATTAAATACAGTCACATAACAAAAACAAAAGACATCTGAAATCAACAATACAAAATAAAAAAACGAAACCCTTTTCTTTTTTTGGTGGGAGTGTCCCTTTAAATAAAGACCTTTGACCCTTTCCTTCTTTGTCAGTTTGACCTTTCTAAACCAAATTTGGTACTGCCATCCTGAATAAACAAATCCTACTGCCATAAGCTAGATTTTTCCATCTTTTTAGCGGACACCAACTCGCTAGCCCTAAGAGTACCAAAGAAAGAAAGGGCAAACGCTGTCTTAAATAAAGCTGCCTCATAATCGTCTGAACACGCCCTTTAACACTCCACCTAACTACTCCACAATCTCATTACATATATTAGTCACCTAGAATCCTTTTGTATCAATTCATTCACATATCAATTAACCACCAGCTGGACCAAAACATTCATAACCACTATCCTTTAACCTGCCAGCTCAAGAAAAACCACACACTGCTAACTCTGTCACAATGGAAAATTATACTTTTATTGGACATTGTTCTGCCCCATTGCTATTATGATTGGGTAAAGCTCGAGCAGCACCAAATTCCTTTTGCATCCCACTCTTATCCACTCCTTAGGCCACTTACCTACTGCTGAACTGCCCTCCCAGAAGACTTGAAACCCATATGACCCAGCAGCACCAGTATCATTGGTCTGAAATGGAGACTGTCATTATGCATTACCATAGACATTTTTTTGGACACCTTGCCATACCTGTATATTCTCTTTCATCTGTTTGATAACTCTGATTTACATGTGAAAAGTCTTCCCACAATTGGTAGTGCCATCTGTCTTGAAAACACCCTACCCATAGTCATAATGCTTCCTGGAACTGTTATCTCCCCAGAAGTGACTTTACCAGCTGCTTCCAGTACTTGAACTCGCCTTCCATTACTTTGCCTACTATGGACCACCAGGGACCTCTGGGGCAACAATAACACCCAATCCAACATTGTTGTTGCCCCATGTTAGATTTTTATGCACATACAATTTCTTATATGCATCCAGCACAGACTCGATGAGCAGAAAAAAGCCACAGATTACCTCAGGAAGCTTCCTACATTACACACTTGAGAAAATACAGGAAGCTTGGAGCCAATAATTGAATGAGCTTGCTACCACCTTCTTTCTCTCTTTTTACTCAAACATCTTTTACAGCTGGCAGCAATGAAAGGATATCTATACCAGCACCCTTCCAAATCTTTTCCTTCACTGATCAAGGAAAGTGAAAACTTAATGGAAGGATTTCACATGCTAATGCCTGTTTAATTCACACTTCACTCACTGTATTACCCACAGTGAAGCTTTGTGCCTCAGCTGTCCCACTGAGTTTCAGCCTTTTGTTGCGACAAGCAACTGCTCCTCCTCTGCTTTTTCCCACAGTCACTCCAACAGCTCCTCCATGGTAGGACTCCCCTTCTACAGCGGAACCTTCACAAAAGCACACATCCTAAAGTGATTTTGATCTTTTGGGACATTCTTCACCAGTCTGCTGTGGCAGTGCAAAGAACTCCCCAAGCATAATTCATAGCCTCCTTTCCCACCTTTTGATCTTGCAGGCACACCTTCAGCATAGCCAGCCAATCCCCTGTCAATTTCTGTCTCTTTAGATTTCTGTCTCGCACTCCCCATTCCCACTCAGCCCTCATGCCAGCGTTACCAATATACCATGTTAAAGGAGTTTTATTTTGCACAAACGCTCCGTTTCAGCTCTGTGATGAGTTTTTTTCAAGTCCCATCACTCATCACAGAGCTGAAACGTTGCATTTGTGTGAAATAAAACTCTGTGTGCTGAGTCCCTGAATTTTTCTTCTCTGACAATTGAGCTTGAGTGAGGCTCCCTCGTGCACCCAGTATTACCTTAAAGAGAAGTGCGGATATAATTATTTCCTTGAGCGTTACTAATATAACCTCTTCCATCGCCGCAACCCCATGGAGCTCCTGGGCTAGTGGCCTAGAGCTTTCAGTAATGGTACAGGTCAGATTCCTGTAATTTCAGTAGCTCACATTGCATGTCTAATAGATCTCGGTCTCATATGTTGTACAATCTGTTACTCTCCATTATTCTTATTGTTCTTTCAAATTTAACTTGTACTGGTCTCGTATTCATAAGATGAGATAGATTCTGATAGTGTTAGCTGAGTCAAGACTTGAACTGCACGTAAGGAGGAACAAAGGGTAAAATGGCCTATGAATAAGCCTCACAGAGAAACACGTCAGACTGGGTCTCTGTCTGCTGTGTTTTCAACCTGTTTTTCAATAAAGTAATTATACTTTTTACTTCAATTGATATCCTGTACTTCTGTACTCATTCAAGGCAGGAGGTGTGCTTGTATGCTCATCCATTGTTTATTCCTAAAATGGATATCATCTTTTTTCACAAATTAAATCCTGTAAGTGTGAGGTAGGTGACTGTATGGTCATGAGGGACTTTAACATGCTGGGAGGCATCCCTGCTTGATGTTGTCAACAGCAAGCTGCTAGATCCTGTTACATCATACCAGCAACCTGCTGGTGGAAGTTGAGATGGAGCCACTTCTATCTGTGGAATACTGGCTATGAGCATCTTGACAGATTCCTCCCAATCCTTAAATACATATTTTGATTAACCCCTTCCCACAAACTGGTGTGTATATATACAATTTTTTCATATATATATATTTGAAAAAATTGTTGTTGCGGACCAATCAAACGTACAGTTCAAACGAGCAGCAGAGCAAAATGCAAAAGTCAATACATATGCTTCCTGTGATAACCAATCACAGTGATTGTATGCCTCACATGAGAAAGCCAATCAGCTTTGATGCTCCCGTTATTATGGACACCTTTAAAGAGTGGTTATGAGAAGCAGCTGGTCTGTTAACCTCACCACTCTCTACATAAGTGAGTTTTTAGTTGCGTGAAATACATATATTTTAAGCATTTCACGCTATGTTTCTTTCTCCTGCCTTCTGGTCTATGGATCCCATTGTTGTATGAGTGAAAGGAGCCTTTTCTTCACTAGTGGAACTGCTTTAGAGGCTGGTTATCCTTGGAGACAGGTCCCTTTGTTATACGTGGGTGGATTTTCATTGAACCACGGATATATCTGGATTTTGGTTAGAGACATGCTGCATTTATTTGTTTGTTTTACATTTTATTATCTATTATTTGCACTGTGTTCTCTAAACTTAAATCTGTCTGGATGATATAAATAGGTGGAAAGGTGACTCATCGGACCATATATTCCAAACCAATACACGTCCGATGAAGAAGCCAAATTAGCGAACCATGTAAAACAAACGTCAGGTTCAAGGTGCTAGATGCAGAAGTAACAAAAACAATGCCAGAGAGTCACAACTAAATACAAGTAAAAGGCATGGACATTATGAACTTAAACATACATAGGAATGTCTACCTGGGGCACTCCGATTACGTTGTCTTTGGCTACTCTGGAATAAAACCGGTCTGATCATGGTGGGCTAAATGTAGCAGGAAGGGTGCAACTCTCAGATAAATGGAAAATCACTTTAGATAATCTTCAGCATATCCTGTGATTCTTCTTATACCACAGTACTGACATCTTGTGTCTCTCTCATTGCCTGCCTGCCTGCTCAATCCTACTAGTCATACTTCCTAGTTGTTTGTATTTGCATATGCATTCACAGCACTGTCTGCTAACTGTTCACAATAGCATTAGCATACGTATACACTCCTACTTCACCATCATCCTTTTTACCACATAAACATTTCCATTTACAATTTCTATCCTCCCTCCCATCTTACATGATTGACACACAGACACACAACACCACTGGGAGTGACCCACGGTTTCTAGACTGTCTCACTGAAGCAGCAGCTTCACCAAATGATGTGTCACAAGTCTTTGCTTGTTTGACAAAGACAACAGGACAGCTTTTGAATAGTACAACTATTAAACAATCATGTAAAACAGGAAAATTGCCTTTCATATATAATATACATATATATATTGGTATTTACTATATCTTTAACCCTATTCCGCAAATGGCTGTATATATAGGTATGGGGAAAAAATAAGTCCTTTCAGATCAATCGGACTTTCAATCTAAATGAGCAGAGGGTGTGGTCTCACACCCTGGCTCCCTGAACAGGATACTTAATCCATATGAGGTATTTAATCCATATGAGGCAGTCCTCCAGGAGCCTGCTCATTCCATTTCTGGGGCATATGATTGCTGTGATATGCCAATTAGCTTTGTCTCTGGCATTTAAACATTTCAACGGAACTTTGCACCTTTGACATGAACAAGTTATTTTTTTATCTTCTCATCTGCTCAACTATTTTATGCATTCTGTGAACTGGAGCAAAACTACATCCTACACAGCTAAAAGCCTGGGAAAAGAGGCTCTTAAAAGAGTGAGTGTGTCTTTGGAGGGAGAACTGGACACAACTATTGTTTTTATAATAACACTATATTTTTGTTTCATTTTTTTTTTTTTTAAATGTCTCCTAACTGTTATTTAGAAATCATCAAGATCAGTTGTTTTTGTATACTGTTTTACATATTTTTTTGTGCACTCTCAATTTGATTTTGCATATTACTTCAATTCAATTTCTCAGAGGACCAAAAAGCATATATCAAAGTGAATATTTTAAGACTTTCTTGTAGAATACACATATGTATTGCTAATTGGCAAACTACTTTTTCCTACAGTTGTTTTGTCAAACTCCCCATCCCCCTTTATACAACTTTTTTTTTTAAAAAACACTGTTTTGCAATTTATAAGTTGTCAAAAAAGTGTATAAACATAACAGAAATTATTACATGAATTGGCCAAAGCATTAATAAAGGACAACTAAGCTTTTCTCTGCGGTGGCAGAGAGACAGTCGCCAACCTAACCAGGCTGCCTGCTTCCCATGGAAGAGGATAAACTGGTATGTACTGTCCAAAGTAAATGACAATTTATCCTGATAATAGGGGCAGTAACTATATTAGAAGCACAAGTGAAAAAATAAGTTTAGTTGCCCTTTAAACATACTGCTACATCATAGTAATAGGTTCTCTAAACTTATCTACCATCCATTGGACACAAAATGTAGTCTATTACCAATCAAAACCTCTGTTATGTGCCAGGGAAGTGCAATTAACCATCCTCCCAATTAACCACTCAAGGAAAAGCTGCAAACAAAGAGCATCCAACACACCCAGTAAAGTGTAAGTAAGGAAAAGAAGAATATTGGTGTGCTAAGCTTGTTAAATCATATATATATATATCCTAATACTTACTAAACAAGTGTGCACATGATGCAATATGGTGTAATTAGCTACATTCGACATACCAAAAAAAAAAAAAGAATATGCTTCCCTGCCTAATAATAAAGTTAGCAACAAGTGTACCTACGTCACTTGTTTCTAGTATGATCACAACTATTTTTTACACCACAAGCTATATTATCTTTCAATTATTATTTATTAAAGACAATGCAGCACAGCATTGTATGGTCAGGTATCTCAAGAGATTTACATGCTTACAACATTTAAGAGGTAAACTATGTCATGGAAATGAATGTGCAACTTGTAGAGGGTATCAGTGTGCGAGTCTGTGAAATCTATTGCATTAAATTCTGCTATACAATCAAACATATTATAATTTTACTAAAAGATTATTTTCTTCGTAATTGAATGTTGGGATTAGCTGTAGAATCCCAATGGAAAAATACATTTTTAGATTGTTATATGAACAAACAAATCCTGTAGAAACATCCTGTATTATTTCCATATTATTCTGTTACTGAGTCAACCATCAATTAGCTGCTGATAAAGTGAATAACAAGGGTCTACTAATCTGCTGAACACATAAACCAGCATAACTATCTCTAACTCAGAACGTTGCAGAGACATCCTACTTGAGACAGGAAAAACATGGATGCTTGAAAAGCATCTTCAAATCACAAGTCAACTTTCAACAAACTACTGCAAAAGTCAATAAGATTGACGCCCCAAAGGATCTGCTAAGCTGCTGAACACATAAACCAGCCCTATCTCAGAACGTCACGGAGTCCTTCAAACTAAAGTAGGACAGGAAGAACATGGAAGATAGGGAGAATAGAATCCTTTTTGTAAGAGTCCTTCCTGTCTTGACGTGAAAAGTTCATCTAAGGTGTGATACCTTTATGATGTAAAGGGAAAGTCAGTCCTATGGGTAGAATTTCCTTTAGGAGCCTTAGAAACTGTAAAACACCCTTATTTGACTCATATTAAATAGCAGATACTAAATCACTGAGAATGAAGAATAATAGGACACGTTTTAGACAGGTCAAGTTAAACACTGGTTTCTGATCATTTCTGTTTGATGGTACAAAGTTTATACATCATATAATGTACATTGACGGTATGCTTTCCCACCACAGAATATGCATATTATATACCATTTCATAGATTTAAACCATGGCTGATTAGTGAAATTAGTTTAACTATGAAAAAACTACTTGATTTAAATGAACACAATTATTTTAATGCAAGTTTTGGTGAATGATTATAAACATTGACATTCATATGGAATTATTGCTTTATATATATATATATATATATATATATATATATATATGTGTGTGTATATATATTGCAGGTTAGTAAACGAACAGGCTTTTTCACAATTATCAATGACAGACAAAAACAATAGACATATCCCTCAAATTTCAGTAAACAAAAGTGTATTCTTTTTGCGGTTATGACAACCAGTACAGGTTCCACGTAAAGCACTAAAATAACATCTATGTTTATTTACAAACACTCCTTTCAGAAAGATTAAGGAGTTCTCCAGTAGCATTTTAATGTCCATAAAATAAAAAAAAAAATACATCCGCACTAATGGAGTCCCCCATCGGACTTGTGATCTATTTTGGATTTGTCGTTCTTGACGGAGCAGATGAAATAAGTTAACGTGTCTTTTTCATTCACTGGGAGTGTCCTGAAATGGCAACCAATGATCTAAAAAACCGAAAATGAAGACATATTAGAAATATTTTAGAAACTTTATATTAGTGAAAATTAAAGCGACTGTCACCTAAACATTCTTTATACTGTGGAGAATAAAAAATGCGTTTGTGTTAGTAAAACTGCAAGCAAATTATGTTTTAAATGGGCCTGTATTATCTTTTTTTAACATTATCTTGTGACTTAAGATGAAATTAAAACTATTTAATTACTCACACACAGAACATTGCACAATTGCTTTTGTAACATGCTCTCCGAGCATTTTAATATTATTGTAAATTTGGAAAATATTTGTAGTTTCATTCTGACATTGCGAGTTTAAAGTGGCTTCCACACCAGAGTGAGAGAGACCTTGTTTGAGCAATGTAAGCGCCAACATACCAATGACGCATTACTTAACATGCTTTATGAAAACAGACATAGGATTAGGATACATTGTGTATGTATTTGCTTTCTGTGTCCTTGGGATGAGTACACATTTTCTCTACTCAGTAAAGTACTGCTAATGGCAGCTCTCGAATACAAATACGAGCCTAATAAAAATATAGATGCAGCGCCCTAGTGCAATGTAATTTATTTCCTCCTGTCCAAAGGAAAAATTATTCCAAGAGTATGAATCAGCCGTGCTTGTCAGAGAGGTTTTAATGTAACGTCTTTACAAAAACATAATTTAAAAAAGTGTTAACTGAAACAGAAACCTCTGTCATTTTCCTTGGCTGGATTCAAATTTCACACATGAATCAGTTGCTATTTGAACTAAGCTGGGAATTGTAACTTTTATGTTTTCTTAATAAAAAGGTCTTTCATTTCACCCTGTAAATGACTTATTCTTCTGTCTTTTTAATTCCAGATACCTCTCCCCAACCAGGGCCGATTCTGGGCGAATAAAAGAGGTGCGTCACGCCCAGACGCGAGGCGTAAGAGAAGCGCCAAGCTGCGTGACAAGGCAGCACATGGGCATAATTTTGTTTGGGAGAACACAGCACCTCGCCTTATATTATCACTGCCTCTGCATTCCTCTTCCACCTTTGCACCCTCAGACCCCAGTCACAACTTCCTCGCTCTCCCTCCATGCATAGTGATGGCTCAGAATGTCGGGGAGAGTGAGGCAGTGCTGCCTCACTAACTCCCCGACCAGTAGAAAGGACAAGTGTTCACCCGCTAAGACTTGAAGAAAGGAGATTTAGTCTACGACAGTGGAAGGGATTTTTACAGTAAGGACACTTAACCTATGCATGTTAGTATAGGCAGTAATATTTATTTAGTCCTTGTTGATCCAAGGAGAAATCTGATTGCCATTTGGAGTCAAGAAGGAATTTTCCCCCCCGCTGAACGCAGAATTTGAAATTGCTGAAGGGGTTTTTATTTGCCTTGTTTTGGATTAACAGCGGTAAACATGGGATAGGAAAGGGTTGAATTTGATGGATGCAAGTCTTTTTTCAACTTAAACTACTATGTAACTATGTAACATGGGGGGAAAGAGACCACTATGGGGAGCATGGGGAACAGAAAGACAGGACATGGAAAAAGAGAAAGACAAACATGTGGACTGTGGGGGGAGATAGAAATCCATGGGGGACACAGATACAGGGGTATATGAGGAGGAGAGAGAGATAAGACACACATGGGGGTATAGGAGGAAGACAGGTCGAAAAATTGACCACCATGTGGAACAGAAAGACAGACATGGAAAAATAGATAGACATGTGGTATGACGAGACAGAGGGATATATATGAGGTTTGGGGGACAGACATGGGAGACTTGTGTGGTTTGGGGGACAGACTCCCAGGCTAATGGGAGACTTTGGCTGGTTGGGCATCATAGGAACAGTAGTTAAAACTCACTCTGCTAGCCAGCCAAAGTCTCCCATGTTGCTGGCTGAGCATCACAGAAATAGTAGTATCCTGCAGAAATAAGTAAAAACCCTGCACATTATTTTGGCCAAATATATATCTTTATTTAAAATAAAAGTTTGTGTTGGCCCTTTACGTCAAAATAAAGTTTGTGCTGCCCTGCTTAAAAATGAAATAGGCATGCCTAAAACAGACATTCGGTGAGGGGAGGAGTTGCCAATATAACCACACCTACCTACGGGCACGCAAAAAAAACCTGCACCACCTCCCGCACCTCAGCGTGTGGACTTGCCGCTCCCTCCCGCACCTCAGTTTGTGGAGTTTTCCTCTCCCCCACCCCTCAGTTTGTGGGCTTGTTTCATCCTCTCTCCCTCTAGCCCCTTTACTTAGGCACTTGTCTCTGCATCCCATTTGGTATGTGCCAGTTTATTTTAAATGCATGTTAAGCAAAAGGTATACTGTTTGGTACTTACTTCAACAAGTTGTGCTTTATTCAGCCCTGGCCTTGCTTGAAGTTTGAAATGCCTCTTATATCTTCTTAGTGTGTTTACTTGCAACTGAAATAAATCCACCTGGAAAATAGAATAAAAATGGAATGGAATGAAACAACATTTTTAAATTCATTCATTAAGAAAAAGCAACATTAATAACTTATTGCGTTTTTCCTGTGACAAACTTTTTTTTCACTTGTGCTTCTACTACAGAAATGAAAATGTGTCTGGCCATAGAACACTACAGGTTGAGAAACAAAATCAACTGCCTATTGTTCTCAGCTAGTGGTATTCACTAGTAACAACTGATTTTTGCAGGGTATGTGTCTGCACATCTAGTAAATAGTCACCTCAGTGAAATAAAGCACAACCAATTTTTGCTCTGTTAGAGGCAGATTTAAAGGAAAGCCAAGACTAGGCCCCTTGTTGCTGTTTCAATTAAGAGCCGTGTGAAAGGCTGGAAGACTACATGTGGCACTAACTATTGTTTTTTTTTTAGCTGTTGGCAGGCAGACAAGCTGTCTTATCTTCCATCTAAAATGTATAGCTAGTACTTGGCAATGCAATGGCTACAGTTTATTTATTGCAGTTTTGTCCACTATTTTAATGTGGAGGGTCACAGAAGCCTGGGTTATGCGAGTTGACCTTATTAATCGCATGAGGTGATGCAGCTATTCACTCAAACAGAATAAAGGCCACAAACCATCCATGTGCACCAGCAGGGTTGCCAGGTGTCCAGTTTTGGACACTCCAATATGCCCCATTAAAAAAATGAAGGCAATTGTGGACATGAATAGTGTAAGCCATTTTTAAGAAAATTGAGCATATTTTCACCTGGTTATTACAGCTATTTTGATGAAAACCATATTATTCTGTTGCAAATATTGCTTTAAACTTACTGAAATTATCAGGCAGAATATCTGCGTTAATAACTTCCAACGTTAAGTCACAAATTTGGTGCACTTGGGCTAGGGTGACCACACTGCAGTTTTATTTAGGGACATGACCAATTCTGGTGAATCTTATTAATATTTTATTCAGGGTTTTTTTTTGCAAATGCACTAAATGAAGACTGCAAAATGCCAGATACTACTCTGAAATGTATGCATTTTTAGTATTTCTGAATAAAATGGTGATGTAGTAATTTTAATATAGGCATAATGTGGATCTGTCACTCAAATGACATGAATTCAAGGTCTTTTACAGCGGCTCAGGATGATCTATAAGGAGCCTAACACTGAACTTGACAGGATCACAGGTATACCGAATATATCTGGGAAGTTAAAGTGGTCTCCTGATTATATACATTTTGGGCACATTCATCTGCCCCAACAAATTTCAGATAAGGCACACAAGCAAACTAGGGTGAAACACTTTATTAAAGAAAAAGTTTATCAGTGTAAATAAATAGTTTGCTCCCTTCTATTGTAAGCCCACAATATAATCAGCTAGTACAGGTTGAGTATCCCTTATCCAACATGCTTAGGACCAGAAGTATTTTAGGTAACGAGTAATTTTGGATAACAAATCTTTTTCACCAATAAGATATATTAAAGCCTCTCAGCACTCATAAAAAAACAGTAATATCAATGCAAATACTTCACCTTTACTGTGATGTTAGGCATCATTGGGAACCTGCTGTTGGCACATCAGACCTGTGCAGGTGCCATGGTATTACCCTTTGTGGGCATGGGGGAATCTGCGCATGCATGGAAAGGCTATTACGCAGCTTAAGGAGGCTGGACACTGAATAAACTGTTGTGCCCTCGCATTCTGACAGGTGTGTGTGTAATTTGCAAAGTAAGAAGATATGATGGGTGTCTACATTTATGCCACTTGGATTTAATGAATGTGTCAGTTTTTTTTTTACAGATTTTTTTTATTTAATATTATTTTTTCATTTCGGGAGGACTTTTGCCTATTGCCGAAGTCTTCCTATTGACTTCTATGCCCCTGAAATAAGCAGGTGTCCCCCCTATATAAGTCTAAGGGGAGGATAGGACTACCATTCCGTCAGCCAAACTCCGAAGATGTTCAGTTTCCATAATGTCAGCATGAAAATCTGCCACACCGGCCGATCTTCATGCTGATTCGAGATCACTTCGGTGGTCTCTGAGTAGCTCGAATTTGATTGGGTCCGAAACTCTGAGCTCTAATTTTTTGAGAAAATCGGACCTACCAAAAGCAACCCTAAGATATCCAAGGTATAATTTATCTTATCACTTTTGTGTTATATTGTACTGCCAACACAGCTCTAGATAAGGTCTAAATGTTTTATAGTTGATTTTTATGATATGTAGACAATTTGGGATTATCTGAAGGCACAAATTCTATATATTTGTTTTGATTATAAAAAATTATGTATTTCTATGGAATGCTTTCTGTATGAAAGTTTCAATATTTATTTGTTGATAAACAGAAAACAGACTACATAACTTTACCAATGTAACATATACATGATAACAGATTTTTACACTTTATTGGCAACTGAAAGTGCTTGACTGCTTATTTTTGTTGTTGTATATCTAAGTGTGGTTGAGTTATTTGATATTAAATATCAAATAAAACATTCATTATGCAACGAGAATAGTTTGATTTAGTGAACAGCATTTTTTTTTACTTTTGGAGTTTGCAGTGGTGTGAAGTGTAATGAAAATGTTCTTCTGTACTTGAAAAGATTATGCGTAAATTGCCAGTCATGATACCATAGCCAAATGAAATAAAAAAACAAAACAAATATGGAGTGCACACATAAATTAACAATGACATGGAACACTTGGAATACACTGAAAAACATGCAAAAATGCAGCATGAAGCCATATATATGCACAACATGTGTCTCAGTTGTATAGCAATGGATACAGTGCTCCATCTTTGAACTGTATTATTGTCATGTACAATAACCCAGTAGGGTTGTCAGACTTCTCCTTGGATAAGCATTACTTACTAAGAACCTGGGACTGCAGGACTATGCATTTTTATTAGTTAAGTAAGCTTGGAAGCATTAGACAGTATTGTGCTTTATAGAATGGTACTTTTTATGTTGCAATCATAAAGAAAGTGGTACGACCAAGAAGTGAGAAATGTGAGAGAAATACCTCAGGGATATCGGTGTCATGAAGTGGGGAATCACCTCCATCATCATCACTGCCTTTCCTCTTTCTTTTGTTTCTTACATTTTGAATCACATTCTTGTGGAATTCACATATATACAGATGTCTTGCCTATCAACAAAAAAAAAATGATGAAAATATTAGTTAAAAGACATTTTTTTTTTCAATACAGGGCATGTCCTCGGGTGCAGGGGTAAGTCCTGGATGTGCAATGTGGGTGATAAGTGCATTTAAACCTTATTGGCAGGATATACATAGTTTTATGCATTTAAACCTTATTGGCATGATATACATAGTTTTATGCATTTAAACCTCATTGGCATGATATACATAGGTTGATGCATTTAAACCTCATTGGCATGACATATATAGTTTTATGCATTTAAACCTTATTGGCATGACATATATAGTTTTATGCAGTTAAACCTTATTGGCATGATATAAAGATCTGGATAAGATTATTTTGTGAGGGTAGGGGGGTGAAGCTCTACTTCACTTACTCATTTGGATTTTTTGCTTAAGGTGGAACATTCTGAATTAAACATGTTTGCAAATGTTTTTCATATTTGTGCAGGCAATAGCTCCAACCCATAGCTCAATTTTACGTTGAAAATCATGGGGGACTCCTAACATGGATGATTCTGATGATACGCACATGTGCACTGGTTACCGACACACATTTCTGTGGGAGTCCTGTTATTGGCCCTTAAAGGTGCTTGGGATGCCCATTTCAGACAACTAAAATATATAATTGTGAATTGAGACGATCAATTCATGGCAGAAATGTACACACTTACACTACATGGTACTTTAGTCCTTAAAAACAAAAGCACCAAAACAGTGATATTTGTGCTCCTGACCTAATCACATAGCTGATCAGGAGCCAGGGACACTGTGGCAGAGATCAAATCAGGCTCTTAACAGATCCTGTGTGTCCCTGCCGAAATCATGCAAGACCTCATGATGTCCCAGAGGAGGCACAATTTAGTTAAATGTTATTGGTGGCCACTTTGAGCATCTGTTACATTTGGCCTGTCAGACTGAGGTCATCAAAAGTGGCCTCAGGGGAGGGGATCCCGCTGCAGCGCCCTGCAGCTCATTGGAGGGAGCCATGGAGGAGCGTCCTCCATCCTCAAGGGACTGAATCCTGTGACGTTCCTGATACGTAATTTTTCCGCAGGGGGTTAAAGCATTAATGTTCATTTTTACATCAGGCAGGAGAGGTCCTTTAAAGTAGCACAATGATTGTTTGAAAGAGCATGTTACCATGGAAATGCAGGAGTTCTGCTCAGAAGCTGCTCAATGTGATAAAATGTTGCTTCTTGCGGGTGCGTGTTACCATGGTGACAGCAGTTTTACACAGAGGCAGCTTAATGTAATATAAGTTATGTAACGTGGGCTGTCCGTAACAGTGATGATGAGGAAGTAACTAACTGTACTAAAGAAAAACTTTTAAATTACCAAGGCGACAAGCACCTGTACAAGCAATAGTGTACCACACTGAGCTCCTTAACCCCCTTCACACTCAATGGTGCTTTTAAAAGGGACAATCTAGTCCCCAAACTCACTTTGGTGCAAGTTGAAGAATACTGCTTGTATAGCGCACAGGCTTTTTTTCCAGTGTGATTGATGCAGGCATTCTGCATAAATCACATTTTCAATATTTCAAAAATGTGATTACTGTGCATATTTACTACAGATGCGGCAGCACTGATTTTTTAGATACTGAGGATATAACGTTTTGTTTCATCAGGATTCCATCTCGTTAGACCTATATATTTAGCTAGCAATCTGTTCCATGCTATTAAAACTATGCTCTCAAGTGCAAAACCTGGAAAATGGGTTCCAAATAAGAGTCCCAGATGATAGGAGTCAGAGATATATCCGATTATATGTGGCCCCTTAATAATAACCAGGCACGGAAACAAATTAACAATAAAAATTCCATTGGGGGCAATATGTTTGTGCTCTGGCGCAGATTTAAGGATAATCTGGGCATAAAAAACAAGCTATTTATCGGGGTGCTGGAAACTGTAATGGAAGACATATCATTAACTGATTGGAAAAGGTGTGGTATTGTTCAACTAAATTACACATTAGAGGCGGATACAATTATCCCATTTGCCAGATTAACAGAAAAATATATGGTCCCAGGTTGGAGTCTGTTCAACTACCTTAGAGTGAAAAACTGTATAAAAACCCATTTAGTAACTAATTTAACAACTAAACAAGCAGAGCGTTTAGATGACTTAGCTAAAATGATAGAAAGAAAGAATGTGAAGAAACTCTTCTCTTACTGTCTTAAACTTGTACAGAAAAAGGATGAAGGAGAGAGGTGGATTCCCGTAATAGGGAAATGGGAAGGTGATTTAGGGAACAGAGTGTCCAGTAAAGAGTGGATAAAAGCATTAAATAAAAATACTAAAGTGGTTCCTGATTTCTCTCTCCTAGAGACTCACTATAAGGTTTGCTATAGATGGTATATGGTTCCTACCCGAATGGCAGCTAGAAATACGCATCTTCCCAGGGATTGTTGGGGATGTGGTAGGCAGGAGGGATCTGTTTTACACGTGGTGGGATTGCTATAGAGTCAGACAGCTATAGAAGTTAGTATTAGACTTTCTAGTACGAGTAGACAATATCTGTATACCACGGGCCCCTGCTACATGTAAACTGGCCAGTCCTTACTCAGTCTCAGCTGGCTATGGCGATCCATTGCTGTCTGGCGGCTAAGAAGCAAATAGCCAGGCAATGGAAACAAAATACACCCTTTAAATGGAACCAGTTTAAGTCCCAATTGCTGTACCAGCTCCAAATGGAAAAGGGAATAAGCGGTCCTGGAGAAGACTCTATCAAGAAATACAAGAGCTAGGAGCTCTGGAGAGATCGAACAAATAAAGATATATGTCCTGTTAATGAAAAAAATAGGGATGACCCGGATATGCTCTAAGTATGAGCTGCGTGCAGATAGATAACAGATAAATGCGGATCAGTGAGTTTCCTCCTACTGGAAAATATGTATTGTATGTTTCATGGTGCAACATGATTGCTAACATAAATAGGGAACAGCAAGAGAGAACTTCCATCAAGACTGTCCATAACGAAGTGTATATTATATTTTAATTTATACTGGAAGCGTTGTACATAGTATGTTATTTTTGTTTGTTTATTGTCATGTCTCTTTTTTTTATACTTAAGAAAATTTAATAAAGAAGGTAATAAATAAAATAATTTCTGCTGTGCCTTCTCCTAAAAAACCCAAAAACGTTTTGTTTCATTTAGTCACTTCCTGTGCTCCTGGAATAGAATACACTGTGTGGACTGTAATAGACCTGCTCTTGTAAACAGTAGGATCTCTTAACAGTGCAACACATAGTTGATCTGGGTCATTACATGAGTCCTTGTGACATCACAGAGGTGTGCCAGCACCTGGAAGTTCAGACATGGCACAATGTAGATAAATGTAACCAACGCTCCCTTTGAGCATTGGTCAAATTTACTCCATCAGACTGTGGCCACTCAAAAATAGGGGTACAGCCGGGGTGTCGTGATGAGCTGTTAAATAAAGGATGTTCTATGTCATGCTATGGGCTTGAGCCCCATATTTTAGGATGTAATAAAATGTGCTTTTAGTTTCATATCTATAAAAGCAAACTAAGTGCAATTATCCATACCATATCTTTAAGAGTGGTCCTTAATGATTTTTAAAGGGGCTTGATTAACAGAGAGCATTTGACTATCGGTCACCCTCAGACCCCAGGATGTATACAGGCTGAACTGAACTAAAGTGGAGGTCCTTCTCTATAAGGAATGGTTTTGGGAACTGGGCAAGTGCTCTCAGCTCCATATAAAATATATTGGTGGGTCAGAACTTGTAACCCTGGCCCCCTGATGTAATTTATATGGGGCTGGAAGCACATGACCCTCTCTCAGGAGTGTACTTAATGAGGGGGTGTCAGGAAAATGCCCTGATCCTAACACCTTCGATACTTCACTTTCTGACCGGCCTGTACTGCCAATTCGGATCCAAATTGTGGCACACTGAGAAGCGGCATTTCAGGGATTTGTTCTATTTGGCTATTATGCCTAATTTAAATCCAATTCACAACAGATCAGTGCATATTGAGTAGACCCTATAAATTTAAATAATGTACCACCACTACATGAGGGTAAATATGAGGTCAATATTTTATAAAATACAAAATTTTACCTAAGGGAGTGTTTGAAACCAAGTAGCATTATATGGTGTATATTCCAGTTTGGACCTGTTGCACAATGAGCTAAACGTAAAAGATAAGTGGAAACAAAATAAAAATATAATTTCAAATAAAACTGCTGATGCATTTGACATGTTTTTAATGGATCAGCAATGTCAAAAAACAAACACAAAAAAAGCATTACCGACATAAAAAAACACATTGGGGTCTAATCAATGACCTGAGATAAGGTATCTAGTGTCACTGAATCTAATAGACTGCAAAAGAAAAATTGGACTTAAAAAACAGTAATTAGTGATGTTTTGTGTACTGAATCGGGCCCAATGACTGGTAATTTTCTGTTTCAGCATGATTTATCAATCTACTACATACCAAAATAAGAAATAATAATAACAATCAAACATACTAGCTGTTTATGCTTTATTTATTAATGTTATGTGGAGTAATGTGAACTATCTATATTACATTAACATTTATGTGGTGCCAATAATTTACCCACTACTTGGTACACAGCATAGACGGAAACTACATACTACCTTAGCCTAAATAGACAGATTGATTTATGGGGGAGAGAGCCCTCCTTACATTCTAAAAGGTAGTGAGGTCTTTTGTCTACGATGGAAAGGATCATGGATTCTTCATGGATCAAGTGCATGGATTATATTTTTTTTCCCTGAAAATGAAGCACTGGCTCAGTGTTATATGTGGTGTGTTGATTATTCAAGGGAAAAAAAGTATATTTTGCATCTCTTGCCCATCAAAATAATTAGTACTGCCGAAGTATCTTTATTCCTTTAAGGATCCCCCCAAAAAAACATATTAATAAAAACTAGATTAATCTGTATTTTAGTGTAAAGCTACCTGCGAACAAACCTACTTCCTGCTGGGGTCTTTTTCTGCAGGCAAGTTCCTAAACAAAGGACTACAAATCCCATGACGCTTTGCGGGTGGAGCAAACCGTAACCATAATTTGCAGGCACGCATCAAGTTGCTTACAATATTAGCCATAAATGGCTTCGTGTGCAGCGAATGCAGCTCGGATTCCATCTTAACCCTTTAAAAACGAGCGACGTTCACTGGCATAACTACAGTTTGGTCTTTGAATCCAATCATAGAATGGAATGTCATCATAATTTAGTCAGCAGCTCTATATATGTTTGAGGTTCAGAGTGTTATCATATTATGTCAACGATTATTATGGTAACAGAGACTGGTGGCGCAAACAACTAAATAACAGTAGTCATGTAAAGCTTACTTAATGTACATGCAGTCGCATAACACTGAACTTTCTGACCTCCACACTGTAACAGTATAGTGGCAATATAAATTCATAGCTCCCCCTCGGTTGTTTTGCTGCTGTGTGTGTGTGTGTAAATGTCACACAAGCCCTTGATTCTTTGTCAGTACTGCAAAAGCTGACTACCATATACATGACAAAATAAGGAAGTGACTGGTTCAAACACACTACTAGCAACGCGTGTGCACTAACTGTTTACTATGCAAACCTCGCTGCCATATTACTCAATGAGGGAAGCCATCAGGCTTCAAAACAGGAGTGGAGGTGGCCAACATGTGTACGTGCAGTACCAGCAAGAACGGTCTGTTGCCACTTGTTAAATCCGGGTTATAACTGTATGCATGTGTCCTAATGGTCTGCTGCCTGTCGCAGATAATCAGGGGAATGGACGTACCATTTGAAGCATTGCAAAAATCAGAACAAAAGCAAAGTGCATCTTCAACACTGAGCCGGTGCTTTATATTCAGCACAAGTCAACTCCCCCTTTGGCTGGGATTACAGCAAACCTAACCTCAAATAAATACATTTGTTCAGGAAACCGTTTCAGACAGCAGGTAATAAGATAACATGCATCGTATAATTTCACAAAGGTGAACTGGCACTTTGCAAAAGCTGCTGAATTTTTTTTTTCAGGGACACGATCTCCATATTATGTCTGCAACAAAAAAGCAACACGAAGGTGTCAGACTCCAGGGTCAGAACCATTGAAGCCTTGTAGACAAAGGGAGAAGTAGACTAAGAGCAATAGTGGTACTATCCGTGCTCTGTACCAATTTCAATCCATTCATTTGTTGACAATAAACATGTCAATAAGTAGGTATTATGTACAAAACAGCAGGGTTGTTAGTTCGGATTTGTAGAAAGTAACATTCACAACTTGAGATTTTTTTTGGCTTCCTCGTGATCTGTATACTGACTCCCTACTGTATTTAGAAAGCTGAGTTGGAGATGCATGATGTGTGTATGCAGGTCTTATGATCAGAGCACATCACTCATGCAATGCGGCTGAGAGTTGGCTACTTTGTTGTTGATACCGACTGCTGGCCTCATGTCTACACTGCAGACAGGAAAATGAAACCAACAACGAGGCGAACTGCACAATGGCAGAGAGCTATAGCTTTATTACCAAATTAACACATTGCATCACGGAATAAAATAACAGCAAGGCACAGCTGGGGTTAACTGATCAAATGGCTAGTGTTTTAGTATCACATACACTTGAATCACATGCAATCCAAGCAATGAAATAAACTGGTGCAGGTTCCTGACAGGTTTAAAGACGATGCAATGTAAAAACTACCTCTGGCACTGAAATTCCACAGGAAAGACAACTTGGTTAATGCAATACATGCAGCTATTTGAATCTGTAGGTTAGAATAACGACTACCCTTTGGCACTTCAACTGGTGTTACACTACGTTTAATAACATAAGGATCAACCAAAATGACAAACATATTTCACAGCATCTGGAGTGCGACAGCAGCCGGAGCCATCACTGCCACTAAGTAGATGAACAATAAACATATTGTGGCACAGTTCTGAAAGTGAATTAGTCTGCAGCACAATTCCATTGTTTTCTATAGTTATTGCTCTACTTTTACAACTTTGTCCAATGATTGCCTTTTATCCGCAACCTGCTTTGTGCATATTATTGTATTGGTCATGATGCAGACGTTGCAATGCAATGGTAAATACTTACTGTTTTGTCTAAGTCAATCTTGACTTTCTTCTGTGAAATGCTTTTTTGTATTCTCTTACTAAAACTGGCATTGCCCGCAGGTCGGCTGCACCTCTCCCCCTCATCCCTCAAACAACAGAACTGTCCATTCGTTGGACCCACACCCGTCCCCGGGGTCACTGCTGCAGCCGGAGTGGAGAGCTCTGCTCCGGTTTCCCGGTGTACGTCCTGGGTGGGGAATCCGTTCATCATGTTGTCTTTGCGTGTGCTTTTAGAGGTTTACCTTGTAGATCTTTCACAACAGATCCACTCTAAGTAAATATGCAATGCCTCTACAAGAAACATCAACAAACTGTTCACTACCATATGCTCTGCTGTCTGGGCATGTGGGTTTCAATGCAATAGATTCATTGCAAGGTTAGACTGGCTCCTCCCCTCTTTTTTCAAGCACACACCCCTTTCACTCCCATGGCAAACTCTGCAATAACAAACAGGGAAACTAACTTCATGTGAGCCCTGCCTTCCTGCCCCTGGCATTTCATTACCATTGAGTGTCACTACCATGATCCTAACGATACCAGCAAACATAGAAAAGGCCTTGGTGGTTTGATCACATGCGCCTTTTGATTCGCCAATAATAAAAAGTGCCGAATACTGCCAGACAGGGGGTTTAAGTACAAAGAGCCATCATGGATTAAAGTTCTAAAAGTGGAGTACTCAGCAGTAACGTTTCTATGGTTATTTCTCTCCTTTTAGAACATTGCCCCACAATTCCTCTTTAGAAACACTGGTTAACGTGAACTTAAGACAGAAGACACATAAGGGAAAAGGTGGTGTAAAACAGTTCTGTTTTCCTGAGAAAAGTGGGATTGGCTAAAGAGATCACTCCAGCCCATTGTATTGCTGTCCAGGAAGCATGAGTGGGAGAGATTGTGTGATGAGGCGCTTAGTGGTGAGTGGTGTAGTGTTAGAGTCGTTTTATGCCAAGAGCACTTTCAGAAAGTGCCGGTTTTGTTAAAAAGTAACGCAGTCATAGATTGTTGCTTATTAATGTAAACAGGCAAGGTTATGCAATAAGTATAAAAGTGTTTTAACATTTGTTACATTTTAAATGTGTATTGTAAATTTGTTAATATTTGTATTAATATTAACCAAATATAAATTCAACCCAGAACAGTGATAACAAATTTTCATGAAGTACAAGTGACCTGGGGGCAAAACAACATTTCCTTTTTTTTCTGGTTGAAACTAAGAGTGAATCGAGACAGTTTCCCATGTTGTCATGGTATTTCTCTCACATATCCTCCACTGGGAAGAACTAAGATGCTCCTGTTTACTTTAGGATATGCTTTATATATATATAAATATATATATATATATATATATATATATATATATATATATATATAATTCTTCTAGTGAACAGTCCTCTTAAAATTGCTAAAAAAAAGTTTTGCTTGTAAATTCTGCATGATGTGAACTTTTACATTTTTAATAAAATTATTACTTAAACATGTTTTTACTTATTTCCTCTGTCCCCCACATCACTTTCTATTGCACCCACAGTACCAGATTGCACCCACATAAATTGATAAAGCACCACATTGCATTTACAGGACTTACCACATCACCCACGTTCAGGGCCGGACTGGGAACAAAAACCAGCCCTGGAAAAAATTTATATACCAGCCCCATCGCATAAGATTTTTAAACCAGCCCATAGCATAATATAATTTTTTTATTCATAGAAGGGAAAATCATGCATTTTAAAAAGCACATCTGAACAGTGTATTATTTATAGATAAGACTGATATATAAGCCTGTCTAGGGCAATATATATACCTCCAGTATGTACACAGAGTTATATGAATTGCCCTGTGCAGAGGTATATATCAGGGCAGTGTGTGAGACATATCCTGTCTCTCGCATATCTGTAGCCTGTCTCTCTCTGTCCTTTCTGTGGCGTCTCTCTCTCTCTGTCCTTTCTGTGGCGTCTCTCTCTCTGTCTTTTCTGTGGCGTCTCTCTCTCTGTCTTTTCTGTGGCGTCTCTCTCTCTGTCCTTTCTGTGGCGTCTCTCTCTCTGTCTTTTCTGTGGCGTCTCTCTCTCTGTCTTTTTTTTTGTGGCGTCTCTCTCTCTGTCTTTTCTGTGGCGTCTCTCTCTCTGTCTTTTCTGTGGCGTCTCTCTCTCTCTGTCTTTTTTTTGTGGCGTCTCTCTCTCTGTCTTTTCTGTGGCGTCTCTCTCTCTGTCTTTTTTTTTGTGGCGTCTCTCTGTCTTTTCTGTGGGGTCTCTCTCTCTGTCTTTTCTGTGGCGTCTCTCTCTCTGTCTTTTCTGTGGCGTCTCTCTCTCTCTGTCTTTTCTGTGGCGTCTCTCTCTCTCTGTGTCCTTTCTCTCTCTCTCTGTCCTTTCTGTGGCGTCTCTCTCCCTCTCTGTGGCGTCTCTTTCTCTCTCTCTCTCTCTCTGTGGCATCTCTCTCTCTCTCTCTGTGGCATCTCTCTCTCTCTCTGTGGCGTCTCTCTCTCTGTTGGGTATCTCGCTCTCTGTGGCGTCTCGCTCTCTGTGGCGTCTCGCTCTCTGTGTGTCCTTTCTGTGGCATCTCTCTCTCTCTCTGTCCTTTCTGTGGCGTCTCTCTTCCCACCTTTCCCCTTAGTGTCTTTCACCCCTTTCCCCCTGTAGTCTTTCACACCCTCCTCTTCCCCTGTACAGTCTTTCACCCCCCCTTCCACCTCCCCCTGTAGTGTCTTTCACCCCCCCTTCCACCTCCCCCTGTAGTGTCTTTCACCCCCCCCCCTTCCACCTCCCCCTGTAGTGTCTTTCACCCCCCCCTTCCACCTCCCCCTGTAGTGTCTTTCACCCCCCCTTCCCCCCCTGTAGTGTCTTTCACCCCACCCTTCCCCCTCCCCCTGTAGTGTCTTTCACCCCCCCTTCCCCCCCTGTAGTGTCTTTCACCCCCCCTGCCCCCCCTGTAGTGTCTTTCACCCCACCCTTCCCCCTCCCCCTGTAGTGTCTTTCACCCCACCCTTCCCCCTCCCCCTGTAGTGTCTTTCACCCCCCCTTCCCCCCCTGTAGTGTCTTTCACCCCCTGCCCTTTATGTCTCACTCACCTTGCGTTCTCTGCTCCCCATCCCGCCGCCGGAACTGCTGCTGCAGCATCCGGCGGCAGCAGGCGAATTTCTTAAAGCGGCGACGGCCGCCGAATTGCTTAAAGTGGCCCACCGCCGCTTTAAGCAACGGCCGCCGAACTCTTAAAGTGGCGGCCGCCGCCGCTTCACTTTAAGTGGCCAAGGCGGCCCCGGGGCAGGCGGCCCACCGGGATTTTTCCCGGTATCCCGGTGGGCCAGTCCGGCCCTGCCCACGTTGCACCTACTGGATTTGCCACTTCCCATATTGCACCCACTGCACTTGCCACTGCACCCACAGTGCATTCACAGAACTTGCCACTGCACCCATAAGGAGTTACCCCTGCACCTATGTTAAATCCACAATGACTTGCCACTGCACCCATATTGTACACACAAGGACTTGCCACTACACACACTGTATCCGACTGAACTTGTCACTACACCCATGTTACCCTACAATGCCTTGCCATGAACCTAGGGTTGCCACCCATGCTGGTGTCTCCATAGACTTAACATTGACTTCAAGACAATTGTTTTTGTGCTGCCCTAGGCAGAAAAAATTCGGGCACCCCCTACCCACACTGTACACATATGACATGCCCCATATCCCACATCACCCCATTACATGACCCATTACATGCCTCCATCACCCCATTACATGCCTCCATCACCCCATTACATGCCCCATCACCGAAAATTACATGCCCCCATCACCCCAATTACATGCCCCCATCAGTTCCATTACATGCCCCATCACCCCATTACATGTCTCCATCACCCCCATTGCATGTCCCCATCAGCCCCATTATATGTCTCCATCACCCCATTACATGCCTCCATCACCCACATTGCATGCCTCATCACCTCATTAAATGCCCCATTACATGCCTCCATCACCCCCATTTCATGCCCCCCTCAGCTCCATTACATGCCCCATCACCCCCATTACATGCCTCCATCACCCCATTACATGCCCCCCTAACCCCAGGGCTTACCCCGATCCCTGGTGGCTAGTGGCAGGCAGCATGGTGTCCTACCATGCTGCCTGTTTGGCTCCCTGCAGTGAGTGTAGATAGGTCACGTGACCCAGCGTGCGTATGTTGCCTGAGCCCCGGGTCACGTGACCTGTCATCACTCCGTCTCCTAAGAAATAAATGCACAGCATCACTACGCCCCTCCCCCCAAAAAAATCTGCCGCCCTAGGCTTCTGCCTAGGATGCCTCGCGGTAAATACCACACTGCACAGTCATCACACTGCCCGTGCTCCAATTAAAAAAGCGACCTTGATTATAAGGCGAGGATGCTTTTTTCAGAACATTTGCTTTGAAAAACACCTTGTCTTATATTCGAGCAAATACTGTATTAGACACACAAGTGGAAAAAATATTGCGTCCCTTTTAAAAGTGATAAGGAAACAATGTTATGGTTTAGAATTTAAAAGGGGTATACAAATAGATTGTTTGATGCAGAAGGTATTTTTAAGTTTATTTAAATATGTTGCACTCCAAAGACAGCTGTTAACCCTCTTTTGTTCCATCAGTAGGAATACTGAAATTTGTCATGATGAATGGATAGTAAGAGCTAACACAAATATCTCACTCCAACCAAGCCGGAATGCAATCATAGAAGTGATGCAATAGAGCTCTTTTTGGCTTTCATGTAAGAAGTTGTAGGCAGTGGTTAAATCAAGATTGGACCTAGCCCTGTCCTCACCAGGGTTGTCAACTGATGAAAGTTTTAATGGCCATATTTTAAAATGAACTTTTTTACTGACAGTTACACTTATTAAAGGACAACTGGCAGCAGAAAAAAAATGTTTTGATTAATTAAAAAATTGCATAATGTGTAGGCATTTTAAAAAGAAATGGTTTAACCTCGTCCCGCTTGTAGGACATTCTAAGCCGTCCTGCATTTAACATCTCATCGCAGTTACCAGCGATCATAATAAAAACAAAATTTGTTTCTAATTGCATTACCTAAACAAAACCAGATAAAGATACATATGTAATAAAAGGGCTGCTAATGAATTGTTTAGATGCAGTTATTTATTTAAAAAGCCCATATGGGCACTTTAGTTGTTTAAAGGGGCAGGCAAGGTGCTATGGGCAACTCTTATGGATAGGATTTTTAGAGCCAAATCTTGTCCAGAAAGTACAGACATATTTGGAGCGGTGGGAAGAGAACACCCGAATTTCGTCCTACTCAGATATCTCTGATGTGCCTCTGAATAGAACCACCATGCGGAAATAATA
The DNA here is from genome assembly GCA_036172795.1 of Pelodytes ibericus. Taxonomy (NCBI): domain Eukaryota; kingdom Metazoa; phylum Chordata; class Amphibia; order Anura; family Pelodytidae; genus Pelodytes; species Pelodytes ibericus. The sequence continues at coordinate 117,250,500 of CM069863.1, forward strand.
GGCAAATCTACACCGATGTCTCCTGACACTGTAATCAACCAGAATGCACCAAAATGAAGTATCAACCTTGACCCTCTACCATGGGTAGGACTTTGGTTTATTTTGGGGGCATTTTAGGAGCATCACAGTTATTACGAACATAGTCAAATTTCTCCCATAGAATTTAATGGGAGGACTTTGGCTATAGCCGAAATAGCCAAAATCATCCCCAAATGTCCTGAAGTATAATAAAATAAAACTTAAAAAAGTAATTTTAAAAATGATATGGTACAGTAAGTAAATAAACGAAATATAAATCACACTGTACGGATTTAGATAAAGCAGCTCTCCCACTTGTCTCCTTGACTCCGTTACTGCTCAGTCAAGCGCCACCGTCAGGCACAAACATATAAATCAAAACTTGGGAGGAAAGCAGCGGTGGCAATCCGGATGGAGAAAAATGCACAAAATAGAACACAGAACAGGCTGCAAAAAATGTTTATTACCAGTAAAGAAGCAGCCATATGCTCGTCAGTGATCCCCTAAGCCAGTGTATCCAACGCCTACGCGTTTCGCGCCAAAACTTGGAGCTTTGTCAAGGCTTCAAGCTACTTTCCTCCCAAGTAAATACATAAAAATAAAGTGAGTTAACAAATAATAACATTTTATTTTAAATTTTAAAATGCTTAAATTAATGTAAATATAGTATTTTAATATATGACATTATATTATAATTGTATTTGAAAATGTTTGTATTTAAAATGTGTTTACTTTAATTACATTTTCCAACTAAAATCTAAAGAATTGATATGTGCTAATTTTGTGTGTGTTTCTCAAATTCAGAACATGTATGGGAATGATCATGCATATTGGGTAGCCAAAAATCGATGCTTTACATAGTGAAATTGCATTGATCCAAATGCTTCTCCTGTTTCGATTTCTGAACAACATATTCGGTCCTGAAATCAGTGATCTCGAGTAGCCACATTTCGTGTGAATATGTACTTGCCATTTCATTTATAACCTATTTTTATATTTTGGGTATGTTGTTCCGTTTAAGTCACGCAATTAGAAACAAATTTTGTTTTTATTATGGTGCAAGTATTTATAACTTATTTGGATCTTTCAAGTTTCTTTTGTTAGTTTGCAGCTGGGTTCACCTTCATAAGGGGTACTTAAATGTTGAGTGCTCCAATAGGAACTGTTCCTACGAGTAATTCCAGTTTTGTTATAGACAAAATGCGTCAGGTGGCCGACGAACCAGGTGGTTTCCGCAAACTGTGCACTTTTAAAAGATGGAATAAACAATATGTTTTTATTTTAAGACTCTTAGCCTCCTCTTCACTTTGGATTGTACTCTATGAGACATACACAGTTTAAACGCAATGCTGCTAAGCACTACACAGGCTGCAGCTGATCTAGGACAGACCCAAATTTGTTAATTTAATCATTGATGTAAATAGAATTGGGAAAGCATGTTTCTGGCTGAGGAACTGAACCAGGACAAAAGGTCACAGATCATTGAAGCAGTGGTACATTGCCTATCAAATGCCATAAATGACACCACGATATTATCCTCATTTTCCAGTGGTATGTTTTAAACTAGAGTGCTACATAACATATAGTCACATTTGGTGACATAACAATGTATAAAGGCTTTGAATAAATGTAACATTTGTTTTATCAGAATGATTTGGCATGTGACACTTTGGACTATGTAGTATTGAATAGAAATAACAAGACAACTCTCAAGACCATTGAACACAGAGTAAATAGGCAAATTAAGATGGTATTGTCCACATCAAACACATACCCTCTGAAGCTTTAATGTAGTCATTATCCACTATGATTACCAAATAATGCGGTTTTTGCTCTTACCTCTTAGTAACCAAGAAAACAAATGTGGAAGAAATAGCTTCACAGCTGTAGTCATTGCCTGGGATGCTCAAAAAAAAAAAAAAGTTCTTGAAATGCAAAAAGAAAAACGTGAATATTAATGTACTTCATAGGTATAAAGCAGGATATAGAATATTTGTAAATTGTACGAGCCAAACAGATCAATTCAGGAGCCAGCCTAGTTATTGTTATTAGCCTGGAAAATGGTACTTGCATAGAGTCCTTTGTAAAATAATCAGAAATAGTAGGCACCAGCAGTAGAGATTTTAGTAGCTAAAGTAACAGATTTTATGGTGCCATATTCTCCCAAATTACTTTCCTCAGTGCCATGCCTACCCACAAATCACTTTCTGCAGTGCCATGTCTGCCCTCTATCACAAGTTTCACTTTCCCTGTCTTTTTCTTTCCTTGGGGCAGGAGGGCTGTTATAACCCAGGTGAACCAACCTCTGAGTACAAACCCTCTCCTGCTGCTGTCCCACATGGCTCTGTCAGTCAAACACTGCACAAACCCTGCATTTCCTACATCACATACTCAGTGTTAATCTTTGACTTCAGCCCTTTAAAAATTCCTAGAATATATCTTGTTGGACTTACATATGAAAAATTAACAAAACAGAGGGGAAAAAAGTCAGTTAAACAATGTTTTACTATGTACCAAACTCAAATATAAAGAAGTATTAAAAATAATATATACAGAACGTCTAAACAGAGAAGAAGGCTGAACCTCATGCAGGACCGGTGCAAGGATTTTTGTCTACACAGGCTAAGGTGCATTTTGGTGCCCCCCTCCTCTGACCTGCCACGTTTCCCACACCACCAAACTTCCATACATTTTATGTATATAAAAGTATAATGTATAGTGTGGAAAATAAATACATCTAAATATTCAACTCGCATGCTCTAAATTTGTCACACATTGACACTCTAACACACATTGAAACCCTTAAACACAGACACCCTTTCAGTCACACACAGAGACACACTTACCACTTACACACACACACAGACCCTTACAGACACAGTGACACACTTACACACGCACCCTTACACAGACACAGTGACACACTTACACACACACCCTTACACTGACACAGTGACACACTTACACACACCCTTACCATTTACACACACACAGTGACACCAATACACACATAACCTGAGACACACTATTTTGCCCCTCAAAATGCCATTATTTTGCCCATCAATATGCCATTCTTTTGCCATTTAATATGCCAGTATTTTGCCCTCAATATGCTATTTAATATGCCAATATTTTGCCCCTCAATATGCCATTTAATATGCCAGTATTTTGCCCCTCAATATGCCATTTAATATGCCAGTATTTTGCCCCTCAATATGCCATTAAATATGCCAGGATATTGCCCCTCAATTGCCATTTAATATGCCAGGATTTTGCCCCCCCCCCTCCAATATGCCATTTAATATGCCAAGATTTTGCCCCACAATATGCCAGGATTTTGCCACTCTAATATTCCATTTAATATGCCAGGATTTTGCCCCTCAATATGCCAGGATTTTCCCCCTCAATATGCCATTTAAAATGCCAGGATTTTGCCCCTCAATATGCAATTTAATATGCCAGGATTTTGCCATTCAATATGCCAGGATTTTGCCCCTCCAATATGCCACGATTTTGCCCCTCAGTATCAGGGCCGATTCTGGGTGGGTGCACGGGGTGCACCGCGCCCAGGCGCACGGGAAGAGAGGCGCTGAAGCAGGGAGCTCTCTCCCTAGGACGTTCTCTATGGTATCTGCCAAGGCAGGGCACTTGCATCTTGTTTCTTCTGCCGGATGTGGCGTTCTGCCTCTGCAGACACCATAGAGAACGTCCTCCGCCCTGCAGCCAATCACAGAACACGATGGGGCGGAGCTTGCCCCCCCCCGTCGCGCTGTGCTTGGATTTACAAGGAGGAGGAGGTACTAACAGCGTAAGTTGGGGGGGGTTGAAATAAAAAAAATGTGTGGTAGTGTGTGTCAATGTGTAAAAGTGTGTGTGTGTTAATATGTGTGTTACTGTCTAAGTGTGTGTACACGAGTGTCTGTGCAAGTGTATCCTGTGTCTAAGTGTGTAAAGGTGGCTGTGTGTGTATTTATGTATCTGTGTGTATGGCAAAGTGACTGTGGGATGTTAATTGGTACCTGAGTCATTTAATGAGTGGAGAGAGAGAGACATACATGGTGTATGAGTGGAGAGAGAGACAGACATGGGGGTATGGGAAGAGAGAGAGAGAGACGGACATGGGGGTATGGGAAGTTAGAGAGAGACGGACATGAAGGTATGGGAAGAGAGAGAGAGATAGACATGAGGGTATGAGTGGAGAGAAAGAGACGACATGGGGGTATGGGAAGAGAGAGAGACGGACATGAGGGTATGGGGAGGGAGAGACGGACATGTGGGTATGGGGAGAGAGAGACAGGCATAAGAATATGGGGAGAGAGAGGCATGAGGGTAATGGAAGAGAGAGAGAGACAGGCATGAGGGTATGGGAAGAGAGAGAGAGACGTACATGAGGGTATGGGAAGAGAGAGAGAGATGGACATGAGGGAATGGGAAGAGAGAGAGACTGACATGAGGGTATGAGTGGAGAGAGAGAGATGACATGAAGGTATGGGAAGAGAGAGACGGACATGAGGGTATGAGTGGAGAGAGAGATGACATGAGGGTATGGGAAGAGAGAGACAGGCATGAGGGTATGGGGAGAGAGAGACAGGCATGAGGGTATGGGGAGAGAGAGACAGGCATGAGGATATGGGGAGAGACAGACATGAGGGTATGGGGAGGGAGAGACGGACATGAGGGTATTGGGAGGGAGAGACGGACATGAGGGTATGGGAAGAGAGAGAGAGACAGGCATGAGGGTATGGGGAGAGACAGACAGACATGAGGGTATGGGGAGAGAGAGATGGACATGCGGGTACGGGGAGAGAGAGAGAGAGACACGTGAGTGACATGGTGAGCATGGTGGAATATTATTTATCACGCCTTGTGTACTTCTTTTCCAATGATTCTTAGCCAGACTAGTGAGAGACTTTTTCTGGTTGGGCATCATGGGAACGGTAGTTAAAACTCACTCTGCAAGCCAGCAAAAACTCTTCCATGTTGCTAGCTGAGCATCACACAAATAAATAAAACCTCTACACAGTATCATGGCCAAATATATATCTTTATTTAAAATACAAGTTTGTGTTGGTCCTTTACAGCAAAATAAAGTTTGTGCTCTCCTCCCTCTCCCCAATAATAAAATGTCTGGAACAGAAATGTCTAAAGGGGAGGAGTTTGTAATATAGCCACGCCCACCTGGGGGCGCCAAAATAAAACCTGCACCCAGGCGCCCGTGACCCTAGGATTGGCCCTGCTCAATATGCCATTTAATTTGCCAGGATTTAGCCATTTAATATGCCAGGATTTTGCCCCTCAGTATGCCAGGATTTAACCATTGAATATGCCAGGATTTTGTCACTCAATATGCCAGGATTTAGCCATTTAAAATGCCAGGATTTAACCATTTAATATGCCAGGATTTTGCCACCCTCCTCCCCCCTCCCCCAGTACTTACCTCCTTGCTGCTGTCTCCCGGTGCTCTGCAGATCCACGGCTGTGAGGGAAGCGTTGTGCACTCCCCTCCAGCCGCGCGGCTTTAATAAAGTTTGTTAAAAAAAATGCAACCAGAGTAACGGCCGTGTTTTTTTTATCAAACTTTATTGAAGCCACGCGGCTGGAGGGGAGCACACAACGCTTCCCTCACAGCCGGGGACCTGCAGAGCACCGGGAGACAGCAGCACGGAGGTGCTGGGGGCGCGGGAAATTAGAATTGCTGCCTTACGGTAGCGCCGGCCCTGACCTCGTGTGAAGTACCCAAATGTTTCAGCAACTCTGTGCTTTTTTTTAAATCAAGGTTTAGGATTATTTGGGGACCTAGCAACATTGGTAGTATAATGCTATATTTCACTTTGATGTTTTTTTTTTGCACACAGTAAAATAACTTTGAAATTGGCATAACTACCAACAAGTCTTAACACTGGCCAGTTTGTTTTACCAGTCCGGTTACAATCCTATGCTGGACATGCCTTTAGGGTTGCCACCTTTTCTCCAGAAAAATACCGGCTATACCACTGCCTCCATACACTTAACATTGGCCTCAAACCAATTCTTTACCAGCCTTCTGGTAAAACAGTGGCCAGGTGGCAACCCTACATGCCTTAAAAGGACAGATGCCCAAAAAACTGGACTGTTAGCAGGTATGAATAGATTTTTTTTTAAAATTCTTATTGTTTTTGGAATGCAGTGATTGCGGGCTTGGCACGTTTTATATTTCACCCTTATAAAACATTGGTGTGCATCGCTTATATACTATTTATTTTAAGGCTTCAGGGTCACATTTGTTTAGAAAGTTCATGAGTATTGCATTTATCTTTGTTTTTTTTAAATGCATATGTTTAGTTTCAGGAAATATATTTATAAAGCATATACTTTACAAAAAAAAGTGTGTTAAACTTAAACAGTAAACAGCACCTGCCTCTGTTCATTACGTGTAAGTGAAATTTTGCAGGCTCCGACCGCGGCATAGTTTCATGTCTCAATGCATGTAATACGGAGGATTCGCAAAGAGAACTTTGCCTTGACGGGACCTATGCAGTTTTAACATGGATTTAAACGTTAAGTGATCTGTGAGTAGATAGCGGCATGCCTAAGTGCAGGAGTGGGGCTTCAGAGCTCTAAATGCTAGAGACATCTCTGCAAGTTGATGCTAGTTCTACAAAAATGTTGCACGTGCAACGCACAAAATGGTGTGGAGGAAGCCATTTCTGTAGAGACCACGATTTGATGATATTTGTTTTGGCGGATCCAGGAAAATGTGGCTGGCAAAGGAAACATAAGGTAGTGCTATGTCTCCTGTATTTAGAACTCGTAAACAGGAAACAGCTCGTCAATGTTTATTGAACGGAGTTATTTGGTATACTAGCTTTTGTGGAACACAGTTCCCAAGATGCTCAGCCAGACCGGCTATTTCGAAATGTGTAAACATAACGTAACAGAGCAAACTGGTAAAATATTGATCTAAAGAGGCTGTCTCTCACAATAAAGGCGAACATGGCGTCCCCCCTGTAGAAAAATCAGTCAGACTTAGCGGTTCACCTCGCATGTTGGGAGTCACGCTTGCCAGGCAAAGTGCAAGAAACCCACAACAAGACCCTCTTCAATAAAACCAATTTATTAGCAGTTAATACAGGCTAGGGTGAAACAGCGTCCTCAAAGCATTGTGAGGAAAAATATACTTTACACTATTTCTGCATAAAAGTAATTGTTGCCATGTAGCGCGAAATGTCACAATAGCATTTTGATTTCTAGGATGCTTGGGGGTTTTGCAACAAACCAAATAACTGATCCATTACCAATGGATCTGTTTGTATACTTAAGAGATAATAAATAGTACACTATATATTTAACAGTGCAAAATATCTCACACCTTCAATATGGGTGACCACGTTGGCATCACATTCAAGGATGCTCACGAAAGATGCATATTTCAGGACTGCTTTGGATAGCCTGAAGGCTCCTGCCCTTTCTGCATTTCACTAATTACAGCCCTAAAGTCTATATTGTTTATATCGTCTCAATGCTGATGTGGTCACTACTAGCAGCAAATGCTGAAGAGTATCAGAAATAGCTTTTATTTATTAAGGGACACTTATGAAAAATGTATACTGCAGGGTTGTATCTAGTAAAATAAAGACTCATCACACTAGTCCCGAAGAATGTATTTTTTATAAGCGTTCCTGAAGTGGTAATTTCATTAAGCAGATTGGGCGTCAGGTATTGCAGTTCTGATCTACGATTTAAAATCATTAACATGACATAAACTAGCGTCATTTAAAGGGATATCCCAGACACTATTTTACTGCAGTGCACTCTGGAATAGAAATGAATGTGGAGAGCACATGCATGATAGTGCTTCTATTTACTTCTATCTCAGGTTGACTCATGGTGCCCAATGAGTCAAAGCTCTGCAAGCTCTGATGCTGAACACACAGACATCATGCTGTCCGCACCACTGGTTCGTTAGAGTCAGGTCCTTGTAGCTGTTCATACAGTCTGAAACTCAGCCAAGTAATTGGCCCTCTTCTTTGAGATCAATTACAAGGCAACCTTGAATATAAGGCAGGGTCAGTTTTTCAGAGCATTTGCTCTGAATAAAAACTTGCCTTTATCTTAGACAATAGTTTTCAGGAATATATAATCTGCAAACTTTCTTTGTCCTAGGGATGAGCATAACCACCTAGCAAAGTCGGTATGCGCCAGCCTAGAGCTGCAGGGGACCTGGATCCCCCTCTCTAGCAGCAGGGGAAGTCTGCGCAACGAGCGCAGACTCCCCTGCTTCCGCCCGGCACGACCGCCAGGGCTTCTGTGAAGAAGCCGGGTACTTCCGCTTTCGTCACAGAAGTCCCGGCGAGCGTGCCGGGCGGCAGCAGGGGAGGTCTGCCCCACTAGGCACCAGGGAGAATCGGCCAGCTGGGGGATGTCTGCACGATACGTGCAGATATCCTCCATGCTGCCCGACACGGCAGACTATTATGACGGACAGCTGTCCGTCATAATAGACTGCCGTGTCGGAGCAGCATGGAGGATGTCTGCAAGTATCGTGCAGACATCCCCCGGCTGCCCCCACTAGCCACCAGGGATCAAGGTAAGGGGAAGGGAGGGGGGGCAGAGAGACAGGGGGAGGGAGGGAGGGGGACAGAGAGACAGGGGCAGGGAGGGAGGGGGACAGAGAGACAGGGGGGACAGAGAGACAGAGTCAAGGGGAGGGAGGGGGTTAAGAGACAGACAAGGGGAGGGAAGGGGTTAAGAGACAGACAAGGGGAGGGAAGGGGTTAAGAGACAGACAAGGGGAGGGAAGGGGTTAAGAGACAGAGACAAGGGGAGTGAGGGGGTTAAGAGACAGGCAAGGGGAGGGGGAGAGAGAGAAAAATGGGGGCAAGGGAAAGAGAAAGGCAGCATTGGCACATAAAAAGAAATAAAAACTAGAAATACATTTTTTGATATCATAATTTTTTATTAAAAAAGCAATTTACATGTGAATATATACAAGTTTAACTTTTTTCCTATAGGGTAGTCTTATATTCAGGCTTTTAGTTTTTTTCCTAAAGGAATATCCAAAGTTTGGGGGGTCGTCTTATAATCAGGGTCGTCTTATAATCGAGCAAATACGGTATAAGTGAAGTGAAAAAAACACAAGACATTAAATACCATAAACAACCAACCCCGTGCAATAACCTCCACCACCAGGCACTAACCAGGGAGGGACGGGCACAGTTGCTAGGTGGTTATGCTCATGCCTAGAACAGGTATTTTATTTATTTGATGGGTTCTGGGGCAGTGGACAGCCCCAGACCCCATGTGGGGCAGTATTCATTTATTGGGCCTGGGACAGTGGGCAGCCCCAGAACCTATATGAGGGTTAGTATTTATTTATGGGGTCTGGGACAGTGGGCAGCCGCCAACCCCATGGGGAATGAGTATTTATTTATGGGGTATTTGATTTGAATAGGCGTCTGGAGGCATTTTGAATATGGGGGCCAGAGAAAGTAGCATTGGCCCCGATCTATTATTGGGGTGCTGAGAGTTATTTGGGAGCTAATAGCCCTGGCCCCCTTACATTTTTGATTTACAGGGCCAGCCAAAGTCTGCTGGCCCAAGAGCGGGGGTTATTTTTATTATTTTTTTAGATATTTAACTTTTACATTTCTCAAAGGAGGCAAATTGAATGTCCGTAATACAGCGATCATCCCCGAATCCGAATGTATTCAGGGTTGATGTGCATCCGGAATTCTATACTTGATCCAAATGCCTCAGAGGCTTCTGAGTCCGATATAGCCAAATCGTACCCAAAATGCAGCCATTGAATTTCGGGGATCCATTTGGTTTGCCTTTATGCAGAATCCAAATCCATTTAGAATCAGATCACTCTATATTTTGGAGATTTTTGTATGATTACAGATCTTTACTATAATTATACCTGGGAAATATGTCTTATTTAATCCGTGTTTCTGGACCTTCATACAGCATTAGTTGTGCAATATAAACAAAAAGCCTATACAATGAATTTGTATGAGACAACTTGTGCACTAGACATGCTGGCCACAAAATAGTTGAACATATTAATTAGGTACACTAACGGAATATTACCATGGGGTTGCCTGGTGTCGTGACATCATTTAGAAGATTTCTTAATTAAAGGGGGTTATGTTTTCCATACCTTTTACTGTTTGTCATTGGTTTATTCATTAACAATAATGACAACATGTAATACCTGTCTTTAATTCTTTGTAAATTGTGCAAGATAATGGGGGTAAAGTATGAAAACTCCTGCGTTGCAAAGTGATGGGAGTTTTATGAAAAGACGCCATCGCCATTTGTTATGCAAAACAGAGTCTGTGCTTTTTTTTTATAACTCCCAACACTTTGCAGTGAGCGAGAGGGACCTCTGCCAAACAGTGTTACCTTGACACAAATCAGGTGCTTTTTATCACCTGATTTTTTTATACATAGGTTGCGTTAGCGCAACAGTTGTCGCCACAACCAAAATCAACGTATTTGTAATAGCACAGACTACCGAAATTTGTCAGGAGCCTGTTTTATAAATTGGTGCACACGCTGATTGCGCCAGAATTTGTGCGCTGTGTTTAAACATGACTACCAATGCCTTTATTTTCATACCACCCAGCTTCCATCTTACATTCTGGGCCACTATGATTTATTTATTTTTAGAAACTATTCACCATGCACAAACATCAATCTAACCAGTGGCAGATGCTCCATATGTGCTAGGTGTGCGCCGCACTGTGTATTTCTGGGGTTTGTGTGCTCCAAACAGAGATCACACAAACCCCAGAAATGCATCCAAAAGGCGACGCCAGCTACGAATTCGGCAACAGAGTAACTCACTCTGTTGGCAATTCGACAAGCATGAAAATTCGGCGCACACCTAGCACATATGGAGCATCCGACACTGGTTAGATTGATGTTTGTGCATGGTGAATAGTTTCTGTGTGGTTTAGCCAATCCTAATAGTGCTTAGTGTCCAATATTAGATAAAATAGCTGTTCATTATAGTTGCTGTTTTGACTTGATTAGGTTGTGCAGCTTGGATGAAGGCTGACTCAGATTTTGGCATGCCACCGATATCATGGATGAAACAGGATTCATTGCAGAATGTGGAAAGACATTTTGCAATTGTGCAAAAGTTGACCAGGGTAAATCTCTGCTTCTAGACTTTGCTGAAGCTTTCCTATTCCGAGTTGAAGAAATGTGTCTCCCACTAACCACATAGTCTTTGAAATTCCACTGAAGGAGGAGTAATTTTCTGTTCACATACATCTCCAGATTCACAGAATGTATTGTATGGTTCTCTGTGGTACATTAGCTTCTCCGTTTCCAATTCTTCCTCCTTGAATATGGTTTCAGGATTTACAAGCAACTTTTCAATACTGCAAAGGCCATCCCTTTCTGTTAAAGCCAAATCATGTAGCTTGCTTGATAAAGTATGTTTTGCTATGTTCATGTCAAACTTCTTGAATGATAGGATATTTGTCTGAACTCCATAATGGTTAACTGACTCACAAACACCACCATGGAAAACTGGATTCTTTATTGTCATAGGGCTCAGCATAGTGCCATCAAGGTTAGCCGACCCTGTAATAAATGGGGTCTTCATTTCATGGCATTTTTCTGATTTTTCTGCAGGTTTGGTGAAGTCATCTAATGGCAAACTCAGCCATGAACTCATTGATCCACTTACAGAAAGTGTTAGCTTGTAACTGTCAGACCCCAGTTTCGTCACGTTTCCTGCAGGGACTCCCTACCTGGTCCAGCCGACTCCAAGTACTGTGCACCCCGCCGGGGGGGGGGGGGGGGGGGCACACGATTGCGGTGTAGGCCGCCTGCCAGGCCTGTAGTACAGCCTGCCTCGCGCAATGCTAGTGCAGGTGTCAATATGATGGTGGGGGGCGTGGCCTGTGGTCCAGTTGCGTGCTCCCATTGGAGGATGCACGGGAGGTGTGGAGAGGGGGCAGGTCCTACTCCTGCCTTCACTATCTGGCTAAAGCCAGAGGGGGGCGACGACCTGCAGGATGGTGCGCGGAGCAAAGATCCTGGTGCCCTATTTAACCCCTTAACGCATATGGACGTATATATACGTCCTGAAAAGCATGGTCCTTATACGTCCTCCGTTTATATGTAGTGTTGCACTCCTTAGCTATTCTCAGAGGCTGCTTCGGATCCGGTGATCGCGGGTGTGTGCTGTATCGGAGGAGCATGCTCCTCCAATACAGCGTGCCCAGAGGAGAGCGACGGAAGAGAGAAAAAAAAAATCTCTTCCGTCGCTCTGAAACCGCTACTTGACTGCCCCTACAGGCAGTTAAGTATATTACAGTTAAAAATAGAAAATTAATTAAATAAATAAATAAATGGAAAAAGCTAACCCTTGATCTACTGAACCTAGATCTAGGGTTAGGGTCATAAATAGGGTCATAATTAGGGTTAAAGGGGGGTTCGGATGATTACAAGGGTTAGATTAAGGGGTGGGGGTCGATTTAGGGTTAGAGTAAATTTAGAGTTGAGGTAAATTTAGGGTTCGGGTTAAAAAATCACTGTAGAAGAAAATGGTTAGAAAACCCAAAAAACACTAATATTGTTTATTGCCCTATTACGTGAAATAAAACATAGACAAACAAGGAAACATTGATATTACTAAACTCTTGGCAAATAGTAGAAATATATAGGCGGGGTCTTTTTTACCATTTGTAATTGTGTAAAAAAAAAAAATCAGGTCGAAGTTAGAAAAAGTGTTTTTTATGGCATATTTTCATCATATTTTATATTTTTTTTAATAGTAAATGATATCATATGCTGAAAATAATATCAAATGAAAGCCCTATCCGTCCTTTAAAAAATGATATATAATTTGTGTGGGTGGACTGAACACAAAGAAAGAAATTCACAGTTCAGTAAACATTTGACAAAAATAATGGAATTCTGGTCTTCAAGGCACATCAAATGCAGCATAGCATTCGGTCACTAAGGGGTTAAACAGCAAGCACTGTTCACTCAGTGCTTGCTTGTTTTGCCAACCCTGACATTTACCATTTAAATCAGTCTCAAAACATTTAGCTGGAGTCTCCTCAATCACTAGCTTTGGAAGTGGTGAATGTTCACAATTATTCCGCATAATCCGTATATTATTAGTTAATGGGCTGCATTGTCTTGCAATGGTAGGAGCAGGACCTGTGCTATGGCTTTGTTGATTTGTGCTTGCCATTGTAGAAGGACTGTGTGCAGTGGGCGGTTTCTCTGAGAAATCCAGGTCAATGCTTTTAGGAGTTTAAATTTTTTCTTCAGGGAGGTCTTCATCAAAACCCAAAGGCTCAGTTATTGGACAAGAGGGTAATTTCTTGGATTGGACACTTGACAGACAATCATATTTACACATCTCCTCACTAAAACTCAGCCAACTGTCTGGTTCAAACATGAAGTGACCACAAAATTCTGAATGAAAGACTTTTGATCAGCATAACTAAACAGTTTGATAGCCGTATTTAGCAAAACGCACTTCCAGAGTTGTCCTGAAGTGTTCTTCTTCTGAAGGCCCAAGGCTTTCAGCAAGCTGTTAAAAGGATTCATCCTGCCACTGGGAACTGAGCTATTTGGGAGAAAAAAAAACTGGCCCACTATGATTTTAAACCACTAATAATGCAATAATTTGAGATTGAAACGTAATCTCAACATAATCAAAAAGAAATCTTGGTGTTTCCTTCAATCAATAAATTAAAAGTGTATGCATATATGGTTGCTATACTTGAGCTGGATATTAACAAAACAAACTGCAGAGGTAACATTACTTCTTGATCCAGGTTGTAGGTGGTAGAAGATCATATTACTAGACTAGCATGGAAGCTCGCTGTGAAAGCTAGTACTTTATAATTTGAGCAGACATTAACATGGAAATACAATAGCACAAGAAGTGCTATGCATTATATGCCATGCTTTGTAATGGGATGCTGTACTGTACTGTAATCTTGAAGGTTTCACGATCAGTGCCCAATTAATCTGCCATGAGTAGCAAAATGTTACCTACAGTACTTAGTAGGATTCCTATTTGAAGCCAGTGGAAGATTACAGTACTAGAATAGGGCTTTGGAATGTTGAAAATGTTGTTTTATTTCTGCCATTCATCTGCAACTCCCATCACATTCATCCACCAAAATGTACAATATAATGTTTTTTTTTTTGTTTTTCTTTTATATAAAGGATGACTAGAGAAGTATTTCATCCATGGAAGGTGTGCTTGCAATTTGGATGGTTAAACTATTTAATATTAAGTTAGCAGAATTGCAAATATTTTCTCTTTAGATTGTATATTTTCCTCTAAAAATTACTATGTTTTTCAGCTGCTTCCAAGAAGGAAAAAGAGGGGAATAGGGCAACATCAGGATTTCCACAGTGAATACAAAGGAGAAGAGATCGATTCATCTTGTGGCACAAATCTCCATAACAGTGGCCAGAGCTGTTGTGCTAAGATTGACAGAGAACAGGAATGTTGTTTCACTAAACCACCGGAAATAAATCACCTTTACTCACAGCAGAACTCATAGACAAAGGTGAAGTGTAAACAAAACAAATGAAAGGGGGAAAAGGGAGCTGAGAAATTGAAAAGTTCCAAGGAATCCTATCCTATCTAGAACATGGCAAGACCAAAGAGACAAGATTGCCATTACTTCTTATATAGCCCATCACCAAGTTGGCTCACTGTTTTGAACCCATAAAATGTTATGACTCTGTACTTTCCTGTTTGCTTTCATCAGTTCTGTGTTTTGTTTTTTACCAAAATACTTTACAGCTTAAATAAAAACATAATTATTTACTGGTCATTTAAAAATGTTCTTGTAAACATAACTGGGGTAGATTCAATGCACTACTTACCCCCCCCCCCCCTCAAATTCCACCCCCCCCCCCCCCCCCCCGCTAAATACCACATCCCTGACTTTTAAACTACTGTGTGATTTAACTGCAAGTCTGCAACGGGGACCACAAATATCCTGTGCATTAAAGCACTGGCAATGCAGTAAGGGAATAATGGCGTTTAGCAAAAAATCTGTTATTCCCTGTTAAAAATATGCCCTTGGACTGGGAGTGCAATAGCCACCTGCATCCGGCCATCCCAAATAAAATTAAAATCACTTTCCCCCTTTGGCCCCATTAAATAAAAAGGTGGCCTCCTAGTGACGTGGGCTGTGTATTTAGGGGTGATCACCGTATATTGGGTAGCCGAAAACCTATAATTTTTGTACCGTTACGAAAATTTGGTTTCCAAAAGACCCAAACTGCCTATTCAGATCCGAATTGAGGCATACTGAGCAGCCTCATTTTGGATATCCCTTCAATTTGCCTATAATGCCTGAGTCAAATCCAATTTGCCAACAGATCGTCTGTATTTGAGTAGACCCGTAAATTTTGAAGCATAATATTATGTTTGGATATAACTGCCCACTGTACTAAATTTTATTGGAAATATTTGTATGCATACAATCAATATTTTAAAAAAAGAAATGTAGTTCACAACTAATATGTGCCACTTTACCGTTGTTGACAACATTTTCCATGATGTTCAGCCAGAATTATGTCTGGTATGTCTGGCAGAGCATGATGAGAGCTATGCTTTGCTTAAACAAAAGTGCATGCTTGCTTCTTAAATGAATCCCCAGATATTATATATTATTGGGCAGTATAGTATGTATCAGGTGCGTCCAACGCATGGCCCGTTTGGCAGCAAGGTGCGGCCCACATGCCTTTACCGCGCATCTTCTCATTATCCCTACAAATGTATACTTTTGTTTGAATAAAGTTAATTTAAACCTGTTTTGAACTGCTTTTGTATTACTGCTAAGTAAACAAACATTTTTATATGGATTAGCCATTCTTCATCATTAACGGAAAAAAAAAAAAAAAATACTGTGGCCAAACAAACACATTTCTGGATATGGGGCTCACTTCACTTGGACGCCCCTGGTATATATTATGTTATTTTATGTAACAGTGGTATTTTGTAGATCTGTTCTTTACTCCTCGTACAGGACAAATACTTACAATAAAGGAATACACCAGTCACTAGACCATGATGTATACCCTATTAAATGTCCTTGTTTTACAAGAAATCAAACTGTGTATTCAAGCACACAGTGGTACATTTTACAACCAATTTAAAACACTCTACAGTTTCTAGACATTCATCAGTGTGGTCAGTCACTATCACAATTACTAATCATGTTCAATGATAAGGGTCACAAACCAATCACAGACAGTGATAGAGAGATGCTACTGAGAGGTCGAGAATTTCACTGGATGTGCAAACTGGACAAGAATGAAGATAGGGATTCGTTATGTTTCAGGTCTTAATAAAGGGTTGACTTTAGATAATGTGCCTTTGTTTTAGATCTCTTTAAGTTTAACTTATAGCCATTATATATATTGGTTTCTTCTTTTTGTGGTTCTTACATTTTTTGAGGTGATTATATTGTGCTATAATATATTTATTAAATATAAGCAGTTTGACCAGCAGTGGAGGAGCATTTTCTCCCTCACTATTGGCTGTCTGCAGCATGAGTGATGTGCATGTGCGCACATATCAGTGACAGAGAGGGCCACTTGCCAGAGAGCTAAATAACTTTTGAATGGTGCACAATTGATGCACCATTCAGTGTACAGTTTTAATGAGGGAGAAGACATCTTCTGCCTCATTAATAAATCATTTCAGGGTTTAGTCTCTCTTTAAATGAGACAAAACATTGGTTTGGGAAGACACAAGTAATTAATTATATTTAACATGAGATGTCATAGTTATTTATGTATTTATCTGTACTATGTATATGTATATTTTTATGGATGTGCCACTATAACTCTTATCACCATTTACTGAGCAATAATGGGGTAGATTCAATGCCCCCCATGAACTAAAAAAATGGTGTTAGTGTTAAATTAACAGGCATTGATTATTCAGTGAACAGTGATTCAATAACAGCCAATATACATGACTATGTTAATGAATCATTATTATTTTTTATCCATTCATTTTACACAAAGAATACCATGATTTAAATGGGCATCGGCTGCTTAACAAAGCGAAAATAGGGAACACAAACTGTGCTCCCTACAGCAATGAAAAAGTTAACCTGTAAAATAAAAGGTTGGGGTCACAGGGGCTCCCCCAACATTCCCTGCCCCTACACCACCGAAATATTTAATCATTGGCCCCCCTTCGTCGGCCCTTAATAATAAATATGTAGGCCCCCTGGGGTCACGGTCCCATGACCATAGCTCCAATATAAAAAAGATAAATTAAATGATAGACACCCCCGAGGTCTTGGGGATGGCAATATGCTCCAAGCCCAGAATGTCCCCAATCCCCCTGCCACCTCCTTTGTGCCAGAGGCTGGTCTAATGCCTCTAGCAAATAAATAAAATCAATTAAATCATTTAATCCCTACCTACTCCCATCACCACTACCTTGCCCAGGAGTGCAATCAAAAATACCCCATATCTGAAAAAAACCCAATACAATAAAAGGGTAAACAAGAGGAGGTGGTCAAGGAAATTAGAGTCATGCATTGTATCCTAACACTAAACACTCCCTTAAAAGCCAGCCTTGGAAATAATTTTATGCCTGCCCCATAGCATTGCATCATTATACGAGCCTCATAGCATAACATCAGTATTTTCTTGTTCATAAAAGTGAAATCCATGCATTCTAAAGCACATTTGAGGAGTATATAATTTATAGATAAGACAGATATGAAATACATAGTGCTCTAGATTGTACATTTGCAAGCAGGGATCGGTACCTGATGTATCAGTCTGTCTCTGTTCGTCTATCATAGTATGTAGTTATACTATATTATTCTATATAAATAAATGTAAATGTAATACAATTAACAGGGCCGATCCTAGGGTCACGGGCGCCTGGGTCAGGTTTTCTTTTGGCGCCTAAAGGTGGGCGTGGTTATATTATGAACTCCTCCCCTTTAGACGTGTCTGTTCCAGACGCCCATTAGAGCACAAACTTTATTTTGATGTAAAGGACAAACACAAAATTTTATTTTAAATAAAGATATATATTTTGCCATAATACTGTGAAGTGGTTTTTATTTATTTCTATGATGCTAAGCCAGCAACATGGGAGAGTTTTTGCTGGCTAGCAGAATGAGTTTTTACTACCGTTCCCATGATGTCCAACCAGCCAAAGTCTGGCTGAGCATCACTGGAAAAGAAGTACACAAGGAGCGATAAATAATATTCCACCATGCCAGTCACTCACGTGTCTCTCTCTCCCCATGCCCCCATGTCTTTCTCTCTCTTTCCCCATACCCTCATGTCTGTCTGTCTCTCTCTCTCCCCATACCCACGTCTCTCTCTCTCTCTCTCTCTCTCTCTCTCTCTTCACCAATACCCAATGTCTGTCTCTCTCTCCACTCATACCCAATGTCTGTCTCTCTTTCTCTCTACAATCATACCCAATGTGTGTGTGTGTCTCTCTCTCCACTCATACCTAATGTGTGTCTCTCTCTAACTTCCTATACCCACATGTCTGTCTCTCTCTTTCCATACCCACATGTCTTTCTCTCTCTTTCCCCCTACCCTCATGTCTGTCTGTCTCTCTCTCTCCCCATACCCACGTCTCTCTCTCTCTCCCCACTCATACCCAATGTCTGTCTCTTTCTCTCTCCCCACTCATACCCAATGTCTCTCTCTCTCCACCAATACCCAATATCTGTCTCTCTCCACTCATACACGAAGTCTGTCTCTCTTTCTCTCTACAATCATACCCAATGTGTGTGTGTGTCTCTCTCTCTCCACTCAAACCCAATGTGTGTGTCTCTCTCTCTCTCGCTCTCTCTCTCTATCCACTCATACCTAATGTCTGTCTCTCTCCCTCCCTTCCTGCCCCCCATGTTTGTCTCTCTCTCTGTCTCCACTCCTGCCCCAAATCAGGGCACAACGAGCGCGAACCAACTTAAATCTACGTATTCAGCGTAGATAACTCTCGTGAGTCTGTTTTATACATTGCCGATTGCACCAGTGTGCGCCGTGTTTATACATGCCCCCCAATGTGTATATGTGATTGTGTATGCATGCACATACATAATTAAATACAGTCACATAATCACACAGTCATATTCAAGTACGCAGTTACATAGACACACATATATACAGTCACACACGCAGTCAGTCACATACACACAAACACACATATACAATCACATACATACACATAAATGTACAGTCACACATGCAGTCAGTCACATACACATACATACAGCCAGAAACACACATATACAGTCACACATGCAGTCAGTCAGATTCACATACCTACACACACACACAGAAATGATGTCGCCCTCCCTGCTTAATTGCCTTTATGTGCAGGGAGGAGGACGTTCTCGATGGCAGGGCCACCACCAGGAATGTCAGGGCCCCTTATTGAAGAAATTTTGGTTGGGAGCAGTTGGTCAATATGCCAGTATTTTTCCCCTCAATATGCCATTTAATATGCCAGTATTTTCCCCCTCAATATGCCATTTAATATGCCGGTATTTTGCCCCTCAATATGCCATTTAATATGCCAGTATTTTCCCCCTCAATATGCCATTCTTTTGCCAATAATATGCCAGTATTTTGCCCCTCAATATGCCAGGAATTTGCCAATTAATATGCCAGTATTTTGCCCCTCAATATGCCAGGATTTTGCCACTCAATATGCCAGGATTTAGCCATTTAATATGCCAGGATTCTGCCACTCAATATGCCAGGATTTAGCCATTTAATATGCCAGGATTCTGCCCCTCAATATGCCAGGATTTAGCCCCTCAATATGCCAATTAAAATGCCAGAATTTTGCCCCTCAAAATGCCAGGATTTAGCCCCTCAATATGCCAATTAAAATGCCAGGATTTTGCCAATTAATATGCCAGGATTATCCCAATTAATATGTCAGGATTATGTTAATTAATATGCCAGGGTTATGCCAATTAATATGCCAGGATTATGCCAATTAATATGCCAGGATTTTGTCACTCAATATGTCAGGATTATGCCAATTAATATGTCAGGATTTTGCCAATTAATATGTCATGGTTATGCCAATTAATATGTCAGGGTTATGCCAATTAATATGCCAGGATTTTGCCAATTAATATGCCAGGATTATGCCAATTAATATGCCAGGGTTATGCCAATTAATATGCCAGGGTTATGCCAATTAATATGTCAGGGTTATGCCAATTAATATGTCAGGGTTATGCTAATTAATATGCCAGGAATTTGCCAATTAATATGTCAGGGTTATGCCAATTAATATGTCAGGGTTATGCCAATTAATATGTCAGGGTTATGCTAATTATATGCCAGGAATTTGCTAATTAATATGCCAGGAATTTGCCAATTAATATGTCAGGGTTATGCCAATTAATATGTCAGGGTTATGCCAATTAATATGTCAGGGTTATGCTAATTATATGTCAGGAATTTGCTAATTAATATGCCAGGAATTTGCCAATTAATATGTCAGGGTTATGCCAATTAATATGTCAGGGTTATGCCAATTAATATGCCAGAAATTTGCCAATTAATATGTCAGGGTTATGCCAATTAATATGCCAGGAATTTGCCAATTAATATGTCAAGGTTATGCCAATTAATATGTCAGGGTTATGCCAATTAATATGCCAGTCACGCTCTGTGATTCAGGCACCTCTCATCCCGTGCCAATGAGTAATAAGTATATATAATATAAGCAATGAGCAGTATAAATACATAAATGATTTATATATGATGCCGATAAGCAGTAACTTTATATACAAGACTTTATACCAATACAAATATCTGAATGATATGTATGATGCCACCAAAGTAATTGCATAATTTAAATGCTCATATCAACTTTGCATAAGGTGACAATGAGCAGTAAATACATAAACTTTGTATATATGATGCCAAGTAGCAGTAAATGCATAAACTTTGTATATCATATCAATAAGCAATAAATATATAAACTTTGTATATTATGCCAATAAGCTGTAAGTGCATAAACTTGCTATACCATGCAATGAGCAGTAAAAGCATACACTTGGTATATCATGCCAATGAGCAGTAAAAGCATAAACTTGATATAGGATTCTAATGAGCAGTAAATACATAAATTTGGTATCTCATTATCCTAGCAACCAGATTTGCCCTCAGAACTTACCCCAACACCCATATTTGCACTCAGGACTTGCTTCAGTACTCAGATTTTCACTCAGAACTTGCTGCAGCACCCAGATTTGGACTCACAGTACTTATCTCAGCACCCAGATATGCTCTCAGAAATTGCCCCAGCACCAGGATTTGCTCTCACAACTTGCCCAAGCAGTTCGATTTGCACTCAGGGCATACCCCAACACCCAGATTTGCACTCAGAACCTGCTGCAGCTCTCAGATTTTAACTCAGGACTTTCTGCAGCACCAAAATTTGCACTCAGGACTTGCCCCAGCACCCAGATATGTACTCAGAACTTGCCCCAGCACCCAGATATGTACTCAGAACTTGCCCCAGCACCCAGATTTGCACCCAGGACTTGGCCCAGCACCCAGATTTGCACTCAGGACTTGCCCCAGTACCCAGATTTGCACTCAGGACATGCCCCAGCACCCAGATTTGCACTCACAGAACTTACCCCACCACCCAGATATGCACTCAGGACTTACCTCAGCACCAAGATTTCCACCCATGATTTGCCCAAGCAGCTCGATTTGCATTCAGGAATAACCCTAACACCCAGATTGTGTTGTCCCTCCACAGACCCCAAAATGGAGACTCACTGATCCTGTGCCTGTCCCTGAAATATATAACTAGGTACCTTCAAATTTAGTGTTTCCGGATCTCCCTGCATTCAGGGCCTATGCAAGGATTTTCATCTATACAGGCGAAGGTGCATTTTGGTGCCCCCCTCCTCTGACCTGCCACGCCTCCCACACCACCAACCCTCCATACATTTTATGTATATAAAAGTATAATGTATAGTGTGGAAAATAAATACATCTAAATATTCAGCTCACATGCTCTAAATTTGTCACACATTGACACCCTAACACACATTGAAACCCTTAAACACAAAGACACCCTTGCAGTCACACACAGAGACACACTTACCACTTACACACCCACCCTTACACAGACACAGTGACACACACCCTTACACAGACACAGTGAAACACTTACACACACACACCCTTACACAGACACAGTGACACACTTACACACACACACACACACTCTTACACAGACACAGTGACACACTTACACACACACCCTTACACAGAAAGTGACACACTTACACACACCCTTACCACTTACACACACACAGTGACACCAATACACACATAAACTGAGACACCCTATTTTGCCCCTCAAAATGCCATTTAATGTGCCAGTATTTTGCCCCTCAATATGCCATTTAATATGCCAGTATTTTGCCCCTCAATATGCCATTCTTTTGCCATTTAATATGCCAGTATTTTGCCCCTCAATATGCCATTTAATATGCCAGTATTTTGCCCCTCAATATGCCATTTAATATGCCAGCATATTGCCCCTCAATTGCCATTTAATATGCCAGGATTTTGCCCCCCCTCCAATATTCCATTTAATATGCCAGGATTTTGCCCCTCCAATATGCCATGATTTTGCCCTTCAGTATGCCAATATTTTGCCCCTCAATACGCCATTTAATATGTCAGGATTTCTCCCCTTAATATGCCAGGATTGTGCCCCTCAATATGCCAGGATTTAGCCATTTAATATGCCAGGATTTTGCCCCTCAGTATTTTTTTTTTAATCAAACTTTATTAAAGCCGCGCAGCTGGAGGGGAGTGCACAATGCTTCCCTCACAGCCGCGGACTGGCTAAACCCCCTGATGGTGGGCCTGGGGATGCAGGAAATTTGAATTTTCCCGCCCCCCCTCCCCCCTTGTGGCGCCCTAAGGCGGCCGCCTGTGCTGCCTTACGGTACCGCCGGCCCTGCCTGCATTCACATCCACCCCTGGCATCACAGTTAATGTGATTTTGTTTGTGAACCACATCAATTCTTCCAGCTGATACTGATATTATGCTGGTTGAGGATATTGCTGTTCAAACAAATATATACTATAGTATCTGGCAGCTAATCCTAGTCAGGCACAAGATCTGATGCCCCACTAACCCCCTGAAGATAAAAAAAAACTCTAGCAATGGGTGTTGTGAGAAAACCCACATTACATTCCTACAGGAAAACACACAACATTTTTTACAGCTATCATGGCTAGACAAAGATATGAATAGCTGTTGCTCTTTCTTTCTTTTTCTAAAAATAATCTGTGTGTCTCTCCCTCCAAAAAATACCCTCAATATCAGGGGCGTATCGTGCCCCTGAGTGACAGGCGTGCTGCCAGCCCGGAGCACGCCTGTCACTTGGAGGCACGACATCTTTCGTGTATATTTCCATGGGTTTGTGTGCTGAGAACAACCAGCACACAGCCAGCACAAAAACCACCGGAAATACCCGAGAGACGTCTGTTACATCCGAAAGACGTCGATGCGCTAAATTCGGCAACAGAGTTACTCACTCTGTTGCCAATTCAACAAGCACGAAAAGTATACGAATTCAATGCAGCGTTGTCTTTCTGATGTATTTCTGGGGTTTGTGTGCTCTCTGCTCGAAGCACACTAACCCCAGAAATACAAGCACGAGTGCTCCGTGTTAGGTGTGCGGCAATCTGTACAAGGTCAGACCCCTGTTCACATATCTGTCACAGAAGTTTTATGTCCCAGGAAAAAACATCCTCATTGATGAATCTCTTATGAGATTCAAGGGGAGGCTGCTTTTTAAATACCATATCCCATCCAAGCATTCATGCTATAGAATAACATTTCAGAAGCTCTGCAAGAGCAGCTCAGGCTACACCTTCTTCTTTAGAATCTCTCAGGGGAAGGACTCTTGCCTACATCCTCTAGGGTGCCTTGATTCAGTTGATACAAATAGAAACATAGTGTAAGACCTCCTCCTCTCCGTACTGAACAAATGCTACCACTTATATGTATATATTATATATATATATATATATTAATATATAGGCATAGGCCTATTAAAAAAATTATACTGCCCGGAGACTGTACGTTGTGATACTATAAAGAAAAATTGTAAGGTTTTTCCCAAGCAGCATCTACACCCAAGACACAGTCATAGAACAACAACAGCTTTGCGTCACCAGGAGCTACTTGCCATCAGATTTGCTGACAACCACACATGATGAAAGTGTGTCATTACGTGTCAAAGGGAAAACTGCAGATATCAGAAAACCATGCTACAGAGTGCAATATATGGCTTCTATGCCTAAGGCAGCAAATTTCGGGGGCGCCCCCTGAGCACTGAAAACAAACCTAAGAAAAAAACACATGGGCAGCAGATTGCGATGATCGGGCTGCCCGTGCGTTTTTTTTTTCTTAGGGTGGGGCGGATTGATGACAGGTCACATGACCCGACGCTCACCGGGTCACATGACCTATCCACTCTCACCGCTGGGAACTGAACAGGCAGCATGTTAGGACACTATGCTGCCTGCCACTAGCCACCAGGGATCAGGGTAAGTCCTGTGGTGAGGGCGCATGTGATGGGGCATGAAATGGGGTTGATGCAGGCATGTAATGGGGTGATGGGGTTAATAGAGGCATGTAATGGGGGTGATGGGGTTAATGGAGGCATGTAATGGGGGTGATGGGGTTAATGGAGGCATGTGATGGGGTTAATGGAGGCATGTAATGGGGTGATGGGGTTAATGGAAGCATGTAATAGGGTGATGGGGTTAATGGATGCATATAATGTGGGCGATGATGTTAATGGAGGCATATAATGGGAGTGATGGGGTTAAGGGAGGCATGTAATGGGGGTGATGGGGTTAATGGAGGCATGTAATGGGGGTGATGGGGCATGTAATGGGGGTGATGGAGGCATGTAATGAGGGTGATGGGGTTAATGGAGGCAAATAATGGGGTGATAGGGCATGTGATGGAGCAATAGAGGTTTGTGATGGGGGCAATGGAGGCATGTAATGGAGGTGATGGAGGCATGTAATGGGGGTGATGGAGGCATGTAATGGGGGTGATGGGGGCATGTAATGGGGTGATGGGGGCATGTAATGGGGAGGCATGTAATGGGGCCATATTAGAGGAGCGTGTGGGTGCCCCTTGCAAAATTGCGCCCTAGGCCGGCGCCTACTACGCATATAGGAGGCGCTGGCCCAGCCAGTAGTTTTTACTAAGCATTAACTAATTGAACTGAGGTACTTGCCAGTAGTCATGTCATAGTCATTTATGTGCTGATGCTGAGGATCCAAAAAAGCTGGTATTAGCTGTGTAAAATCAACACTTACATTTTTGCTGTGCTTTTAGTGTTTTAGTAAAATGACTGGTTATTAAAAAATACCTGTGTGCTTAGTACACAGTAGCATATAAAGTAAACCAATAGTGTGTCTAATAAAAGGTTTCAACTGAATCTTATGGATATGTCATGATGAATGTTTAACTGGTTGTACAGAAACAAGAATTCCATTTCCAGGTAGTAAAAGTACAGTTTGTACCACCATTAAATTCCAAAATAAATGGATTAATTTATCGCTTACCATTTTAATGGCAATATTACAATACATGCAGTATATTTATGCAGGGGTATTTTAAATGCATTCTATTTTTTGTTTTATTTTTAACTTTTAATTTTTATTTCATTCAGCATATTAGAGGCGGTTTCAATTTTTTTTATTTTTGTCTTTTTGTTGTTTATTTCTTTTTCTTTAGTGTGGTGTAGACCCTGAAACATTGTTTCCTTGTAAGGGTTAATAACTTCCCTTTTAATGAGGTGAAATCAATTTTTTTGTGTGTTTTGTACAACTGAATTATATATAGTACAGAGAGACATCCTGTGCTGGGCTGCACAATGTCAAATTCATAGATGTCTGAGTTTACACAAACCCGTTTAAAGACAAAAGCATTCCTCTTCACATCCTTTAGAGGGCGTGAGTGTAGGTCTTGTATGGGGATTGTTGTAGGCTAGGATCTTCTTGCAAACCATGTAAATTGAAGTTACGCTTACATTGTAATTAGTTTGAGGAGGATTAAGTCATATGCTAATTATTTACATAATACATAACTCAGGCTCAGGCGTTTGCAGTTACCAGGTTTGGAAACAAAAAGAATTATGTATTAAAAACAATGCTGGGGCAAAGTTTTCTAGGTGAAGCAGTAATATCCCTGCTCCACATTTAGCACATTGGGGTTAGGTATAAATGACTCACCTATAACAGTGACAGGAAGTAAAAAAAAATAGTGCACTCAACAGTACCATATTTGCAAATGTAACCCCCGTTTTTTTATTTTTTACATCCTAACACTTTTATGGTACTTTTACATTATCCCTAGATCCTAAATGTGGAGCAGGAATGTTTCTGTTAATTGCTCTGCCACTTTGCAGAAACATTTCTGTACCTTTTTCTTCTAACAGGAATTAGAGCTAATGCCAGACTTCTATCAGAAGTAAGTGTGATACAATGGGGGGACAGCAACTAGGTTTGTCACCCAGCTGGTATTTTATGGCATGAGGCCATTGTTTAATCTAGGGAGGCAATAACATGGCTGGTATTTTTATTTATTTTTTGTAGAAAAAGATGGCAACTAGTGTTGAGCGAACCCGAACCGCACTGTTCGGGTTCGTACCGAACATTACGGTGTTCGGACCCCGCACCCGAACACGGACATTTCACTGTATGTCCGTGTTGGAGTTGGGGCTTCGGCTATAAACCGAAAGTCTATAAAAGACATTCAGTTTATAGACTTTTGGTTTATAGAATAGCAATAGCATTACATGTATTCTATAAACCGAAAGTCTATAAACCGAAAGACATTCAGTTTATAGACTTAAGTTTTATAGAATATATGTAATGCTATTGCTATTCTATAAAAAGAAAGTCTATAAACAGAATGTCTTTCGGTTTATAGACTTTCGGTTTATAGAATACATGTAATGCTATTGCTATTCTATAAACTGAAAGTCTATAAACCGAACGTCTTTCGGTTTATAGACTTTCGGCTTATGGAATACATGTAATTCTATTAGCTTTCTATAAACCGAAATAGAGTCCCCATTCATAAAAAAATTCTTATGAATGGGGACTCTATTTCGGTTTATAGAAAGCCAATAGTATTACATGTATTCCATAAGCCGAACCTCGGGTCCCCATTGACTCAAGTTCGACCCCGAACCGGGACTTTTTTCTGAAGTTCGGCCGAACCAGCCGAACCCGAACATCCAGGTGTCCGCTCCACATCCAGGTGTCCGCTCCACATCCAGGTGTCCGCTCCACATCCAGGTGTCCGCTCCACATCCAGGTGTCCGCTCCACATCCAGGTGTCCGCTCTACACTAATGGCTGCCCTTATTCAGATATTTTATTGAAGATTTCTCAAAGATGGCAACCCTAGCCCTATATTGTGCTATTTCTGTGTGCGCCACCTCTAGACATAAATGCCATTGCCTCTGAATTTAATGTTATACACAGTTATAAATAACTCCCGAGACTTCTTATAACACCTAAATAAAATGCTTACCACTGTAAGTACACAGACCTTAATGAATTTTCTTCAGCAACCGTGAACTTTTTACAAATGGAGACTGAAAAAGCCAAAATAATTAACACATAACAAACCTAACATTTTGAAAATGCATTATTCACTCCCTAAGCACTGATTTAAATTTCACACAATACTCTATTCTTGAGTGAGACTGAGATGTTAATATATGTGTAAATTTAAACACTGTTTTTTTGTTTATAGTCTTCTGCCTTCACAATGAGTCTCTCAATGAGAACAATGCATAGTAGGGAATGGCTTGGTGTGTTGGGAAGGTGTGGAGGTACAATCTCAAACTGTGAAGGACAAAAGGCTGTTTAAAGAACTGCAAAAATTAGCAGGGGTAATCCAGTGGAACAGCATGTTCAGGACTGATACAGATATAATGTCAAATATTAATTGTAGTTTTAATGGTTATGTACATTAAAATTAGATTTTGTTTTTGTATTCATGCTAGAGCACTTCTGAGGAAAGAAAGAAACTGGCTCCTTCCAGTTCTATGACATACGCACCCAACCCTGTCTAGCAGGCTTCTGTGCAGTCATTACGGATGGGCTGATGCAAGCGTTCTGTGCTAAACCCTGCATCAGAGAGAGAATAGGTTTGGAGCATGTACATGCACGCATTGTAATGCTTTCCTCTACTGTCACCTGGTTTATTCACTAACTCTATGATAGATGGACAGTCTGTCTGAATTGCTGCACAGATCTCTGAAAGGCTGGGCAGTGAAACAGATTTTCATTTATCTTAAGAAAAGAGGTGTTTGTGGCCCCTCTAATTATTATTTGGCCTCTCTATTTTTTATTATTATTTTTATTGTACTTTCACAAAAGGGGCAAGTTGGTCTACATGCACTTACTAGATAAGGGTCAGTGGGAGACTGCCTGGGAATGT
The DNA here is from genome assembly GCA_036172795.1 of Pelodytes ibericus. Taxonomy (NCBI): domain Eukaryota; kingdom Metazoa; phylum Chordata; class Amphibia; order Anura; family Pelodytidae; genus Pelodytes; species Pelodytes ibericus. The sequence continues at coordinate 117,279,033 of CM069863.1, forward strand.
GTGTCTTAGTCACCTGAGACACTACATGCACTGAGAACAGAAAAGGCTGAGTGAACGGTTAGTGAACGGTCCTATAAGGAAAGGAGACCTCTCAAATAAATTGGACTTATATTTTCACAGCTTTGTTGTCTCTTTATTGGGGAAGGAGCCTTATCATGGGTAAATTGAAGACTATAAAATGCAAAATCCAGGATTGATTCACCAAACAATACAGATGCCAAGATCTCAGTCAGTTAAATTAAAATAGTTATTTAATTGTATAGTTGACAGTGACAAACTTAAAATCCCCTGTAGTGAGAAAGCCTTACGTGTTTTGCGTCTCAATGTGGTGCTTAGTCATACTCTGAGCCTATGACTTAGCACCACATTGAGGCGTGAACAACGTATGGCTGTCTTACTACAGGGGATTTTTTACTTCTCACTGCCGGCCAGGGCCGGACTGGGAGAAAAATTCGGCCCGGGCATTTTTTTATCACAGCGGCCCACTAAGAAGGGGGCGTGGCAGAGGAGGTGTGTTTTGTCATCACCAATGACAAACACGCTCCCTCTCAAAGTGAGCATATTGGTTCAATGCTCTTCCAGGGCAGACCATGCGCAGAGCTCTGCTGAAGATTTCTAGCATGAGAAAAAAGCCCTGTTCTGCACAGTGCAAGCAAATTTAATAACATGCTTGCACTGTGTTTCCTTGCAACTTGTCTCTGGTGTCTCTATAAATGGATACCAGGAGACAAAAATGCCAGGAAAGAGTATTGAGCATGTGTTCGGAGCCGGCTTGTGGGATTGCGTGTGTGTAGAGTGAGCTGATTGTTGTGTGGTATTGTGTAATAAGGTCGGTTTTAGTTGTGTTATGGGGATATAGCAAGTGTGTGCATACAGGCTATAGTGTGTGTGTGTGTGTGTGTGTGTGTATATATAGATGTAGCGTGTGTTTAGGGGTGTAGTATGTGTTTTCTTACAAGGAATCTAGTGTGTGTATATATACCTATATATATGAGTCTAGTGTGTGTTTGAAGGACCCAGAATGTGTATAGGAGATCTAGTGAGTGTGTGTTTATAACGGTTTCAGAGTGTATATAGGGATCTAGTGTGTGTATGTGTGTAGGTGATCCAGAGTTGGGTAAGGGATCTAGTGTGTGTCTGGAATGTAATGTGTTTAGGGGTGCAGTATGTGTGTGAGGGGTGCTGTGTGTGTGTTTATATATATATATATATATATATATATGGAAGTATTGTGTATGTCTGTTGTGCAGTGTGTTGGGGGGTTCTTTGTGTATGTGAGGGGTGCAGTATGTGTGTGAGGGGGGCGGTGTGATGAGGGGGGCGGTGTGTGAGGGGTGCTGTGTGTGAGAGTGCAAGAGTGCTGTCTATGATATGTGTGAGAGTGCTGTGTGTGAGAGTGCTGTGTGTGAGAATGCTATGTGTGAGAGTGCTATGTGTGTGTGATGGGTTTGAGAGTGCTGTGTGTGATGGGTGTGAGAGTGCTGTGTGTGATGGGTGTGAGAGTGATGGGTGTGAGAATGCTGTGTGTGATGGGTGTGAGAGTGCTGTGTGTGAGAATGCTGTGTGTGATGGGTGTGAGTGCTGGGTGTGAGAGTGCTGTGTGTTTGAGAGTGCTGTGTGTGTGAGAGTGCTGTGTGTGAGAATGCTGTGTGTGATGTGTGAGAGTGCTGTGTGTGAGAGTGCTGTGTGTGATGGGTGTGAGAGTGCTGTATGTGTGAGAGTGCTGTGTGTGATGGGTGTGAGAGCTCTGTGTGTGATGGGTGTGAGAGTGCTGTGTGTGATGGGTGTGAGAGTGCTGTGTGTGATGGGTGTGAGAATGCTGTGTGTGATGGGTGTGAGAGTGCTGTGTGTGTGAGAGTGCTGTGTGTGAGAATGCTGTGTGTGATGGGTGTGAGTGCTGGGTGTGAGAGTGCTGTGTGTGTGACAGTGCTGTGTGTGATGGGTGTGAGAGTGCTGTGTGTGATGGGTGTGAGAGTGCTGTATATATGTTAGAATGGATTGTGTGTGTAGGGGGGGGTAAATAAACAAATAAAATAACAGGCATTATGTTCGGGGGGGGGGGGGGGGGGGGGACATAATGCCTGTTATTTTATTTGTTTATTTACCCCCCCCCCCTACACACACACACACAATCCATTCTAACATTTATACAGCACTCTCACACCCATCACACACAGCACTCTCACACCCATCACTCCCTTCTTACCTTTAGCCTGGGAGGGGGGGACCGGCACGCTGGTACCTGGGACTGGCGGTGTTCCCTGGTGGTCCTCGTGGTGAGTGAACTCTAGCCTGCGGACTAGAGTTCACTCTCGTGAGATCCGGTCGTTGCCATGGCAATGCTCTGGATCTCGCGAGAGGAACCCGGTGGAGCTGCAAGTTAGAGCTCCGCCGGGTCCTCTCTCCAGGCTGTCTCCCTCCCTCTCTCCCCGCCGACAGCATGTGGGCCGGTGAGGGAGATCTTTGATGTCCTCACCGGCCCTTCATGGAAAACAGCGGGGCCGGCGCTCGGATAGAGCCGGCCCTGAATAGACCGGCAGGGGAGATCCTGGGACCCAGAGGCCACTGCTGGGACCTCCCCTGCCGGCCTCGGCCCATGGCCACCGTGGCCCACTGGGCATTTGCCCGGTGTGCCCAATGGCCAGTCCGGGCCTGCTGCCGGCTATAGTGAGAGGACAGGGCCATGTTAGGGGTGTCACTCACTTTTCTGACAGAAGTCAACTTATACCCTGCTTCAAACATGCCGTGGTGCACAGACGTTATTTCACTCCTCCATAGGAGATGCCTTTTTTTGTTTGGTTCCTTTTTATACCTCACCTTGGACTACACCCCACCTCCTTTGGAAATTCAAACAGGGCCATTTGAGCATCAGTAAGGGAGGTAGAAGTAGTAGGCTGTTTTAACTTTTGTTGACTGCATCTATAATAATATTCAGCCATCCATATTGCTAGCTGAACTTCATGGGCATTGTAGTTATAGACTGGGACTACACTACACACTAAGTTTTGATGTTGTTGACTGCAGCTCCCATACCATCAGCCATTACTGGCTGAACTCCTCATCCCTTAACCCCACCATTTCAGGGGGTTCCCACACCAGTGAAAATATTTAGGCACTCCCAGCCCCTTGGAATCTTCCAAGCGCTGTAGAAAGCCCAATTTAGCCATATGGAACTCAGCACATGGCTTTGTGTACATAGTACACAACAGGCAATACGTACAATGGTGTTTCTGTTTTCTGGTGTTTTCTAATTAATGTCTGCCTGTATGATAACCGCCATAAAAAGCCATAATGTGCCTGTTGCCGCAAAACAGAAAGGTTGCAAAACTGTGCAATGTTTAGATCTCTTTACTGCATTACAAATCTCAACCAATTCTAAAACATAGTTGTAAAGTAAGAATAAAAAGCTGTATATTGAATAATAAATTTGTAGTTTATTATTGGATTCCGTTGTGGGGACTGTGCAAGCCACTCTACGACTCAAGTGGAATTATTGTTATGTTCATGGAGTCAGTTTGAGATAATGGGCTGTATTGAATGAGACAAAGCACAAGTGTACCAAAATAACAGGCAAAAGTTGTTCAATGACCTCTGGAAAATGGACAATCAACGCACACATTATACAAACACATGCAAACAGTCTATAAAAAAGACAACTATCCTAAACCCTTCCCTAAGATGAGGGGATCTGGACCACTGATGCCTACACACCATTATTATCACATTCTGGCCCACCATTGCAGCATTCAAACTGTTTTGGCACTTACACTTATGTCATCGTCATGCAAAGAGCACTAATGCTAAATAACATCAATAATGACCATGATGGGGGTTTAAGTGAAGCAGCAGTGGAATCATTTGTTTGTTTAAAAAAAAAACAACATATATAAAAAAATGGGATTTTCCATTTCAAGCTTGGAGTATACAACTTTTGTTGTGTGTTGTGTACTTGTCACCTGTGAGAGGGTCAGCTGGAGTGGCAGTGGAGAAGGAGGATGGGCTAAGCAGAGTTTAGAATATCAGATATTTGAGAGAGGTTGTAGTTCAACATGATGAATGAAATGTTCCAGAACCTCTGTGGTTTTTCTTTAGGAGGCATTTTCCTTTGCATCCTATCTTAGATTCTGAAAAAAATCAATTAGTCAGAATAGGTGACTGACCCAATTAGTCTGTGGGTTGGCAGTAATGGTTGTCAACAGGAGTGAAGAGCATCCTGAAACCAGGTGAGACAGTGGTCTACATGTTGGGGCCAAGCTGGGTTGTTGAGATATCTATCTAAAAAGATGGATAGTACGGGCCAAGGTGGATATGGCGAGCCAGGGAATTGAAATCCCTGTGAGTGGCTTTCTCATAGGAATTTTAAGTCTACCCACTGTTGTCATATAGGGGAGGCATAGGGCACATATGTGTATGAGTTTTTGTTGGTGGCACAGGTTCCAGAGGGTTCCAGAGGCAAAGTATCTAAGATGCTGTTGGGAATAGGTGGAGGTGATATTTCCTTCTACTTGAGTTAATTTCCTCCTGCTTGAGAATAATTTATCCATGTGACACTGTCATACTGTCTTTTTCGATCGGCTTCAAGCTGCCTTAGTGACAATGGATGGTGAGGGCACTGTCACACTTGCATGGAAATTACTGATCTGGTCGTTTAACATGAGAGGGTCACATATAGAGTTTGTATCACAGGGTTGTCAAACTGCAGCCCTCCAGCAGCTAGAGACAAAGTATTATGGGAGATAGGGGCCAGAGGTGGAGGACTGCAATTTCCAACCCCTGTCTTATTATATATGTGTTATCTGTCCACTCCTAGTGAGGCAAAAATCAGGCATTACTAGACAAGAAGGGAAATCTCTGCAAGTTATCTATCTTTCTCCATTAGCTATTAACTTTTTTTTTTTACATGTCGGTTCACTTATAGTGAATGGTCATCCCTGGGCCAGGGTATTAGGAACTGTCAGTAAGGATCAGAAAAAAGGTATATGCATATTGTGATATTTATATTTACATTGTAGCTATTTGTCCACAGTAACCCTTTCAGATGTCTGTAGTCTACACTGCCGTGTATGTTTCTGATGGAGAAGTACACACCTGGCACAGGAAGGATGTTGGGATGAAGATAGTCAGCAACAGTCTTTCAATATGCTATAGCAATTTTGGTGATCACATACCTACTGTATCTTTATCTGCATGTTCTTAGTTAAAAGGAAAGGAATATGGAATGCCTTGGTCCATCCACTTTTAGTTTGGTTGCGCATTCAGAGATTCAGTTCTGTACACCATTATGACAAATAGTGAGTAATTTGAGTATTTGTGCCCTTTCTGTCAACAAATATGTCAGAATATGATATTGTTCACTTCAGAAAAGTACAAGAAAGAAGGGAAAATAGACCTTTGCAACTGGTTTATGAAGAATAACAAAACAATAATGGCAAACAATGTTCCAAAATTATTTATGTTTAAAGTATACATGATATACTACTTACCCTACCACCTCATAGTTACATAGCTCTATCTCTCTCAACTCACCCCATTGACATACCAACCTTTGCTCATCTACCATGTTCACATATCTTTTGTTCAATGACATACCTTCCCCTACTGTAATGTACTCTTTTTTTCAGATTCCTCACCACAACTAGATCACCAAGTACAGACCAGATCGGGCCACTGCATACATATTAGCTAACATTCAACCCACAGCCGGCCATACTATGCAGATGCCAGCTATTCAGTACTATGGGAGTACACATATGTGAATGTAAAACACAAAGTGTAGACTGCTGCGCCTGTATGTAAACGGGTATGCAGCACTCGGGTACCGCTAGTGTCTCACTTCTAGCAAAACAAATACAATACAAAGAAAAACGTGACCAGTGCGCTTCAACCTACACTACACACACTTATATTTACCCTTAGAACAAGTATGTATCTTGCAGTGTTGTACAAAGGGAATATGAAAAATAAAAGAATAAAACACACAATAGTGTAATATATCAAAGAAAAAGTGAAATAAAGTGAATGAATGGTGCCAGGTGGCCACTCACATTTGTCTGAGCAACTACTTGCTCAGGGATATCAGCATAAGGGAGCCCAGGGAAAGGGTTAATGATGTTCCGTTACTTCATCCATGAAGACTCCACAAAACACATGAGGAAGAAGGAAGGCAACTTGAAAAAGCCTCACCAAAGAGGAAAAACGCGTTGTGTGCTATAGGAAACAAGGGATGTGCAACACTGGACTCTTTTTCAAGGATTTTTACCATTTTTACTGCTTTTAATGAAATTGAGGACTCTTCAGATTTTAACTGTAAGAATTCTATGTTTTATTTGTATTACATATTAAACAGTGTTCATTAATATCCTTGCCTTCCTTCTTCCTCATGTGTTTTGTGGAGTCTTCATGGATGAAGTAACGGAACATCATTAACCCTTTCCCTGGGCTCCCTTATGCTGATATCCCTGAGCAAGTAGTTGCTCAGACGAATGTGAGTGGCCACTTGGCACCATTCATTCACTTTATTTCACTTTTTCTTTGATGTATTACACTATTGTGTGTTTTATTCTTTTATTTTTCATATTCCCTTTGTACAACACTGCAAGATACATACTTGTTCTAAGGGTAAATATAAGTGTGTGTAGTGTTGGTTGAAGCGCACTGGTCACGTTTTTCTTTGTATTACATACAGTGCTGTATTTACCGCGAGGCATCCTAGGCGGATGCCTATGGCGGCAAATTTTGGGGGGCGGCCCTTTAAAAAAAAAAAAAAAAAAGACCGCGCTTGCAGGCAGACACGGAGGTGAGAAGGGATCGGAAGATCCCCCCTCACCAACGCTCTGCCTGCCAGGCTGCACGGGGAGCCGAACAGGCAGCACAGAGAAACCTCCATGCTGCCTGTTCGGCTCCCCGTGCAGTGTGCCGACACAGAAGTCCCGACAGTCACGTGACCGGCGCGGTGACGTCATACGCGCGCCCGGTCACGTGACCTGTCGGCACAATCGCCGGGAAGCCGAACAGCATGGAGGGACCATGCTGCCTGCCACCAGGGAGAAGTAAGTGCTGATGGGAGACTGTGTGTGTGTGTGTGTGACTGAGTGTGATGGGAGTCAGAATGTGTGTGATGGGAGACTGTGTGTGACTGAGTGTGATGGGAGTCAGAGTGTGTGTGATGGGAGACTGTGTGTGACTGAGTGTGATGGGAGTCAGAGTGTGTGTGATGGGAGACTGTGTGTGACTGAGTGTGATGGGAGTCAGAGTGTGTGTGATGGGAGACAGTGTGTGTGATGGGAGACTGTGTGTGACTGAGTGTGATGGGAGTCAGAGTGTGTGTGATGGGAGACTGTGTGTGACTGAGTGTGATGGGAGTCAGAGTGTGTGTGATGGGAGACAGTGTGTGTGTGATGGGAGACTGTGTGTGACTGAGTGTGATGGGAGTCAGAGTGTGTGTGATGGGAGACAGTGTGTGTGACTGAGTGTGATGGGAGTCAGAGTGTGTGTGATGGGAGACTGTGTGTGACTGAGTGTGATGGGAGTCAGAGTGTGTGTGATGGGAGACTGTGTGTGACTGAGTGTGATGGGAGTCAGAGTGTGTGTGATGGGAGACTGTGTGTGACTGAGTGTGATGGGAGTCAGAGTGTGTGTGATGGGAGACAGTGTGTGTGATGGGAGACTGTGTGTGACTGAGTGTGATGGGAGTCGGAGTGTGTGTGACTGAGTGTGATGGGAGTCAGAGTGTGATGGGAGTCAGAGTGTGTGTGATGGGAGACTGTGTGTTTGACTGAGTGTGATGGGAGTCGAAGTGTGTGTGACTGAGTGTGATGGGAGTCAGAGTGTGATGGGAGTCAGAGTGAGTGTGATGGGAGTCGGAGTGTGCGTGATGGGAGTAGGAGTGTGTGACTGAGTGTGATGGGAGTAGGAGTGTGTGACTGAGTGTGATGGGAGTGTGAGCTTGATGTGAGTCTGAATGATGGGGCATGTCTTAGGTGTGTAACGTGGGTGTGCAGCTTGGGTAGGGGGGTGCCCGGATTTTGTCTGCCTAGGGAAGCACAAAATCAAGATACACCACTGATTACATATGTGAATGTGTGAGCAGAAATTTGCCTTAATAGCCAGATTGTGGAAAAACCTACCTCACCCTCATGGCCCCTCCTCAGAGTCAAAATCGTTCAGCAATTTAAGATTATTTAGAAAATTGGGCAGACTAGATAGACCGAATGGTTCTTATCTGCTGACACATTCTATGTTTCTATTGAGAAAGTTCTGAGGAAAACAATCGATATTAACAAACAAGGCATGGCACACATAAGTACAACATTTTTGCACATTAGATGTGTAATGGCTAGCGTATGAGAAGTTTGGTGTTGATCCATGTGGCTTTTACTAATATGGCAGAGTGATCTCTTGCATGCAGAAATACCTATACAGCAATTCACAATTTTGTAATTGCAAATAATAACCTGGCTTGTATTAGATATCCCTTTTTTTTCTTATTTAGCCTTTTTAATATTATACTTAAAGCAGGAGTAAACAAGCTTCGGCACTCCAGATGTTGTGGACTACATCATAATGCTCTTCCATCCATAATGTTGTAAAAGCATCAAGGGAAATGTAGCCCACAACATCTAGAGTGCCAAATGTTTAAGAGGTTCACTGAAAGTTATTGGTTTTTGTATTTTTGATATAAAAAAATATATCTCAGAGAAATAAGAACCTGGTAAGATTTTTTTTTAATCTCCCAACATGTAAATGAAACAATGTTTATGTAATAAACATTATTCTAAATAGCAGTTTATTTTTCCATGGAGTTTATTGTTTAGATAGGCATTATATTTTCTTTTGTAGCATTCCTAAACTATACAAATTGCAAATAAAAAACTGAGCAACTCTTGTCTGATAGCTAATCAATACTATAGACTGCTGCAGTGTTGTTTTTTCATTGTGGTAAATGGATTACTAAATGTGGGTTACTAGAAGGCATGAAGCTGATATAATTGTACAAACGTGTCAGCAAATAAATAATATCATTAGAGGGGGTGAGACTCCAAAGAACAACAACCATACTTTAGTCAACCGATTGAACTAAAGTACGGCCCAGCCTATTTTCCTCACTGATTTTTCTCCCTAACAGTACAAACTTGTTGAACTGACAAAGAAGAAAATCCTCCCTGTTTGTGTCTCTGTGTATGAGTGAGCAGGAAATCTTCAGGGTTTCAGTTTACATAATTGTATGTGAATGAAAGAGTGAGGAACTCCTGCAAGGGGGGAGGAGTGTTTGAACAAAGAAACAGGAAAAGCAGCTGTGGGCTAAAGACTTCAAGCACATCCCTGGAGTTTGCAAACATCTTCACTGTACTAGGGGAAAGATTCATACAAATAAAACGTGCTGATGAGATTAAGACTTTTATCGGCAAAAGCAAGCTCTCTATTCTTAATAATTACATAAAATGGCTGAGTACAGGGCACAGTGACTGTAAAGGGTAGTGAAAAAGAATGCTTAGATGTCCATGCAAATCTAAATTAACGTGTTTAGATTCTTAGTATTTTGTAATCTTAGGAAAGGGTTTCTGTCAGAAAAAGATTTACATGTAACGTTTGGAGCTATTTATACATTTTATTATGAAACTGGCAGAACTAGTTGAAAAGAAGTTGTAAATGTAAATAAATGTAGATACCATTTTATGCAGCAGAAGGATTTTAAACACAACTTTTATGTAGAATTATTTATGAGCTGTAAGGCTTGGATCCATAAATAAATTGAGGTTTCGATGTAAGGCATGAATCATGTAGCCAGGAAGCGTTTGTGCAGACACTGGTGCAGGGCTGTGTCTTAGAACAAATGCTTATAGCACACCTCCTTTATCCACTTTGTTGTTAAAATTATATTATATGGAAAATCCCACAATACCAGAAAACAAACCATGTAACTTACTTGCTGCCTGACCATTTTATTTATCAAAACATTTATGGACTTACAATGACAACGTATTATCAATTCAGCATTTTAAGCATGCCTGGAGTTGCCATGAAAAAATACTGTATTTGTTCGAAAGTAAGACGAGGTTTTTTTCAGTGCAAATGCTCTTACATTCGAGGTTCGTGTTATAATCAGACCTCAAATCAAGGTTTGACTATAAGACTGGGATGCAGGTCCACCGCAAAGCTGCAGGGGACCTGGATTCCCCTCGCAAGCTGCCGGTGGATGTCTGCGCAATGCGCGCAGACATCCTCCAGTGCTGCTGCCACTTCTGTCGAGACTTCTATGAGTGAAACCGGGAGGTCACATGACCTTTCGGCGGTCCGTCATAGAAGACGGAAGTGTCGGGCAGCATCGGAGGATGTCTGCACGCAGGGCCGGCGCTACCGTAAGGCAGCACAGGCGGCTGCCTTAGGGCGCACCAATGGGGGGGGCGGGAAAATCGCCTGCTCCCCCAGACCCCAGTACTTACCTCCATGCCGCTGTTCATGTCCGTGACTGAGAGGGAAGCGCTGTGCGCTCCCCTCAGGCCGTGCGCATTCAATAAAGTGTGTTGAAACTTTTTTTTTCAACACACTTTATTGAATGCGCACGGCCTGAGGGGAGCTCACAACGCTTCCCTCTCAGCCACGGACCTGAACAGCGGCATGGAGGTAAGTACTGGGGTCTGGGTAAGGGGGGAGGAGGGAGGTTTAATGAGCAATTCCTGGGCATCTGACTGGCATAATATTCCTGGGCATCTAACTGGCATAATATTCCTGGGCATCTAACTGGCATAATATTCCTGGGCATCTAACTGGCATAATATTCCTGGGCATCTGACTGGCATAATATTCCTGGGCATCTGAATGGCATAATATTCCTGGGAATCTGACTGGCATAATATTCCTGGGCATCTAACTGGCATAATATTCCTGGGAATCTGACTGGCATAATATTCCTGGGCATCTAACTGGCATAATATTCCTGGGAATCTGACTGGCATAATATTCCTGGGCATCTAACTGGCATAATATTCCTGGGCATCTGACTGGCATAATATTCCTGGGCATCTGACTGGCATAATATTCCTGGGCATCTAACTGGCATAATATTCCTGGGAATCTGACTGGCATAATATTCCTGGGCATCTGACTGGCATAATATTCCTGGGCATCTAACTGGCATAATATTCCTGGGAATCTGACTGGCATAATATTCTTGGGCTCTGACTGGCACATTATTCCTGGGCATCTAACTGGCATAATATTCCTGGGCATCTAACTGGCATAATATTCCTGGGCATCTGACTGGCATAATATTCCTGGGCATCTGAATGGCATAATATTCCTGGGAATCTGACTGGCATAATATTCCTGGGCATCTAACTGGCATAATATTCCTGGGAATCTGACTGGCATAATATTCCTGGGCATCTAACTGGCATAATATTCCTGGGAATCTGACTGGCATAATATTCCTGGGCATCTAACTGGCATAATATTCCTGGGAATCTGACTGGCATAATATTCCTGGGCATCTAACTGGCATAATATTCCTGGGCATCTGACTGGCATAATATTCCTGGGCATCTGACTGGCATAATATTCCTGGGCATCTAACTGGCATAATATTCCTGGGAATCTGACTGGCATAATATTCCTGGGCATCTGACTGGCATAATATTCCTGGGCATCTAACTGGCATAATATTCCTGGGAATCTGACTGGCATAATATTCTTGGGCTCTGACTGGCACATTATTCCTGGGCATCTAACTGGCATAATATTCCTGGGCATCTAACTGGCATAATATTCCTGGGCATCTGAATGGCATAATATTCCTGGGAATCTGACTGGCATAATATTCCTGGGCATCTAACTGGCATAATATTCCTGGGCATCTGAATGGCATAATATTCCTGGGAATCTGACTGGCATAATATTCCTGGGCATCTAACTGGCATAATATTCCTGGGAATCTGACTGGCATAATATTCCTGGGCATCTAACTGGCATAATATTCCTGGGAATCTGACTGGCATAATATTCCTGGGCATCTGACTGGCACACTATTCCTGGGCTCTGACTGGCATAATATTACTGGGCTCTGACTGGCATAATGTTCCTGGGCATCTGAATGGCATAATATTCCTGGGCATCTGAATGGCATAATATTCCTGGGCATCTGACTGGCATAATATTCCTGGGCATCTGAATGGCATAATATTACTGGGCATCTGACTGGCACACTATTCCTGGGCTCTGACTGGCATAATATTACTGGGCTCTGACTGGCATAATGTTCCTGGGCATCTGAATGGCATAATATTCCTGGGCATCTGAATGGCATAATATTCCTGGGCATCTGAATGGCATAATATTACTGGGCTCTGACTGGCATAATGTTCCTGGGCATCTGACTGGCATAATATTACTGGGCTCTGACTGGCATAATATTCCCATTGAAATACTGGTAAGTTTGTTGATTTAACTTTACTTCATTTTAAATATTGTATTTGTTCCCATTTTGTTTCTACACTTCAAAATAAGATATATTCAGTGTGCATAGGAATTTGTTCATAGTTTTTGTTTTTACTATAGTCCGGCCCTCCAACGGTCTGAGGGACAGTGAACTGGCCCCCTGTTTAAAAAGTTTAAGGACCCCTGGGCAAAATACTGGCATATTGAGTGGCAAAATAGTGTGTCTCCGGTTATGTGTGAATTGGTGTAACTGTGTGTGTGTGTGTAAGTGGTAAGGGTGTCTGTGTGTGTGACTGCACGGGTGTCTTTGTGTTTAAGGGTTTCAGTGTGTGACACATTTAGAGCATGCGAGTTGAATATTTAGATGTATTTATTTTCTACACTATACATTATTCATATATATATATATATATATATATATATATATATATATATATATATAGATATATATATATATATATAGATATATATATATATATATATATATATATATAATGTAAGGAGGCTTAATGGTGTGGGAGGCGTGGCGGATCAGAGCAGGGGGGCACCAAAATGCACCTTCGCCTGTGTAGACGAAAATCCTTGCACCGGCCCTGTCTGCACGATATGTACAGACAACCACTGGCTGCCCCCACTAGTCACCAGGGAGATTGTGTAAGTCTGGGGGAGGAAGGGGGATGGGAGAGGCATCATTAGGTGAGGGAGGGAGGGGGGAGAGTCAGCATTGGGCAAGTCTGGGGGAGGCAGGGGGAGAGGCAGCATTGGGCAAGACTGTGGGAGGCAAGGGGGGAGAGGCAGCATTGGGCAAGTCTGGGGGAGGGGGAGTCAGTATTGGGCTACATCTGGGGGGCAGATTGGCAAATAAAAGGAAATAAAAACAATAAATGCATTTTTTAGTATCATAAGTTTTATTAAATTTGAAAAAGCAATTTACATGTGAATATATACAAGTTACACTTTTTTCATATAGGGTAGTCTTATATTTAGGCTTTTAGTTTTTTTCCTAAAGGAATATCCAAAATTTGGGGGGTCGTCTTATAATCAGGGTTGTCTTATATTCGAGACAAAAAACAGTATAGGTTATATTGTCCACTAATGAGTCTGCAACTCTGCTAGTGTATACACGAATTTATTGTGTAATAATGCCCCATGCCAAGACATTAAGAGGTACAGTGATATAAGGTCCACCACCCTAGTATTTCTTAGCTGCACCATTCCACCGCCTGACTTTTTCCAACTCAGCTATTTTTAATTTCAGTTTGCCAATCTCTCCTCAGTTCGCTTTTTCATGAATAAAGCCCATAGTTGCATTCGTTCCAGTGCTATCCTGAGGAGTGCCCTGTGAGCCACACCAAGGTCTCCTCATGTTCTGCCTTTCCCCCCCTCTACTGTTGTAAATATTATTGAAAGGATAAATAAAAGAGCAGTTTTTTATTATTAGCTGTGACATATTAGTAAAGTAATATATTCCCCACGTTTCTTATTGTTTATTTTAGGTGCATTGTACAAGAAATGACTGGACTTTCTGTAAGAATATATACATATTGAGCACGAGGGAAATTGTATGCATGACAGCTAGTAATGCCAGTAATAAAGGTTAACCGTTAGAGCTCTGGCCACTCATGCAATAAAGGGAAGCACCTGTCTGTTTTCTATTCATTTCAAAGGAATTAAACTTGTTGAGAACAATCATATGTATTATGTATATGAGTTCAATAAGTAAATACAAACATTTATTGTAATGCCATATCTTTGTGTGGCGCTGGGGAGCCAGAATTGTGCGATTTCTCAGTTATCAGCTACATGACTCTATTCCATGTATCAGCGCAATTAAAACCTGACATTTATGGGGCTATTCACTAAAAGGTGAGATGAGTTGAGATGATTATGTCATCTCACCAATTTAACTATACATTATGCAGGGACAAACATGGTTAGTTACCTCACTAAGCAAACACACCAGGTTTGTCCCTGCACAACGTATAGCTAAATTGGTGAGGTGAAATGATCATCTCAACTCACCTAATCTCACCACAATTGACCTGCAACTCACTTTAATGAATAACCCCCATGTGACGCATAATGATTGACCATTTTATGCTGCAGTAAAGCTTATTAAAGTGTAATTGCAAACTTGATGGGGCAGAGGTTCTGTGTCTCTAAGAAAAATGTTCTTGCTCTGTAAACTCTTTGGGGGCTAATCATTAAAAGGTGAGTTGCAAAACTTGCAGGTGAGTTGAGGGGAGATGAGGTGAATTGAGATGAACATTTCCTTTCACCATTCTAACTAGAGATTGTGCAGGGACAAACCTGGTGAATTTTTTAAGTGGGAGAAAATCACCAGGTATGTCCCTGCACAATGTATAGCTAAATTGGTGACATGAAATTTTTATCTCAACTCACCTTTTAGTTAATAGTCCTGTTAGGCTTAGTTTAAAGAAGACATTTTAAAATAAGATATAAACAAAGGAGTTTAAACCATAGGGAGTAAACCAAGTAATCTTTTAAATGCCTGTAGATGAGAACACATTTAGTGTGAAAGCAGATAACCATAGTACACGCTTTCAAAATAGAGTCCATTACCTCTAGAAAGCGAACTCTTACTCATACCTCTTTTTCCTGCACTTGCAATCTTAATTTCCTGTTATGTTATTGCTTCTAGTTTTTAATCTACAATACTAAAAGGAAGTAATACAGCATGCATCTCTTATGGCAAAGGGTAAACTGCAGCTGTCATTATGATAGAATTGCGCTCATCATATTTACAACAGTAAAATGGATATGCACTATATCAGACAGAATATAACATTCTGATTTTTGTTATCATAAGAGAGATGAAGGTAATCTTTAATAAAGGCTTGGTTACAGCGTGGGGCAGTTAATAGTGCTACCTCACTTCCAGGTTGCGCAGAGCATTCTGTGCATAGAAGCACTGGCACAGCAATGAGCTTGGAAACTGAGGGACACCAACGCCAAACCGCATTTTTGTGGACGAACAGTAGAGCTGGTTTTGGGAATTATAAACAAAAGGGGACAATCATTGGTAGAAATTAGGCTTGAATGATTGCCCATTTTTAAATTTCTGGACACTTGTTCAGTGCCTCCTGTATAAATATGTCCAGTGGTGTATCTGAGTTTTGTGCTGCCCTAGGCAGACAAAATTTGGGCACCCCCACTAACATTGCACACCCACGACATGCCCCTTCACCCACGTTGCACACCCAGGAAGTGCTCCATCACCTTATTACATGCCCGATCACCCACATTGCACACACAGTAAATGCCCCATCACCCCATTACATGCCCGCTATTACATGCCCCATTACCCACATTGCATGTCCCCATCACATGCTCAATTACCCCATTACATGCCCCAATCACCCCCATTTCACACACATTTCATGCCCACCCAGCACTTGACCCATAACCCCAATTACAGGACCCTAACACCTTCATTACATGACCCCATCACCTCTATTACATGACCCCCATCATCCCCATTACATCCCCCAGGAAACCTCAGGCTATACCCTGGTCCCTGGTGGCTAGTGGCCATCGCACGGGGAGCTGAACAGGCAGCATGGAAGTTTGTCAGTGGTGCCTGTTTGGCTCCCCGTGCTCCCTGCTTTGCATTTTTCATTTTTGACACCCACAAAGCAGACAAGGTAAGTGCCATCCTAGGCACTTGCCTTGTTTGTCTCACGCTAAATAAAGCGCTGAATATGTCCCCACTGTATCTGTTACGTACAGTGCTCATATTTACCTCTAGAGTGTAAGCTTGTGAGCAGGGCTCTCTACCTCATGTATTGGTTTGTCTCTGTTTGTTAATCTTAGCCTGTATTGCCCTTTGTGCTCTGTAAAAAGTGCTGCGTAAATTGTTGACACAACATAAACAAATGTTGGTATGATATCAAACAACAAATGTCAGATAAATTGTGTTTTTCTTAATCAGTGTCTAGCATTCTGCATACCAGGTCAACCAAGTATGTGAAGCTAACAAACAAAATGCTTAGCCAATTGCAGCTGGCTAGTTGGAAAACTGCATGTTAGCTTTCGAGCAAATGCGCCACTGGCTGGCATAACCCTTAGTGACACATCTAGTACAGTGTTTTCATGTAGCTGCCTGATGAAGTTATGCACACTATGTTGTCCCTCCTTGTAGCAATATTCAACTTAAATGCACTAACAGGGGTATCAAAGTTTTTTTTTTGAAGTGGGCACATGTTCAGAAATGTATCTGTGAATCGGGCCTATATTAAACTTTTTTATTTACAGTAATGGAGATGAAAAGCTTGTTAGCCAAATAAACACTTTATTGTTTAGCAGTAATAATACAGTAGTATTAAATGTGTTTAAATCAACTCTTTTCAAAGATAACAACATATTTATAAGATAAATGAGAACATGGGTAGTAAAATCGGTTGGGCCACACCTTGCTGTCAGACGGTTTGCATTTTGCCCATGGGCCACACATCGGATACCCCTTAATTACAAAGATATACAGCAGTACCAAACGACTGTTTGTGGAGCAAGACCTTTGCCAGGGAGAAAGCCTGAACTACAAAATAAATATTGCAGCAGCTAAAATAAATTTAAATATAGTAATGAATGCATATTTTAGTTGCAATGTTAGCTTTTGCATGCATTTATTATTTTAATATGGGTCTATTGCAACAAACAAATGAAAAACACAAATAACTAATAAGGTTTGTCTGCTTTTTTTTTTTATTTTATTTTTTCCCTGATAGAAGGTCAGCCTAGCTCACCGGGAGGAAAGATGGAGGGAGTCTGACTAGTTTAGTATTAGCGTCACAACTCTGGTTTCAGGGGCCATCTGCGAGAAGATGGCAACTAATGTCTGTACCTGCAGGAGGGTCCTGCAGGCGGACTGGCTTTACCCCATCCAGGGTGGAGCAACAGGCAGCTGCCTTTTTATGTGTCTTTTTTGTTTTATGGACTTGTTCTGGATTGGGCTATTGCTGGACGCGGCTCGGCCGCCCCGGGAGGGGGAGGCCATAGAGTGCGGAAATGATTAGGTTAGGAACATTAAACACACAAGGATTAAATTCGCCAAATAAGAGGTCTATCATGCTGGAGTGTCTCTGGAGGGAGCGCATAGATATTTGCTTCCTCCAGGAGACACACTGGAAAACCTTAGATTCCGCTTTGATCAAATCCCAGAGATACCCCCTCTGTATAACATCATCCTTGAACAAACAAAAAAAAAGAGGAGTAGCCATCTTGTTCTCCAAAAATATAGAAATAAAAACTAAATTTGTGGAAAGCGACCCAGATGGGAGATATATTATTATGGTTACAGAAATTAATGGGAATATCATGACTTTAATAAATGTGTATGCACCAAACGGCTCCCCAGTGAGATACCTTGACAGACTTATCTCAAAAGCTCAAAAGGTCAAACAGGGCCCCTTACTATGGATGGGAGATTTTAACTGCGTCTTAGACCCGAATAAAGACAGACGCACACCCTCCGGCAGCGCAGGCAACAGGAGTACCTTTTCACAAGCTAAGCGGTTCCAGAGCATCCTAGACAAACATATGCTATATGATACATGGAGAATTCTCCATCCCAATGAAAGAGATTACACCTGTTTTTCAAAAACTCACTGTGCATACTCCCGTATCGATTTAGCTTTAGGGGATATCTCTTTTATCTCTCAAGTACAAAAAACTCAGATTCACGAAATTACGTGGTCCGACCATAACATGGTCACTGTAGATCTAAGAGAGAACTTTGTAAGGTTCCGATCAGACTGGAGACTCAATGAGAACCTCATAAAGAAACCAGAAGACATTCTACATATAAAGGAAAGCACAGAACAATACTTCAAGGAAAATGACATAGAAGACATATCGCCGTCCCTGATGTGGTGTGCGTATAAGGCAGTCATCCGGGGCCATTATATAAAATTAGGGTCAAGAGCTAAAAAATTAGCCGGTAGTAGGTTATCAGACCTGTATATAACTTTATTTCAAAACACTAAATTAAACAAACAAAACCCGTCTAGACAACATGCAGAAACCATTGCGGAGATTACGGATAAAATAAATTCTGCGCTTGTGGAAAAAGCTAATAAAGCACTCATCGCTTTAAGAACCAAATGGTACTACAGGGGTAATAAGGCAGATCGGCTGCTTACTAACCAGCTAAAGCAGAAAAGATCAGAAACAAATATTACACAAATAAGATATAAGGGAAAGACAATTCTTACCCCTGTAGGAATAGGTCAGGCATTTAATGATTTTTATCAAAAACTGTATAATCTCCCCAAGAATCAAGCAGATGGTGCAATGGACAGGTATTTTAAAGAACGGTCTTTTCCTAAGCCACAGGCTATAGCAGTGCTTAAATTAAATGCCCCTATAACAAGAGAAGAGGTTCAGGATAGAATTCAAAGATTGGACAGTAAGAAATCCCCAGGTCCCGATGGCTACATCGGCCGATTCTACAAAGAATATGCAGATATCCTTTCACCAAAATTGGTGAAAGTCTTCAATGAGTTTATGGAAAAAGGCAGTATCCCAGGGGAAATGCTAAAGGGAAATATTGTTCCAATTCTAAAAGGGGGAAAACCCCCAGAAGATATAGCAAGTTATCGCCCGATCTCCCTCCTTAACCTCGACGCAAAAATCTATGCCGCAATTCTGGCGGAAAGACTGAAGGGGGTGATCCCAGATTTGATTCATAGAAACCAGGTTGGATTTATTCCCAACAGATCGTCAGTAAACCATATTCGGGGCCTGGCTGATTTGATGCAGGATGCTGAGAGCAGGGGAGCCCCCCAGCTGACCCTGTCGCTGGACGCAGAAAAGGCGTTCGACAGGGTCAGCTGGGGATACATGAGTGCGGCCCTGTTGGCCTTTGGCCTTGTCGGCCCAGTACATCAGGCTATTATGGCACTATATTCCAACCCTATGGGTAGACTAGTGGGCTCGGGCCTGAAGTCCGACTGGTTTTCTCTGACAAATGGCGCGCGGCAGGGATGCCCCCTCTCCCCCCTGCTGTACATCTTAACCCTAGAACCACTGGCAAGAGATATTAGAGCCAGCGGAGGGGTGATGGGCTGTGGGCCAAGGGGCGAACACAAAATCAGGTTATACGCGGATGACATCTTAATTACTGTCGAAAAACCACTACAATCCCTCAATCCACTGATGAAGATCATCGAGGAGTATAGTTATTTCTCTAATTACAAGGTAAACCTAGCCAAATCCCAGGTAATGAGTATTAACTTGACCCCATTAGAAAAAAGGGAAATTGAAAAATTTGGCTTTATTTGGGCTAAGGGCTCCCTCACATACCTGGGAATCCGAGTAAACACCGACCCGGGCTCATGGATGGAGATTAATTTGCTCCCACTGATTACTGAGACCAACTGTTTATTTAAAAAATGGAAAGGCTTAACAGTCTCCTGGTGGGGAAGAATTGCAACAGTCAAGTCCTATATACTCCCCAAGTTTGCATACAGGTTCAGAATGATCCCTTTCTCTATATCGGATACCTGGCTGGTTATGATTCAAGCCATGTTTAATAGATTCATTTGGGCAGCAAAAAAACCCAGACTGAATATAAAGACAGCAGCGAGAAAAAAGCAGGATGGCGGATTGGGCATCCCCATCATAAAGGACTATGCTATGGCAGCAATGGCTGCACAAGCAGTGATATCCCAGAGTGTGGCTGCTGAAGAGGAGGACTGGTACACCCTGGAATCCCAGGGTAGACCAGACATGACTGACTTGTCACCACTTTTCTGGCTCCCAAGGGAAAAAAGGGCATCTCTTTTGAATGCCCTACAGAAGAACACCCCGCTACAGAACATCCTAGATAACTGGTATAAAATAAAAAAAAAACAGGGTTTTAGTGATAATATTGTGCCTTGCCTCCCTCTAAGTGTGATAGAATTTAATATTGAGAACATAACCTTAGTAAACTGGAAGCGGAAAGGCATAGTCAAGATCGAAAATTTGATTCACGATACCCAGATTAAATCTTTTTCTAATTTACAAGAGGAATATGACATACCAGCCAGTGACGGCTTTAAGTACTTAAGGGTGAGGAGCTATTTGAGGCAGACACTCCTAGTAGATGACTCCGACAAATTATTGGATATTCTAACCAACTTATTTAGGGAAGACCTTAAGCATCTAACCGCGAGGGCATTGAGGCTGGTGAGGCGAAATACATCAAGCAGCCCCCCGCCAGCTATAGCAAAATGGGAAAGAGATTTGAACATAAGGATTGATGTTAAAGACTGGACCTCCTCTCTGAGCATGACCTATGCAAATGTGCACTGCCTGAACCTGAATGAGAACCAGTTCAAGGTTATGAACAGATGGTATCTCCTCCCGGTTCTGCTTGCCAGGATGTACCCAGGAGTTTCTGATACCTGCTGGAGATGTGAGTCCAATAGAGGGGATATGGTACATATATGGTGGGAATGTCCTATGGTTAATAGATACTGGGCCAAACTTTCAAGAATGCTTACGATAAAATTCGACCAGTCTTGGAACTTGACCCCGGATCGAGCTTTACTCCACCTTAACTTTCCCGCCACCCTTAGACAAGAACATCCGATACTGTTACATATGTTGACGGCCTCAAAATTATATATAGCTAAAAGATGGAGGTCCACAGACCCCATAATCTGGGACCCCATAAAAGCACAAATAATCCATCAGTGCCAGATGGAGAAAGGAATAGTGAGCCACGGGAGGGCGGAAAGAAACAAATATGCATACTGGAATGGCTGGGAAAGACGTCTTAAAAATGGCGAATTAGATATATAGATTGAGTGTCAAACCTCTTGCAAAGTGAGGCTCCCTCCCAAAAAAGGGGTATGTCCGGCCGGCGCCCAGCAAGTATCATAGGAGAAAAAGAGTCGAAACAAGTCCATTGTCCTTGTCCTGTCTTTGTCAATGTTGAAAATTGAAGTGTATTATGATTTAGGTAGGACCCCAAGCATAGGCCTCCCTCCCTTCTGCCAGAATGGGAGGTAGAGATATTAATGGGTTCGGGGGGGGGGGGGGGGGGGGTTGGTGGGAAAACTGAGAATAAATAAAAGGGATCCTACACAGAAGCACAGGGTTAGATTTTAAGAGTTACACAAGACTATAACTATTGTATGGCCTTTTATACCTATATACTTATCTTTTATTAGAACTATGATGAGCCCACCCTGATGCAGAAGGTATGGACAAACCCTGTCTCTATAGGGAACTCTGAGTTAAAAAAAAGAAAAGAAAAAAAAAAAAAAAAAAAGGTTTGTCTGCATTGAGTGAATATATTGACACAGGGTTAAAAATCAAATCAGTGTATAGTTTTGTAGGAATATGGTTGCATGTTTGATATGTCTATTGTTCACACCATTGGTGGGGAACCTGCGGCCCTCAGTTGCTGATGAACTACATCTCCCATAATGCTCAGCTAAGAGGCTGGCAGAGTAGTATGGGAAATGTAGTCTGCATGTTCCCCACCCCTGGTTTACACAATACTCTAAAAGGTTTATTCCTTAAGGTCCAAACTAGGCTAAAAGCCTAATTGCAAAGAAGTCTGCAATTCAGCTATTCAATATGTTGATTTCGCACCAAATTCATAAAACGTGTATACCATACTACGCCACTTCGTAACATAAATAAAAGGGAACTACATACAGTAACATATATTATTTTACCCACTGCCATAACAATACCAGTGATGTCATGCCAGCCATCACCGGTTATTATTTACCTTCAGCAGCTACAAGATCAGATGGGGTGTATTGCAATGGTGGTATCATGTGGTGATGTGCTACATGGTCAGAGGGCAACATTGCAATCGTTCCAATATGGCACAGAGTGGCCCCTACGTGGCACCCTCTCATATATAAAGGTACCCATTCATATCCACAGGGAACAATTGCCTATCAATCTTGCCATCCACATTGTGGACATGAAACGATACCATGATACATGTGGCATGATGACTGGAGGGTTCATATATCCAAACAGCTGTTGAGAGTGAACAACGGTGACATGATTCCAACCCATAGCTGGCATGACATCTCCTGTGTTGCTATACCACTACAATCTAACTTTTATTGGTGACTTACTAAGTGACGTATGGTACTATCTTTATTAAATGCAATATATAGATGAATTACTTGTTGTAAAATATGTATTGATACCAAAAAGATGAGAATTCGGGGCTCCGATTTTCCATGGAAAAATTTGAGCTTCCGGAATACACCGTCAAGAGTGTTGTGTTCATTGTCAATTAAAATTTAGTTAACATTAATTCTTGCAGCAGTATGAATAACTTACGTACAATCTTTGCATCCACCAGCATCAGAAAAACCTTATTTGCTGTAGTTCAAAATTATTTCAGACGTAAAGAAAACATAATGGTAGATTTATTGCTATTTTGTGAAATTTATAGGTCTTGCTATAGCTTATGCAAAAAGTAAGGATATACATTTTGCTCAAAAGTTTTAAAACGCCTCCATTTTTCCAGTTTTTATTGAAATTACACAGTTTAAGTCTAGTGAATAACCTGAAATACACTGTATATCATTATCATAATTGATCATTATAACCCTTACAAATTTGGGCCTTTCCTTCAGAGAAATTGGTAAGAAGAAAGCCAAGTTGCCAGTAAGTTTCCTACATCATCAAAAGGCGCGTGAGGAGCATTCTGACAGGAATAGGTCAGGTAGACCCAAAGCTATATAAGTATTGGAAGACAAGTTTCTCAGATTCAACAGCTTGTGTGGTAACTGACTCACAGGTTCAATTACAGCTTCATACTAGCAGATGTAATCAAGTCTCTCTTTCAGCTGTAAAGAGAAGACTTCCATTTGTAAGTTTGACAGGTCCAAAATAAAATGGTTTAAATGTTTTCTTTTTTTGTCCCGCCATTCGTTTACTTATTCTATGCTTTAACAGGCGATTTTGTGTTCCTGGCTCTGATCACACAGAGACTCAATCAGGGTCGTTATAGACCATGCTGCTCTCTGCTAAAAGTTTGCAAGACCTCACAACGTCACTAGTAACAATTTGGAGGTGGGGGGTGATTGTGGTCCAACTTTATTTAATATAATATCTTTCCGTACCGAAGCTCTGGCTGAGCAGTACATTGAGGGCTTTCTTTGAATTACTGCATGCCTTATGCTCCCCTGTCTGATGCTGGTTAACAAGGCAATTAAGATACATGGGCTTAGCCTTTTATCCTTTTACCAGAGGTTATTAACATCTAGGGTGCCTATTTTTTGTAATTGATTTATATTTTTTCTATTTGTGATTTGCCATTTTCACACATCATTGGCTACCTGCCCAAGGTGACCCTTCATTTTTTCGCCAACCCCCATTTATTTCCCTGGGAGCACTTTATTAGCTTTTGACTCACTTATACTAGTGGGAGGCCACTCTATTACTATTACAAAAAGTTTCCCAAAAATGGGAAAGAGAGTGTAACTACTCCCTCCTTTTCCTCTAACTCCTTTATATCTAGGCAGCTTATCTGAATGTAAGCTTAAGAAGCTAACCTTTTGTCTGATTAATTTTCAACTATAAAACATTCGCATAGTTGCCAACATCGGCCATGTTTTTTTTCTGTGCATGTATCCATCCAGGTATCCCTTCCCTGGAAAAATGGACGATGTTGGCAACTATGCATTTGTAGAAAAAACTATCTTGATTAGACACAGTCCATTTTGCGGTATTAATAGCTATTAGTACTGCTACATTATATAATGTTTGTCAACATCAAAAACCTTCTTTACTCCCTTATTTGAGGGATTCCAATAGCAGTCCTTTTATTTTTATATTTGTTAACTGGTTTGCACACAAGTTAACTTTTTTTCTAAGTACAGAGCATAGAATGGAACTACATACTAAGTTAAATGAACTGACTGATACATGTTAATTCTTAGTACCCATATATTTTGTTCTTTTAATAAAGATTTTTTTACCTTCTAAAATATATTTAAAGTTTTAAAAATATTTCTTATACTGGACATTTGCTACTATTAAAAAACATGTCTTGTTGTGCTTTCTTTCTATGTACTTGCAATGTACTCTGCACATTGGGCTTAATTTCAGAAGACATTAAACTGCTTAAATTTAAAAAAAAAACAGGAAAAGTGCAGGTGTTCTTAAACGTTTGAACAGTAATGTATATTACTTTATTATTTATTTATAAAGCACCATCATATTCCAGCAGTCATTCTGTTGATAATATGTTTTTTTATTTGATAAATGTGCAATTGGAAATGCTGCCCGGCACTTACTTAAAAATATCAGTGTTTTCTCTGTGGTAAAACATTTCAAAAGTAAAAAAAAAGCAGCATCAGGTAGACAAATGAAGTACTTTTGTGTCTAGCTCCCTGTGAATACACGAGTTCTGAAATGTGGTCATCACCCTCTGCATTACCATTCAGTCACCACACCAAAACCAGAACTTGCCAGTGGCTGCATTAGTGGCCACCGCAAAACATCGCATGAAAACTACTACTTTAAATTGCTATATATGTAGCTAGAAAACATTTTTATTTACTAATCAATGTATGATTGAACCAGTAAAAGGAAATAGCATGGAAATAGACCCTAAGTAAGAGTCCATGTGGCAATAATGTGTAGAAATTGGAAGTAACCTGACTAAAAAAAATGTTTAAGGTCCAACATATTCCGGTTCGTTGTAAATTACACTAAGATGGTACAATACATATTATAGGACGTACTGACATAAATACTAACGACAGTCTGTGAGTTTTAAATCAATTAATATTTATAGCTTTTTTTTTTTACAGAAACAGTCTGATAATTTACACCCTGATGTTTTACTTCGTGAACAATAAATGTAGAATTTTTACAAATACATTTTAATTAAGAACGTAACGATGGGGGGATGGTGTATAAACATGTATCCGCGTGTTAACTTATGCACAAAGCAGACTCGTGATCGAAGTGGATTACAACTCCCATGATATTCAGCCAGTCACTCGGCTGTCTGAGCATCATGGAAAACTGCGATCAGGGCACAGTAGCTGGCGTGCCCTAGTTTAGCCATCGTTGTAGTACCGGGCCATGTACACCTTGTACTTCACTGTTCAAAAGTGGTAACATTTTTACAGAAAACACGTTGAATGCAACTCGGATCTTTACGAAATAAACTCCGTGTTAATTATGTTACGGTGAAATAACTTGCATGAGATTTATAGACGTGGGTTTTCTTGATAGTGAATTATGAACGATATAAATTATAGAAAGTAATAAGATCTCTAAGAATAAGACTGTTGCTATCAGTTTTTATTATTGTATAACATCCGTGTTTATAAAGTATAATAACACTATCCATCCTGTGCACTTCCCCCGCCCTATTCTTTTTGTTCTTGTGTTTTATGACTTGTAGTTTTTCAAATCGCGCGGCACGGCTATATTCCTGCCAATGAACGCTTGCCTCAGCCTAGCTAACCAATCCACATCACCCCCGCGAATTTTTAAAACGCCGCTTTTGACCAATCCTGGACAGGAAACCCTCCCCCATCTCCCTTTAACCGGTTGGGACTAGAGGAGTCATCGACCGTTTCCACTCCTCCTCCTCTCAAGGATTGTGGGCGGTCACAGCGTACAAGCTTGCTAGCCGCTTGCTCCCGCCCCTCATAGACGTAGGCCGCCAGCCTCGAACCAATAGGCATTTGGAGGCGTGCACATCTCGCTTCCGGTTTGCTCTTTGCAGCCAATCACAGCGTATGGGCGTGTGTGTAAGTGCTCAATATCAGGTTTGTGTGAGAGGTACAACTGTGGAAAACAAGAGTCTGTATTGCGTCCGAGGTAACCCATTTCACTGCGGGAGTACAGAAGGAGCAGACACAAGCAAATTTTGTGATTTCTTCACTCAGGTCAGTTGGCGCGCTTTTCTCTATTTAATTTTGCCCAGTTCTCTTCTAGCATCACGATGATTACTGAGGGATCCTTATCACCTGCCACTATTTATTTGTAGCTTATTTTATTTTTGCGGCCGTTTTAATGTAAGACTATCGTTGTGTGGCCCCGTACACTGTTATTCGTAGTGTGGCTACTTGGCTTTGTGATATGTAATGAGTGGAGAGTCGGTACGGCTTGAAATGAGAAACCGCAGTGTGGGCGTTGCGTGACTGGGCACTGGCGAGGCTGTTGTAGTTTCTGGCACACGCCGCACATTTTTTCTTGTCCTGATCACGAGGTAATTAGGGTGTGCATTAACTGCTGAGCGCGCGATGAAGATTTTTGTTCGCGCGCGGCGCTTGTTACTTCACTCGTCTGCCATCTTGCCGATTCCCCACCTCGCTGCTACTCACCCCTCCCCCGCTGGTTTTTTTATTTTGGGCGGGAAGACCTGACTAATATGCTGCTGCGTAGGGATTAGAAGTAGGCGGGGCTTGGTTCTGTGAGCACTTCCTTGTGTTTGTGTGTGACTCCTCTTGCCCTGCCCTTTTCTCTTCCCGGGTTTTAGCGGCTCTGTTAATTTCTAACGTCGTCTTTATTTCATTATCCACAGGCACAAACATGGGCAAAGGAGATCCTAACAAGCCACGGGGCAAGATGTCCTCTTATGCCTACTTTGTACAGACATGCAGAGAAGAGCACAAGAAGAAACACCCAGATACCTCAGTGAACTTCGCAGAGTTCTCCAAGAAATGCTCAGAGAGGTGGAAGGTGAGAAGTTAATCGGGAATAGTTTATTGCTGCTTTTATTGATTTCGGTATTAAAACTCCTTCTCATTGTAGGAATGCAAAAAGCACATTTTTCTTTTTATCTGATTTCACACGTGTTCAATGTTAACATTTCTCCTCACTTAGGCCTTGGTATCTCAAGCTAGATGCTTTTGTATAGAGCATGCTTAATGACTGTTAATGGTGCTCTGGAGATATTTTAGTATGGTATTTGTGGCCTACTTGATTGATCTATGGCCTTTGTGCATATTCAAAGTTAATTTGATGCAGTTTGTTTAGGGTTCATTTTTTTTTTTTTTTTTTTTTTTACCCTAGACAATGTCTGCCAAGGAAAAAGGAAAGTTTGAGGATATGGCAAAAGGTGATAAAGTTCGTTATGAACGTGAAATGAAAACTTACATACCCCCAAAAGGAGAGAAAAAGGGAAAGAAGAAGAAGGATCCAAATGCACCAAAGAGATCACCGTGAGTAATCTGTTTCAGAGATATATATGTATATCTTTTGTTTTTTAATTGTACACTGGAGAACCTCAATGCAAAGGCCTACTTTTTTTTTTTTAATGCTTTATATGACAAATAATTGAGCCTGAAGCGGTTTCTCCCCAATGCTGATATATATTTGGGAAATCCAGGAAGTGATATGGGATTCCAATTATTTTACACACTATGTTGAAGTAAGTTCTGTTTACTGAGAGGGTAGTGGATGTATGGCATAGCCTTCCAGTAGAAGTGGTAGAGGTAAACGGTCAAGGATTTTAGGCATGTGTGCGATTGTCACAAGCCCATCTTGGATACAAAATTGGTCAAGCTATATGGACCGAATGGTTATATGCCGACACATTCTACCTTATGTTCATTTACAGCTTACAAGTGTTTGAAAGGTGTGTACATGAGCCCTTAATTTGAAACTGCTGTTCAATGTTTTCCAAAGGGTAAAAATTAAGCGTGTTTTTTTTTTTTTTTTTCTTCTTCTTCTGGCATCTATATGTAATACAAATGTTTCCCTCTTTCTACAGATCTGCCTTTTTCCTTTTCTGCTCTGAACACCGTCCACAGATTAAGACTGATACCCCTGGTCTGTCAATCGGTGATACTGCTAAGAAACTGGGAGAGCTGTGGTCTGAGCAGACTCCAAAGGACAAACTACCTTTTGAGCAAAAAGCTGCAAAACTAAAAGAAAAATATGAGAAGGTAAGAACAAATTCATACATTTTATTAATGGCTCTCTGGCACTACCCTAAAATGGCTGTGTCGCTTTTTTGTTTCCTTGTGATGTCAACATTATCCAAGTAAACTAATGTTACATTTCATAACTGCTTAAAGATCTGGTTGCATTAACATTGTCAATCTGTTTCATCTTTTTAAGGATGTTGCTGCTTATCGGGCAAAAGGCAAGAGTGATGTTGGCAAGAAAGTCACAGGAAGGCCAGCTGCTAGTTCTAAAAAGAAGGTAGAGCCAGAAGATGACGATGATGATGAAGACGATGAGGAGGAAGATGAAGACGAGGATGATGATGACGACGATGACGAGTGAATGCTTTGCCCGCTGTATAAATTGTTCTGAAGCCCATTGTTTTGCTAAGAATGTGAACTCAAGTGCAGCTCATTTTTTTTAGCTTGGTTATAAAAACTGTACAGAATTGTGTATAGGTAATGTGATTTCATTAGGGAGAACCTATATTTTAATATAAGGAGTAGTTGAAAGGGCTGTTTTTTTGTTTAGAATAAGAGCTTCTAATGTGGGATTTCTCTGCCTATTTAATGGATTCTAAGGGTAGCCTGATGTTAGTACACAATCCTATATACTTTAATCCTGTAGACCTGGTGCATTTTACTTTTCTTTTTTTTTTTTTTTAGCATTTTTGTAATAAAATTTTATATCCCACAAGTGTTCACTTTTTTTCTTTTTAGTGCAAAATATTACGACTGAGAAGTAAACTGTTAAAACCTCCGAATTGTGTAAGGGACATGTGTTTTGTTGGCTACAAAGGAGCCAATTCAATAGATACAAAAAAAGTCTCCAAATAGTATTTGAGTCTTCAAGCACTTATGTGAGATCATCTACAATTTTAACTTGGGCACTGCAGGTGTTTGGGGAATGCATATGCTATAGTACTTTGTGGTATATCTCCCAAACCTCTGCCGTGTTAATAACCACCATTGGTGTATAGTCTGAAAAATCTCACTATTTCCAGAATTTTTTAACGATTGCCTCATTGTGAAATGATGGACTTCAAAGATTTGCTTTTTTGGTAATGGGTTTAATTGGTTACTTCACCATAAATACTTCAGCATAAATAACTTGTAAAGCCTGGCTAGTGTGGCCAAAGCCATGCATTTCCACTTATTCT
Source organism: Pelodytes ibericus (assembly GCA_036172795.1). Taxonomy (NCBI): domain Eukaryota; kingdom Metazoa; phylum Chordata; class Amphibia; order Anura; family Pelodytidae; genus Pelodytes; species Pelodytes ibericus. The sequence continues at coordinate 117,308,524 of CM069863.1, forward strand.
TCTTTTGCCTTTTATCTATTACACATTTTTATTTGAAGCCTACGTTTCCTTTCATATTTGTGAATTTCTTGTGAAATATACTTTGCGCTTATCTCAACTCTCCCTATGGTCTGTGTATCCCACTATATGCAGCTGTAAGGTCTGCATGTGCAAGCTGTCAAACAAAAACCTGACCTGGCAAAAAGTTGCTGGGTGAAAAACTGCAGATGTGGGGTGTTTTGGGTTTTTTCAGTCTTATGAGCAATGTGCATTTAGTTTTGTCCATAGAGATAGAGATATAGATATATATCTATCAATTTGAAACACTTAAGCACTTTTTTTTTTTTGTTTGGTCTTCCAAAAAATAACTTTGGATCTGTTTTTTGTCTGCATTTTGGTTTTTTTAACTTCTCCACATTTCATAAATGGTTTTTAAACGGTCTATGGAGGCATTAATTCTGCCACACGCTCTATATATATATATATATATATAACAATTTGTATAAATATTTTCTGCAAATACACTATCCCTGTGCCCCTCCCTGCTGCAGAACTTTTTTTTTTTTTTAATGATCCAAGGGTTTCAAAAGCAATTGGAAATTGCAGTGGAATTTAACAGGAATGGTGATGCTTTTGCCCAAATTGGTGGTTGTATTATCTGTGCTGACCTCCACTGAATGGCACTTTTACGATTTTGAATATTGGGTCTGTCGTGTAGTCTGTCCATGTGCTGACAATAATTCATATTTTATGGTGTGTACCTGAACATTTCCAATACTGTAAAATATCCTTGTCTTGTAATTTTAAATGTGTTTAACTATAAGCTTTAGAACACCTAATAAGATACTATAGCAAAGAAAAGGGTTTTTTTTTTTTTTTCTGGGGAGGGCTATGTCACAAATGTATGTGTGCCCATATGAGCTGTATTCATTTTTCATTCAGTGAAAAATGTGTATGTACTGTGCTGTTTATATCTAAAATATATACATACAATGTGCAGCATGTAAATGTATCGCACTACATTGACACTAACAGTAACACTTGCATACACACAGTAACCTGCCCAATCACGCAGTAACTTTTTTGAACAAGGCTGAGAGCTTTTCATTGCGTGATAATAATGGTGCACGTCTCCCCTCCCTCTCACGCAAGGTAGATGAGGGGTTATGCGCACTAGACTGGGGGATCTATGGATAAAAAAAACACAGGACTTCCTCGGTCAAAGAAGCTAGATGAAAATATTGGAGAAGCTATGTGCGGGGAACTTCGTTCTCCAACACTCCTTCCTGTGCGGCTAGCACTTGAAGGTGCTATTGCTGCTGAGCTTGCACGGGGCGAAGCCGCATGTTGGATGCCCCTGGTATAGAACATGTTATCTTTGGCAACGCCAGTTACTTATTTCCAAGTCTTTTAAGTGTGTCCAGGTTGGGTTCACCTTTGCTATGTCACAATGTATTTCAATATGTATAGGCAGGGACCCACTGTGTCTGTGTCCCTGGCTCCTGATTGGGAAGAGGAACGCAAAAGCATTAAATTTGTATATCAGACCTCAGGTGATGATGTGAACAGGAGACACCACAGACCTATTTAAACCATTTTTCCCAAGAGAATTGCAAGAAGATGCATAAATTAACACATTGATTGCTGACTATAAGATAAATTTAGGGTACTAAATTTACTTATTCCCTCTGTGCAGAAGTCATGCTGCCAAGGAGTCGGCTTCTCCCTCTCGCGAAAGAGGGTTTTATTTTAGGAAACAAAACATGATCTTCAACAAATAGATCATCAAAACAGATTTAAGCACCTTCAAGTATTGTTTTAAATCTTTGGAAATAATTAGTCTGAAAAATATATACAGCAGAACCCCTAAATTTGACTGGTCAATATTAAGACATTTGTCTACACTTTGAGAAAAAATGCTCTGTTATTTCAAAATACTTTGAATTTCACACTGACACTGAACTGTACCAACCTGCACATCTTATTCACCCATACAAAATGATCTATTCACTAAAATTAAGATGAAAATGTCATCTTGGCAACTTAACTATGCATTAGAAGGGGCTATACAGCAATTTGTGATTCAGATAAGGAAAAGTCAGACAAATTAATTGGGTTGTTTCAGATTCTCTGGAGGTCTAAGCCCATAAGTAGGATTTGTTTGCTTACAATTCTATTGCTCCACCTTCACTGTACTCTCCCAAGGACCTTCCTGCCTTTGGAGACGTCATTGCGAGGTTTTTACCACATATTTTAGCCAAATTTCTCATATTCCACTTTCATTTGGCTTCTCACTGCTCCTATCACTTGGTAGAGCTCTGCTTGATCATATCATACTACTGCCTGTTCCTCTCCTGTGTACAACTGGTATATCTGGATCTCATTCTATTACAACATACAGATCTTGGTGAAACTGAACACAATAGGGATGAACATCCTGCTGACCTCATTAACTGAGGATTTTCAAATTTTCCTTGATAATACCATGGCAAAATCTGTCTCACAGGCCATGCATTCCTCTATGGGGTTGATGTCCTCCACTATTGCTCAATCCATCTCTGCAGCTTTATCCTCCCACAAGTCAGACTAGCCACGTAACCCCCACTCATGTCACTGGACACAAAGCTGTTAAGAAAAAAACGATAGGAGCTGGAAAGGCACAGTCTGCCCCAGAAAAGGTGTTTACCCACCAAGAAGAGACCAGCGTTGGGCAAAATCGTGTGAGTGAGAGTGAGACAGAGTGTGTGAGAGAGATGCAGTGTGTGTGAGTCAGAGACAGTGTGTGTGTGAGAGAGAGAGAGAGTGTGTGTGCGACAGAGGTCATCTGGCCTCTAGCCCCAGATCATTTGAAGATCTAGCAACGTCCCTGCCCCCAAGGAACATATATTGATTCTTTCACCACAATGAGACATAACTTCCAGGTCTTCGCCCCTTTTATCAGGCTAATTTCTGAACCAACTAACCCTGTTCTCCATTATAAGTTCATGGCACTGATTATAAAAAAGAGATGGCGCTATATAAAAACTCCAGAATATACTATAAAAAAAAATATGGATTTATCGGATACCACAAAAAAAAAAAATTGTATAGATAACAGAACATTGAAAGCAGATGATCTCCAGTGTCAATAGATATCAGATATATTAGCTGATCACCTAGATCTTAAATTACATATACACAATATAAAAAATAAGTATTAAAATATATTGAAAAAGTCTTCTTACCTACTGGGTTTCGTTCACCTGGCCAGGTTTGAACAGTTGCATAAAATATGAACGATATTGTACTTATACCACTTAAACAGGGCACGTTTCGTTAGTCTTCCTCAGCTGGTGGCCATCAGTGCATAAACCCAGTGGTAAGGAGATCTCTTTTATAAAGCAAAATGTGTGTGCAAATCTCTGTTTCAATAATTAGTCAGCGTTACCTCTATTGGTTCTATAGGAGTGCATTGTAGGGTTTTTTTTTTTTTACCGGAAGTGAAATAAAACGAGAATGAGAACAAGACGATGCACATAAAGAAAACAAAATAGATTTTTGAGTTGTTGCCAGGTGAAATTTTGGGGCTGTTTCCATTCTCTCACTATTAGGATTTTACTAGTCAATAACACAGATTCCCAAAATCATCTGTTTTTGGCCCATAACTGGCCAAGCTATAAGGAGTAGAGCCGGGCTTTTCGCTAGATTGTCATGACTTAGTCTATTTAAAAAAAAAATCAAGGGCATTATTACATAGATTCTTAACTTCACTATAGTCCCACCACATGTGTAGGTAATACCCTTCGGTAAGTCCACAGTTCCAGCTTATCCTAGAACTCTGGGGATATACATTTGCCAATTTAGTGGGGTTAAAGTAACATTAGTTCATCTCTTTTAAAAACAAGTCATGGACTAACTTATTTACATTAACAAAGGAATTCTGCCAGTCTTTGTAATTCATACTAATTTCCAAGCACTTTTCACATTTTTGAATGACATATCTCTCTTGATCTTCTCCTTTCTCCTTAATAATCTTCAAATATTTAGAGACCGTTTTATTGATTCCTTAAAATTTTTAAATTTGGTCAAATGTTTCTGCAAAAAATAGTTTTACTCTTAGATAATTAAATATTTGTGAATTACTGGTAGTTAGAAAAAAAAATGCTGTTTTAATTGTTCAAAAGACTATGGGGATTCTTACCCTTCTATACATAATTACTACATAATTATTAAAGCTTGTTGGTTCCATCTCAAGCTAAAAGGGCAGACCATGCAGAGGCACCATGTGAAAGAGACAGGTAGCTCTTAAACACATTGATCGTACCCCACCATGAAACCTCTGCATTCTTCCATTCTTTCAAAAATCTAATTGACTGTCTAAAGTGTCTACTCAATATACGCCGAATGGTCAGCCAACAGGGGGAATCCAAAATAAAAGGAGCAAACACTGTGTGCCCGGATGATTTCCAAACATTTGGGATCGATTTGGTCAAAGCCCACTGGAGAGGGGGTGATTTTACTTAGTCCCTTTGTAAACAGGAAACTGAATGGGGCTTAAATACTGATCTGTATATGTTGGTTTTCGTTCCTAAATCACTGCAATCTGTTTTGTTTATAATACATTTATTCATGGTTAAGGTTCCCTTATCTTTGTCCCTGATCACCTCAGATTTTAAAATGGAAACGATGATGGAGGACTCCATATCTGTGTCTCAGTACCAATAGAAGCCTTCCTTTCCAGAGTCCTATCCTCTTACTTTTCTGACAAGTATATGGTCCCAGTTGCATGCAAGCAGAGGAAGAAAGAATGACTGTCCCCTTCTTCTTCTAGCTCTGATTGTAATAGGAAGTTAAGGTCCTCTTCCCCTCACTCTGGTTTGAGTAGTTGTTAAATTAAAGGGACAGGACCACCAAAAGTTAAAGGTGCGTTTTCCTTGTTAAAGGTTTCCAAACATATTTCTGTCAGGCCTGAACCTGCTGGCAGAATCATCCAGGTTGTATCCTTTCGCTTTGCTCACTTGCTTGTGTCTATGCGCTAGCATCCCTCTTTAGCTTTGCCACATAATGGGGCGACCATCCCTTGCTCAGCCACAGACTGGTGTCCCCCACAGAGTGGCGTCTTTCAGTGTTTGGCCACAGAGTGGCACTTGACCTCTTCAGTCACAGAATGGCACCTACCTAAGCCTAGCCACAAATTGGTACCTGCCTAAGTCTAGCTAGTTCGGTACCTGCCCAAGCCTAGCAATAGATTGTTACCTGCCTAAGTCTGGCTATTGTCTGGCACCTGCCTATGCTTAGCGTCAGTCGGTTCCTGCCTAATCCTTACCACCGGGATTGCAGTTACCCAGCACCAGTCCCTGTGTCTCCATTTCTAGTGAAAAGAGCTCCTGCGTCGGGCGTTCAGGGTCAAATAACATCCAGGAACACGTTCGTGACAATTTCCTATAAAAGGGACAAGTCTCTTTGTAATGCTGCCAGTCCCTCACCATCTTCCTCAAGAGCGTTTGCTCATTCACCCTCCCTCAACATGACCTCGAGGAGGTGGTCTGCTCGGCATCTTCTACAGAGAGAGAGAAACTGAGCAATATTTTGATGTCTATATTGGCATTCCTGACATTCAGGCTTAAATGGTTCCTGAAGTTGATCCAGCACTGCTATCCATTAAAGGAAGCAGTGCTTCTGAGGGCTCCATGGACCAGACACTTTGCTATATACAATTTAAGATTGCGGATGCAATTGTTAATGCTAGATAAGTCTGAGAGAAGGATCCTCTCATAGTCCTTTACTGCCAATGTTACTGGCTTCTAAAGTGGCACTTTTGAAATCTTCCAGCAGAGCCGTGCTGATTATTGGACAGTCTTTTAATTTTATTTCTACTATACATAGAAAATGTTGGCTGCATGCTGCTGGGTTGTCTGATCTGGCTCCCAAATCCCAGGAGTTGCCTAATCTGGAGGACTCTTTTCCTTTCGGCCCTTTCTTTATACAAGAGGTGAAAGGCAGTTATAAAGCCTGGAGATCTTTCTCTGAATTAAAAAGAGTTTTCCAGGTTACTTTTGAAGCCGAGGGCCGCTCCTACAGGACTTCAGCAAGTGTCTCAGCAAGTCCAAATTCGCCATCAATGGGGAACGTCAAGATCCTCTGGCAAGCAGGAGCCCATGCCAGTGGCAGCTCATCTTGGAAAAGAAGACTCATGCAGTCCAGTAGGTGTTTTATTTCACATACATCTAACTTGGTTAGATATAACCTCAGACAAGTGGGTGCATCAAATATTCAAAATAAGGTTACAACTCCCTATTTTAAGTTTCCCTTTCCAGAGACAAACTTTTTACAGGGATGTGAATCCAATTCTAGATGCATCTCTTTCCCTGGCATTAGCTCAGGGGAAGATAGAACTAACAGATATGTCAGTTTTGGGCTGGACTAGCCCATTGTTTCCCATCCCCAAATCAGATGACTCTTGGAGACCGGTTCTGAATGTCATAGCATTCAATACAGGGCCATCTTTAATATTGATTGGACCCTGGGCAGGCATGTGCTTGGGCCCTCTTGACCCTGGCACCATCCACTTGCTGGCATGCAATCATGCCCTCCACCCCAACCCCACAAAAAAAAATCCAACACACTCACAATTGCCTACAATATGTAAGTGCTCTTTAATATCCAGGTATACTTTTGTAATATTGGCAAAGAGTACTTTTATTGCAGTGTATAAAATGTCTAAAAAAAGAGTATCATTACAGTGTATAAAATGTATATATGGAACAAAATGTTTAAATGGCTGCAAAATGTATACCTTCTTATTATGCACTGCAATAAAAGTACTCAGTGCCTAAATTAAAAAAAATATATGTGGATATTAGAGAGCACTTACATATGGTAAGCAACAATTAACATATAGCTATGTTACTGTAATGATATAACACACTGAAATTACAGAGGGCAAATATACAGTAGGGCAGAGGTGTTGCCATTGTTATGTGCCCATTTGCCATTTGTGCCATTTGCCAGTGTTATGTGCCCATTTGCCGGTTGTGCCCTTTTGCCAGTGTTATGTGCCCATTTGCCAGTTGTGCCCATTTGCCAGTTGTGCCCATTTGCCAGTTGTGGCCACTTGCCAGTGTTATGTGCCCATTTGCCCATGTTATGTGCCCATTTTCCAGTGTTATGTGCCCACTTGCCAGTGTTATTTTTCCCATTTGCCAGTGTTATTTGCCCATTTGCCAGTTGTGCCATTTGCCAGTGTTATTTGCTCATTTGCCAGTTATGTGCCCATTTGCCAATGTTATTTGCCCATTTTCCAGTTGTGCCCATTTGCCAGTTATGTGGCCATTTGCCAGTTATGTGGCCATTTGCCAGTTTTATTTGCCCATTTGCCAGTTATGTGCCCATTTGCCAGTTATTTGCCTGTTATGTGCCCATTTGCCAGTGTTATGTGCCCATTTGCCAGTTGTGCCCACTTGCCAGTTGTGCCCACTTGCCAGTTATGTGCCCATTTGCCAGTTGTGCCCATTTGCCAGTGTTATTTGCCCATTTGCCATGTTATTTGCCCATTTGCCAGTTATGTGCTCATTTGCCAGTTATTTGCCTGTTATGTGCCCATTTGCCAGCATTATTTGCCCATTTGCCAGTGTTATGTGCCCATTTGCCAGTTGCGCCATTTGCCACTGTTATGCGCCCATTTGCCAGTTGTGCCCTTTTGCTAGTGTTATGTGCTCATTTGCCAGTTGTGCCCATTTTCCAGTTGTGCCCACTTAACAGTGTTATGTGCCCATTTGCCGGTTGTGCCCTTTTGCCAGTGTAATGTGCCCATTTGCCAGTTGTGGCCACTTGCCAGTGTTATGTGCCCATTTGCCCATGTTATGTGCCCATTTTCCAGTGTTATGTGCCCACTTGCCAGTGCTATTTGCCCATTTGCCAGTTGTGCCATTTGCCAGTGTTATTTGCTCATTTGCCAGTTATGTGCCCATTTGCCAATGTTATTTGCCCATTTTCCAGTTGTGCCCATTTGCCAGTTATGTGGCCATTTGCCAGTTATGTGGCCATTTGCCAGTTTTATTTGCCCATTTGCCAGTTATGTGCCCATTTGCCAGTTATTTGACTGTTATGTGCCCATTTGCCAATGTTATGTGCCCACTTGCCAGTTGTGCCCACTTGCCAGTTGTGCCCATTTGCCAGTTATGTGCCCATTTGCCAGTTGTGCCCATTTGCCAGTGTTATTTGCCCATTTGCCATGTTATTTGCCCATTTGCCAGTTATGTGCTCATTTCCCAGTTATATGCCTGTTATGTGCCCATTTGCCAGCATTATTTGCCCATTTGCCAGTGTTATGTGCCCATTTGCCAGTTGTGCCATTTGCCACTGTTATGCGCCCATTTGCCAGTTGTGCCCTTTTGCTAGTGTTATGTGCTCATTTGCGAGTTGTGCCCATTTTCAAGTTGTGCCCACTTGCCAATGTTATGTGCCCATTTGCCCATGTTATGTGCCCATTTTCCAGTGTTATGTGCCCACTTGCCAGTGTTATTTGCCCATTTGTCAGTGTTATGTGCCCATTTGCCAGTTGTGCCATTTGCCAGTGTTATGTGCCCATTTGCCAGTTTAACCCTTTTGCCAGTGTTATGTGCCCATTTTCCAGTTGTGCCCACTTGCCAGTGTTATGTGCCCATTTGCCCATATGTGCCCATTTTCCAGTTGTGCCCACTTGCCATTTGTGCCCATTTGCCAGTTATGTGCCCATTTGCCAGTTGTGCCCATTTGCCAGTGTTATTTGCCCATTTGCCATGTTATTTGCCCATTTGCCAGTTATGTGCTCATTTGCCAGTTATTTGCCTGTTATGTGCCCATTTGTCAGTGTTATTTGCCCATTTGCCAGCATTATTTGCCCATTTGCCAGTGTTATGTGCCCACTTGCCAGTTGTGCCATTTGCCACTGTTATGCACCCATTTGCCAGTTGTGCCCTTTTGCTAGTGTTATGAGCTCATTCGCCAGTTGTGCCCATTTTCCATTTGTTCCCACTTGCCAGTGTTATGTGCCCATTTGCCCATGTTATGTGCCCATTTTCCAGTGTTATGTGCCCACTTGCCAGTGTTATTTGCCCATTTGCCAGTGTTATGTGCCCATTTGCCAGTTGTGCTATTTGCCAGTGTTATGTGCCCATTTGCCAGTTGTGCCCTTTTGCCAGTGTTATGTGCCCATTTGCCAGTTGTGCCCACTTGCCAGTGTTATGTGCCCATTTGCCCATGATATGTGCCCATTTGCCCATGATATGTGCCCATTTTCCAGTGTTATGTGCCCACTTTCCAGTGTTATTTGGCCATTTGCCAGTTGTGCCCATTTGCCAGTTGTGCCCTTTTGCCAGTGTTATGTGCCCATTTGCCAGTTGTGCCCATTTTCCAGTTGTTCCCACTTGCCAGTGTTATGTGCCCACTTGCCAGTGTTATGTGCCCATTTGCCAGTTGTGCCCATTTACCAGTTGTGCCCATTTTCCAGTTGTCAGGATGTTGTGCCCATTTGCCAGTGTTATGTGCCCAATTGCCAGTAGTGCACATTTGCCAGTTGTCAGTATGTTGTGCCCATATGCCAGTTATGCCCATTTGCCAGTGTTATGTGCCCATTTGCCCCCCCCCCCTACTTAGCTGTATGCTGCTCGGCCGTCTCTGTAGAAATGTGTTATGTGCCCTCTTGCCAGTGTTATGTGCCCATTTGCCAGTTGTCAGTATGTTGTGCCCATATGCCAGTTATGCCCATTTGCCAATGTTTTGTGCCCATTTGCCCCCCCCCCCCCGCCGTACTTAGCTGTATGCTGCTCGGCCGTCTCTGTAGAAATGTTTCCTTGTGAGACAAGAATGAATGGGCCCTTGGCAGCTGCCCCGTTTGCCCGCACATTTTTTTAAACAATTTTTTTTGTGTGCAGGGGTCGCAGGGCAGCCGGGCCCCTGGAGTGACGGGCCCGGTCGCAGCTGCAACCCCTGCACCAGTGGTAGGTACGCCACTGATCATTGCGATGGATGGTGTGATTGCCTGCAGAGGAGGAGGCAGGGTCCAGGGGGCCCAAGCAAATGCTTGCCCAGGGTCCAATCAATATTAAAGACGGCCCTGGGGGAGTCCAGCATAGCCAACCCAGCATGATATGTGGCACTTACCTCCTGCAGCAGTGACCCGAGTACAGAGCTCCCAGATGTCACAAGACATCAGAGCTCTGACAAGTTCTGGCAGGGAGCGTCTGTCGGCAGTTAAGTAGGAGGTGCGGTTACCACTGCCAATATCATGCGGGTCCACACCTCCATTTCGGCGGGCCACATGTTAGACGCTCCTGCAACCAACATGCAGGCTGATCGTAAAATAAAGTGTTGTGGGCAAGGGGCACATGGGGCAGTGGCATTGGGCCCCCAGGAGAAACTGGGCCCGGGGCAGCTGCCCTATTTGCCCCACGTTAATATTTTGAAGCGGAAAAGAGGAAAGAGGAAAAGATTCAGGATGGAAGTTTACTAGACCTTCCAGTCCTGGTGCAGAAATACATTTTCAGCATAAAGTTGATTCTCAAACATGCCTTCCATTTGGTTCCTATCGCCAAAAAGCACAGACACTTTCTCAGGTTCCGCTTGGATAAAACAGATTTATCATCGTACTGTAATGATGTTTGGCCTATCCAATGCACTTTCTCCCGGATAATGAAAGCCCTTATTTCTCAGAGGGAAAGGGTTCCTGTGTCTTTATTAGCTCGACAACATTACAGGTGATAGTCGAAAAATGAGAATATCGTGCAAAAGTTCATTTATTTCAGTAATGCAACGTAAAAGGGGAAACTAATATATGAGATAGACACATTACATGCAAAACAATATAGTTCATGCTGTGATTTGTCATAAGTGCGATGATTATGACTTACAGCTCATGAAAACCCCAAATCCACAATCTTAGTAAATTAGAATATTACATGCAATCAATAAAATAAGGAGTGTACTGTACACCTTTGTGAAAAGGTGCAATATTCTAGGTTCAGTGTCCCACTCTAATCGGCTAAGTAAGCCATAACAACTGCAAAGGGTTTCTGAGCCTAAATGGTCTCTCAGTCTGGTTCAGTAGGAATCACAATCATGGGGAAGACTGCTGACCTGACAGTTGTGCAGAAAACCATCATTGACACCCTCCATAAGGAAGGAAAGCCTCAAAACGTAATTGCGAAGGAAGTGCTGTATCAAAGCACATTAATAGAAAGTTATGTGGAAGGTAAAAGTGTGGAAGAAAAAGGTACACAAGCAGCAGGGATGACCGCAGCCTGGAGAGGATTGTCAGGAAAAGGCCATTCAAATGTGTTGCGGACTTTCACAAGGAGTGGACTGAGGCTGGAGTCGGTGCATCAAGAGTCACCACACACAGACGGATCCTGGACATGGGCTGCAGATGTAGTATTACTCTTGTCAAGCCGCTCCTGAACAACAAACAACGTCAGAAGCGCCTTACCTGGGCTAAAGAAAAACAGACCTGGTCTGTTGCTCAGTGGTCCAAAGTCCTCATTTCTGATGAGAGCAACCTTTGGACCCAGAGTCTGGTGGAAGAATGGAGAGGCACACACTGCAAGATTCTTGAAGTCCAGTGTGAAGTTTCCACAGTCTGTGTTGCTTAGGGGAGCCATGTCATCTGCTGGTGTTGGTCCACTGTGCTTCATTAAGTCCAGGGTCAACGCAGCCATCAACCAGGAGATTTTGGAGCATTTCATGCTTCCTTCTGCAGACGAGCTTTATGGGGATGCTGACTTCATTTTCCAGCAGGACTTGGCACCTGCCCACACTGCCAAAAGCACCAAAGCCTGATTCAATGACCGTGGGATTACTGTGCTTGATTGGCCAGCAAACTCGCCTGACCTGAACCCCATAGAGAATCTATGGGGCATTGCCAAGAGAAAGATGAGAGACATGAGACAGAATAATGCAGACGAGCTGAAGGCCGCTATTGAAGCATTGGGGTCTTCCATAACACCTCAGCAGTGCCACAGGCTGATAGCTTCCATGCCACACCGCATTGAGGCAGTAATTGCTGCAAAAGGGGCCCAAACCAAGTACTGAGTCCATATGCATGCTTATTCTTTTCAGAGGTCCGATATTGTTCTATGTACACTCCTTGTTTTATTGATTGCATGAAATATTCTAATTTACTGAGATTGTGGATTTGGGGTTTTCATGAGCTGTAAGCCATAATCATCGCACTTATAACAAATCACGGCTTGAACTATCTTGCTTTGCATGTAATGTGTCTATCTCATATATTAGTTTCCCCTTTTACGTTGCATTACTGAAATAAATGAACTTTTGATCGATATTCAAATGTTTCAAGTATCACCTGTATGTTGCTAAATCCAGTAAGACATGCCATTATTCAGCAAATAGATTATCTAATTTTCCTTTTACAAGACCTGGCGTTTATTGTAAATTTACAATAACCGGTGCTGGTTCCAAGAGTATGTCTTTGGGGGTTCTCCAGAAAAAATGGTTAAAGATTCTGGCTTGTTTGACCGCAGTTCTTTCAAGAGACAAATGGTCTTTGAGACTATTGGGAGATTGATAGCATTAACATTGGGTTTCCCTTTACTGTGCAGGCGGTGTCAGCTGTTTCTGGGAGACCAATTAAGGCAAGGTGGCCAGTGGGAGTCAAAGACAGTTCTTCCCAAGAATGTCAGAAAAGAGTTAAATTCTGTTTAAGCGCGGCAATACCTCTCCCTCGCCCATTATTAGGGGCGCATTTCGAGTTAACTTTGACCACAGATGCTTTTTTACAGGGTTGGATGCCTGTGCCATCTCTGTCCCTCAAATACCTGAACACTTCCATTTGTCCTCCAAACAGCTTGCAGACTCCTGCTCATTGCCAGGAGCCCTTGGTGCTCAGGGAGCTCAAATGCAATTCATTAAGTTCTCTGGAATGGTGTTAATGGACAAGTAAACTAATTTTGTATTAATTTAATGTACCCACACAAATTATATATTGTTTTTATCAGACTAAGAACAGCTTTCTATACATAAATTATTATTTTCATAAAATTATATAATTTACTATAAACATTTTTTTTCTAACTTTTAAGTTAAAAATCTTTTACACATTTACAGATTTTCACAGGTACCGTTTACATGTTTTTCTATTGTTTTTGCAAATTACAGAGCAGTAACTGAAAGTAGTGTATTACTTTTTCCTAACCATTTTCTCCTACAGTGACCTTTTAACCCCAATCCTAACCCTAAATCTAACCCAAGCACTAAACATTAGGATTAGCATTGGAATAAGGGTAAAACTAACCTTAGATCTAAGGCTAATTTAACCTTTCTTTGGCAGTGCAATGCCATGCACTGTCTCTAAGGGTAGTCTAGCAACTGCAACAAAACGACGGTCACTGATCACTTCCAAAGCTCTTACCCACCACAGGACAGCGCCATATTGGAGTTCAGTAAATTCAAATAGTAAATGACTCACTACAATGATAAGGATCTCAGGGTTGAAGATTGCTTGAATCATTTTAAATAAGGCTGTTGCTTATCTTTCTACAGGTTAACAGAGAAAAAAAAATAGGTGCTAGTCACTTATAAAAAATAGTTCTAAATTTAACTGAATGGCTCACTCTGGAGCAAACAGACAAATTAAGGGCATAGATTTATTTAACCCCTTTAAGGACAATGGTTAGTTTGTTTTAATGTCAGCTCTGTACAATTGTGTTTTTTTTCTATTTTAGCTATGCGCGCGTTACAAAATGCAAGCTTGGTGGGCGGAGCTAACTGTTGTGCTGTGAGGACATGTCTCTGCAGAGCTCCTCAAACACCGCTGATATTTCCTTTACAAACTACATGGGAACCCCACAAAAACTCTCCAGCCTCATCGACCCCTTGAGACTATGGGCAAACGGGGGAAAAATGTGGACAAACAAAATATCTCCACTCACTTCTATCGGTCCATTGCTTACCAGAGCTGTGAGGCCCTCACTGCCGGCAACCTCGACGAGCTGCATTCTTGAACAGGAGGATGAACCCCCGATATGCTTAGCCACAGGCTAAACAGTCCGTGACAAGAACACAAGACCAACCGCCTACCAAAGGAGACATACAGCAATTACTAAAGGAAATTCAAGAGGTGTGAAAAGCTGATGTGTCTCAGCTATTGAAGGCTAAGCCAGACCCTTTTCTGGGTGTTTCAGACTTGCCCCAATCATAGGGTGAGGGGGCATGATTGACAGGTTAGTGACTATAGTCACTGGCCTGTCTCTTTAAGATGGGCTGTCCCTGCAGTCATTTGTTTTTTTCTTTCCTGGATAGCCTTCATTCGTGAGTAGAGTTGAGTGGTGTGACGTACTGATATAGGGATGAAGGAGAGACCGCTATGCAGGATAAACCAGGGTATGCGAAATAGAATAGTCGGGTACAAATCCAAGATCAGGGGAATCGGCAAACTTCATATATAGTAAACAGTCCAGAATCAGGGGAATCAGCAAGCTTCATAAACGTTAAACAGTCCATACACAGAAAAAACAGCAAAACGGGTAACAGACCAGGAGTAGGGAAACCAGAAGATCAGAGTAATCCAGGGAACTATCCAAATCGGCAACAAGAAATCCAAAATAGAAAAACGCCAGGAGTTCAGGAAATACACGAGAATCACCAAGCATAGGTATTACTGTGAAGAGCACTTTTAAATGTTCCCGCTAGTCGCGCGCTGACGTCGGGCGTGCCGTCATCGGAGGCGCGCCTGAGCTCCGATAGTGAGTCCCCCGGCTGTGTGCAGTCAGGCACAGCCAGGTGCGCGATTAGAAGAGGATACTCTGGGGATCTGCTGCGAGGTAAGTTATGACAAGTGGACACCTGGATGTTCGGGTTCGGCCGAACTTCGGAAAAAAGTCCGGGTTCGGGCTCGAACTTGACCCCAAACCCCATTGAAGTCAATGGGGACAAGAACTTTTGGGCACTAAAATGCCTCTAAAAAAGTCCTGGAAAGGGCTAGAGGGCTGCAAAATGAATTAAAATGTGGGTAAGAGTAAGACAAGTGCCCTGCAAACAAATATGGATAGGGAAATAACTTAAAATAACATAAAATACATACAAATTAAAAATACAGCTGAGCCATAAAATAGCACTAGATGGAATCTTTGATTTTAGCTTTGGAAGAACATAAATCTAAATCTAAAGTATGGCTGCCAAGAGGATCAACAGAATTATCCATTTGAGAGAGGGTTGGAGTGCAGGGCATTCTCTTTCAGTTTATACTAAGTGACCCACAGGTTGAGGAGGCGGTGACCGTGGCGGTGTAGGTGGAAGCGGCGCTGGAGGAGGAGGAGGTAGCCAGAATTTTTCAAAGTGCGCTGTAAGCACAGTATTGGACTGTTCTATTTGACTCTCAGATATGAAGTGCACCGCAAGATGCAAATGTACTATTTAGCACCCAAAACAATTAGAATTTTTCAAAGTGCACTGTAAGCACAGTATTTGACGGTTCTATTTGACTCTCAGATATGAAGTGCACCGCAAGACGCAAATGTACTATTTACCACCCAAAACTATTAGAATTTTTCAAAGTGCGCTGTAAGCACAGTATTTGACAGTTCTATTTGACTCTCAGATATGAAGTGCACCGCAAGACGCAAATGTACTATTTACCACCCAAAACTATTAGAATTTTTCAAAGTGCGCTGTAAGCACATTATTTGACGGTTCTATTTGACCTTCAGATGTAATACATGTAATGCTATTGCTATTCTATAAACCGAAATAGAGTCCCCATTCATACGAATAGGTCAATTGACCTATTCGTATGAATGGGGACTCTATTTCGGTTTATAGAAAGCCAATAGCTTTACATGTATTCCATAAACCGAAAGTCTATAAACCGAAAGACATTCGGTTTATAGACTTTCGGTTTATGTAATACATATAATGCTATTACTATTCTATAAACCGAAAGTCTATAAACCGAATGTCTTTCGGTTTATAGACTTTCGGTTTATAGCCGAACCCCGAACTCCAACACGAACATACAGTTCCGGTACGAACCGGAACAGTGCGGTTCGGGTTAGCTCAACACTACTCGTGAGACTTCCAGGAAAGTCTAAAATAGTGAGAATGATTGCACTATTTTAAGGCAGCCTGTACAATATGGCATTGTCACCAATGTATTGCATTAGGAGCCCATACATGTACAGGCATTTACGTGAACAGGTTAAATGTTAACTGGAAAAAAATATGTATATACAGCTGTGTATAAAAGAAAAATGTGTCAAAAAATCATTGATATATTTCTATTTTGAATAAAAAGGGAGAATGATGATGATGGTGTATCTGCTGGTATGTTGCTTGAAGAAATAGTACCCAAAAAAGAAAGAAAAAAAAGACAAAATACTGCTCTCCATCTACATTTCATATAAAAACAGAATTCTGATATGTGCATATGACTCCCCAGAAGTCTGCCCACCAGCAAAAAGTGTATCAAGACAACAAGGCAAAAAGGACCAATAGTATAGATCAGTAAAGCACAGTGTTTACTATCCAATAGACAACAGCTTACTACTAACAAAGTGAGATAAGTCTCACAAACTACACTATGTCAAAATTACACGAGAAAGAAAAACATGGAGCTCCATCAATATGCTACAGAGTTTCTGAAGTTCTGACCGGCCTCTTCACTATTTGGAATGATTGCGACAGATTTGGTTATAGGGGTGACTGTTGCTCTTTAAGCTGCTTACTTTAAATGTTTTAAAATAAATTGAATTAGTACTTATTATTAGAATAAAGTGTTTTACCACAAAAGGTAAATACACTCTTTACAATATAGAAAAAACAAAGTGTATCCCCAGAGGGGGACAAAGATTTGTTTCCTGCAATTTTTGGAAACATCTCTTAACTGATCATTCACAGAATATTGTTTATGTTCCACAGTTTGCTTTAAGCGCACTATTTGCTTTTCTGTTTTATACTCTTTACAATGTTTGATTCCCTATATGTTTGGCAATGGCAGCATCCCAGTGGTTACTGGGTTCTGAAAAAATATATATCTGTATTTAAAAGAAACATTATCACAACAACAGCACATAGTCTTAAATTAGAGGGGGAAAATTAATATCAGGAAGAATTACTTTACTGAGAGGGTAGTGAATGCATGGAAAAGCCTTCCAGCAGAGGTGGTAGAGGTTAATGAAGGTGTTTAATCATGCATGTGATCGACATAATGCTATCCTAGAGCCAAGATGAAATTGGTCAGACAAGATGGGCCAAATGGTTCTTATCTGACACATACTATGTTTCTAGAACATCCAGGGGATATGACTGTGACCCCACTTAATGGCACCAATTTTAAGGCTTCAGAAGGATTGAACCTTCAACCCTAAGGAATGAACAGATTCTAGTTTGTGCATTAGCTAACTCACTGGCATATTGCTAAATAACCTATAACTCACCTCAACCACCTAGACATCCTACCAAACTATACTTTGAGAAAAATATAAATATATATTACAACCTTAGAACTTCCACAATTTGGGAATGGCCACGAGACACAAACTCCATTCACGCTTTCCTTGGATACTTGTGCACATAGGCCCAATAAGTTACAGTCAAAGCCAAAGCTGCCACAGCAAGTAAAAAAAAAAAAAGTTTTGCGTTCTTAATAAAACACTATGAAATTAACATTTTTCTCAAATTATTTTTTACAAATTGGTTTAAATACCTTTAATGTTTGTGCAAATGTAACCTTTATAGGTAGAATAAGATGAGTTTAAAGCCCAGCTTTTTGGGTGGGATTGTTTGAAGCCTTTGATAAATAGCCATTATTGTATTTAACCCATTCAGGACAATGGTTTTGTTTGTTTTGATGTCCGTTCTAGACTGCATTTAAATAACTGCACACTTGCTTCTTAAATGAATCCCCATTTTTAAATTATATATATATATAGTTTTTTTTTATTTTTTATAAAGGACAGATAGGTCTTTCTTTTCAGACCCTTTTTGTAATGTATAAAATTTAATAATAGTCACTGGCCTGTCACTTTTAGAAAACTGGGCAGACTAGATGGGACAAATGGTTGTTATCTGCCGACACTCTATGACCTATGAGTGGTCCCGGTGGCCATTTTTATTTTTGCTTCCCTGGAAATCATTCACTCGTGAAGTTTCCAGGTAAGCATAAAATAGTGCGCTATTGCACCATTCTACATATACAGGCATTATCGTGAAGGAGGTCAGTAATATACCACAAACCGCACAAAGGTATTCTTAAATGGAGCACATTTGCCATTTAGTATGATAGTATTTAGTAAGTTCAAAGGATGTCTAACCCATTAGGGTTCATAATGACTTTATTTATCCCTTTACACATAGCACATATCTAATTTTTCTAATTAGAAAAGTATAAGGTACATTTACAAAAAAGTCCAAGCACGTGAAAGAGCCAAGTTCCACACATCGATGTCTAATGAGAGCCCTTTCTCAAAAGGGAGCATGAAAATGCTAGAAAAGAACCAGCCATCCAGAGTTCACCCTTTCACTGATGTCACTGAATTTAACCCCTTCGCAACAATGGACGTGTCGGGCACGTCCAGCCGGGATCTCCATTGTGGACAATGGACGTGCCAGACACGTCCTGCGGTGAAATTAGCGGTTTTCACGATCAATGATAGCTAAAACCGCTCTGACGGTCCTGCTCTATTGCCACGATGTTGAGGCAATAGCCAGCATCGAAATTCCGGCTCTGCAGCACCCACGATCATGCCATATTGCAGGAGCAGCATGTGCTGTGCCCTCTTGTGGCAGTGAACAAAAATTCCCTTCCGATGCTCTGAATATGTTGCTTGACTGCCTCTAGAGGCAGTCAGCAACACTGCAATGAAAAAGAAAAAAAAAAAAGACTATTAGCTTAAATCTAGGGTTGGGGTTAGAATAGCAGCTAGGGTTACAATTAAATTGGGGTTAGCATAAGGGATAGGGTTACAATTAAATTAAAATATATTAAGGGTTAGCATAAGGGTTAGAGTTGGGGTTAAATTTAGGGTAAAGTATATAGGAAAAACATTTTTGTTTTTTGCTCTATACCTCGCAAAAAAATGCCGAAAAACATGGAAACAAGCATATTTCTGATCTCGGGACAACATTTAGAAACTATTTAGATGGGGTGTTTATTAATGATTGTATTTGTGTAAATTATATTTTAGGTCAAATTTAGAAAAAGTGTTTTTTTTTGTAGTAAATTATAAGATGTGATGAACATAAATGTATCTAGTGAAAGCCTTTCTTAGGACAATAAAAACAACATATAATTTGTGTGGGTACAGTATGTGAGAAAGAAGAAAATTAAAGCTAAACACAAACACCCCAGAAATGTAAACCAAGTGTTGTCACCAAGGGAAAGTCAAGGTCAAAATGTCTTGTCACTAAGGGGTTAAAGGCCCTGAGATATTATTTTCAATGTAGAACTAAAGGAGAGCTCTAATGTATTAAAAATTAAAAAAAAAAACACACTGGAACACATACAACATACAGAAAACAAGTTAGGTGTAACTACCTCTTTAAAGCTTTGTCAGTAACATAGATTTAGGTAAAGGACCTGTAAAATAAATACATAAAATAACACACAAAGGGGAACCACAAATTAAAATATTTATTTTTGCATCTAGAAAAACAAGCAACCCCCAAAATTAACAGGTAGATCCCCCAAATAGAACCCTAATAAAAATTATTTGTATTTATACAATTTCTACAGAAACTTACAGTGTATCAAAATCTGCATAAATCAAACTTAAAAAATGAGTAGAAATGCATAGTGATGTTCTCATTTTACAAAGAAAAAGCATGAGGTTTGTTTCAGACAACAGTAGGAAAGCAATACATACAGTCTGAGCTCACAATGTGTTTATGATTAATGACATGTGCACTTTCAATATACACACTTGAATTCACAGATAGTTTTTTGTTTTAATTGCACAAAATACCCATTTTAAATACACACAAACTGCACAGAATGTGCCGCCTTTCTTACAAGAATGCATAGTGCATGATAGAGACCTACCCAAATTAGAACATGAACACCAGCTTACAGACAAGTCACTACGGGTTGTAGATTTTTAGTCTCTTATGCATTTGATATATTATTACATACAGTAAAGACATGGAATGAGACTTATTATTGTGCTAGGACAATTGTTTAGTTGCCCTTAGCACCTTTGCTGCCAGAGAATAACAGCTATTTTTGTATGTTTTTTCAGTACTTAATAACTTTTTGAAAGTGAACGTCTTTGGTTTTGCCCATTTTATTTATGACTTTCTTAAAATATTGCTTTTAGATCAGTGCATCTCCTTTGGAGATGGATGCTTTTTAATTCCTCATTTTTTTTTATTCAGCAATCAAGGGTGTAACAGAGTAGTCCTACATATTATGCTTTTACAGCTTAATACACAAGTCAGGCTGCCATTAAAAATAAATAAATGGGAAAGGAAAAAAATATGGGGGGGGGGGGGGGGGGGGGGGAAATCTATTTACTACCAGCCTCCCATTCATTCTGATGGCACACCATATAATTGTACAGCACAGATCAGCATTCACATGGGGATACATTATATACTGCAATCAACACATTTTAGTGTATATATTCTTCCTTTTATGGTAGAATAATATCATACATATAACATTTTAATTGTTAGAGAGGAATGTATTATTATCCTCCACCCTCTGCCATACACATTGCTCTATTATTTAAAATAGTGGCGCCACTTGCAGTTGTTTTGTTTTCTTTTTTTCTGATAACCAACACCGTTTTAAATATTAATATATTAACTGAAGAGTAAATGACTATTCAACCAACTGTTTTCTTTAATATCAATCCGATAATATTCTTGGGCTGAATTATTATTTTTTTTTTATCCTTAAAGACTCTGACCTGCTAACCACACCTTACACCCTCAAATGGTTAACAGAAAACAAGGCCTTTATAGTCTTCTGACTAATTAAAACCATTATTTACGGTGATTTAGACATCCTTACTGGACTGCTATCAGACAACAACTAAGAAGACAAACCAAGTAACTACATTTATGGATACTGGCATTTTAAAAAAATCATAACTTCTCTTATTGATATACATACATTTACAGGATATCGGTAATATGGATAGTAGTTTGATACAGTAGAATTAGTCATGTTTACCATGTATATCCATTAGGCAAAACATGTATGGGCTGTATATTAGATAATGAAATGGCAAGTCCAATATCTAACCCTCCACACAACAGGTTCTAGATTTCACATGTACTCTCGAATGCTTAGGAACCAGAATATATAGGAATATATTTCAGAAGTGCTGTCCAACACTATAACGGCACATGTAATAAATCTGTACTATTAAATGACAGGGAAGCCACATTGCATTTAAGAGGTAGGCTGGAATCCATAGAAAACCCTTGTGGATCATGACTGACCCACAAAGTCTCCAGTTGGAAAGTCCTGTTTTTTGTACGGTATTGAAAGGACATACCTTAACTTTTACAAATAATAACTAGTATTATTAACTGGCATTTTATGGCTGTTCATTGCGGTTAAACTGCCTCCTATGGCACATGCTATTGTTGCTTTTAGCTACCCTGCAAATCCTATTTGGTAGCACAATTGGTTTATTCCTTGTCTGGATGGCCTGAACTGTCAGCAAAAATTTAAGTATGAATTGAAAGATTGCGTCAAGAGAAGGCAGTTTAAGTAAAAATTATTGTATTGCTTTATCTGTGGATATCTTGGGTCCGATCTTCCTTCATGTGACCCAACATTCTAACACAACATGGCCATCCCCTAGTGCTATATAAACAAAGAGGGCCAAATAACGTAGTTATATTATTTCATTAAAGTATTTGTTTTAAAATTCCCAATCTTTCAACTAAACTTTACTTAATTTTTTGCTAAAAATTGTCCTACGAAATCTTTCTTATTAACAGTTTCTCGTGCTTTGGCTCTATAAGCTATGTTTAGAAGCAATCGTGGATTATTGTAATTGTTTATTTTGTATATAAAGTCAACAGCAATTAGGTGTTCAGGAATAAAACAGTTCAATGTTTTATGTGATTAATGCTCAAAACCGCAACGGGAATTTCATCCTTTAGGCCAAAGTAGCAGAGTTGGAAGGATTGCTGAATGGGTGGATTTTTCCAAATGCAAACAAAAAGTAATCACAGCACACAGTGTATAAAGTCTAGAAATAATATAAATAAATTAGAGTGATCAAATTCTTCCCAAAAACAAATATGTGGCAATGCACTCAAGAAAAGAAGGGATGTGAAAACACTAACTAATAACTGTGAGAATCCTCTTTTATGAATGCATATTTGCTTTTTGGAAGACGTTTGGTCACTAATTTATAGACTATATATACTGTGCGTTGGGCTTACTTTTTGCTTGCTTTTCTATACATACACAATCTTGTGTCTGTGCCTTGATCCCTAGCAGAGAGTGTTAATCGTCATTATTGATTTTAGGTGTTTTTATCCATATTTTACTTTTATATTTATATTCACATTGGGGTAGTCTCGGACCGCTCATCCCATTTTTTCCAGTTCTTTAGAATTTTTCCATCTCAGCTACTTTGGTCTAAAGTTTGAAATTCCATTGCTATTCCCTGCAAATCTCACCTTATGGAGTAGAGCTTTCAGACACTTGCACCATTTAAGTAGTTTTATACGTGTACTAAACATGGTCTCTTTTAATAACCTAGGCCAGATTAGTTAGATTCATGTAAACTTGTAGTACTTCATGATAATATACTCACAAACAGCATTTAAAATAAATATTGAGTACAGTGCACAGGATTGAAGGTTAGTTGGCATTTGTATTGCATAATGTTCTATATTCGTACGGACATCTAAAAACATAGGCAAGTCAACAGTGTCTCTTATTACTTAGTCTGCAACGGGTAGGTGGCTTGTTACTAATAAACATTATGTTGTTTACCTAATAATCCACATAATATATTGCCATTTATGATATTAGAATTTTATCATTATGTGAAAACCAATAGCATTTCTTCATTGATGGAGTTGAGTTTTTTAGGGATACTGGAGGAGATGTTAAAAGGTTAATACAAGAGTTTTTGCAGGGACTTGTCAACTCTTTAAAATGCATGACCACCCGTGAAACATCTGGAGGCACAGCATGAATGCAGACACAGATGGCATCATTTCAAGTGTTCGAGAGAATGTGGATAGGTAAAGACCTTCTCATTTTTGATAGTGGATACAGAAGTCAGGGAAGCCACACACTGCATCATAAACAGCTATATAAAAAGTTGGGCCTATAGAAATGGAGTAGTTTTGCCCTCATTGTGAGACAAGCACCACCACAGAGTCGAACTGATGTAAGCATTTACACCAAATGTACAGAAGCAAGCTTGGTCAATGTCCATGGCACAAACGGAGGACGATGCAAATATCTGCTCATTAGCCAACAGTATGTAATGGGCAAACTGGGATGAATGGCACCCCAAAAATCTTTCCTTGCGTTCTGGACGTAAGGTGATGTAGAAAATTGTACAACTAGATATTTGGATCCTGACTCATTTCAGTTCACTATAGAGTCTTAACCAGGTAGAGGTGCTCATCGAATACCATCTAATATGTAAGGAAACAAAAGAGGCACTAAGATTATTTTGTCTGATTCTCCCATTCAAAACAGCAGCACGGACAAAGGCCACTATAGCTAAAAGATGTGGCAGTGTTATGAAAATAAAAAGAAAGTGAATATCTAATGAAGATCTAGACTGTCACCGAGAAACATGAAAGTCTGGCCACCCAAAATCATTTTGAAGTGCGAGTTAAAAACTACCTTCCAACCCCTGAGTATCATCCCCCCAAAAATTAGTCTTTAGCTTTGTTCCTACAAACAGAGCTATAAGCACTTTTACTAACATATCTTGGAACAAGATGATGTAAACATCTACAAAAGTTTTAAGGTAAAAGCAGTCTTGTAAACATTAACTGCAGGATGACACTATCAATCTCATAGGTCTCCAGTATCCTTCATTAAATGGAGAAGGTTGAGGACTGTACAAAGTCATCAGTTGCAGCAGTTTTCAGGCTATCTTCAGCCAAACGTGTAAGCATCCACTTCTATACACTGAGGATGTTGTTCATTTCCCATTTTTGTGAGGACTTGCTGGAATCACAGTCTGACATGAACACTTGATGGAGAACCTCGGAACGGTCTAAGCATTTTCCTGTCGGAATGAAGATGAACCTATGCATGTTCTAGGGAGAAAGAGAAGAGAAAACACATTAGCATGAATATAATCTCTAAATGATTGCAGTGATCAGTCATATTACAGATTTGAACATAATGAAAATAATGATATGTTGCAATGTATATATATATATATTAAAGGGGCAGTACATCAATAAAATAAATGATTTTATTTATTTAGTCATTAAATATGCTTCATAAAGATGTGTTTTGCTCAAATTAGTTGCAGTTATTAAAATATTTAATGTAAAGTTGGTGTATGTGTGTCACCATTTTGTGGCATATAGAATCTTACTCACAATTACAATGCAACAGCTCAGTCTCACTCTATGGTTCAGGGCAAACCATTGATTCTATTAGTCCGATTTCTAACACGGTGTACACACATCCAACTGAATCATATGCTCATCTCCATTGCAGCTATTGGCTGTGTGCTGTGAGATGGATGAGCCCCTTACTCTCAGCAGCAGAGGAACAAGTCTCTACTGCCTATCAAAATGACAGCAGATTAGTGTTTGCAGAAGCCAAGACTAATGGGAATAACTTTTGAACAATATAAAAGCACTGTCCAAAGGCCGTTTTAATCACAGAGAAATGGTCTTCTGCCTAATTAAAACCATTTTTACGGTGATTTAGATCATTTCAAAAGTGAATGAGTGAGCAAAACAGGACCAATTTATTTATAATTTTAAAAGGCTGGCATTTCTTATGCTTTCAAATGGCTCATCTAGCACTTCTGTTTTGCACATTTTCAGATATCAGCAGTTTCAGTGCCCGAAACAGTGAACCTACTGTTGCAAAAAATTATACCAACATGAATTTAACATAAACCTAAACTTGAAACAGCTGATGCAATCTTTCTAACATAGCTACCTCACTGACAGTTGTGTGATTACATTGTCTTTCTTCACATTTGCTTTTATAAATATATATATATATATGTGTATATGCACACACAATTTATGTATAGAAAAGTATTCAAACATACATACAATCCAGACCTGTAATCAGTTTATGTTACGAGTTCACCCAATTGACAGGTTAATACTGATTACATACTTTAGTAAAGGACTCATCAGAATATTTTCTAGTGTATTAATATTAGCTAGCGCTATAAATGCATACAATCTATAAGTGAGATTCACCTTGAAGTATTGCCATTCTTTGTATTCATTTAAACTACAGTGTGTAATCATGACTTTGGATCCATCTGGCCCTTTTGATAGACATTGGTCATATTGCATCAACTGATTGGCTTCATTAATTCGGAAAAGCTAAAAAGAAAAAAAGAAGTACGTTTTTGGAAATTTACAAGACATTTTACATTTTTTACATGGTGAATTATGGAAAAGTTCAGCCGCTATATTATTTTTGTGAAAAAACATACAAGCGTCTCTTCCCTTTATTAGACCTTAAACAGATTTTCTAATATGTAAGAATAAAGCCTGCTCTCTCCACTAGTACAATAATTTAAGGTTCTTCATTGGTTCTAGTGATAAGTGAACCTGTCCTTGTACTAATTAAAAAAGGTCATTGGAAATGTTAGCAGCACAAAATATTCCAAATAGATGAGTAACATATCGACTTTTATTATTACCACTATTTATAAATTGCCAGAAAATATCAAACATTTTATTTATGGTGCCCGGTTAGGTTTTGCTGTAAATAAGCTTTTTTCTTAGCTGCCTGAAGCCTTCGATGACTCACTAACTACAAACCTTACCTTGGGTCACCATCAATATCAAACCATTAGACAATCAAATGTCTGGCCTGTGTGGACGTACACAGCATGTTAAACACAGGATAACAAAATGCAGCTAAATCAGGGACGTGCAGTAGTGTCCAGGGAGACAGGTAAACAGATTTCACTATCAAGTATCACTTGACTTTAGAGAAAGGACACTTTCATGTTAGGATTATAGCAGTTATCATTAAATCTGTTTGTTTTTTTTATATGGATCAAGGTCATATAGTGGTGTGTATTTACATAGATACTACAATGAAATAGAGAACTTTATCAGAAAATATCATCAACTACAAAATAAAAAAAAAAAAGAGATCCTGTCTGGTCTTATGAAGCGCCCCGGAGTATTACACTAAATATGTGTTCGACAAAGCAAAAAAACATGGCAGATGTCCCTGATTGGGCCATGTCCGTGGTCTGTAGCTTGTCATCCACACTTGTTTCTGTTTCTAATACTTTCAGGAACGCACTCTAATTGTGAACAATATCAGACATGGAGCCCTTGCTCACTATTCATACAGGATACCAGTCATACCTCACCGACTAGACCTACGATAGATAAAACATACATCTGTGGTTGCTGGATAGAGAGTGTGATGGGATTAGCAGAAGCAAGCAGAAAATCACGAGACGCTGCCAAATGAACATTACCCCAAACAGGCAACACTGTTAAGCTTTGCCAGTGCCCAGCTGCACTTCTCTTGCACAGTTTCCAATGCAATACACACTTGAATAAAGCAGACTATCATTGTTGGAGCTGCAACACTGCATGAAAAGCATTTATAAGAGAGAACCAATACATTTACAGACTAAAGTGACCAAAGCAAAGGGCATATAATGTGTAAAGTGCCAATAAGTAAGAGCTATGAGACATTATGGGAAGTAAAAAACAAACATTTAACTCTGGTCAAGCAAAGCCACTTTTAAGCAACTTTTTAGCAAATGGCAGGTTCTTAACTGTTTAAAACCCAATATGTAACTGGGTGAGCTTGCTATTAAGTCACAGTTGCTGCTGTGAGATGTGCCTTGTGCATGACTTGCAAAATATCATCTCCATTTGCCGATGTTTGTGATCCCATCGAAAGTGTGTTTTATAATGTCCACCGTTACATATTCAGTTGTGTTAATATCATGATTGAGTTTACACTCGTTGTAACTAGTTTTTTAAAAGTACTTTGATCAGATTGTGATAAAGGTTTGAGGAGCAGTAGACACGTATACACCTCTGGGTGTCTCACTTCTCATATTTCTCAGACTCTAATATTTATATTAATATGCAAATACACTGCTTTTCAATGGGAAATTTGCATAATAAGTCACTGGTGATCCCATCAATTTTGCCAACACAATGTTTAGGTGATCTAGTGCCGTTAAGGAGTCTTTTATTATAGTATTCACTTGAATGTTTGAGCTTTGCTAAAACTACACTATAGTTCTAACATAGCAGTGCTACATATGTGCTGCATTTTACAAAAATTAACCCTTTAAGGACCAGGGATTTTCCTGGGCCAAGGACAAGAACGTTTTTCAATTTTTAATACGCGGTTTTTGAAACATAAATTTCCTCTCTCTCATTTAACGCACCCATACAAGTTATATGTTGTTTTTTAGAGGACAGTTAGAGCTTTCTTTTGATACCCTATACATAAAAATGATTTATATGTATTTTTTAATACTAAAATGTAAAAGAGGAAATTTGAGGGAAAAAAAGTTTTTCCCCATTATTTTCCCAATAATAAGCTACATAACTAGTGCAACACTAACCCACTTATCCTCCCTAATTAACTAACTAATAAAAAAGAAAAATATTGATTCCCAAACCCCCCATAACAAAAAAGACAGAAAAAAAACTCTGAAGAGTGAGATGTCAGATCAGTAAAAATCATGCAACAGGCATGCAGGGGTTAAATTTTATTAAATAAATATATTAAAATTACCTTTATTTATTAAAAAAAAACTTTATAAATTGTAAAAATAAAAAAATCTGTTAAAAAAAAAAACTAAATGAGGGCCATAAAGTGAAAGGAAACTGATCACAGTTAAAAACTGTGATCAGCAATGAAAGGGTTAATTTTTTTACCTATGTGTATGTAATTAATTTCTTTTTACTTACAGGTCACTCTCTGTGCTTCACTATAAGAATGTGAAGCACAGGGAGTGAATTAGAGGCAAAGTCAGTGTGTGAACACACTGACTTTGCCATCTAATTTGCATGTTATCGTGGTGATTGAGCAATCACCGCGATCACATGCCCGGAAACTGACCGATCGGGTCCAGGAGCTTTGCCTCGGGTGCGAGGCTTAGTCCTGGACCCGTTGCAGACTAGCTGGCGGTGCCCACGGAGCGCACCGCCGGCTAGACAGCATGACGAGTTAACTCGTCATAAGGTCGCTAATGCGGCGGCTCTTATGACGAGTTAACTCGTCATAAGGTCGGGAAGGGGTTAAACCAGGGATACTTGTTGAGACAAATAAATCTTATGAAGAGACAGAGAGTCTAATATTGGGACAGTTGACTGAAAAATGGAATAAATCTCAAAAACATAATAATGGTTATGAGGTAAAGATTTGTCAACTAAACCATACATTTTATTCATATTTCTGCAAAAAAGATAGAAAGCATTCTAGAAAATGCACACTTTCAAATCTTATTTCTTTCCTTGGTTAATTGTAGAACCCACTTTGGCTCTGGACGGCCGCATTTTGATACCTATGTCCTAGAGCAGTATTCTTCTTGTGGTTTAATCCCAACATTCACAGCTGGGAAACCTTAGAAGATATGTTTTAAGAATATCCATTTGGACATACCTGGTTTCCTCCCATTCTGTGGCAAGGACCAAGTTCCACAAGGCCTCCATTGGTATGTCCCATGCTATCTATGCAGTAGCTGGATTCCAAGCCTCTTATCTGACAGAAAGAAAATACATCATGATAATCCATCATACTTCTAACAAAACAATTCTACTACTTCATCAAACATTGGTTTATACTCCACATAGAGAGAGTTGACTTGCTGGAGATCTAACGCAAGATTCTAAACAACATGTCTGCCCCCTGATAGAGCTATATAAATCAAAGAGGGTATTTAATAAAAATGTTATTTAAAATGCCTATACTTATTTTTTGGCATCTTTTTGCCAACAGTTTTCTTTCAAGATTCCAACGCTAACACAACAGAATAAGCAAACACACCTCTCCCCATTCTACATTTTTAGGTGGAAGTGGATAGTGTGATGGGATGTCATATGCGATTTCTTCCATAAACCATTTAAAGCTTTTGCAGTTGTGGTCCTCACGGAACTTTTTCAGCTCGCTAATATCTCCGTAGGCAAGGGCTTTGGTTTCAGGACGACTGGCGTAGAAATAATCTCTGTATTCATCCCACCAGACTTCCACAACACGGACATAGTTCTGCAAAAAGAGAGCAACATATTCACACTGGGGACATGCAATGTATTATACGAATAACAAGTGCAAAGTAACGCAGATCTGTTCTCTTGTATCACGCAGAGAAAGAAAATGTATTACAGCAAAAGTGTTTTATATCAAAGAGTGAGAGGTCTATTTTATTATAATATACCAGTACATTTTGATACCTGTCCTTTGTAGTGGAAATTATTTTTTTAATCCGTGTCCTTGCGAAGATTGTTATGGAAAACAGAGCATGTAGAGATTAATTTTGTTAAAAAAAAAAAAAGAAGCAATTTTTGTGGTCTCTTCTTCCCCAACCATTTAAAGGACAACTGTAGTGTAAGAAATGAAAACCTTTTTTTTCCTGAAATAGCATAATCCAATATAGCTCAGACATAATATAACGGTTTAATGTTGCCATGCAAATATTACGACTTTGAGGAACTTTTTACATCCTCTATAGGCAGGTCTGGGCATTTCGTTTTGCATCAGTGGTAAGGTCCGACCGAAGATGTGCATCTCTGATACAGTTGGAGCCTGTGATGATATACTATGAAGGGCTCCAACAAAATGGTATCCGACGAGTCACCTATTAACAAGGCAAGCCACCGATCTTTATACAGTACCTGCTTCTTTGGTTGGCTCTCAACAGTGAGTCAGGACAAAATGAAAGCGCCAAGACCTTGTATAGAGGATGGAAAAGTTCCTCAAAGTGGTAATATTTGTATGGCGTCATTAGAGAATTACCTTATATATGGACTGAATAAAATATGCACTGTACAAAAAAAATGATCAAACACACCATAGCCCCCAAAATATATATATACACACACACACAAAAAAATATATATATACACACACACACACAAAAAAATATATATATACACACACACACAAAAAAAATATATATACACATACACACACACACACACACACACACACACACACACACACACACACACACACACAAGCCATGTTTAAAAGCCAAGAAAGGAATTATGTTGCAGCCAGCCAGCCAATAGAATTAGTGGGTGCTGTATCAAAATAGAATATTTTCCTTTTTTGACAGTCTGAGCCTGTTTCAGAAAAAGGTTTTCATTTTTTACACTACACCTGTTCTTTAAGAGTTAAAGGGCCACTAATCTTTTGTTTCCACTTGTGAAGACACACAAGTGAAACATATAGATGTCCAAGTAGGAGCATACAATGGCATGTACCTTTTCAGTTACATAACACTTTATCCTCCCAACTGCCGCCATGCTTAACTGTATTTACTGAAACAGTGAGGGACCCTTGTTTTTACCTGCAATCAATAGAGGAGTTCGTAACCGGGTCCCCTCTATTGACCGCAGAGAAAAAAGAAGGTCTGGTTTTGCATAGGCAGAAAGAGAGAGAGAGAGAGAGAGAGAGAGAGAGAGAGAGAGAGAGAGAGAGACTGTCGAGTTCAATCAGTCACAAGCAGCAAACCGCTCTCTAAAGATACGCCTGGGGATCACTGAGGACCAGACGCACTTACTTTTAGACTTTTGCTTGTATCAAAGAAACAAAATCCTTTAATGCCACTTTACAATAAACACACCACAGGAAAGTTTCTTTGACATAATCTAGTTAATGCCTGAGAAATCCTGCAATTTGCATCATATATAAGAAAACCATATTTACGGATAAGACATTCATTACAGGGAAAGTGTGTACTTCTCCGAGTGTAAGCTGAATGAAGGGATTTGCAAATGTAGCACTTTTCCTTGCAATAACGATATGATTAGCAGCACTGAAAATCTTAAATGCCTTACAATGAGAAGAGTGTCCTTTAAGATCTACTCGTATACATATAAGTCAAAATAGAATACAGGGTAAAATACTTTTGTTTTTAAGAGTTCATAGTGTTAGAAATGAGCTACTTATCCAGCTATAAGCAGAAATTAAATACAATTTCAATGGATATACTGCCATAGCAATGACAAGTTGTGGCAAGATAACTAGTACTGACTGAGGCTTTTATCTGCAATAAAAGGTGGATAAGGAGGCTTACTCAATTATCTTGCTACAACCTGCCAGTTTTCTGAAATAGTTTTGCAGTGTAAAACAAATAGGAAATGCAAACTGAAAAAACCAGTATCTGTGAAGATATATATATACATATTTATATATAAAATCTCCAATAATCCATGTGAAAAGATAAAAAAGAAAGCACTTTTGTGTCACTTAAAATAAAAAAACACAAGCACATTTAGAAGGCCATTCCGGTAACTTTAATTTACATTAATTACATGCTGCATTTAGAATGCCACATTTTTGCATGCTCTAATCGTTTTTACATACAAAGTAGCATGCTCCACACCTAATTAACTTTCTCAGATTGTAAGCATACATGTGTACTCTCATAACAGTGCATACCAAGCAATTCTCCATTGTAAACAATGAGAGAACTATGATGTCATGTTCCCCACGCTTGCATAGATAGAAAATGTGTTTTCCAGTGGGCATCTTGTGATTTAAAAAGGATTTATGTTGTGTCTACATGTACTAAACATCTCTCTCATAGAACACTATAATCGTATGTACATGGGATGTCAGCACACACTATAGATGTGGCAGTAAAAGAATAAGGTGCTTGCTTATTTCTTTATGGGATTTAGACATATAGTACGTTGAAGTTGGTTATATTGCAGGCAAATGATATGTTTTGCACAGTGGACTGGTGCATTTTCTGCTGTATGATTTGATTTATTGTAACTTTTTAGTAACTATACAATATGCTCACCTTTAAAGTCGGCGATGATCCTACATAAACAGGGGGGGGATTTCCTTGCCACCCATGCAGCCGGTAGATATGTCCAACTCGCGAACACGGTGTAAATAGTAACTTTCCTCCACATTGCCATATCTGATAAAGATGCAACACTGCCCAGTTAATGAATGAGCAAATATAAAAAGAATACTGCATTTAATAGTGGATTTATTCACAAAGTGGAAAAATACAGTGCATTTCATGTCTGCCTTACACAACATGCACACACAGGTACCCATTTATATATGCATATTTATATCACATGTAGACATGTACAGACATATAAACACACACTCATATACAGTGTGTGTATATACACATATATATATATATATACACACACTTTCATAAAATATGGCTTAGTGAGTGCTAAGTGTAGGTACTCTATGAATAAGATAAACAAACAGCAGATACATGGCTTGTGAAACAGGATATGTATAAATATATATTTATGAATTTTCTGCTTTCCTAGTTACAAAAGCCAAAAATCCTCAGTTGCTGTTTGCAGCCTCCTGCTGTCACAAAAAAACGAGTGTTTGGTTTGTAGGCGTGCTTGGTACTGTGTGCAATCTAGAACATATGGTACACAAAGCCACACACCCACAAACAAAGCAATCCTGCTCCTTTTATTTTACATTACCTTGTAGGAAATCTCAAAGTTCTCACCGCCCCAGATCTGAAGGCCAGGATCATACAGACCCAGCTCAAAGAAGAATTCACGCTCTATGGCAAATAATCCACCAGCCATTGCAGGAGACCTACAGGGAGGAACCAAGAAAATGATCATAAAATAGCATGGTTTAAAGGATAGCTGAATTTGAGAATTTTTCCAACTTCTCTACTTTGGCCTTAGGATTGCAATTCCCTTGCCAATTCCATCCTTCATGAATAAAAACCTAAGAATATATAACTGCAGTTAGAAGAACAAAGATAGCCGAGAAAGCACAAAATATTATGAAATATATGAAATGGAAGAAGAAATCTTTTATAGAATATAGTGGGATTTCAGATTTATCCAGCTAAGAGTTCATTTTAGTTGAAGCATGATTATTTTGAGAAAAGACATGACACATGCTGCTTGGGTCCGGATCTAATTTATGTGTTCATTACATATCCTTTATTAATGTGGACCTGTTATGTGGATACAAATAAAAAAAAGGACATGCTTACTTGACATTTTTTAAAATAGTTTGCCACCAAGACTGGCCAAAGACCACCCCCCCACCCCAGTGATTGGTAGATCCCTGTTTTCCCCGCTCCTATTGGCATCAAATTCAATTATGCTTTGTGTATGTGTGAACGTGTAATCCCCTATGTCCTGTCCCCATTCACTGTTCTATGTTAAGTGTAAATCCCTTTAAGTCTGCCTCATTCACCATTGTGTCTTAAACTCTAATCCTGGTATAACCCTTTTGTCTAATCTGTTTTATCAAGATGTTTAAACTGTATATATTCTTAGCGTTTCCAGTCAATAAATGGTCTCGTCCGCTATGTTGGGGAATTGCTAGTGCTTGGAGTTTTAGTGTTATTCCGGACCTGAGGAGTGTATCTTGTGGAACTGATTCCGGTAGGAGCTACCCATCTTAGTAGCCCTCCCATGACACCTAGTATACAACTATCTATTCCTTGGCATATTGGCTTTCATTATTAAAGCTTTGCAGCTTGTTCTGGTTGCACTGACAGTTGGTGGTTTAGAATAGATAAGTTACACACCAGACAGGCTGAAAAGGACGGAGTACTGTAACAAATATACAGACGGTTTTATATGCTGTTAAGTATTAAAAACATAACTCTCCTGCACGATTTGAGTCGCAACAGAATGTGTGCTCTGCTCCATACTTGTCAGATAAAGATGTGCTGCTCTATCTGCTCATCTAATGGAGGGGGGAGGCGGGGGCTTAACAAAAACAAAAAGAAAAATCATCTAGATCTTTTCAGAAGCTTTGTCATTCATTCTGATGACTTTATGCTGAGGACTGTTAATGCCATCTGTCTAGCTTACCTTTCCTGCTACTGTGCCACATAAACATGGAATTGGCCTTAGCTATTCTGTGATTATAAACGAAACCACACATTTTAGCATGACATCACCAGGGGTAGGCACCAACATTGCTAATGGTGGACATTTTAACGGTTTAAAAAAAATACAGGATCATTTGAGTACATTTTCAGAGACTGACAATAATCAACATAACTAGTGAAAGTGCAAAGCAATGGAGAAACATGAAGAATTAAATGGAACTAAATGTTTATTTTTTTTAAAAATGAAGCTTTTAGAAAACATGTTCAGGGAAAAAACAAACAGACAACAACAAGCAGAACCACAAGCAGATGAAGTGGCACCAAGGGCATCTAAATTGTTTTTGTCCCCTCCACAGGCCAACAGTTGCCTGCACTCCTCGGATGAGTGGCACATATTTGTGGCTAACTGACAATACACACATGCAAAATGCAAGGATTACTCCCTATTTAAGTATAGATCTTATGTAGTGTTAAAGATCAACGATCGCACAAAAGTTCTGAAAGATTGCATCAAGTGTAGGCATTTTAAAGGAGCATTAACCATTTTTTTAAAACCCTTGCTTCATTGAAGGAAACAAGGGTTAAACAAAACATGTCCCAGGTCAATTAAGTTAACCGAACCTGTATCTTAATAGATACACGCGGGTCTACTAACTGCTATGTCAGACATGCGAGACACAGTATTTCCTGGTTTTCCCGTGCTTCCAAATGGGGCGCACCCCACTCTGACGGCTGAATGCGAGGGTGTGATCTAATAGAACTCAATATGAGTCTGTTACCAAATAAGTATGGAGTGTCTCAAAGATCCATCTTCTGGCCCCTGCCTTTCTCATTATTTATAAATGATGTACCCTTGGTGTGCAACCTGGCAAATGTTCATCTGTATGCGGACAATACGGTCATTTATACAAGTGGGACAAAACTATCGCAAGTTGAAACCTTGCTACAGGGTAATTTTTCTAAGGTTAAAAGTTGTAAAGCAACCAAGTTGTTCCTCAACACTGAAAAATATGTGTCCATGTTGTTTCGTACAAAAGCTAAACTATTTAAATTAAATAATCCTTACATATACATCAAGACCAAATCGGGTTATGTGGCTAGATCCCAACTTGTGTTTTGGTCCCCATATTGACAAGCTCTTAAAGCTGTATCCTAGCACTGGCTCAGGTGCACTCTCCACCTAGCTTGCTTAGCTATGTGGCTCAGGTGCACTCTCCGGCGAGCTTGTTTAGCTGGCTGACTAGCTCAGCTGCACTCTCCACCTAGCTTGCTTAGTGCATTACCACTTCTCTGGAAAGCTCCCCTACCTGTGCAGCATACTCATACATGTGCATGGATTTTTTTTCATCTGCTGTTGAATGTGAAACACTGTAAAATACTGTTCTTGACTTGGTCCTCAGTACACTTGAAAACAAAATAAATCTTAACTTATTCTTCCTGGCAAAATACTTTCCAAATAAATTAAATAAAACATTTCTATTTAAAATGCCTACATTTGATGCAATTTTTCATTTAAACATCTTATTTTTTTGCCGACAGTTGTGCTTTAATGACATTCAGTCCTAGAAAATGTTTCTTACATATATTATATGAACATCACGTGAACGAACAGTCTATGATCGCTAGTGTTCAAGCCCTAAAGAAGGGCTTGAGGTCGAAATCCATTTTTGCAGATGGTATTGGTTCTGAAAAACTGATTTTTCACAGAAAATATTCTAGGTAGAATAACATTACTCATTACCTTCCACATAATGGAATCCTATTAATCTGTTAGCTTTGGAGTTAGTTAGTTTTTGTTATTACGACTGATTTCCCACTTGATTACTTTCTATTCTGACATACATCAGAGATATTGGAATTCACTGGTAAAATAAAATGAATCATTTAAGGAGTGGAGGCTGTCGCAAATGTATACAGCTGTCTTATTATGTTTCCTCTAAGAATCATATTTAGAGTGGGAACCTAGGACAGGCAATGATGAACTCCTACAGCTAGATCTTTGTGCGGACAGATATTAGGGGTGTGCAAACCATAGATTGGTAAACAGAGAAGAGTGAAAGGTCCATCATCCCAATACTTCCGTTTTAGACATCCTAGTACAATAAAGGTCACCAGAGCACAGTCCTCAAGCATACACTGGCATAGTCAATGGTGAATAATCTGTAGTGTTATTAATAGAATAGCAATGACATAATAGTGTAGATTTTCCCAGGAAGTTATTTTATGCAATCGTTTAACACACCAGTAAAATGAAATAATTTTATAACATTATTGTTTTTTTATATATTAACATGATTTATTCCAGGTCTCGGGTCTTTTTATATTGTCCGTGTAGTTTTGCCACATAATTTTTATGCAGTTTCTATTGACAGATTCAATAACTCCATCAGACAAATAGACCACTGTGGCAACAAACAGAGAGTACAGGCTGTTTCTGACATTTAATTTTTGTTCCATAAGCCTTGAACAGTTTGCAATCAACTTTAGAATCCCTACCCAACATACACGGTCACATATTGAGCCTATGCATTGTTCCAAGTTCAAAAACAACTTTAAGATATTCTTTTTGTGTTTTATGTAATTATGTTCAGCACCATTAAAAGGTATTTTGAATAACCTATTTAAATCTAGATATGATAATGGTTATTAAATACATGCTACGGAAAGCAAGATTCATAACTCATTGGAAATCTTGGAGGTTTATATATATATATATATATATATATATATATATATATATATATATATATATATATATATATATAGCAATTATGGGGCAAAGCTATAAAAGTTTCAATTATTCTTAAAGTGACTGCTCTAGTTTTAGACTTCCGAATAGCTCTGTATAAATGGTCTCTCTCTTGCGCACATTTTAAGCAACTGAACATACTATGTAGCGACTAGAAGATATCAAGCAGAAAAGAAAGTATGGTGGCAGGAGGATAGACCCAGTACAGTGAGGAAAGGTAGGAAAGCACCCAGAAAGAAGACATGCTGTAATTTAGTATATCAGTACGTCATTAGGGAATGAAAACCGCAAGTGGTTTAGTTATTACCGATATGGTTCAGTTTTTGTTTTTCTCAGCTCCTTCTCTCTCTTGGTCAAGGGTACCCGCTTCCAAAGCATACTCCAATCCCATGCTCCTCTAGCATACCCATCTTCATCACCTCCCCCTTGTGGTATTAACTGATAAGAGTTGCCATCTATGACATCTATCAAAGGCACAGTGCATGTGGTTCTGCGGAGTTGTGGAGATGAAGGGATCGACATGGAGAACACACACATGAGTGGGGATAGAAGTGGAGAGAGGGACAAAAAAAATAAAATGAAAAAAATGTTTAGACAAAAATGACATGAAAAGAGACCACAGTTTTTACCAATAAGGTTCAGTTCTATGTTTTCTTTTGGCCTTTTCCTTGTCACTTAATGGAATGCGTTTCCACAACATACTCCAGTCCCAGGCCCCTCGTGCAAAACCATCTTCATCACCACCTTGCTGTGGTTCAATGGTATAAACATTCCCATCAATGTAATCTATCAGAGGAACAGTACAAGCAGTTCTGCCAGGTTTCCAGGAGGGAAAGAATAAAACATAATTTAAGCAAAACAAAATAACACAAAAAGAAAAAAAAAACAAGAAAACAAACAAAAAACAAGACAATCTAATTAGGCAATGCAAATAAATAAATAACACTTATCATTTAGTAACTAAGCGCAACTAAAACAGTAATAGTTATAATAATAATAATAATAATACAAACCCGCTAACATTTCATTCTTTGAGTACTTTAGGGGTGAGCAATGCACAGCCATCATCCATGTAGCTTTAATCCATGATTTCAGCAGACACATAATACACAGGGGCTAGTGTAAAACATGCAGAGCATGCACAGGCTCTGCGTTTTTAAGCTCCGCTATTTTATTGGCCATCTCGGATTCATTTATTACTCTCTCTTCCTTGTATTTCAAAGCCCCAGATTTATTCTCACTGTGCCAGGCAATCCCTTTCAGCACTGAAAAAACTTCTTCTAAGAAACAAGTATTCATTCAGATGACATATATCATTTAATCAGGAGTTACAATCACATAGGGAAATACAGTTCCATTCCTTTTTCAGAGATGCATGCTCATTCAACAGTAATGGAAAGGTACCAAAAAAAAAAATCTATGCCAGAGGGAATCAAAAGTAATCAGTACATATCCAAGGGGAAGTTGCCGAGGAAATTTAAAGTTTACATTGTAATGATAATCAATCCTGGTTGCAAAATGCAACTAGAAATGTGGCTTTTAAAAGCAAATGTACTCTCAGTATAGTGTTTACATAAATGTTCCATTGAATGTACCTGGAGTTTTGGGTGATTTAAAGGGACAATACTCCTAATTAGGTCAAGATTTGATTTTTAATATGATGATGAAAATAATATGAGTGTGTGAACTACAAAAATGAAACATTTCGGAATCCCTCTGAACCTCTAAAAGAATATGGGATTTTATTTATTATTTTTTGACAACTTCTATTGGAACACATATTCAGCAGAAAAGTTTTTTTTTTCATTTCTAGTTGCCATTTAAAAAACAGAGCTTATTCAGGCTTATTTTATCTGGAGCCTGTTAATTAATTAGAATTAATTGCAGCCATCTGGTAGATATTGTCACTTCAGAAAAGATTCTTGCTGTATTGGCAGGTGTTGCATGAAATAGTTTAATGATAAGAAACGGAAAGCAATTGAGATTCTTGAATAATGTACAGGTATATAGCCATACTAGTCAGTACTGACCAGTTCCAAGAAGGGAAGTAGGTGTGTAGGCAGGATAGGCGCTACAGAAGTTACCTTCTGCATAGGATGCCACAAATGACTACATTGGGCCAATATTGGTAACTGGAAGCTTATTAGAGAAATATATTTATCACCCCATTTGGTACTCAAAGAGTAAATGTTATTTTTCACTGATTACACTCATAAACAATTTACTTATTGTTTTAAAAAACAACTTGCTCTTTTCAGAAGTATTTAAGAGCACCATTTAGACCTTCAAGTCCTGCTCATGAATCCTGGAATGACTAACAGAAGTCATATATATTCTGGGGATGAATCACTAATTACAAGCATTTATAACCAGGCAAACCTTGTTCATGTAATGAAAATTATGATGGATAATTTAATGTTATTCTATGGTCCCTCACAGACCTTGCCATGGACACACTGCCTATTCCTGGGTGTAATGTAAAAGTGGAAGGAGCAAGTTTAATAATCTTTACCAGGACATTGTTCTAATTATTTATTCATGACCGATGTCCAGTATTTACACGTGGGATTTATTTTTTTTGCAACACGTACATGTTTCTTACTTAGAATATGCACTTTATTTAAAAATGCAAACCGGTAAGTGTTGAATTTTCGGTCATACATTTAATTCAACAACAACATTTACAGTATATGAACTGTGGCTTAATGTATATAAAAATCATTTTATAATTCTAATTTAAGGATAGGAATGTGAAAAGGCAAACCAATGCCTCCGACACGTTCCAAAGTGTTTAAAAAAAGCATGCAATATATTTTATAGAATTAAAAGCTACGTTATGTTTAGCACTTTACCTGTCTTTGGCAATGGGAGCAATTAACGGCGCATACCAGTTTAATCCCACCTCACAGTGTGCGTCTAGGTAAATTAAAACCTAAAAAAAAAAAAAAATCATTCACGTTATGTGTCCCATATATTAAATAGCATAGCAATTGTGCACACGGTGCTTTGTGGGGAATGTGCGTACATACAACCAACTCACTGCCATAGATAAGAGTTCTGTATACAGCAATGATGGCTCTCCAACTGCTGTGGGCTACAGATGCCATGCTTGTTGGCAAAGAGCATCATAGGAAAAATAGACCATAAAAGATGTATTGGCAAATGTTAGTAGTTAGACACTACTGCTCTTTACTAAAAACAACCTCACAAACTGAAAATCTGGCTAGCACAATGTGTAGACGGAGTTTATTGGGTTTTAAATAGAAATGTTGTTGTTTTAATAAAAGGTTCTTTGATAAAGCACAGGTAGTCATATACTTTGTTGAACACAAAAATGTGTGAAATTTCCTGTTTTTAATGCTGAAAACTATTTTGCAGCTGTTGTCAGTTCACTGTTCCATGAATAAAACTCTTATACATATCTAAATTGCATCTGTGATGTAGAAAATAATACTTCTTGGGCAGGAGCACATTTACAGGTAACTAGTAAACAAAGGCAATATTTTTTTTACCTGACCAAGTTTGGCTTTCTGAGCTCCGATGCTTCTAGCTTGGATCAGACCTTCTCTCCGTTCATTTCGAAAGACCTTTACTAGGCCATTCCACTGCTTTATATAATCTTCCAGTCTTCCCTTCAAATGATCTGTGAAAAAAAGACACGTGCAAACAGTATTAATGCAAACCTTCCCCAGACTGACAGTGCCTTTAAATCTTATGGATGTAGAGTGGGCTTTTCTGCTGCCTGGAAAGCAGAAGTTTTTTTTTAGAGGGACATCGAGATGGCACAGTAAACACTTGATTCCCTTTCATAAGAGAACAGTAATGCCATTTGCACTAAAGACAGACTGAATAAAACGGCAGCTGATGGTGTATTCACAGAAGCTGTGCTGATTTACATAATCCTCTGAGGATGTTTTAATAGCATATGTTATATGTAATGTAATGATTTGACTGCAACTTTATAAACAAGCCAGACCCTGGCTAAATAATTAATTTATTCCATAACACAACAGTGTTGGAATGCCTGGGAGAATTAACTGTGCGAATGTGAGATGAAAATACTTATATACCAAGTAAAAGTCTTAAATAGAAATCTCCCATCCTTTGGTAAACACCACAAGATATTGCAAAAATGTCCCCTTTAAAGAAGGACTAAACCTGTAACCCCTTGAGGACAGGACTGTTTTTGAAATGTTGTACAGTTTAGAACACTTCTCCTGTGTTTATGGTTTTACTATTTCTCATTTACTGTACCCACACATATACTGTTTTTAAAAGGCTTTCTTTAGATACCATTATTTCCATCATACCACATAATTTACTATAATATGAAAAAAAATATTTTACACATCTACAAACTCAAATAAAAATATAACCTGCTAAATAGATTCTAATATTTGTCCTAAGTTTAGAAATACCCATTGTTTACGCATTTATATGTTGTTTTTTTGCAAGTTATAGGGCAATAACACTAAGTAGTGTTTTTTTAACCTTTTTCTCCTACAGTGACCTTTTGACCCCAACTTTAATCACCCCAATGAGGCAGACTGGCCCTTTTAAACTGCCCTTTGAAAGTGGAGAGACTCCTTCAGTCACTGATGCATGTGTGTTAATCGAGTTGCATACAGCCAATAGCAGGGTTAGAGCAGGTTTTTGTCCTCAGATGCAGGCATGTTTGGAAGTCTCTGTCACAAGCACTATGTTGTCACTGTGACACTTCTCAAAAAATGTGACTCTTCCTAGGAGCATCATTCACATGGGTTTCTGCATGATCTACTCCCTCTTTAATAGACCTATGCATGTGTTTGTGGGCAGGAACGAAAATAGAAAATCCAGTGAGAGCAATGCGAATGAATATGTACAAGAACATATTAAATCTCATCTGTCACAAAAATGATTACCTGAGTCACATGGTATAGGTTAGAGGAAGCTAACCTTTAACACTACTGTTGTGAATTAAATTTTCCCATGAGTTACAGTCTAACAATGGTTTGCTAAGCATCATGGGAAACCTAGATCACCACAGTTGTGGTGCCAAAACTTAGCCATCACTGGCACAGGTAAACATAAGTTTAACTTCACAAACTAAAACTGCTCTGTTAAGTGAGCAGGTAAACAAAGCCTTTCCCAAATGTTGCAGTTTTAAATGGTTATGCCATGTATTTACTTTCCCTTTGATTTATTTATGAACACAATGCAAAAAAAAAAAATAATATTTTAAGATGCAATGCAAAATAAATGACTCCAATGTGAAACAAATACACATGCAATGTGTTTTCCTTTGCAGATAATTACATTGTAAGTTGCAACACTGCTGCAGTTCAGAGAGTATGTCTTATCAATAGTAAATGTGAGGGTAGTCGCATCTAAATTTGAAAAGCCCCCCAAACTGGATATTTAATATGAAAAAGAGATTGCCTTTATCTAAAGATGGGTATGTGCCAGCTACCATCACGTGTTACACAACACAATGTGAAAAAGTCCAGCTTTATTGCTTGGTAATGAAAGAGGAGTGGGAGACTTGCTGATATTTTAAATAAGAATTTACTTAGACAGCTAGTTGAATTAGATGTTAGTGTTATTCTATGTAGCCACTCAAGCCTAGTTCTGCCCACCAGGTCTTACCTTTGTTACTGAAGTCATCAATCATGACTATTTCTGCCAGATATCTTCTAGGAGTCCTTTTAATGACACTGTGAACAGTCCTCATGAGTGTGGACCAGCCTTCATTATGGAACACAATGATCACACTGGAAGTGAGCAGGTTCTCATCATAATTCCAATACTTGCATCTGAAAATCATAAGGAATTGTGGTTATTTCCATATTTACTTGGAAAACTATGCACAATAGATTTGTATCATCTCAGGTCACATGTATGAAATATATGACAGTGTGTTTGGATAACCAGTATTCATCTCAGCAAACGATCTGACACTTCGTAGGAAAGAATGCAACATACAGACTGTTGCCAGATTTTTGTTGGACACAAATTGTCAAGGGCAGCATAGAAAATGTGCTATTTGGCTCTATACATAGCACTCACATGCTCCTACAGCAAAATCAAATTAATAAATACTCACACCGGGATTCCTATAGGAGTCCCGAAGGACTATGGTTAGCTGACCAATTTCCCTTGTCCAATACATGAATAATGAACACTTACTTGCTGCACTTTTCATTAGCCGTTTGACAAAATGCAAATTAATAAATAAAAAAAAAGCCTAAAAGGTCATGTGTGTGAAATCACCCCGATTCCCTCAAAATAAAGGTCTGACAAATGTTTGCAGAGTTAATGATTTGGACAGACACAGTTACAGCCTAAATTAAATATTCTAGACACCATAGAAAGCATACATCAGGCAGTAGCACCTTAAGAAGCATTGTGTACTGCAAGCAGGGTCATTCAGGTTCTGCTACAAAATCAATATTTTAAAAATACTTTGACTTTAGGCACAGGCTGACCAAACATACCGGTTTTACCCATCACTATGATAGTCCTGGTTTTGGACAGAGACAGCAGACATGGGGGTGGGGGAGGAGAGACACAGCAGACATGGGGTTGGGGGGGGGAGAGAAACACAGCAGACATGGGGGTGGGTGGAGGAGAGACAGCAGATATGGGGGTGGGGGGAGGAGAGACACAGCAGACATGGGGGGGGAGGAGAGACACAGCAGACATGGGGGGGGGGAGGAGAGACACAGCAGACATGGGGGGGGGGAGGAGAGACACAGCAGACATGGGGGTGGGGGGAGGAGTGACAGCAGACATGGGGGTGGGGGGAGGAGAAACACAGCAGACATGGGGGTGGGGGGAGGAGACACAGCAGACAAGAGGAGA
This sequence comes from Pelodytes ibericus, assembly GCA_036172795.1. Lineage (NCBI taxonomy): Eukaryota > Metazoa > Chordata > Amphibia > Anura > Pelodytidae > Pelodytes > Pelodytes ibericus. The sequence goes on from CM069863.1 coordinate 117,352,273, forward strand.
AGAGGAGAGAGACTCCGGGTGTCAGATTTTAAAAATAAAAAACGGGTCACCCTGTTTAGGCACCACAGAACATTTAGTAGGAAATCTGCTCTCAAAAGCAGCAGCAGTATTATTTTAGGAGCCATGGCTTACGGGGTTATTACGGTCAATGGCTCAATTTATTTTTCGTGGCCACCTATTGCTATGGATGACACTAATATAGTTGGTTTCAAACAATATAATTACTGCATGCTTAGAAAAACCTCTAAATTAAATGAGCAGATTTACTACATGTATTTTTAATAAAAAAAGGATCATTGACTTACACACGGTGAGAATCCGTGTATAAAAACTTATATAATATGCTTAGTTGCGCATTCCCTGAGACTACATAAGGCAATGAAAATGTTTAATTGAAAAATCACTCAAATTTAGCACTATACCTAAAATCTTGTCAGACACAACCACTACCTAACACTGCACACAAACAAACCAAATTAAGAACAAAATGGCTGCTGGGAGGTTTCCTGTATAGACACTGTATATTCAAAATCTATGTAGCCACTAAACACTTCAGTGGAGTAGTTGTTAAATTAATTTTACTCTCCGAGTTTGAGCAGTATCTTACGCTGGAACTAAAATGGTTAAAATGCAACACAATTTATACACACACACACACACACACACACACACATATCTATATATATATATATATATATATATATATATATATATATATACACACACATACATACACACACACACACACACACACACACACACACATTTTTAAAAATGTAGTGAATATCATTTGGATTTTTACATCTACTAAATATGAAATCTACAGGGAACGCGATAAACTACTACATCTAAAAGGTTGTTGTATTGTATCATATCAAAACACCACAAAAGAAACTTGTTTTCCAAAAACACTGCAAATTAAATGGAGTTTGTAAAAATCACAAACAAAAAACCTAAGAAATCCCCCACCCTCAAACCACTAACATGTATATTATTACACTAAATGTACACTGACAAACACCAGAAAACAGCTGTGCTCTGTTGTATTTGTGAGCTGAATGGAGGAGACAGACAGCGACAAATGTTTGATTCTTACAGCAGCCATAAAGTCCTCCTCCTGAAAATCAATCTGGGAGAAAAGCCTGGCATTTGGAAGCATCTGCAAGCAATTTATTAGACTGTTTTCCCCCCAATGACTCTTGAGCCAGTTTTCTTAATGTGAGCTCTGCGTCAATCCTATAATAAAATCGAAAATGTAGGCATTCCATACAATAACTGTTTACCTGCGCTTAGTGCGTGGGCCATAACATAAGCACATAGTTACAGATTAAGTTGGTGAAAAGGGCAGAAAACATGTTCACTTGCTACATTCCCTACCCCCCCCCCCCCCCCCCATCCCATAACAAATACAAAAAAGGCCTATATCATGTGCTGCTCTAATTCCTAAATCCATTCTGGCTTTAATTGTTTGGTGCATTATATTGGAATATTTAGATGGCTAAGAGCAGTGTTCCTGGGGAACTTCGTCACTAACAAGCACACTGAGAATTAGATGATGTGGTGAACCAGGTCTCATCCCTAATTAAAAAAAACTCCCAAACTCCCATGCTACAGTGTGGTAGGAAAAATGCAATTTAACCCCTTGAGAGCCAAAAAAAGGGGAACAATTGCTTTAACCCTTACTTTGGCAACATAAGATTAAAAAAGAAAATGTTTGCACAACCCAAAATTTGTTTTCTTCAAATCTAAATGTTACGTTTCTGCACAAGTAAACATTTTTGTATGTTTTTTTTGTTAAGTAACCTTCTAATCTACTTTATTTCTTGTGGATTTCTGAGCAGAAGGCTGCGTTAAGACAAAGTAGGAGTAAGCATATATACGGCTTGAGAATCCTTGGTTACATCCCACAAAGTACTTGGTCGCCTAAACATTGTTCACATTTTGAATGTGGAGAGCACACAAAAAAAATGCATAATCCAAAAGTGATTTATACATTTTATTAGCAGAATTATATAGGATTCTGAGATTCTGACTTATCTGTGTGTGGCTAAGTGTGTATGTGACTGACTCTCTGTATGTGTATGTCCTGACTGTCTCTGTGTGAAAGTGACTGTGTGTGGTGTATGGTTGCGTGAATGTGCTGTTGTCTGGCTCCTAGATTTTTTTGCTGGCTCCTAAAAGTAAATTAAATTTGTCAAGCCCTGATATAAAATAGATTTTATATTATATATATATCACATTCTTATCTAATCTACCTAAAATGAATTGATGCACTAGGGACTGACTAAGCACATTTAGCCATGAATACTAGGTGTCGGCATTATTTTATTATGTAACGAAATTGGATCAAGAAGTAAAACCTGTGTTATTCTTGCAGCATCACAACTTGACGTCTACAACCTTTCTTGAAGACAGACTGAGCTGATGTGTGACAGCCGCTATTAATCTTACTATGCTAAAGCACACTACCTGGTATTAGGTTGCCACCTTGGCCTTTTTTACTGGCCACATATAACTTTTGCAGGCTGCCTTGCAGTATGTAGAAGTCATAAGAAAATCAATTAACTAATCAACGTGGTTCTGTGGGATGCACTGCTTTATTAGGTAACTGATATCCTTCTAGTCACATATGACTTCTACACACGGCAAAGCAGCCTGCAAAAGTCATACGTGGCTGGTACAAAATGGCTGAGGTGGCAGCCCTAGTTATGGTAGTAATCTGGGTAATTCCCAGGGTTATGTACATGTCAACAGAAGTCCTCAGGTATTCCAAGCGCTTGTACAAGTTCAGTATAATAGTTTATCTGGATGATTTAACCATAAAAAAACTAGCAACAACTATTTCAGCCATTTACCCCAACATGCCAATATGTTCCAAATACAATAAATGCATTAAAGTGGTATTACAGAATATCAAGATGTATATAAAGCCAGGCATTTAGGAGCCAGACAGTAGCACATCAATCACGCAAACATACACACACCTCACATACACAAGTTAGCACGGTTCATTTAAAAAAAGAAAAAATACATTTCTTAATGTGTCCCCCCTGTCCCCCCCTTCTGCTTTATCTCAGTGCAGGGTGACATTTGTGCTGTAGCCGTGTCTGTGCCTTTGACACCCAGAACTCAGTCACTAGACCAGCTGTTCTCAGCTGTTCCAAGACTACATCTCCCATACTCGTCCGCCAGCCTCTTAGCTGAAAGAGCATTATGGCAGATGTAGTCTTGGAACAGCTGGAGAGCCGCAGTTTGCCTACCCCTGCACTAGACCGTGTAGCACGAGGGGTGGGGCTTGCAGACTGTGCAATCTGAACAAACTTTCTCCCCTCGCACTGCAAAAAACTGATGGTAGCGGCAAGGGGCTCCACGTCTAGCCCCCCAACACCAGCTCTCATTTCCTGGTCGAGCACTGTATTAAGGCATATGAAGTCATGATTATGACATGGTTACGACACTACCAGAGGCTGCACACACACGCCACAATCTGATTATGTCCACCTTTAATGGACCGGCATCGGGGACATATTAATAGGTAAACATTTTGTATTGTAAAAAAACAAAACAAAAAACTGCTGCTTTGTGTGTATGTGTGTGTGACTGATTGTATGTGTCTGTATGTGATTGACAGTGTGCATGTGACTGTGCATCTCTATGTGTGTGTGTGTCCGTCTGTATGTGACTGCGTGTGATTGTGTGTATGTGTCAGCTCCTGGATTTTTTTGCTGGTCCCAAAACTTAGTGAAGTTTGTCAAGCCCTGCATTATATATATTTTTATGCTCATTATTAGTAATACAAACAATGAGTCCATTAAATAATACTGATCACTTTGTAAGACTGGATGTCCGGACGTGTTGTAAGTGGCAGTTACATTCAACAACACGTCTCAGGGTGAGAGAAAGTATGTGCTAGGAAGAGCCCAAATCACAGCAGCAATTACTATACATATATATATTTTTTTTTAACACAACGCATTAGGTTGGTAAAGGGGAATAAGTAAACAGACTGTCTTCATTGACAGTTGATAGAAACTGAAAACACTTATTTATCCACAGGATACTGGTAAAGAAGATAAATTAGGAATAATTCAATGCAAGTTCCATAATAAATAGTCAATGAAAATAAAAAGACTAATTAAATATATGTGATTCACTTATGTCAGTAAAAAGGTATGTAAAAACAATCTGTACATGTTTTCAGTACACTTGATCACTGTGGTCCTGTTGCTTAAAGTGAAATGTAACTTTAATTTACGTTTGATATGTTTAACTGCCTCTTCGGTAGTTAAAACCTTTAGAGGGAGCATTTTTTTATGCTGCCCATCACCAAGCAGTACAATGCACACTTCCCGACACCTCTTCTGTTGTCAAAGCAGATTCTTGGGAAATGTAGTTCCCATGAATCTACTGTAAGAAGTGGTAAATTTACATTTACAACATATCCAGAAAGAGAAGTGTTTAACATTATGGTTAACTTTGTTTAGGGTCTATTTATTAAAAATCCTCTACCATTATGGAGGTGTATCTGCAGAAGAATACTGACTTAAAAAAAAAATTGTTGCATTTTAAAATATAGGAAACATGTTTAACTACTTTACACAACATTCAGGATGGCCAGAATCTGATGCTTCAATGTATTTTGTAAACTTGCCATAGAGTTGTTGAGCTTTCATGTGATTAAAAAAAATGTTTTTACTTTTAAATTCGTTTACTACAGATCTGATCCAATATGTATTTTCTAAATAGGCTTAATTGAACCACCAATCGCAGACCCCTTTATAAATCAAAGGCAAAAAATGGGTTTTATATGAAAAAAATCCCTAAAGGGAAAAAAATGGACTAGAATAGAAGTGGAAGAAATAAAAGCATCCATAAAATGTAATGCTTACTTGCTATGGCAAATTTGTTTCACGCACACATTAAATGGGCATAGACTCGCCTCCTAGTGGCGATTAAGAAACCTCTGTCCTTATAAAAATGTTCTTACCTAAAATCTTTGCAGTCATTGGTATTTGAGACTCAAGTGTTTTACTGCAGGAATCCAGAGACTAGCACTAGAGCAATTATACAACACTATGCCACCTAGTGACCACTCCTTTAATTACAAGAGATTCGTTCCCATAATGCACAGAGGTAACCTTCCATAGATTGTCTATAACTATTATTTATTAAACACCAACATATTTGGTACTGCAGGAAATCAGCAACAAAACATACAAACGGTATGTAAGATAAGAAGCTTAATCATATAGGAAAAAATGGCCAATGCGTGCATTGCATCGAAAAGGAAGCCAAATAAACAGACAAAAGAAGAAAAAAAAGATGTGGCCTACCAATCATCCTATGCTTGTACCTGTGATACACACACACATTTACATACATCCCCAAACACATACATATATACATACACACATACACATATATATTTATATACACACACACGTGATACAACAATTCTTGTGAAAAGGCATGATATGTTGTCATATTATACTTCACCTCCAGCATAATATACCATATCACAAGCTTAGTATCAATGGCACACCATTCATTATGTCATACATCAGTGAAAGCACAGTTAAGATTTGGGGTGGAGGTATGTCCCATTGAGCTCTACCTCTGTCCTTTTTTTTCGGTTACACTGGGGGTTATAGCAAATGGCAGAAGGATCTGGAGATTGAGAACCCATTTGAAAATTGGATAAATTCACTATTAACACTATACAAGTTGGTGAAGTGTTTAAATTTAGCAGAAACTCATGTTGAGATACTTAACAGATGGTACATATTACCTGCTTGCTTAACTAGGACATTCCTGATAGATCGGAGTGCTAGAGGTGCAGAACCCACAAATGGGATTCCCTATCTGATCACCATATCTGATGGCAAATGTGGCCACCATAGAGATCTTCTGGACAATAACTGGCTCTCAAATGAATTAATTTTAATAATACATTTAGCGATGAAACCCAAGATTTTTCTTTTTACATCGAAATATCTAAGAACTAGTAAAGAGAAATCTTTATACATATATTGGTAGCTGCAAAACAACGGATAGCTGGAAACTGAAAAGGCTGAAACGAGGGTCCGGTCCCTGTGACTTAAAGTTCATAAACAAACAGAGGAAATCCGTTGTGATGCCAAGGAGCTTACTGCTGTCCCGGCGCTTCCGTCGGGTAAACGAAAATAAAAGAGAAAACGGAGTTTGAAGGTGAGTAGCAGAGGTTCCAAATAAAGCAAAAAATATAACCAGACACGGGATATGCTTCAAAACAAAATTTACTGAAACATGAAGCAGCTGAGGCAATGCAGTGCTCCTACCCGGTGAGAAAAATAGCAAGCCTACGTGTTTCACGCCAACACAAGGCGCTTTCTCAAGGCAACTGAAAAGGCTCCCTACACTATTGGGCCATCACACAAATATAAATACAGTTTCTACTAACAAGAGGAGCACATGTCTGCAGGAGCTGACCAGGGCACATATTGGCACAAAGGGAAAGGAAGATCAGATATACCTTCTAAGTGGCAGCAGGAGTTCAGATCACCCCAGCTCTCCTTATACAAGATTCTTACCAAAAACTGCAACAATGGCTTTCTGGTGGGTTGTAGCAGAGTTATGAGTTTAGGACCCAGTTCTGAGCTGTGAGCATACAGGGGCTGAATGAACTTAAGTGACAAAATATGTTCTATCTTTGGAGAGAGGGACAGTTCTGAAAACTACAGAAGAAAGGCAAGTTAAAATAAAATAAATAAAGGTCATGTGGCACACGTACAACACACAGATATATGAGCTTTAAAATGTGCAAGGTTCACATTTCATGTCAAAGACTTAACTACGCATGTTATAGGGCCGAATCTTCCAAATTGGACTTACATAATGCATAGTTATTCCTTTAAAGATTTAGCAATGAGCTCAGCAGGAGCAACTCTGCTGTTCTTCTAGGAGAAACTCGTCAGGTGTGTCACTGAACAACGCATAGATAAATTAAAGATATGAATATTCATTTCAACTCAGCTGCACCTCACTTACAGCCAATCAGTCCCATCATATTCTGAATTAAATTCCATTAGGTTTCCTTGTATCAAGATGGAAAATACAGTAAACATCATGTTTGCACAAAATCATACACTGTGTAAGATGCTTGATGCAGGTTTAGAAATGGCAATATCTTCTAATATGCGAGATGTGAGTTATTTTACATGCTTTCATGATTAGAGAATGACTGACAATATTTGCTTGTTGTATGATGTACAATACTGTAATTTATCAAATTAACGGTAATCATTTTTTATCATATCGCTATAGTTCTGCAATATATCTATAGTAACCACAATCTATTATCTGCTCAGCCGACTTGTGTGGTATGCTTTATGAAGTGTTATTTAAATGTATTAATATTTTTTGGTACCTATGATTAAGTGCCTCCTAGAGCTCTGCTTGAGGCGATCAGCTGTGCTTGCCGACTGTTATTTGGCATTTCTGGAATGCTATAATACATTAAAAAAAAATTCTACTTCAGCAATGCCATCTTGGCATTAGTTTCTATCCTTTGTTATAATTCTTAAAGAACAACTGTCTGCAAAAAAACAAGTTATATTCAATTGAAAGATCATTAAATGTAGGAATTTTAAATAGAAAAGAGTACACTTTATTGAGCCATCTTCTCTCTGTGTAGAGTGCAGACATCTTGGGTTAGATGAAGGAATATTTGCCCCATCTGAATTAAGATTCAAAACATGCAAAACAGCAAATATTGTATACAATGAAAGAGGGCTCAGTAAAAGGTACTATATTTGTATTCTTTCATTGCACCATTTTTATTTAAACTGCCTACACTTGATGCAATATTTCAAATAAATATATCATTTTTTGCAGGCAGTTGTCCTTTAAGACATATAGAGAAAGTCTTGAACAGTGAAGTTTAGCTTTTGTGTAATGACTGGGTGAGTTTTCTTATGGTTGGGATTGAAGAATAAAGAACTCTATGGAAGTACCATTTTTCTAGGCTTCTAAGGCCTATTTTACTTAGAGAATACCGAATAATATGACCACTTTTAATTTTTGTATTTGAAATGCCAGCATCTAAAATGATGTGCTTTACATTAATAATAATGAAAATATGAAGTGATATGATGGAAGAATTTACATTTTATTAGCGACATGTGCGATATGAGCAAGTACTGGTGTCCTGTGTCTTGTGGTCATTAGGGTCTAAACACAACTGGGCCCAATCTGTCTTAGGGATACATATACATACAATGTTTTAAATTCCAAATGGATTGTTATACTTAATATTAATATTAGCTCTGCCAGCTAAATGTTGTTTAACTTTGAGTATATAAAAACACCCCAACAAACAAATCTGCTGTATGAGCAAAACTGCAAGCAAATTGGCAGATTAAAAGATAAAACAAAATTTGACAAAATTGAAAAAGTAGTTCATTTGCATACAAAGACACAATTCTGCTAAGACAAGGTATAGGCTTTTAGGTAACAGAGTACCTTTTCAAGACGAAAGGCTAACCAGCATTTAATTAAAAGATCATGCATTACTGGTCTGGTTGGTTTATTTTTGATGTAAACAATTGTTCTGTCAAGCCTAGCCCAGAGGTGACTATGCAAACAGGTATAAATAAATTAACATTTGACATTTTTGACAATCCTGGTTGAGACACTCCTTGCTTACATTAGCAGGTTTGGTAATGCTGTAAATATGTGATATTTAGTCTGATTGAGGTCTGTCGGGGCTCACACTCTCTGCCTGTGCTGGAGCAGTGAGAGACCATCATGTTTGTATGCCACCAAAAGGGGGATGGGACACTTCATCGCGGCTGCTTCCGCGCAGCCGCTTCACCGCCGACTCTGCACCACAAGAAAGCTCGTCGCTGGAGATTTCATCGCGGGACATTTCATCGCTAAAGGTAAGTTTATTTCAGTATTTTAGCTATTTTAGTAAGGGTGGTTAGAATTAGGGTTTAGGGGGTTAGAATTAGGGTTTAGGGGGTTAATTTTAGTATTACTGTTCGGGGTTAATTTTAGTTTTAGGGTTCGGGGGTTAGTATTAAGGTTTAGGGGGTTAGTATTAGGGTTCGGGGGTTAATTTTAGTATTGGGGTTTAGGGGGGTACTTGGGGGGGGATTTATTAGGGGGGGTTATTTTATTTTTAGTTTTACATTTGTAAGAGCTGACAGTTCAGCGCTGAACTGTCAGCTCTTACATAGCCGCGTTATTCTTCATTGCTGACAGTTCAGCGTTCTAACTGCCGCGCTGAACTGTCAGCGATGAAGATGCGGCGAAGAAGAGTCCTAGACCCCACCAAAAGAGGGGACCTTAGTTTTTTCACTTGTGCTTCTAATACAGGAACATAAGTAAAAAAAAAAAATGATGAGAGGCACTAATGGCATCTGAGAAAGGTGTTCCTGCAGGACTTGCTGGCTGTAAGTATTGGTGAGATATAATTCTGAGAAATCATTAGCAGCTTTAACAGTGAAATGGCTCTGCTTTCAGACAGATGGTGCTAAACATTTCAGGCGTGTACTTTGGAAAAGAAACAAATCAGATGGGTGTGGCACTGCTCATGTATTAGATGGTAATTCAACCATGCTAATTGTCATCAAGGATGTCATCACAAGGGTGCGACCGCAAGTTTTCCTACCCCTCACTAAGACTTTTTTTTTTTTTTTAAAGCTAAAGGAAAAACCTACGCAAAGGAACACAGGTTAAAAAAAAAAATAACACTTTGAAAACATTATGTTGTATGCTTGCTTAGTAAGAAAACCATTAGGAGTACTGCTATTGATCATACCATGTACCTAGAGTTTCCCAGTGTGTAGCATGAAATACTGTATGTGTATATATTATATATATATATATATATATATATTATATATATCCCCTGCACCCTCCATTCCCGCAGCACAACAGAGAACTGTAAGCAAGTAACATAAGTCCCTGAATACTCATACCCAAGGTGTTTTGCCACCATGAAGATAAATGTATGCAAAAACTAGTGACCCTAATCAGGCATCCAGTTTCTGCACCAATATAGTCTTAATATTTGTCCTAAATGTAACTAAGCAGCAGTACAAAACCAGTAAAGTGTCTTCAAAGGATCTGGACAATACTTGACAGGGGTTCTGGTCCACTGTTAAAGGACAACTAAAACTTTTTTTTGTAACACTTGCTTCCTTGAAGGCTAGTACAGAGAGAGACCCTCATTTTTATATGGGATCAGCAGAGGGGGCCTAGCTAAGGTCTCCTCTGCTGATCTCAAACAAAAACTGAGGCTCTCTCTCTGCACTAGCAGAGAGCGCCAGTAGCTGACCAGACTGGGCTGCCTGGTTCCCATGGAAGCTGCTGGTGAGAGGATAGACATGTACTATCAAATGTTTATTCTCACACTAGAAGAACAAGTGAAAAATGAAGTTTAGTTTCCATGTAGAGGGAATAAACCTAAAATATGTTTTTAAAATATATTAAGTCATTTCTCGGTTTTATATTGTTTTTGGGAATGAGTTTGTGCTGCTGAAACTGGTAAAGGACAGGACTGCACACGGTGGGAATTTTACCATAGGACAGGCTAAGTACTGTCTGTTCTTAGTTTGAGCAGTACATGCTTTGTCCCATTTAAATTGGTCTTGAGGGATTTCCCTCCAAAAGTGAAGGGTATCTCCAAACACAGGAGCCCTTGCTCACAGTGTACATTACCTTAATTCCCGCCTCACAGTGTCATACATCTCTGTTTATGGAGGCAAACGCTAAACAATGTTAAGTGGGATAAAGATATATTTCACTGGCTGAAACGTATGTCTGAGGTTGCCGTGTTCTTATGCACGAGGTCTGGACTGCCCCTTGTGGGATGAATTAGTCTGATTTGTTCCTGAATATTCTTTCTTTTTAATGTAGCAGAACAATTTGCCCCTGATGGAATTTTACCATAAGGCATGGTGGTACATCTTGTCCATTCTGGTTTGAGCAGCACACATTCTTTGTCACTTATACTGCTTTTGCATGATACTTTGCACAAATTAAAATAATTCGGAAGAATGACTGTAAAGTTGGAGTGAATGTACATGTGTATGATGTTGGTGCTGGAGTAGAAGAGGGAGCATAGAAAATGATGAAGATTAATATGCAAGTTGTTTGTTCCAGCAGATTGGACAAAAGTTAGATATTAGGTGAACATTTTAATATGTCTAAATCTTCTTTTTAAAGTTTAATATAGCTTTAAAAGTGGGGGAGAAAATGGAAAATTCAGGTGCAACAAAGTCGCACTAGGGTATTGAAAGCCGACATACCGCCAGGTTGTTGCAGAGGGCTTGAAACATAACTTTTTGGTGAAATACTCTACAAAGAGACACAAATACAAGAGTAGGTATAACCTTGGAAATACATAGAAACATTAAAGCAAAGTTTTATTTGTCAAGTTAAGTATTCCTTTTTATTTTGTTAGTATGTCATGTATTTTTGTCTGCATGCTTCCCACTAACTTTATGAAAGCTGGTACTGAACAATGTAAAAGTGAGGAGATGAGGTAATGTGAGAAATCTATGTGAAACACTGCACAGGAAACCTCAAATAGACAGTTTCCCCAATCTGCCTCACTAATCCTAGCAATACAGTTGTTTTTTTTTTTATGTTCACTGTCCCTTTAAGCTTATAAAGGGAACTTGTCTGGATAGTGGCTAGTAAAAGTTTGTCTAGGATGTTGAAGGCAATAAGAGTTACATGGTATTATTTTGTACTTAGGAATAAATCTGCTGTGACCTATATAAATACCAGCTGTGTCAGTCTATCCTAAGGAAGGATTTGACTGAGGATTTCTACCTGCACAAACTCTGAAGACTGCTGCAGGTCCCTTTGAAAAAATGATGGTCTACAAACAAATAAACTATTTTAGAGTAACTAATTATGAAAAGTTCTTGACAGTGCCCTCAAATTTATTTTCAATAACCTATACCTGAAGAAGGTTTAAACAATACAACTTTTGTATAAGGTCAGAATGAGTCAGTGGAAGATTGTATAGGTAAATCAAGACACTTTCGTAGTAGACTACAGAGAGGATTATTTTTGTACTAGACACTATAAGAACGTCCTACTCATCAGAATGCCAAACTTAAAGTGTTTGAGACAAATATCCAGTTAAATGTATGATTATCATTGTTTAAAGTAAGAAATAAGAAAGGAAATTAAAAAAGTGCTGAAACCAAATGGAGACTCTCACAATACGTCCATAACTAGAAGTAATAAGGGATCACTCTTACTGCTGCTATTACATAAATCTGTAAAAGTGTGATTTATTGCATTATAGCAGGTAATTAAAAAGAAAATGTAATTCTCCTGTGATTCTGTCCTCCAAATCATGCAGTCAGAAAAAAAAAAAAAAAAATCAATTTACATACACGTCAAGAACATTAACCCCTTAGTGATTGGACAGGCTTGAAAATGTTGTAGCCTTCGTGACAATGGATGTTTTAAACAATCCGAGTTTATATGTTTTCTGTTGTTTTAGGGCAAGAGGTTTTTTTTGTTTGTTTCCTAAACATTTTCTCCTACAGTGATCTTTTGACCCCAATCCTAATAATCACCCTAACTGCAAGCCTAATTCTAACCCATTTGTAACCCTAAGACTACCACGCTTGCATACCACGATCGTGCTAAAAATTACATGACTAAGTGCCTCAGTAGCAGAAGCATCAGGTCACTGTGATTGGTTTTTGGGTGTTTATAGCTGTCAAAGCAAGTGCCTGAGTACAGTTCAAAGTACAGTGACCCCCCCCCAAACTCTAGTACTAACTGTAATCTAACTCTAACCCTAGTTAGATGTAATTTACTCTTTTTTTATTTACTGTTCTCCCACAAATTCAATTGGTTTTTCTTCTTCAGGTTATCATAGCAACATAACCATAGTTAAGATGCAGTGGCCTGAGGGCCAAATGTTGGTGTTGCTTAATGCCTTGACATCGACTTATTACAGCAACACCTCCCAAGCAGTGAAAGTGATCAATGATCGCTTCCTATGCTCGTAGTAACAGAGGACGTTACAAAAAAAACATGACAGCATGGAACTTCTTTGTGTCTTGGACAAGTTAAAAGTTCCATTAAAAGTTTGTTTTAAAAAACAAACAAACCTGCTTTTTAAAAAGAAGCAATAAAGGTAATAAACATGGTGGCACTTCCCTGGCGTAAACCAAGGGTGTATCTTTACAGATACATAAGCTGATCTAAAAGAATTACAGTTTCCATGAAAGGGTGTACCTGGTCTGCAACAACTTAAGTAGATGGTACATGGTAAAGTAACATCCACATGAATGGCAGGGTGCCTCTGCCGGCTTGCCACCTGTCAGTGGCCGTAATGCAGGGCTCGACAAACCCCAGGCGCCAGGTCGCCATGGCGACCAGGAAATTAGACCTGGCGCCTGGGTGCTGTCAGCCTCATGGTCCCCTTGCCGCTGCCATCCGATTTTTCTGCAGCGCGAGGGGGTAAAGTCTGTGCCGATGGCCGATGGCACAGACTGCAAGCTCCGCCCCCTCGCGCAGCGCGTGTCTGAGTGCCGGGTGTCGTCACGTGACATCCTGGCACTCAGCACGCCGACCAAGTTCAGCTGCAGCATGAATGTCCCCCTCCCCTGCAGTTAGGTAAAGCAGCAGGGAGGGGGGACACACCAAGAAGAAACCCCCAAGAAAAGACTGTGTGAGGTAGATATGTGTGTGTATGTATTGTAAAGTAGGTGTGTGTGAGGTGTTTAGATATTTGTTCATATGTAAAGTAGGTGTGTGTGAGGGGTTTGTGTATATGGGTATATGTAAAGTAGGTGTGTGTGAGGTGTTTGTGTATATGTGTATATGTAAAGTAGGTGGGTGTGTGTGTGAGGTGTTTGGATATATGTGTATATGTAAAGCAGGTGTGTGTGAGGTGTTTGTATATTTGTGTATATGTAAAGTAGGTGTGTGTGAGGTGTTTGGATATATGTGTATATGTAAAGTAGGTGTGTGTGAGGTGTTTGTATATATGGGTATATGTAAAGTAGTTGTGTGTGTGTGAGGCGTTTGGATATATGTGTATATGTAAAGTAGTTGTGTGTGTGTGTATGAGATGTTTGGATATATGTGTATATGTAAAGTAGGTGTGTTTGTATATATGTGAAGTAGACGTGTGTGTTAATGAATTGTGTTTATGTTTGCGTGATTGTCTGGCTCCTAAAAAAAATTTCTGGCTCCTAAAATCAAATTAAATTTGTCAAGCCCTGCCTTAATGTTATGACTGATTGGTGTTATTATTTGAAAAATCTTATAAATTAAATTCTTGTTTTTATTTTAAATATATACAAATTAAAAGTTATTTGTGGAGAGAACACAATATATGGTTTAAACAAATATTCCTCTGTCGTGAGTGCAATTACAGGTTATTTTAGCTTCTCACAAGAAACATACATAAAACAAGTGCTGCCCAGAATGCCTGGTTGCCAGGGACTTTGATACCAAGAGTAATTACTGCTAGCTTATTTCATTAAGTGGTATCAGACATGCAATTATTGTAGTGATGTAATTAAACAACTCATCATTTTCCTGCTGAAAACACCAGCTCTACGGTCGGCTGTTCTGGGCATTCTTCTTAGCCAAGGTGAGATTCATTGGAATATTAAACTTCTGTTTAGACGATATTCAATTTATGAACTTAACTTAACAAGGGGACAGTTCTGGGGGAAAAGCCAAAGGCAAGGATTGCTTTTATTTGCACAAATGTAGTAAAAGGGTCTGAAACTGGATACAATTTTGGCTGATTCTGTATTTTTTCAGATGTAAAACTCACATGAAAACCCCGTGCAGGATATAGAGATGTTGCAGACTCCTGCTAAGCAGCATGTTGTGAGGCTTAATATCAACAAAATTGACAACATTTATTGGGACACCTGACTGTTACACTAACAGGGACTTCTATTACATTGAATTTAAAATACATAGGCATTCATATATAGTTGGTACCCCCATTGCATTTAAAATACATAGGCATTCATATATAGTTGGTACCCCCCGTTGCCTTGATGATAGCTTTAAGTCTAAGCTATCATTCCCACAAAGTTAGACTCATACCATTGTCTAAAATGTCTTCGTATGCTGATGCATTAAGATTTCCTTTCACAGGAAGTAAGGGGCCTAGACCAACACCTGAAAAACAGCACCTTACATGCGTAGCATGTGTCAAACCCAGGGCCTCTTTAAGACTCTAGTGGGCCCTGGGCAAAGTCTTTAGCAGTGGGCCCCCCTTGACCCAATGTTTCTAAAGTTGCATTGTAAAAAAACTAATTGTAAGTAAAAACTTTTTAATATTATATGCAACTATTTTCATATCACATTCAACTATTTGTATATGCAATAAATGTTATTGAAATATTTCATTTTTTGTTATTCCCTTTTTCTGCACCCACATTGCACCTAAAGAACTTAACACATCACCATACAGTACCCACAGCACTTGCCATGCACCTATATTGCACCCACAGCACTTGGCTTGCACTCATATTGCACCCACACAGTTTGGCATGCCACAGTGTCAATTTGCCCCACAGAACATACCACAGTGTTCCTTTGTCCCACAGAACTGCCCCTGCAGAACAAGCCTCAGTGTCACTTTCCCCCACAGTATATGTTATTTTGCCCCACACAACATACCACAGCTTCACTTTGCCAATTAAAATAAGACACTGTTAATTAACATGCCACTGTCACTTTGTCATTAACATATACAGCAGTCAGTTTGCCTATTAAAATATGCCACCATTTGTCCATTTAATATGCCACAGCTTGCCCATTAATATGCCACAGCCAATTTGCCCATTAATGCCACAGCCAATTTGCCCATTAGTATGCCAGTATTATTGTGCCATTAATATGCCACTATTACTTTTTCCATTAATATGCCAGTGTTATTTTGCCATTAATAATCCACAGCCAATTTGCCCAATAATATTCCAGTATTATTTTGCCATTAATAAACCACAGCCAATTTGCCCAAAAACATTTTCCCCAGTACTCGCCTCCTGGCTGCTCAGTGTCCCCGGCCGTCTCCTCTGTGGAATCTTCCCTCCTGCACGGAGAAGGGGAATACAGTCACCGGATATGACGTGATGTCATATCCTGTGGCAATGATTTTTTTTCTTTCCTTCGGAAGCCCAAGAAAAAAAAAAAAAAAGTTGAGCAGCAACACCCGTGGCCAGCGGGGGGCTCCCTTCACCAGTGGGCCCTGGGCAAGTGCCAAGTTTGCCCATTGGTTAAAGAGGCCCTGATCAAACCCATCAGATTGCCATACAGTGAAGCGTAGTTCATCACTCCACAGAACACGTTTCCTCTAGTGGCGGCAGTGGAATTCTGGAACTCTTTAGCTATGGATAATTGGCTAATTTACATACCATGCTTCTCTATGACCCCTCTCTGTGACTTTACATGGTCTTTCGCTTTTCAACAGTATCTGCTGTTCCTAAAAGCTTTCACTTTCCAATAATACCACTTACAGTTGACCGTGGAATATCTAGCAGGGATGACGTGTCATTAACTGACTTATTGCAAAGGTGGCATCCTATCAGTACCATGCTTGAGTTCAAGGAGCTCTTAATAACAACCCATTTCTTTCCACAAATGTTTGTAAATGCAGAGTGCATGGCTAGGTGCTTGATTTTTATACACCTGTGGCAATGGGTCTAACCAAAACACCTGAATTCAGTGGTGTCCCCCAAATTGTGTCCATAGAGTGTAATTGTGAATGGTGCCTAAAATCTGAGCCTGGTGTGGTCTCAGCAGATAGTCGTCTGCAACAGCCATGTCAGCTATGGAAAATGTAGAAGTGAAGGCACATTTAGAATTTTAAACTGGCAGAAGAAATAATTATGCTGAAGCCCAGAACACCATTCCATAACCTTTCCCAACTAACCATCCATTTAACTGTTAGTTATGCATCAAAAAGAGACACTGGCAGATTGTGAAGAAGCATATCAGGCTTTACTAGTTACTTAAAACAGCAGCCAGCTTGGTGAAAGGTTAAGGAAGAGAGACATAGAGCAAGTAAAAAAAAAAAAAAAACAATGAACTTCCTTCCTGTTAGTACCAACAACTTCAAAACATATATAAATACTCTGAACTGCACAGCGCCATCTACAGCTCAAGTGCTAAGTATATTCATGGTATGCAGTATATGCCGTTGTATTTCCCAACACTAACCAATCCCACCAAAAAGTTTGATCAATCAACTACTTACTAGCTCATATTTTCACTCTATAAAATGTATTGATACAAATCAGTGGCACTAGTATGGGCATAACTGGCATGTACTGCAGTCCCCGACCATGGAACTTCCAGTTCTATGTAATACAATCATAAAAGTGAAAAATAGTAGGGATTTTAGGAGCCATGGCATCCGGGTTCTGTCAAGCCCTGGCTTCAGGTGTAACTGATAAAAACCATTGGGGGTGGATGTTTTGGGGTAACCATTAATACTTCTTAGACTTTTATCTCTAAAGATGACTGTAGAAATCTGCTCCACAATCTCTCCCCGCCTTGATTCTGTAGTCCTCTCTCCTCAGAGTTGGTTACCATTACCGTTCAAGAAGAAAACTGTGACTGAACAGAGATTTTCTTTAAACAAGAACAGCTAACAGCAATATCACATAAGCACAGTCATTAGATCACTGAATATGTGTGGAGATATTACATTGATTATGAGATTGCTAAACATTAATGGCTCATCAACCTTGGTACTATTTTTATTACACATGTTTTCTCTTTAATAGAACTCAGTTAGAAATAAGATGTACTAAAAGATATGCATTATTTTCCAGGATTTTCCAAACAATGAAATAATCCCCGGGTTAAGGAGCCATGAATGTAAATCTTTCTCAGATACATGGTTTTGGGCGATTTGTAGCTTTGATGTAATTATTCAATTTGGCACACTGACTAACCTGGGATTAAATGGGGGCAAAGCTGTCCCATTTAGCATGATCACAATGCAACTATGCCAATTTTGGTTCTGGACCCAGATCCCATCACTAGACTGCTATATTAAAAGATTATAAAGTGACAAAGGCCAAAAATTAACTAGAAACATAGATTTATTTTCTATTTGAAAAGCCTATAAACAATATTTGTGATAAACTAGAAATTAAAATTCTTTAAGAAATATATATATTTTTTTATGGTTGCAGTGACCGGAAAACTAGATTTTCACTTGTGCTTGCATTTAGACACTAAGTTTGGCCCCCTAGGGCAGCGTGAATGATCCAGGGAGCAATAGCGGCCCCCATCCCACATGGCCCTTCCCTGGAGCTGGCAAGAGCATCACTTCTGTTGCTCTTTACTGTTGCTAGACTGCCTCTAGGTGCAGTCAGCGATATTACACTGAAAAAAAAATACGAAATGTTAGGGTTGGCATCTAGGGCTAGATTAGGGTTAGTGCTAGTGTTTGGGTGATTAGGGTTGGGGTCACTGAGAAAAAGTTTGGAAAAAAAATACTATGAGCTATTTCGCAGGACAAATATTAGATTTTATTTATGTAAAATGTTTTTCATGTACAAGTTAAAAAAAGTGTTTCTTTTTCAATTTTATCATATTTTATGATTTTCTTATAGTAACATATGCAATATGATAAAAATAATGATATCTTATAAAGCCCTTTTTCTGGCAGTATATTATATGTGTGGTAACAGTAAATGAGAAAGAGGAAAATTACAGATAAACACAAAGCAGACGTTTAAAAACAGCTTGTGTCCTAAACTGTACAACATTCCAAAAACAGTCATGTCCTCAAGTGGTTAATAAAAAGTAGAACTGTTGACTAGTCCTTTAAAACATCAATAAACAAATCCCACAATGCACTTTAACTGTACAATACACAAAATCACTTCCAGGACATACCTGAAAATGAGAACAATCTCAGTGTATCCTTCCTGGTAAAATATTTTATAAATAAATAATCATTTAATTCAGTTGCTTAACCCCTTCATGACGCTAGGTGCTTGCGTCCCAAACGACGCAAGCACCAAAACGTCACAAATTGTTCCTGGCCACCGATCACAACGTGATCGGTAGCCAGGAACACTCTGCCAGAGACCCGATCAGGGTCTTAATAGACCCTGTGGGTCCCTGCCAAAAGATCGCGAGACCTCCGGACGTCACGTGTGACGTCACGGAGGCGTGCCCGAACCCGGAATTTCGAGCACGGCGCGATTTAGAGAAATGTAGCCGGTGCTCGCTTTGAGCACCGGCTACATTTTCCCTGTCGGACTGAGGCCACTCAAAGTAAGTGCCTGCAGCGGGATCCGAAAACAGCTCATCACGGGGAGCCGCGATGAGCTGTTTAACAAAGGATGTTCTATGCCGTCCTAACGACTTTAAGGCACTTAAAGTCAGGACGGCATAGAACGTCCTAACGTCACGAAGGGGTTAAAGAACAATTGTAGGTTACGTTTTACCCTCAGGCAAATGAGCCATATAATTATTTTACACTGAAAATGAACATTAATAACCTGCAATTATGTAACAATTGGATGCTTTGAAGATCAAGTTTTATGGTGCAACTAGTTCGGCAGCATTCTCATCTGTGTTCCCTTAGGATATGGGCTTTAAAGATAACTCTAAAGGAACTGAAGCAAATCTTCACTTCTGCCATACAATAAACCATGTAGGCACAGAAAGAAAAATACTTGCAGCACTCCCATCACAGAGTATTACAAAGAAGTGACATTCTTACTCACTGGTTTGTTGCCAATAACATAGATGGATGATAATAATTTTTTTTTACTTAGCGAGAGAGTAGGAGTAAACTGTTTTTGAGTTATTCATTCTGGAAAATGAATGGGATTCTTTAAAACAAAAAACATAACTTGGGGAGAAGGCTACAGAATGGCTAGTCAAGGCCCCTGTTTGGAATCTGATCTACTTAACTCCTTAGTCTGAAAAGCTTTCTGCTGTAGACTCCAATCTCGACCTCGGGCATTTACACACAGTAACAGTTTCACCATCACATGTACAAGCAGCCAAATGTACACATACAAACACACAGTCAGAGTAGTAGTAAAAGAGCTACAATATCAAAACACACTGCTGTTCAAACAGCCATGCATACACTATATTAGAAGTACAAATTAAATATTAAGTTTAGTGTTTTAATGATAAAAAAAAAAAAGATCTATACAATGTGTTAGCAAAATTGAATTCAAATGCATAAAATAAGATGTTTTAAAAAAATGTCTGTGTTGACTTTAATTTATGACATCACCTGTGTCATTTCAGGGGAAAAGTGTAATTTCCATATCAAGCCACAAGGTGATATGATAAGCAGACAACACCAGAGGCAAATGTATAACATCTATTTCTCCTTTTTAATGTATTTACTTGCAATTTTGCCAACATAACGTATTGATAATGTTTTATTATTTTTATACTCTCTACATTCAATGGTTAGGTGGACAGAGTCTAATTAACCCCTTAAGGAGACTGTTTTTTGGAATGTTGTTCCTACAGGACAGAGGCTATTTTTGTTGTTGTTGTTTTTGGGAGGTTCGTGTTTAGCTGTAATTTTCTTTTCTCATTTACTGTACCCACTCAAATCATATATTTTTTTAGGATAAGAAGATACCATTATTTTGATCATATCATATCATGTAATATGGGAGGAAAAAAAAAAAATATGGAGGAAAAACAACAACCTTTTACTGACTTACTTGAAAAATATTTTAGTCATATATAAAAGCTAATGAAAAAAAACTTCTATATAGATTCTCATATTTTTCCTAGTTTAGAAATAGTTAATGTTAACATGCTTTTCTGTTGATTTTTGCAAGTTCTAGGGCAATAACTGAAATTTGCCTATCGCTATTTCCTAACCATTTTTCCCATACAGTGACCTTTTGACCAGAACCTTTATCATCACCCTAACCTAATTCTAACCCTTATAGTAACCCCAACCCTAGATATACCAGTAACTACTTTTTATTTTTTTAAATTTAATGTTTTTGACTGCCTCTAGCGGCAGTGTGGGAACAGAGCGAGGCAAAATGCCACAAAATGCCATGTCACTTAATCGTTAAGGGATAAATGATTTATTGTCAAGTGCCAATACTGTGGAACTTGACCCCCCCCCCCCCCCCCCCCCCCCCACTAATAATGCTTCATTCAAGTTCTCCTTTGAAAGACTATTTGAGATTGGAGGCACTTATCTATCAGTTCTTTTATATTTAGTACCAGCACGCTGCAGCCTTCCTAGATGTTTAAGTCCTTTCTGTTCCATTCAGAAAACGTTTTTGAAGTGTCTTTTATATTATAGATCTTGACAAAGTATTTTTGCAGTTCACTGCTTAGCGAGGGTTAGGTATGAGGGTGCTCAGGGCAAAGAACTTTCGGAATGTTAAAATTGGAAACTAAACCATATGCAATTTTTGCTCAAATGAAGAAAAAGGAACATGTAGTTCGTAATCTTTATACGAACTATTAAGAACAACACAGTCTCCCTGGTGCTACCATAATTGTGAGAGCATGTATGGGTTTTAAATAATTTATTTTAACAAATATAGTTTATATTTGTTTTCTCGACACCATAATGTGCCAATAACTCAGTATGTAAATTAAGTAAATTGTGTACATCTAGCTTAGTGGAAAATAAAGGAAAAGCAAAAAACATCAGATGACAAAGCAGTGACAAGAGTAATTACTTTGATGCATCTTTCACAATCCAGTTCCTCTATGTTTATTACTTTTTCAGAGAAGAACTTTCTTGAATAGGAAAGTAACACATCAAGGAATACACTGGTGGGCCCAATAATAGACAATGGACATGGTAGACCACAGAAGACAATGAAGACCCTGCAGTGGATGACCAAAGAATGATTTTAATTGGTCAGACATTTAAGGGTCTACTCAATAACAAGAGAATTGCAACAGGAATTTTAAACTTTAGGCAAATGTAGCATTTGGAGTTGAAATTTTGTTTAGTCAGATACAAAGGCTTATAAAGAAAACTGCTATATAGATTCTCATATTTTTCCTGAGTTTAGAAATACCGTATTTGCTCGAATATAAGACGACCCTGATTATAAGACGACCTCCCAAACTATGGATATTCCTTTAGGAAAAAAACTAAATGCCTGAATATAAGACTACCCTATAAGAAAAAAGTTTAACTTGTATATATTCACATGTAAATTGCTTTTTCATATTTAATAAAAATTATGATATAAAAAAATGCATTTTTTGTTTTTACTTTTTATGTGCCAATGCTGCCCCTACCCAAAGCTCCCTCCAACGGTGTCTGTCTCTCTCCCCCACCCTGTATGCTGCCCGACACTTCCGTCCATTATGACGGAAGTGTTGGGCAGCATGGAGTAATCTCCCTAGCGGGGGCAGCCGGAGGATGTATGCACGATACGCGCAGACATCCTCCGCTGCTGCCCGGCACTTCAACAGGGACTTTTATGATGAAGCCGGAAGGACGCGGCTTCATCATAGAGGTCCCGGTAGTCGTACCGCCAAGCGGAGGATGTCTGCGTGCATCACGCAGACATCACGGGCTGCTTGAGAGGGGGATCCAGGTCCCCTGCAGCTCTGCGGGGGACCTGGATCCCAGTCTTATAATCTGACCTCGATTTGAGGTCAGATTGTAAGACGACCTCGAATATAAGACAAGGGGTCCTTTTCAGAGCATTTGCTCAGAAAAAAAAAACTCGTCTTATATTCGAGCAAATACGGTAGTTAATGTTTATATGCTTTTCTGTTGATTTTTGAAAGTTTAAACGATAGGAAGAAATTTTCCAACTCAGCTAGCTATTTTGGCCTTACGTTTGAAATTCCCATCTCAATTCCCTGAAGTTCTGTCTTTTTGAGTAGATCCTTTAGACAAACACTCCCCAGAAGGTAGGTACAGAAGTGTCAGATAGTATCCTAAATAGAACATAACCTCATACGGGGAAACACAAGATATAAAAACACCAGTATTCAAAGAACAGAGCAGCAATGTGATAGTTTGATAAACAAAAGAAAATGTTTAAAAAAAACAACAAAAAAGTATTTTTTTTTATGTGTGGCAGACAGAAGCGACAAATATTAACCTGTATCAAATTGGTGAAAGATGAAATACCTGAGTAACAGAATCTCATTTGAGAAACATGGTGGAGGTAGTCTTGTGCTCTGGGCATGTATGACTGCCACTGCACCTGGCTTACATGAGTGATGAAAGCAGAAGCAGATGAATTCCAAGTCTATAATAACATCATATTTGATTAGATCTGATAAAGTCTATACCACAAAAACTCTTGCAGCCATTTTACCTTACAAAAGGACAATGACCAAAAACAGTGACAAAGCAACCATCCTACCCAAATCTAACAAGGAGGAATTGAAGATTTCTTATGTCTAAGGGGCTCCTTGGAGACCGTGCATTAACATATACAGTGGCAAAGAACCTCCACCAATAAATGTTTGGCGGAGGTGCAATTTTGTGCATGATAACGGGATGTAGATAAAAAGGGACAATCACTGTAAACACATAAAACATGATGACTGCATAGGTTCTTTTTTTTTTTTTTTAAAGAGGGACATTTATACATAATCCCCATGGTAAGAAAGAGAAGCCAAAACATTAATCTCTTGCTCGCTAAAACATTCTAGATAGGATCTGAACTGCAATTTTCCAAAAAATGGAACAGTACATACTATTGCTCTTGTTTGTACTATAACTTAATATTAATCATTGTAAGGATAAATAATTATAATAAACATTTTACGTACTCTTCATGCCGTAAATCGTTGATGGTACGGTCCAAAGAGATCATATCACTCGCAACCATGTTAAATCCAAATTCCTTAATGCTGGATTGGACAGATTCCTTGTACTCTGATCCCAAAACAAAAGGTTTTCCTCCTTCTCCTGGGCCATCAACCACACCTTGAGGTTCTGCTTCTTTCAGTTCAAAGTTTCCCAAGACCCCAGAGCGGAGCACAGGATCGGAGTACACATGTTTTTGAGGTCTGAAAGTAAGATACTGCCGCTGCATGACTTTCTGCTGGTTGTTAACATTCCCAGCTAAATTGTCTTGCTCATTCTTTCCTTTATTTTTTCTTCGGATAGATTCCAGGTCAACCTCAACCCCCTCGACACGGGGCCATGGCACCACTGGCTGAAAATTGTTTTTGGCACCTATATTGTTCTCTGCGTTCCCTGGCTGAGGAAGGATGGCATTGTTTTCTTCCTGTGGAAGACAATTTAGAAAATTTAGAAGACAAAAAGTACCTACAGTAGTAAGGTGACAAAACCTAGTTCAAGTGCTATATTGTTAATTAGGTGTATTACATACATAACAAACACCAAGGTTAACACCTTTTCTTCATAATAAATAAACAACAAAAATGGCCAGGCCATTTATTGCCTGCTTTGGCTTCAAGCTAATGTTTTACTGACTTTGTAGTTAGCAGGTACGGACATATTGTGTGTATGAAACTACTATTTGCTACTTGACAGATAAGACAATAAAAATAGCCAGTGCTAAGTGGGTAAATGAGTACAAGAATGCTTGGTGGGGTCTAAAGGTATCCTGAAAAACAAAATATAATAATTGTGGTTTTCTAATGAACTGATTAGATAGACCAAGGTTTCTTATCCGCTTTGACAAACTATATTATCATATTTTACCCTTTCAGTGCCAGAGAGTGAACAACAAAAATTGCAAAGATCATTCATACAGTAAAAGGGCCCAACAGAATAACATATCTAGTACAGTTTTGACAATGAAAGCTAGTGAAATTATCAGTAAATGTATACATAAATGGACACTTCTGATGTTTTCTTCTTGGTCAGTGCAGAGGGTTGAGTACATACCCAGAATGCAGGTGCTTTGCCCTGACATAAAATTTACATAGATAAACAGTTACACATTGGGAATGCAGTCCCGATTTGGGAGCTATGTCCTGCTGTGCTCTACCTCTGTCCCACTTTTCGGGACAGAGGTAGAGCTCAGTGGGACAGCAGGATTCAGGACCACAATCCCGCGGTCCTATTCGCATTCTCCTGCGCATGCACAGCATTGTGCACATGTGCAGTAGTGATCTTGGCTTCAGAAGCCAGGATCGAAAGTGGCTGACCGTGTTACCGCACATGAGCGGTATCACTGACCCCCCCCCCCCCCCCCCCCAGCTTCCCAATTCGCATTGAGAGGTATTCATGTATTGTGGATCTGCACTCACCATGCAGCACCATATCAGGTATATTTTATATCTCTATGACAGCACCACATAGCTAAAGGATGTCAAACGACATTGCCCACAGTACTGGGGAGTATGGTTGATGTAGTCCACCAACTGCTGGAGGGCCGCACTTTGACTTCGCTGACATAGATAGAAGCTGAAACATTTGGCAAGAATAAATTGTATTTTATATATTCTCTAAATTCATGGTTATTATTGATGTCATTTTGCACATGAGTGTTCAACTGTTATTTGTGTCAGTTTGTATAAGGATCTGGCAAGAACATTATTTCCCTGGGTTTAGAGACCATATTTTCTATGTAGCTGTAAGCATTATTGACATTATAAAGCACTGCTGACATCTCAGGCCTTGTAAGGATTAAGGAAGTGTAATAATGGAAAAGGATGGGATAGTTAACCAGTCATGCAGTGATCCTGCCAGTGGAATCTGCTAAGCAAATGGAGCAATGTGTACAAGATGCTGCAAGTACACAGTAAGACACACCCAACTGTGCAATCAGAGAAATATTTAAACAGCTTCAAATGGAGTGAAGTACAAAGCAATTGATATGAGTACCTTGCAAAAGAGTAGAACAAAGTGCAATTATTGCTAGGTAGTAGCAGATCTCTAAAGTATACTCCTTACACATTTCAAATACAGGCTACAGCTTATTTTAAAAATGAAACACTTAAAGTGCTAACTGTATTAATATGAGACACAGGGGAGCAGCCATAAAGGTTTATCGCTTTTTACATGCAATGCACCATAGAAGACAAAACAACAAGAAAAGGACTAGATGTTCAAGCACAAAAAGCAAAACCAAAAACTGTCCCTCTCTCCGACATCAACCTTCCACTTTGGCAGCGGCATTTATGGCACACATAGGGTTGCCACCTTTTCTTCAAAAAAATACCGGCCTTGGTACTGTCTCCATAGACTTAACATTGGCCTAATGCCAATTTTTTACCGGCCTGCCGGTAAAATACCGGCCAGGTGGCAACCCTAGGCACACATGTACTCATCTCAACCCTCTCTTCAAAAGATACCAGTAATATTACAAGCTAGAGCAAAGGCCAAGAACATCCTGATCTATTTCATAGACTTGGCCGAATGCTAATTCACCTCCCACTATTTCCATTCTGTGAATAGGGATTTACATTACGCCCTCAAATCGGCCATTTATATATATATATATTTTTTAATTAATAAAAGTAACATAGTTGCTACAGCAGTTATACACAAGCAAAGTATTCATCATTCTCCGGCAGTGATGATGAACCTAAGGCACGGGTGCTGCATGAGCCTTGGAGGGGGCACTAAGCCTCTTGGTGCCCCCTGAAGGACACTGAGATGAGGCAACAAATGGCTGCTGCAGGTTCCTGGGAGGTCATTGTGAAGGCAGGCTTCAGCCAACCAGGAGAGGCTTATAACCACATACAAGTTCAAAGTACACACAAGAGTTTAGAAGCCTTTTGTGATTGGCTGAGACTTTCTTTCACACTGATTACACTATAGATGGGAGCTGCAGCATCCTACCTGTACTACAGAAACACTCATTCTGTGACTTTGCATTGTTCTATTATGAGATTGACTAAGACACTGGTATATATACGCCCTGCAAAAGTGGAGGCATAAATATGTCCTGTGTTTTAATGTAGCGATACACACCGACAGTTAGTGTTAGAAGCTGCCTATGGGTCCGAGACAGATCTCTAAATAAAATGTAAGTGCCCACATGCATACGAACAATGCTAAAGTGATCATATGCCCCAAATGTGGAAGATCACATGAAGAAACCTGCATAGGCAGCAATCAAACGTTGAGGCATCATGCAGCAACAAAATTTACCCCCTCTTCCCAGGCACTGTGATTGCCCCACGCGGTGGTTATGGGCACCATACTGTAGAGGAGCATGCCCAACATCTGATCATCAAGTACAAAATACTATTTACACATAAACAGTGTATAACCAGTTTGGATAGGCCTGTGCACAAAAAGTAAAACGCAACCATTAAAATGTAAGATCAACATGCTACCATGCAAGAAAGAAGATTCTGGAGTTAAATGAAAGCAATATTAAATAATAAACAGAAAGTAAACATGACAGCGAAGAGGGGTTTCATGGTAAATGGCTTGAGAGTGGGAAGCGGCTCTAAATAAATAAATTGCCCTAGCTTTTTGGAAAGAAGCACAAAACAAACGTACAGGATTAGGTTTGATAGCACAAAACAAACTGGTTAAAATTGTAAAATGTGCAGCAATTTCCAGTTTAAAACTAGAAGAAATATGCTCAGGACAATTTTATGAGTGCCTGTGCACTCAGAAAGCTTCTATATATGTTTTCCACCTGCACTGTTCCATTTATAGGTTTAACTGAAAACATTTTATTGCAGACAATAATAAAGACCAACTGCAGTGAGCAAAGCTAGTCCTGCATGATTCAGAACACAGATCACTATGAGAAACTGCTCAGAAGAAGAAAAAAAAAAACAGATTGTGATGTTTGTATTAAAAATGTGTAACAGTTTGCAATGAAAAAAAAATGCATATATGCTGATGCTGGAAACAACTATGGCTTAAATTTTTTTTTGTATTATTCCAATAAATCCCAAAAATAGAAAAAGAAAAAAAAAAAAAAAAAAAAAAGAGGCATACTTGTAAATTGGATTTCATTACTTCAGGTTGTATTTAAAATGAAAAACTTAAAACAGACAATTAGGGTTGCCACCTTTTCTTAAAAAAAACACCGGCTTTGGCACTGCCTTCATTGACTTAACATTGGGGTCAAGCCAAGATTTACCGACCTGCCGGTAAAATACCGGCCAGGTGGCAAACCTACAGACAATCTTGAAATTAGCATTCCAAAACAATATAAACATACAATGATATAATGTGTGTCATTAGGTCTTTATGGCAGTGTTGTCTATTTAATGTTGAGGGCAACACACCATGTGGAAGTTTAGGTTGTTAGCCAGACAATATTACATTTAATAACGTATTACAATCAAATCTATGGACTTCGGCCAGATGTTGTGAACTAAATTTCCCTTGATGCTTTGTCAGCATTACGGCTGCAAAAGCATTATGGGAGATGCAGTCCACAACATCTGAAATGCCGAAGATGATTTAATATATGCTCTTGTCCATGCAAATTATGGATTTTCTCCCACTTAAGTTTTTATTTTAACATTTCTTTCAGATCCATGCCTCTCGCTTTCCATCCTGATCCTGCAAGCTCTCTGCTCCTGGCTTCTCCCATGGCAATAAATTCCGAAATCTCCTTAATACGTTTTCTAATCTTTTACACATTCCACAGTTGAAGTCACTTGACTTCAAACAACACACTACCTTTATATTTTCTTGTCATTTATTATGCTTTAAAATGGTGCATGCCAATTATGGAATTTATCTCAGCTTTCATTTTCTGATCTTTGTCCCTTTCAGATACATGCCTCATGATTTCCTTCCCTCGTGTGCTATACTCCTGGCTTCTCCCACAGCAATAAATATCTAACTCTCCTTAATATATGCTTTAATCTTTCACCCAATGCACAGCTGCAACTCCATCTGCACCTCAAGTTTTAGAAGCCATCCCTCTGCAATTCCCAGCAACCTGAAACGTGCACTAAACCAGCTATGTTTTTATTTACTGTATAGAGCTCTGTAATAGTATAATAATAACTTAATCAATTCCATTGACTCGTTAACTATTCACAGTGTCTACTAGAATTTCCTTAAATCTTTTCCCATCTACTTTGTTACGTGCATGGTTCATATTTAGGCTAGTTTGGTGGTAAAATACACAGCTATCACTTATATTATATATATATATAAATATATCAAGAAAAATACCTACTTGTCCAGTGACTAAAGCAGTAGCCCAAACCCGCATTTAAATAAGGTCTTCATTGATAACTACGTAGGAGACAGACCTAACAATACTTAAATGCGCTCAACAAATGCAAGTAGGTAGTGAACTTAAACAGTTATTATTTACCAATGCAAGTGCACATTTACACGCACGCAGTAATTTACCCATACATGCACGCAGTCATTTACAAATTTGTTGTTGAGGCAATGCTTCAGCAAAGTCTTATTAAACAGATACCAACTGATTCTATATCTGGTATTAATTTTAGATATTTAGCATTTAATAATTCCCATTTTTCCAACACAAACTTCAATACTGGCAAGATCTTCAGGTAAGTATAGCTTTTAATCTATATATTTAAAAAAGAGGCTCCATTTCTTTACTTTATATAATGTTACTTCCATCAAGTACCATGCAAAAGATATCCCATAGTCTTTGTCAAAAAACCAAAGACTTGTAAAAAAAAAAAAAAAAAAAAAGCTTCTTCACTAAACTGGAGAAACAACTGTTTGAGTCCACACAATGTATTCTATTGCAACAAGACAGGAAGTGACTAAATGGAACAATACTTTATATGCTCAGTGTCTATATAAAATCAGTACGTCTGCACTTGAGTAAAATATTAAAATATTTGATTTATGCAGAATGCCTGCATCAAATCACACTGGAAAAAGCTTGTGCACTATACAAGCACTAGTCTTCAACATGCACCAAAGTGAGTTAAAGGGACAGTCTAGTCCCCAAATATGTACATTTTTTACTTTCAAAGTTTTATCCTTCCTTGCTGGCACATATATAGATTGAATGTTTATACCAACCTGAAGCCAAATCCTTTTCTTAGTTATTGTGGATACAGATTTAATTTAATCACTTTGAGTCAAAATGCTACTTTATAAGCTCACAGGCCAGGCTGTTGAATCCTTTTCGTTGCCACTAAGATTGTAGGATGCTGCAGAACTTGTTGGCGTTTAATAAACAGTAATAAGGAATTTAAAGGAAGAGACTTCTTCTTCACAGATCCCTAAAAGGCTAGGTATTAAGGGTACCACCAGATGAAATAAACAAGTTGAGAGGGAAAGAGTGGTGTTCCCTATGTGCCCATTTTCTACTAAAGCTGGATCACATTGATGTGATCATATCCACGTACAAGTATTTCGATATCAGGGAAAGAAGAACGACCCTGTATCTATAAATGATCACGGTTCTCAGGTTTAAAGCGCAAGAACGAGTACCGGAATAAAAATACACACGTGTGACAGTTAAGTATGTTTGTAAATACCATCAACGTTCAAAGCTATAGTAAAAATAATAAGTATTTGCATAAATGAGAAACTAGTTCACATAAACCAGGACTACCAAGCCAGATATTACGGAATATGTGCCCACATTTGTGTGATCAAGAAATCAGCACACACATTTATCTAATCAATATTGTAATGGTTCTCTTTTTTATTCACGCCAAATCAAACTGTTCCATGCAATGTAGTTACTCTTCTCTCACAGCAACCATTCCATTAAAATGTTTTCTAGACGAAATAAAACATACTGAGCTGCCAATGTTATTGTGTAAGTAAGAAGCAATTGGCATAAGTGATCTATATATGTTAATTGATTAAAAACCGTAACATCTTACAAAAAAGATATCTTGTGTCACTGTACACATTTATGCAGAGAGTACCATATTTGCTTGAATGGAAGACAAGCAAATGCTCTGAAACAAACCCCTCATCTTATAGCAAATGCTCTGAAAGAGACACCTCATCTTATAGCAAATAGTCTGAAACAGACCCCTCATCTTATAGCAAATAGTCTGAAACAGACCCCTCATCTTATAGCAAATACTCTGAAAAAGACCCCCCATCTTATATTTGTGCGCATCGTGCAGACATCCACCTGTTGCCCCCAGGGAGTCTGGAGAAGCATTGGCAAGTCTGGGGGAAGATGGCAGCAGAATGGCAAATATGGGGAGCAGAGAGCCAACAGAATGATAACTGGAAGGTGAATTGGCATATGTGGGGAGTCAGGCAGATTGGCACATGTGGGGGCAGACAGGAAGCATATTGGCAAGTCTGGGGCAGGTTGGCAGCAGATTGGCAAATCTGGTAGATAGACTGGCAAGTGTGTGGATGCATTGGCAAGTCTGGTGGTGCATTGCCAAATAAAAAAAAAAAAATGTTTTTTCCAATCATACTTTTTATTAAATATGAAAAGTGTTCGCATGTAAATTAATATTTACAAGTAAAAAAAAAACACAAAAACCGTTTTTCCTATATAATAGTCTTATATTCAGGCTTTCTTTTTTTCCTTAATTATTATCCAAAGTTTGGGAGGTCATCTTATAATCAGGGTAGTCTTATATTAGAGCAAATACGGTATTATCCTTTAAAAAGACATTGGGTTAGCACAGAGCTAGAAATGCACAACAGACCACTGTATAAAATAAAAAGGGAAAAACTACCAATTGCTGATTCCTAAGGATATTTGTGTACACAAAGGACTGAATGTGCCAAAAAATGTAATGTTATTATGTAAATTATTTCACATAATCATAGCTGGCAAGTAAAAAAAAAAAAAACACATCCAAGTACATTTTGCCAATGGGCAGTTAATACATAGCACAATGCAGCTTAAACATATTTAGAGCAATACCCAAGCAGCAGAGTTAAAGTGACCTACCTCATTAAAACAGAGATTTGAATGATGCCCCATTCAAAGTTATTTAGCCTCAGTCTTTGCAGACTAGGGCGTTGCCATTGGATGGGGGCATCACTATGTTGCAGCAGCAACCTGTTTCAACCATCACTGATGTGTGCGTTCATGTGCCACACAGCCAATGACAGGGGACGGCATGAGCATCTCTTCCCCTGCTATAGGAGTTTTCATCATCACATTATTGGTGCACCTTTTGGAAGGAATTGGAAGATAGTTCAAGGTACTGAGAGGAGCAAAACTATGAGTATTGAAGTAAGTATAATATTAAGAGACCCTGTTTTGGCATATTTCTCTTTGCTACCTGGAGCCAGTTAAGTCAACTGAACTTTTTGTCAGACTATGAAAGTGTCTTCATTGGACAGCAGTAAGAGATCCACCATTAAGATGCTGGGTGGAGACACCTTCAAATATCTAAATGTGCCCCAACCTTTCTACATCCTGTATTTCCACACTCACACCAAAAGCAGACTACATTAGCTTTTTCAACAATATTTAAGCATTTGTCATAAATTCCAGGACATGAAGAAAAAAAACAACAACTAGGAGTAGTCCCCGTCAATGCAGGACAGCTAACTTGTTTTACAGGGCTATTCCGCTTAATGTGTTAAATATTCCCTGCCCTTCATCTAAAACTAGAACATAGTTCTCGTTATGTCCTCACCCATATTGACTCATTAACAGTTATGAGGGCCAAATTTGGTGCCATGGACGAGAGTATCTCACTGACATTATGATCTAAAGTATGAGTGTAAAGAAAAACTTGTTGCTTGAAAAAAAAAATTAAAACAAATCTTAAAATGGACACACACATACCTATCTATAAACACACACACATTATATATATATATATATATATATATATATATATATATATATATATATACACATACACACACACATACATACACTGGCAGTACACACTTATATAACAGATACTGTGCACATTAATACTGTTTTTATGTCAGAAATCCAGACATGTCCAAGTGTTTATTTTACAAAGAAGTGTCTAGATCAAGGCAATACCAATTATATGCTGGCTAATAACAAGATCAATTAATAAGGAACATGCTCCACTGCCATAGTAGTATCACAGTAAATCTTCACATTTTTGTGTCGTGTAGTATTATTAAGCTCCTATTGAAGGCAGAGACCTCTTTGCTTTACTCTCCAACAGTCCAGGGAATCTAAAGAAAGACATTACGACTTCAGAAAAAAAAACCAAATCAAACAGCCCAATGCCAAGATCACAACTGTAAAGTACACGCTTTGCCTTACTAAGAGATGTCAGAGTATTCCAATATATTTATCTTTAAAAATAACATCTCCAAAGAGCCTGGCTCTGCTGGAAATGCTCATGCAGTTAACAGTAACATTTTCTAAAAGCAGTATTTCTGTTTCTGTGAAGACTGCAGCAGAGAGGCCTCTTAGCTCAGGGTTTGACAAAGGTGCCATGGTTGCTAATATTCTTACTGCTGGCTCCTAACTTTCTGTTTATTGAAGTATTATACTCTGGCACTTTTAAATTACTAGGTTGGCCCCTAAACACATATGTGCCTTACGTGTACTTGAAAGGTCCACTTCAAGCAATACATGTTTTCCTACTACTATTATTACTTGTACAGCCATCCTTCACAGACACACACGTTGGATTTGTGTTCTTGCTTTTAACCTGAATAGATCTCCTAGCTCTGATTCTATGCATGTATACACACGATATGGACAAAAGTATTGGGAGAAGATATGTATGGTGTCCCAGAAAAATAATAATAGCAAAAACACTTTTTATTTTACATTTTTACACTCTTTATTAAAATTTATACAGTGGCCAAAGGGTTAAGTTTAAAAAAAATGTTTGTGATTAGTGATAGCCCTATCTGTCCTTAAAAACAACAGTATATGATGTGGGGGTTTAATTTAAGAAGCAAGCAGGCACTTTTATTTAATCTTGACCTGATATTTATTTTAGGATATCATCTACATTCTTGTGCAGAGGGTTAACATTACATGCCATTGGATTCCAATATTTTAACCCATACTCTGTAATAGATTTATCAAGTCTTAACACACACCTTGTATCTGATTAGATCTTTTGGTTTTCTACATATAGCATGCATCTAATGTGCTTCCCCAGTCTATGATTAGGTGCCATTCGGCACGAAAACACATAAGACGTATATTTTGTTGATTGGTGAATTTTACTGGTGCCTGTCTTAGTATGATTTATCAAGATTAATAAAAGTACTTTTTTCTGCATTACCCAATATTACCTGGATCTCTTCGTTTGGTGTTCATATTTACACGAGTTTGGTTGCCCGTAGAGCAGGGCTCGACAAACCCTTGGCGCCAGGCCACCTGGCGCCGGGGAATGGTCATCCCCACATGGCGCCCCTCGCCCTGGGATCAGTTTTAAAAAAAACAAAAAAACGATTGGAACGCGAGGGAGCACTGCATACACTCAATGCTCTGCCTCCTTGCACTTAAGTGTTGGAGCGACGGGTGTCATGTGACATCCTGCCGCTCACCAGTAGTGTCAAGACGGTCTGTACCTGTGTGACAGGCATGGACCAGGCTGGAGCAGAATCCCCCCTTCCGTGCAATGAGGTAAAGAAGCATTTGGCTTTGGGGGAGTCATTGATAGAGGTACTTTTTTATATATACATCCACTAACTGTGTTACAATATGTTAATCTTTTCTTGCACACACCCATTGGAGAACTGCAATATCTATTCTAGACAGTCTCATCAATCAATGTTTTCTAAAATCTTGATTCACAGCCAAAGCTGCAATACAACAGAACTAATATTGAAGACCGAAAACTCAGCACGATTATACACAGTGGTACATGTATGAATTAACATCCGAGAGATGTATACATAATGGGGAGCAACATTCACTACATTCTTTTTTGTATTGTCAGTAGTTACACAACTTTATTAACTGTCAGTAATGGGATGTTGTTCTATAGACTGTTCATGAAATACTAATTATGACTGCTGTATTTTGAATGTAATCAGAAAGCTCTGTCATCTCAAAGGATGTCTCTTAAAGCAGGGCTTGACAAATTTAATTTGATTCTAGTAGCCAGCAAAAATTTTTAGGAGCCAGACAATCACGCAAACATACACGCACTTCACATATACACCCCCACACCAACCCACTTCACATATACACCCCCCCCCCACTTCACATATACACCCCCCCCCACTTCACATATACACCCCCCCCCCACTTCACATTCACACATACATACATACATACATACATACATACATACATACACACACACACACCTACTTCACATACACCTTCCACATATACACCACACACACTTCACATACACACATAAACATATACACCTCACACATACACAGGTTTTGTTTTTTTCTCCCTTTCTTAACTTGTGTGAGTGCTGGGTGTCGTCACTTGATAACCCAGCACTCAGCCGAAAGAGCCATGAGGATCAAACGCGTTGCGCGAGGGGTGGAGCTTACTGTCTGTGCAATCCGCACAGACTTTCCCCCTCGCGCTGTAAAAATCCAAAACACACTAATGGCAGTGGCAACGGGGCCATAAAGGTTTACGGCACCCGGGCGCCAGGCTTAATTTCCAGGTCGCTATGGCGACCTGGCGCCCAGGGTTTGTCAAGCCCTGTCTTAAAGAACAACAACTTTTTTCCCCCCACTTTTGCTTTTAATAAGAAGTGCAAGTGAAAAATGTAGTGCCTCTAGTATGAGGAAAACTCGGCATATACTTTTGATAGTACATGTCAATTTAACCACGGACTGGGCTGCTGCTAGTCAGGGGATAAACTGGTAAGTGCTATCAAAAGTATATACCAGTTTATCCTTGGCAACTGTCTCTCCGAAAGTGAGAGAGACCCTCGTTTTGGAATGGGATTACCATAGATTACTTCCATATACCCCATGTAAATATGCAGACCTCAAGTAGACAAGCAGGGATGAGCTGCTGCATTAACGATACATGTCTGGTTTATTTAGGAGAAGGGGACACTATTTTCTTTACCTCTTGCTTCCACTAAAGGAACAAAGTGTTAAAAAAAACAAAAAAAAAAAAAAACACTTTAGCTGTCTTCTTAAGATCTCTAATCTTGTGTTAGAGTAATTGGCAACATCTACATTTCACTTGATTTATTACTTTTTATATACACAGTTCCATTAAGCTATATAAAAATAGGGCTGTAAAGACAAAATGTTTTTTTTCTGAAGAGGGCATTTCATGTTCACGACTACATCATTATTATAATGTACCCATCACACAGCTTTGCCAGCAGAGATAGGTTTATGTGTATATAAATGGCTTATTGTAGTGACTATTCACCATTGAACTATGGATGAACATACTCAGTGCCAATCACTGCTCTGTGATATACCCCAATAAACATACATTTCCTGCCAATCACTGAACAGGAAGATTCGCCTCTGTGCACGTAGCTGAAACAGAGATTGAATCAAAAGAGAGAGTTCACTAAGAACCATAATATTCTTTTTCTGTAACCAGATTATCAAGTATTGGTTTCTGCTCATGTCTGGACATTGAGTTGTGATTCAGAGTGTGATTCTGTGAGATACCCTTTTCGATTTTTTTTTTTTTTTTTTTAATGAAAAACTCAATTAAAGAAATTTGCTGGTACTCGAAATTACAAAAAGTAAATAAAAAATAAAAATAAAAAAAGTAGCGTGTCCAGCGTTTGCAGGTACACGGTTATCTTTATTTGAGGATTATTATTCCTAGTTTGCGCTGCCTTCGTGTGCTTTGCATTTTTTACTTATTGAATCAAGCATCTATATTAAAGTAAATGTATTTATGGACCATTAACTTTTCATTGTTTCTTTATTTTTTTTTAGCATTTTGAATGCCAGCTAATTTTTTTATTTTTTTTTTTCTGCTAAGGAAAGGGCTGAAGAATGGTAAAAAAAAAAATGGGAAAGTTTGGCAACATAAGAAAGGGTTGACAACTCCTACATCTTCCCAGAGATCAAGCAAGTGTGGCTGAATTGCAGCAGATTAAGCAGGTAGCATTTAATTACCTTATTTCATAGACTGTATTTTATCTCTAGATATATATATATATATATATATATATATTACTGCACCTTGTGACGTTCTATCTACAAGAGCCCCAAAGTACATTAACACATTGCTTGAAAATACAGAGGTCACCCGAGTTGGCACCGTTGGATTGTTACTCCACTGCATACCCTCTATCTTCTTTGCCTGTTACCTAATACTCTCTTCCCACATGTTCCTGCAAAAATTCTCCTAATTTACACTATCGAAAAAAAAATAAAAAACTTACGACCTGTTGTTCCTTTCTCATATGATGATAAAGTGTTAACTTAATGCCAGTGAAATATGTCAATGGATGATAATTATCTAGTGGTTATTCCATATATACAAACACATACTTTATTATTGCCTGTTTATCTTTCCTCTGTATTTTATGACTGCAGGGGATGACAATGGTAACTTCACATAACCAAAATTATGATGAATTTTGTTTGTTTGTTTTTAAGGACCAGCTTAAATGGTCATTAAATTACCAGTGAAGCTGGATGAAAAGAACAAATACATTTTACATTATTTCTAAAGCAATGAAAAACTAATTAAATGCAAGATGTCCACTGTGGTTTTCAGCACAGAGTAAAATCAGATTTAAAAGAGATTTAAAAGAGCCATGCACACATCAGAAAAGCCACACAGAATCCCAAAACATGACTAAATAGGGAGGGGTGTTCATTTAATCCTACAGGTGATCTGGACTGTTATGATATCTCACTTTTACAAGAATCACATATTTACAAGAATTAAAAAAAAAAAAAATCTATATATTGTGTTATCAGATACAAGAACGAGAATAGATTAAGAGAAAAATGTGGTGGCTCCCATTTATGACATTACTTGTGGTGTTGTATTTAAATGAATTGCTTTCAATGAGAAATGTGTAAGTTCCATCAAAATACCACTTGGTGTATCAAAGAAGAGACACCACAGACATTTATAACATATTTTGTTTCCTTGCAATTCAGCTAACACAATATACAGATAATTATTCTTCTCTATATTCCTGCAGGTACTGCAAGCAAAGTGCTAGGGTGAATAGGGAGATGTATTAATAGTAGACAGAGGGAAGTTCTCATGCTGTTGTGCAGAGCTATGGTGAGAGCTCACATGGAATATTGTACACTATACACAGTACAGGCATCTCCAGAAGGATATAGATACTTTGGAGAGAGTTCAGAGAAGGGCTACTAAACTGGTTAATGGATTGCAGGACAGAAAACTTACAAGGCAAGGTTAATGAATCTTAATATTTTCAATTTGTAACAAAGAACAGCAAGAGGGCACGTGATAGAGAGAATCAATGCAATACAGGAGGAGAGTATATTTAAAATAAAAAATAAATACCCCAACAAGAGGACACAGTATTAAATTAGAGGGGCAAAGGTTTAAGTGTTACTTTATTTAAAGAGTAGTGGATGAATGTAATAGCCTTCCAGCAGAAGTGTGGAGGTTAATATGGTGAAATAATTTAAACATGCATGGGATAGGTAAAGAGTTATCCTAGATATTGGGATATGTCCCATGTTTCCCCACTTTTTCACCCTCTTTCGTTTGGAGCATCCTGCTCACTCTTATATAAAATTCCCCTTGCTAATTCATTCAATCCCTGTTTTATGTGAGCCGATTGCAGTGCTTTGGTTGTGTTTATGCTTCTGTCTCAAGTGTATTTTTTGACCCAGTTATAGTTTGTGACCTACTCTACCTTCCCCAGCCGTGAGTCTTGGATCTGCTTTTAACCATTCTCTCCGATTGTCATTTTGAACCTCTGTCTTAGGACTTGGTGGCCACTCACACTTGAGGGTTTAACAGTCTGGAAAAAGGTGGTTGTTATCTGTTCTATCTTGTGCCAGTTTCCTGAGCCATCTCAACCTATAAGCCAGACAAGTTATAAATAAACTTGGAGGATATTCATTTCCAATACAACTCAGTAGCTTTAATGCAAAGTTCAGCACTACTTAACCATTCTAAGTAAATTCCCTGTTTAGACATTCCTCCACCCCCTCAGTACACCTGAGATGAGCATCAATTACATGAATGAGTTAGATAAGAAGTTGAATGCTCATTTAGTATTCCTAATCTCTTGCGACTGTTTCATGTCCTTCACATGGCTACCTATGCTGGGACACATAGGACCTGGACAATATTTTTGTAATACCCAAAATATCAACTAGACTGCAAATAAAAATAAATAAATCACTACTAAAAACACAGATAAAGAACATACAAATTGTCTGCATCAAGAGGAAACCATTAATGTTGACATTTATTGAAAATGAATAAACCAGTAAGCTATATAATGAAGGGCAAAGAACAAATGGAACAAGGGCATACACAAACACTCTTCTCTTAGTCATTAGCACGGTAGCCCAAAATAAACACAGCAACTAATAATTACAGGAACGTAAAATGTTGCACAGGAGTTTTTGAGACAATATTTCTTCTTGGCTCAAACAGCCATATCAATCACTACATTTCATTAGGTACAAAACATCACCAGGAATAAAGTATCACGCTCATATACAGGTGCTGGAGTCTACACCACCCCTGGCTGGAACCATGCTACAATGTTCATTTGAAGGTAACTACCTACACTGGACCTTCAAGTTACTTAGTATCATTCAGAACGGCAAGTCTCCAAGAAAGTAGGTTAGGCCTGGGTTCCATTGTCAGGTCTGTGACCTATACTTATACCATACTGGTGTTTCTGGCAGACTCCTTATCCCAACTTTATACTTTATTTTTACTTTGGCAAGTAACAGAATGCAATTTATTTACACTGATCCTGAATGATGCTCTAAACCATAATGATACAAAACTGCTAAAACAATCATCCTAGTAAGTATATATCTGTTCCAGTGCTGTACAATAAATTATGGAACCTTTAACATTTTATTTTTCATTGCAGAATGAGATCTGTATCATGTGGCTATAATACCCCACACTCCATGCAAGCCTACAAAATGGAAGTTCAATAACTCATATTTGGTTTCACTCCAGTCATCTTAGAAAATAGAGCCACAGAAAGGTGTGATTAATAGATAGTAAGCAGGGTCCAGAATGTCATGGTAGCAGCTTGTAATAGCAGAAGCAAAACCATAAATCTCACTGAAATCCTGCTACTATGCACAGATGAAGGGCAAATGAGGTTAAGAGCCTGATTTTCAATCTTCATAAAATTCCATTATCACAGTTACTGTACGCAGACTTAAAAAAAAACAACCATATATAGATATAGACAGATAGAACCAGGATGGATGTAAACATTGTGAAACAAATCATTTGTAGAGGATAGAGTTCTCTTTCATTCTTTCATTTTGTGGTTTAACTATTTAAATAAAATAAGTGAATCTGACTCTTTCATTAAGTCAGACTACTGCAACGGTTGGGTCTAATCTACTGGCTGCATCCCATGCTTAGCGGTCCAGTATCTGTACCTTTAGATTACTCTGCCAGACTTCAAAATATACTTTAATTGCCACCTGGACACAACATCAATACCTCAATAAAATTAGATTAGAATTCAGTTATCTTGGCTATTCAGCAGAAAAGGTCATAGGTGAGGTCAGTTATTAGGCTTGATGCAATTATCACTACACTTCTTCCTGCAGTCCTGATGCTAAGA
This sequence comes from Pelodytes ibericus, assembly GCA_036172795.1. Lineage (NCBI taxonomy): Eukaryota > Metazoa > Chordata > Amphibia > Anura > Pelodytidae > Pelodytes > Pelodytes ibericus. Next base: position 117,392,782 of record CM069863.1, read on the forward strand.
TGATACACCAGACTCCAATCATCTAGACTGGTAAAAAAAAAAAAAAAAAAAAAAGTGGAGTTGGCCATAGAGTGAGATAAAGGAGTTAGTTGAATGTTTTCAAACTTAGACATGTCAGGCACTTGGGAAAAGAAAAAAACAGTTGAATCGATTCTAATATTTTTCCCAATAGCGTTTGTAGATGTGTAACAGATTTTTCAAGTAAAAGTTAGAAAGAGTTTGTTTCTTTTTAAAAAAAATGTCCCATTATATTTGTTTTTTTTTGGATAGAAAATTTTATGATATGATCAAAATATTGGTATCTAGAGAAAGGCATTCTTTTAGTGAAGAAAAAAAACACTTTGAGTGAGTAAATTAAATGAGAAAGAAGAATGGTACAACATTGCCAAAACAGTCAGGTCACCAAGGGGTTAAAAGACTATTGCCACAAGATAAATGAAATGTGAGTAACCTTGGAGCAGTTAGCTGCAGGTTTACCATGTTGGATATCGCTATTGCTCTCAGAAGTACCTTTGCATTTTATAGAATAACCCCCAAGGAGAGAGAGAATGTTTGGCACAAAATGACCCGTCGGATTTCAAGCCAATTTCTATTTAACAAGGCCGCAACCATCTGCCCTCATATCTACATACCATGCGAGTTATATCCTCACAGAAAACCATTAATATAACAATCCTCAATATAGGTGTGTTTTATAGGCCAATATTTGACATATATAGCTTACTGGGTCTTTAAATACTGACAAAAAAGGTATTCCTCTAGTAATCTCATGCAAGATAAATGGTCTCTGAAGCAAGTTTGTCAGAAAACCAGTCATGCACCATCATTGGCAGATCTATTTCAAGTAGAAGGTAAAAGATTATTTGAATGTCACACATATAATCACTTATGGTCAGTTGTGAGCCTGCATTTACATTTACTATCAGAGTCCCACAAGTAATAAGGTGCATTAATTATTCTTCTTGTCAGAGAAGATTCAGTCAACCACCGTGTAATATGTTGGTGACCCAATTACATGGTGAAGGATGTATGGTTTGCCCTCCATTACATGCAGATGAACCTGGCACATACTGATGAAAAAAGCTAGCTATAAAAATAGCTTGTGTACACATCCTCTTCAATATAGGTTTATCCTCACATATACATAAAGAACTATGGAAAGATCATCAGCAAGGAGAAAACGGCCTCTAACAGAAATTCAGAATATACGGTTTATCAACTGACGTTCAGTATTATGGGACTTCAAACCTATATGTGTATTATAAGGATATGGCAATATTAAATAAATGATTAATCTTACATTAAATAGCTTCTAATAAAGTCATTCGCTGTGTATTCATTAATACTGAGGGGAGTATACATGCATGCATTTGTAAACAGTAATAGAAAATATATTAGTATTTTAAATCGTATCACTTCCATTAAATTCCCACTTCTTGTTCTGAGAAGCGACTATGCGGAAGCCTGAGACTTCTCATTCACAGACCAGAAGTCTTAAATAAGCAAAACATGGGGGTAAGGAGAACTATAACATAAGGATAACATATATGAAAAACAACTTAATGCCCTGTGTTCCTATTCATGTTAAATCCTACACAAAACTGATCCTGGCTTTAAAGAGTGGAAGGTCAGTTTCAGATCATCATGATGGCAACATAAAATAATTAATAGGCAGAACGGACTACAGTCTATATAATTAACACACAGTCAGTCAGCCTTTGAATTCTCAAAAGACTAATTGTCTTCCGTACATTTAAAAATGGCTCTTCATGAAATATGGTCAGAATCTTCAGCACTATTAACAGAAACACTCAAGACATTACAAAAGTAATGTTATTCCAAATGACAGTGTCCCACCTATACAGTTGTTTGTGCCTCACAATCCATGCACAATTTAAAACATTTGGCTCAAGCCCTCTTCATGGTGATGGGTCATGCACGAGGATCCCCACTTCCAAATGAAGTGGAAGCAGGGTATGTTTATTCAGAGGGGGACATTTAAAACACTAAGCAAAGAGACATACAGACAGGTTTTATGGTTCTATACACAGGTTGTTTGAACTCCCCTCTGATGATAAACCATCTGCAGACCTGGCTTGCAGATATCATTATGACAGTTGGCAGCTCTCAGCTGCAGTCTAGTCCAGTAGAGTATTGGTGATTCTGTTTTATTAAATAGTAATGGGTGGTACTTTAGATGAATAATTATGCCTAATAGTTACACATTTTATGTTCATTCACATTCAAGTGAATGGATCTGACCAAAGATTCAGAGTGATTCCGTATGGGAGAAGAAAAAAAGTTTTCTACAAAATAGAAGCAACGTTCTTTGGTAGATACAAAGTGCTACAAAATGAAATCTTCAATCCTTTGTCAACATGTAACAGATGCAAAATGTAAAGCATACATATTCAAGTACTGTGTGAGTATTAAAGATTACACACATGATTTAAGACCACTTTTTCTTTAACATGGCCAAAACAGTCCGGTCATAAAGGGGTTAAAGGATTTGCTCCTAATGTGCATCACTCAAAAGATATTCCCTTTAGTCTTTGAAGAAAGAGAAAAAAACAAAAAATAAAAATCTTATTTTCTCCACAATGCGGACAATGCAACATTTACAAAATCTAAACATTGTTTTGCACAACTCAGTGCACGTTCTACTGATCTGCAGGATACATTATTTTTCAAATCACATTTTGGTTCAAATATATTGCAGATTACGTATGGAGGAAAGCAAGCATTAGGACATTTTGATACCATCTATTTGTGGACATGTATGTGTGGTTGCTCCCTATTGGTCCAACAGACCAAGTGCCATTTACAAGGGCTTTCTTGTCTGACGGGTCATGTCTGAAAGCCACACCCACTAGCAATTGCGGGAAGCATATCTCTTGGTGCTTAGTCTCTTTGCTACTTAACTAGCAATCAGGGAAGGGCAACTGCCCCCCAGGCTACTCTCTCAATGGACTTGGGTTGCAGCACTTTTCAATTTTAAATACCCCAGTCGGTAACACTTTCGAACTTTCTATCCAATTGTCTTCTCTTTGTCAGCAAATGTTTTGACATTATTCTAATACAAGAAAACAAACATACAACAAAGAGAGCAGAAATAAGATTCTAGATCTAGAAATCTAGATTTAAATAGGACAAATCACTAAATATTTTAAAGGATCCAGTCAAAAAAAAAAAAAAGCTGTTCAGTACAATGTATACTAAAGTTGGCACAGTAAAAATAAATAAAAATATACAAATATAGGCTGGAAGGTTTTTCTAGAGAAACTTTTCAGCAAAGACCAGCCCAAATCTAATGCTACAAAACGTTAAGACAGATTTAAAAGTATATGCACACAAATGAAAGATCTTGTTCGAAGAATGGCTAGTCTAAAAAAAGCTGGTGTGTAATAAGCCATTTAGCTATAAATATTGTCTGTGCTATTAATAGTAAAGCTGCATTTCACTCAGATCCCCTCTGGGCATTTTTTTGTGGTTTTAATTTTACACATTGTTTCAATTGTCTGAGTGTTTTCTCTAGAATTGGAAAAAGTTATTCCAACTCAATGTCAACATTCAGTAGCACACTGGCATTGCTTTACTCTGTCATTGCACAAGTTCTCTCTCTGTCTTAGTTTGGAAAGTGAAGAAATTAACTACTATTGCTGTTTTTATAAATCATATTGTGCCCATCTGTCACACGTCACTTAAAACAGAGCTGACCAGTTGGAAGCCAACAAGTTAGATTCACTCTACCAATTTATTGTATCACTTCCTTAATGCTATAATTTGCTATAATTCTCCCCTCAGCCTTTTCCTAACACCAGGGCCTAACTAAGGTCAACTGATGCCCTATGCACAGCCCAACTATACACCCCTCCATTGGCTTACTGATATTTATACTCAATAAGTGCTGAGCATGAAATAAGATATTCAGTTTTGACACCCCATAACTATACTGTGAATTACAGCACTCAATAGTGAACTATTGAGTGCTGTAATTCACAGTATAGTTATGGGGTGTCAAAACTGAATATCATTCAATAGCGGCATCAAGACACAGCAGCACAACGGTCATTGATTAGGGGCTGAGCGGGCAGTGAGCCATTAAAGTTGAATATTTTATGATTAATAATATTCTTGTTGTATGTGTATATATTTTTTTGTCATTTATCCTGGGGGGATAAACTATTTTTTGGACGCTTGCACCATTACAGAGGAAACCTCTCCATTAGCATATCAGACTGGTCCCACCCAAAAGGGCAGTCCAGATCTGGACAAGTTTAGCAGCATGTCTGTGTAAATAGCGTGCTGTATTATTTACAAGCCAGGAGCCGAGAGAACATTAGCAAACCCCCACCTGACATTTTTTATTCACTACAAACTATTTTTTATATAGTTATTTTTTTCATATAATGTCTTTCTTTATGAACAAACTTTTTCTAATCAGGTCTCTGTTGGCAATCGATAAATAGATCATTTCAATCTACTCACTGGTTACATGTTTTTAAGTATAGCAACATCACATATAGACAGAGTTTTGATTTTGAGATGAATTGTTCTTTGTTATCTATAACCTTGGATGCCATTAAACCCTCCTCAGAGACAATTATAGTTTAAAAAAAGAAGGCTGTTGCAAGTCAGAACTTGAGATTTCATAAGCTAGGAATAATGCTCTCAGGATACCACTGTGGAAAAAAAGAGGAAACAATGAAATTTGCCCCTTGTGCCCAGTGTTAAACAACAGAGAATACGGAAGCTTTTTATAAATTATTATAATTATCTTACTGAATTTTTTTAAAAACTGCTGAATGGTTTTAGAAATTAACATCACATGCAAGACTGATTGTAATGCATTTTTGAAAGTGTACAGAAAATGTCTGATGACAGGTCTACTTTAAAACAAATAAAAATACAATTAATGTAAAATTCTCTTAGTTGAGATAATGATATGTGTATTATGTCCATCTTAGTAACAATGTTTGTATCTCTTCACATAAATCTTGTGGATGTTGCTATCACTTACCTCACCATTTCAAGACATCTGATCTATACAGCATATTTTAACTGTAACTGCATTGATAGGGTGAGGGGAATAGATAAATATAATATAAAGTAAGGTCCATGGAAATATAAAATGCATACCTATAAGGAGTGATTGTCAATTATTGGTGTTTAAAACTATAAGAAATTCCACCAAATAAAAATGTAATATTTTACATCAGTGTTGTCCATATACTGAGGGCTGCAAACCTTGCATACTATTAGGCTGATGGACTTTATGCCATACCATAAAACCCATGGGATTTTCAGCCAGGACAGAGGCCACACATTCAGGGTCACCACTGGCTAGATATGAATGTTTATAAAATTATAAATGGATATTTGCTTATGTTCGACTAAAATAATGTGTATTACAAATGGTTGTCAAAAGGGCCTTAGGGATCTCCAGCCAATGGGGATTTTAGTTTACAAACAACCCAAGAAATTAGCTAGCTACTCCCAAAGCACAATTACTATCTGGAGCAATATAATACAGGTTTTGCAACATACACATTTAATGTATTTATACTTCAGTGACTTTTCTGGGGATTTTGCTTTGGATAAAGTGTACAGTTCCTAAGGGAATTAAAGCCTTAAACACTTTTGCCTCTGTGACCTTCTTAGAGCGTTAATATTAAAATTACTGGCATTAAGAAATTACACGCCCATCATTTTCAGCTAATGAGCCCATGGAAAGCTTACTGCTGGGGGAATCCTATGAAGTACTGGATCATACATACAACAGTTTTACAATATCCACATAATGAATAGGTATAACTGAATGCTTCCATAATTGCAATACAATTTGTCTGCCTCTTCCTGCTAGTCAATAATACAGACACGTAAGATTAAAAACAGCCAGTGCCACGTCATTCTATGCAGGGGTGAGTTTCTACAACTGGTTTGTTGAGCTGCACCCAAACGGTTATGTTCTTGAATGTTATTTATATTTGTTTGGTGTAGCAATTGGGATTTTTTTTTTTTGTGTTTTTAATTCTGCATTTTGATTTTAGTAGTCGTGTCATAGTATATAAATTAACAGCCTGGGTGACATGAATACTAACAATATATATTTGATAGAATGAACATGCAGAATTGTAAACAATATACACAAAGTATGAGAATTCCTCATGCATTGTTAGTCATCTACTTTGTATTTGTATATATAAAATAGCAACAGACAATTAAAGAAAGCCTTGGCATTCATGTCTCTCATGGTCTAGAAGTGCATTTTTTATCTCTATTTTTGTAGATAGTGAGATACTGGAATTAATTAAATAGTAAACACATGTGAATGCTCAATAAAGCACATGCATAATGCTTCCCCAATTGAGAACTATGGGAGATGAAAGGTATTCACAAGGCCTCTAGCAGGTTAAACCGTTGCCACGTGTGGTGTGAATAAACACCTTCATTCACAATACTGGTGTGCTGAGCATTTTTTTAATTATTGTGATATTAGGGGGAAATTGTGGGGCCCCAAGAGTGCAACTCTTCAATACTATTTTTTTGCTTATGAAGTGTAAATGTCTTTTCACAAACATTTCTCTGGAATATCGCACCTTACTACACATATGCTTATATGATTTGAGGCTTGTTGCAGATATTAGTCAGAGCATGCCTTCTCAATCCCCATCATTGTGAAAACAATATATTTGGAGCCTGTGGTTTCTCTAGCCTAGTGGGAGTGGTTCTAGGAGTTCTCCTGGCAGTGATGTCACAGATATTTCTTTGGGTGAATGACAGGACTGTGCTGCTTGGAAACATTGGGATCCTTCATTAAACTTTGTATTCATTTTTTATGGGACTAGAGCATTAGGAAACAAAATAAAATGCTGGTTCTGTTTCTCTGAGACTTTGAAATAAACCCGAAGTGTATCTCTGAGACACAGCATTTTCTAGTTGTCATGCGCTTACGGGTACAGCCAAATCAGAGTGGGGGCTCGCCCTGCTTCGATTGCTGAACAAGGTTCTCTCACTCCTCGTGCAAAGAGCCCCTTATTTCTGAATGGGATCAGCGGGTGGCCCTTAACTAGGTGCTGGTCTCATGCAAAAACGAAGGTCTCTCTCTGCACTAGCGATATATTACGTTTATGGCCGCAACGTCAAAGTTTTATGTAAATCATAGGATTCTGGTACTTAAGAAAAATATTATGTGTCACAGATAAGAACCATTTGGCCCATCTAGTATTCGCACATTTCTAAATACCGTTTTTAATCCCTGACCCCATCATATCTAGGATAGCATTGTGCCTATCCCACGCAAGCTTGAGGTTTGTTTTTTTACATGGTGAACAAAAAAATGATATGCTTCACGTAGAGAGAAATTTATCTTTGGGTATATACATGGAAAGAATTGTCCTAGTAAAGATTAATAACCCAATATGTGATTAGACTGCAGCAAAATTATTAAATTATCTGTTCAGGCCACTTATGAACCACCAACGAAATCTCTCAGACAAGCCATTGATAAACTTGGTCACTTTGACACATTTAATGATCTATTTTATGCCAGCACCATAGTGGTCTATAACCAATGCAAGAGACATGCATTTTAGTTATTTAAATTTATACATATTTCATAGACATACAACAAAAGAGCTGCAAGGTCCACATTATAGATCCTAATGGAAACAATTCCAGACAGTCTTTCTTGAACACACATCAATTACAATTCTCCAAATGAAAGGTTAATTTTACCTTCTTGCATGATAGATACTGACAGAGCATACCAAACATATCGGACAATAAAAAGGTCATAAACCATTGTTTGTGACCCAACAAGTGATTTTAACAACTTCTCTGTTTAACCAATGCAACAAAACCTTTCCTGTTATGCTTCAGCAATACAGAGAAGGTTGACATGCTTGCAAAATGAAATTATTTGCATTATTGGGGTTTATAAAAAGTCATCCAAAGACGAGAATATATGTGATAAATCTGCCCCCCTTTGTCACACACACTCCAAAATAATAAAATATATGTCCAAGCTAAATTTCTTAGTTTATGAACGAACACAGTTTGAGACTGAAGTAGACGGAACACAAAAGAAAAAAACCTAACAAGGTGAAAAGTACCTTCTATAGAAAATAAAGACCCTGTAAACTTTGAATGCGCACATCTTATAACAAGAAATGATTGCAAGTTCACAGAGTATGAGAAGTGCAGCTCAATGGAACACGGCAAATAGAAGGGGATAGAATGGCGGACGGATACACAATGCGTTATTGATGTAACCTTCCCCCTACTCTCTTCGGGTTTTGGAGACCCCCCCCCCCCATAGGAATAAGGTTGCAATTCGACTCTAGGATAAGGGGATATTTTTTTCAATCACCATGACAACAAAATCGGCACCACCCCTTGTTCTACTTCCTGTGGAACCGAAAGTAGACATACATAGTCCGTTAGAGGAATTAATTACCCAGAACCCCACGGGGCAACCAACTACAGCGAGGCGCAACCCTCCAACCCGGACATACAGCCTGCGCGCTGTCGTCTCTCATCCCCGGGGCTACAGTTAACAACCGCCTCCGCATGAGACTACACTACAGTGACGGATAAAATTTGGCACTCCAGCTGCTGTGGAGAAGAATGTTATGCTCAGTCACCCGTAGTCCATGATATCTGGAGTGCCAAAGGTTAGACATCACCGGCCAACGGCGTGCGACGCTGAGGTCTCGGCATGAAGTCTCATCGATGCCGATTGCTTCAGTTCATTAAGCTCCCTTTCCACCCTTGCAGACAGAAGGGCCTAGCTTAACAAATGTATGGCCAGGCCCCTCAATACCTCCAGGGAGTCGGGGAGGGCTACTCAAAATGTACACACGGTTACAATAAAAACATAGCAGCACAGCTCGGTGCAGTAACTCGTGTAGAAATCACACAATTGGGAAAAATAAAGTGAGCTTGAGGCTTGTGATGTCCCAAAGCAGATAACACGGCTAGTCGCACAAAGAGGCTAGCCTGACAACAAGCTATGTAATAGTTAATGCAGGGAGTACTCACCCGGGGCAGCTGGTTGTGCGAATCCGTCCGTCCTGACGATAGAGAAGACCAGAGGATGAGAAGCCCCATGAAAGTGCCCAGCACCAGTAGACTGCGCAAGAGGAAGCCGGGCTTTAGCCTCATGCTTCTCCGACGAGAGGAAGAAGGGAAAGGCGGACAGCAATATTCTCCTGTGTTACAGGGATAATAATACTCCACACAGCCCCGTCTGGGGTAGACTGGAAAGCCTGTTACTGAGATCTCCTGTGTAACATGTATACGCTGTGCACACACATTCACTAACACGCCATGCAAGGAGTTACACGGCACACAGCATTACTCCTCATACACACACACACTGGTACTCCCAACAAATACCATGCACACTGAGTTACTGTGCTAATCGCAGCCAGCTTGTGACATGCACCTACTGCACTGATAACACTCAATAACCTTGTACTGCGATATGGGAAATGCGCAAACTGGCCGTGCACTATTCACATGCAGGGAACTGTCACTAAAGCACATACAGGCTCATCTGCACTAAATGCAGGTACCTAAAATATACACACGCACACAGCTAAATGCAATTATGTATGTATGTGTATATTTGCAGGCAGAGGAGGGTCCAGTACATACATACAAATCTCACACCCCCTCCCTTCTTGATAGCACACTCCACTTCTGCTATCTCTCACATAACACAGGTGTGGGCTTTCTCTATTTCGCCTCACTAGTAGCAGCTCCTCTTTCCTCCCTGCCTAGCTGGCTGCACTGTCCCTGGCTCCTTCCGCCTCTCTTGTCCCACTGCTGCCCCCTGCTTCACCCCGCCTCTCCTAGACAGAAAAACTTTTTTTCTTGTCGTTGTGAGGTGTAACTGGCTGCTGTCACTCCTTCTGGACGCCCATTTCACAAATATATTTACACACCTAGAAACTCATTCTGAGACCCCTCCCAAATATTTACACTATTAACCTTTACATAGACTGTCACATAATCTATACAGGAAAAACAACATTTTATGTTAACTAAATGCTTCTAAACTGGATATCAACAATGAATACTATATATAAATACAATTTTAAAAATCCCATAGAAAGCATTGCATGTGTCCAGTAGTGTCCAATTTTTTTCCTTGGACATTGGACTGGCCTCATTTGACAAGCCTACTAACAGCAGACTCTTTTAAAGATCTAAAGTGGCAATAATTTTTTTCTTAGTTGTGTTCAGCAACTCAGTAAAAGACACAAGCAGTTCTTATGTGTCAAACTGCCCATGAGCACATTATCCCATGGCATTGCTCCTTGTACCCTTTTCAGCGCACAATTTCCATCAAATGTTGGTTAAAAGTGTATTATTTTATCTCTGCAGTCTTCAAATAAAAGGATATTGCATTGTAGGAATGTTGTCCAACCTAAAGACACTATTCTCTAGTATTTAGAGTAAGTCACAACTTTATGCAATTACAAGTCTTATGACTTAACAAATGTTATTGCTTTTATAAATTAATACATTTTATCCACAACTAATGTTAGCCATCGTTAACATAATCTTCCTAATTTAGCAGTAAAACTCACAATCCGGGTATAGTATATACTGTGGCAGCCCTTCCATTGGTATCCTGAAGCATTAAGCTTTCCCCTCACTGGAAGTAAGGGACCTAGCCCAACCCCTGTAAAACAGCTCCATACCATTACCCTTCCTCCACCAAACTTTACAGTTGGCACAATGCAGTCAGGCAGGTAACGTTCTCCTGGCATCCGCCAAACCCAGACTTGCCCATCAGACTGCCAAACAGTGAAGACTTCACAATACACATTTCCACTGATCCAGAGTCCAGTGGCGGTGTGGTTTACACCACTTGATCCTTCATTTGGCATTGTACTTGGTGATGTGAGGCTTGCATGCAGCTTCTCGTCCATGTAAACCCATTCCATGAAGCTCCCGCTGCACAGTTCTTCTGCTGATATTAATGCCAGTGGATGTTTGGTGCTCTTCAACTATGGAATCAGCAAAGCACTGGTGACTTTTATGCACAATGCACCTCAGCACTCTGTGACTTTACGTGGTCTTCCATTTAGTGGCAGAGTTGCTGCTGTTCCTAAATACTTCCATGTTCCAATAATACTTCTTCCAGTTGACCGTGGAATATCTAGCAGGTTTGAAATTCACATAATAACACGGCAAAGGTGGCATCCCATCACAGTACCAGACTTGAATTCACTGTGCTCTTCCCAACAACCATTTTTCCCCCCACAAATGTTTGTAAATGCAGACTACATGGCTAAGTAATTGGTTTTATACACCTGTGGCAATGGGTCTGATTGAAAAACCTGAATTCAATAATTACGAGGTGTGTCGCAATACTTTTGTCCATATAGTGTATATGATTTTAATAATATTTTCTTACATTTATGTAATCATGTTGGAGCAATTTTACTATTAGCTTAACTCAAAAAAAATTTACTTTGTAATTTTTGTACAATAACATTACTTCTACAGTATTTGATGATTTGGATCAGTGACATTTACACACTTGTTCTACGGTATAGAGTAAGTGAGTTTATACAAATATATTGGAACATTTTTTTTAACTTAAATGTATTAGAATATACATTTCTGCAGTACCATTCATCTAATAACTTATTATATTGTCTACAGGATTTTAATTTATTTATTTGACTTTCATGTACATTTTCAAACATTGCTTGATTTATTTATCAATCATGTATCACCTATTGTTTACTAATTCATTAGGGGGCTTTATCCTGATGTCTCATGAATGTATAGATTCTGTTAGTTCAATGAATGGTAATTTATAAAGTTCTTTTAAATTCCATTTTTGATGTATATTTTTAGTCTTCTTACTTTGTTGTTTTTTTTTTCATTTCTTTTTCTATTGTTGTATGACTTTAGCTTGTTCTTCATACATACCTCTCAGGAAGCCGCTTGGTGAATCAGGTTATCTTCAATCAGACGTTCTCAGTTGGTGTGGAACACACTTTCATATAAAAACATTTAAATGTACATGCTTTTTATATATATTATTACATTTCATTGTTTATTATCTGGTGTTAATTCCTACATTATTTTCAGCGTTAACACCTACGATATCCATTAATGATTTGTACCCAGCAGTCACACAAAGCTATAGGTTTACAATAGGCTTTGGTACCAATGGTTGGCAAGTAACATAAATATGGTACATTTTGCCAAAGTAGTTTATTTATTTTAAACACTGCTGATAGAGTCCCATAAAAGAAGCTGTGGTCGGTGCATAAGACTTTAAAAAAATTAACCCACCTGTTTTACTAAACATTTAGTCAGCTATATGACAAACCAGTAGGCACCAACCAGCCTTAGGCCCAGTGATGATAGCTACATAACTAAACTTATGCCGTTTTATACATCTCTGCCCCTTTTTTTCTTGTCAGTCACCTTGTGCTCTAATAAGACCAGAGTGTGGGATATGAAGCAACTTTACTGCATCCTAGTCTAACATGCGGTATCTTGTGGCTTATACAGGAGCAGGTGTCTGTCTTGAAGAGGCAATGACCTGCAGATCCCTCAACATCACTGATCACTAGGAAAGAGCCACAGGTACCAACATTGAGGAAATGAGACTCCCAAGAAGGGGTGTATCATTTTTCTGCAAAAGTGGTGGAATTTCTTAGCTAGCGTCGGCTCTGCGTATGTATTTGTAGTTCTCCAAAAAAGAAACACTTTGGAAAAATCACATTGCATTAACATTTATTTATGCAGCTTCAACAATGTATGCAACACTTGCTACAGAGCATAAAAGGGGGTTACAGATGAACAGAGACAGACCAATATGTAGAGCCCTGCTTGTATGTTTACAATCCTGCAGGCAGTGCTGTATTTACCGCGAGGCATCCTAGGCGGATGCCTAGGGCGGCAATTTTGCCGCCCTCCAGCACTGAAAAAAAAAATGTAAAAAAAAACAAAAAACGCGGCCCTTTAAAAAAAAAAAAAAAAAAGACCGCGCTTGCAGGCAGAGACGGAGGCGAGAGGGGATCAGAAGATCCCCCCTCACCAACACTCTGCCTGCCAGGGTGCACGGGGAGCCGAACAGGCAGCACAGAGAAACCTCCGTGCTGCCTGTTCGGCTCCCCGTGCAGTGTGCCGACACGGAAGTGCCGACCGTCATGTGACGGGCGCGCTGACGTCATACGCGCGCCCGGTCACGTGACCTGTCGGCACAATCGCCGGGAAGCCGAACAGGCAGCATGGAGGGACCATGCTGCCTGCCACTAACCACCAGGGAAAGGTAAGTGCTGATGGGAGACTGTGTGTGTGTGTCTGTGTGTGTGTGTGACTGAGTGTGATGGGAGTCAGAGTGTGTGTGATTTGAGACAGTGTGTGTGTGTGTGTGACTGAGTGTGATGGGAGTCAGAGTGTGTGTGATGGGAGACAGTGTGTGTGACTGAGTGTGATGGGAGTCAGAGTGTGTGTGATGGGAGACAGTGTGTGTGACTGAGTGTGATGGGAGACAGTGTGTGTGACTGAGTGTGATGGGAGTCAGAGTGTGTGTGATGGGAGACAGTGTGTGACTGAGTGTGATGGGAGTAGGAGTGTGTGTGATGGGAGTAGGAGTGTGTGACTGAGTGTGATGGGAGTGTGAGCTTGATGTGAGTCTGAATGATGGGGCATGTATTAGGTGTGTAACGTGGGTGTGCAGCTTGGGTAGGGGGGTGCCCAGATTTTGTCTGCCTAGGGCAGCACAAAATCAAGATACACCACTGCCTGCAGGTTATATGCCAAATACATAAGTAGTATGGCTCATTAGTGGACTGAGTTGTATCCAATTGCACCTTTCCTTTTTTCAGTTCTGTAACTCAGTATGTTTTAAATGCCTTTATTAATTACAATTCTTAAATTGTGTTTGTATTATTTTTAACAATCTGATTATCAGACTTGGGAGCTAAATGTGACCATTTATTTTTTCTGATTTATGTTCATTGTGAGTTGTTGAAGCTAAATTCACTTGTATTCACCTGTTCATGAGTTCTCATACTTTTAGACCTATCACTCCTACACCCTAGCTGTGGGAAGCTGAGTAACCCGGATACAAAGCAGGAAGTCCTCATCTGTAAATCCACGTAGGTACTACAGGCAGGAAGGTTTTTCCACCTCACACTGAGGTGAATAAGCAAACAGTGCCAGTCATTATTAGATTAGCATTTCTTCTTGTCTTACATTCCTGAAGTTTGTATGGGTGTGCTTGTTTTATGAATGTGTACATTGTACATACACAAAACAGCATGGCACAAAATGTATTATTTGGCAGCCTTTATGATTAAACTGTATTGTAGACATGTCTTTAATTATAAAAATCTACTGATCAATATGTGCTTAATTTGAGTGACTTGTTCAAGCCTAGTTGGCTACTTGCATTAGTAGAAAGAACAACAAATCTCCCTGGTGTCTGTTCACTAAAAAGTGAACTTTCATGTACCGACAAGTAAACTGCAAACATCAGGCATTAATAATTGAGATGAAAAACATTTCCTACTTGTCTATCTTTCTATCTCAGCTACTATGGCCTGATTTTCACAGTTCACTTGTTAGTTTACTTCTTGGTAAACGGACCCCATTATTTTAGCAATAGAAATGTTGACAGCTGCCATCCAAGTCACAAACTCCCCTCAGGTCAGCACTTAGTTCCCCCTTAAAAATATCATGTTACTGGGAACATTTCAGCTGAGAATTAGGACCTACCAACCATTTACTTTTTTATTGACCTTCTCTGAGATTGCAAAGGTCGAGAGGCATGCAAGAAAGCAGACATGAATGCTAACATATTTTACAGCAGAAGGAGCCTTGCGGTAACCAGTGCTTCCTCATTCAGTAGCTGTTTGTTTGATATTTTTTTTTTTCTTGCTTTATAACACCTTCTGTGCCAAAATGACATTTAAATGTTTGGTATTCAGTGTAAATCCAGAGGTCTATTATGCACACTGCATGTATAGAATATTCAAAAATAAATACATTAAAAAAATGACAGTAACATATTAGCATAAGCACCATACTTAACATGTTTATACAACATAATAAAACTATCGTCAGACAGTATTTTCATGATAATACTAATTTGCCATTTAATTATGTATATATAAACATAAACAGGTTTGTGTATATATATATATATATTTTTTTTTACAGAACAATGTGATAAGCTTTCATACAACTTGTACAATATTTTTTACAGAGGAATTTCAAGAAATCTTGCCTCAAAGGTCATCTATGAAAAATCAAAATGTAGGTATGAAGACAAAACTAAGATTCAAAAGAAGATCTAGTAGCTTCCATTATACTACAGGATGAAACAATGTTTAATGCTGACATTCATTATGTTCATATTTCTCTGCATACTGTGGATTATTTATTAAAATGGTGAATGTGTGGCATTAACATGAATAGGAAAACATACAGCGCTGACATCAGCTGAAAGAGAGCACTAAAATAAAACCCAAAAAAACTATTAATAGATAAGTATGTAGCACTCCCTCACGGTCTTCTGTGCTGTTACTGGCAGCATTCTCTGGATATAATCATTGTGTCAAATTCCTGCACAGGCTGTTATTGTGAAGCATTCATGGTTACTGCAAGGGAGCAGAACCATAAAGACTTGAATGTGAAAGGGTTTAGGTCTTTGGCCCCCAATAGTGGTTTGAGGGAGAAGGGATATTGGGAGTTCCACACTTCCTTCCTTCCTTCCTTTTTTTTTTTTTTTTTTTTTTTTACAGTTGTCTCCTTCTACCCATGGCCTTATAATCAGGGGCAATGAGGTGGGGTATTCCAAAACCTGGTGATACTTTGGGGGAGACTTGTGGAGCTCATTTAAAATAACTGAATGAATTGCCACTGTAGCAGCAGCGGAGTTGGGTATTGTGACCCTCACCTCCACTGGCTATAGGCTAGAGGAAGAACATATCACCTGCCCTTGGATTGTTCATTTTGTAACCCTCTAACCTTCTGGAGATTTAGAGGTTTTGTGTTGTTGGGGGAACACACACCAGCTCACCCTTGATTATTAAAGGTATCATAGACCCCTGCTTTTTAAAATGTATTTAGTTTGTTATTTATCAGTAACCAAGTTTAGATTTAATTGCTCCTCGGATAGCCAATCTATAGGTCCCACCTCTGTACATTGTAAATAGAGGAATGCAGGTGAATGGTGCATGTCTCCCTCGGTTGCTACAGTAGTCATGATACTGAAAAATGTTTCTCCACAAAATACGATACCTTGCTATTGCTTTGCACAGGCCGTTGAAACTTAAAAAGCTGCTTTTTTATTGGATAAATAGCATAAAACTGGCTTTTATCTGTGACAGAACTGCATTTAGCCTAGGGAGTATGAACACCGTAGACTCTTCAATTAAGGATTCAACGTCAAGATTAGTTTAGGCACTAGTGCACTAGTCATTAGAGTGTGCCACCATCATGAAACATATATTTAGATGCATTAGGCATTAGGCTTTAAATTAGGCTTATGGTGTTAGTTTTAGGAATTGGGGCTTGCGTTGGGCATTAGGCTTAGCATTACAGAGAACATTAGGGTGAGCGGGGATGTTATGAGTGACTATAATGCCTAACCCAATATATCTGCATATTGAAATGTGCCTTTAAGATATGCATCTTTATGCTTATGTGCTGTGATTAGTGAACATAAATTGTGTGGCCTTTCAAAACTAACCTCTTTTCAACATCAAAAGCTAGTAGGACCCTGCAAATTTCAAGTTATATGCTGACCGAATTTTAGGTTATGTTAGGTACATAAACATTGCAGTTTAAAAACAAGTTTGGATACACTCAAGCTTAGCTGTAACCATTCTAAATTCACTTTTGCTGGGTTTATCACAAAACTGCTGATTTGATTGCCGACTCAGAACTTGGTTGTATAGGTGAAATTAGATCCATTATTTGGTTGTTACCTGTAAACAAGTGTCCAGGCCTGGATACCTTGTGAAACAGTCTAGGCACTCTGCATGTGTTATAGCATTCACAAACAAATACATATATTTACAACTGAAATACTATTACCATTAAAACACTGTCATCAAAAGCTTATTCTTGAGGTGTGCCAAAAAAATCTTATCTGCTAAATTACCTTTTATTGAAAATAATTAAGTCATTTAATAAAGCTTAAGGCGTTACCAGATGGGTGGCACAATTAGTGCATGGCCAAGTCATTTCACTTGATAACAGGTCAGTCTCTACCTTATCAGCATGCTGGAGACTGGCTCCAGTTTTCCTCAGCAATAGAGTATAGTGGGCGTGCCGCTTAAAGAAAACCCTAAACAGATACTTTCCCTTAATCCCATGTAAATGCGGTGGTGTTATTTTTTTTTAAAAAATGGTCTTTCAAAGTTAGTATCATTGGACAGATATATTTGCATTAACATTTCCTGTCTGTTCAGTTTAGCAAAGATTTTCCCACCTGAGGCAAGTTAGAGAAGAGATACTAGAATTCTTGTTGGTATATTGCCCCACTTGGTGGTTTCAAAAATAACTTAAAATGACGCCTCATATGATAATTAAAAGACTCTCTTGTTGAAACGTCACTGTTTTCTTTGGACATATTTATATCCAAAATATCACACAAGAGTTCTCATGAAAGTATTAACAACATAAATACTCTTTTTTACTTAGTTACTGATAATCAAAAATAAAGCCTCATCTCTACCCCCATTTATTATTGAGGGATGATTGTGAGCTGAGGTGTGGCACCATTCATCTGATAACAGTCTCATTTTAATAGAAACAAATACAATGCGTGTTCTAGGTCACAGTTACTAGCCTACTTGTGAACAATTAAGAAACAAGTACATTAATTGGGTCATGTTGCAGAAGGGTTGATATCGCACATGAAGATCTAAACAGGCAACATCTGACCTCTTTGGACAATAGCAAGAAATACTTTAGCTGATGGTTAAAGGGAACAGGAAACAATCATGGCCCGAAAACCCTTCCAAGTTTCTGGTCTACTTTGAAATGTAGCTACACTAAAGTTTTCAAGTTGATGTTTTCTTGTCACCTAAAATGATATAATATTGAGGCATATAATAATGTTTAAGAATTGTTGCCACAAAACTTAAGGATGACAAGTTCACATTCAGGTGGAGAGCTTCCTCCATTAGCATGGCTTCTCATTCTGTATGCCTCGGAACACAAGCCTGGACATGTTATGCCTGTCTTTATTATAAGATAAATGAAGACGAGTAGAATGAGGGTGAATCATGCTTTAATGCTGGACTGCTTTAT
Organism: Pelodytes ibericus; assembly: GCA_036172795.1. Classification (NCBI taxonomy): domain Eukaryota; kingdom Metazoa; phylum Chordata; class Amphibia; order Anura; family Pelodytidae; genus Pelodytes; species Pelodytes ibericus. The sequence goes on from CM069863.1 coordinate 117,411,088, forward strand.
CACAGATTGAGGCTTTATAACACAATCTCCACACAGTTGATAGGTTCACTGCAAAAGAATCAGCTGTTATGATCGGAATGTGACCATTGACTTTTTGTAAAGTGTGCAGTTTAAACAGAAAGAAAAGATAGGATGATTGAGACAGACAAACGGAGATCATTGCATATTTTTAAACATATGGCTACATCTGTGAAACAAGGTTTAAACTCAACAAGAGACCTGCTCTAGTTTAAATAAGTTTAGCCTCTCCTTTAAAGGGACACTCCCACCAAAAAATGAAAAGGTTTTACTTTTTTATTTTGTATTGTTGGTTTCAAATATGTATTTTTGTTTTTCTTATGTGAATGTATTTAATAAAGTATGTTACTAAACAAGTTTGACTGGGTGCCGCCATTTTGTGAAATATAGTGTTTTTGTGTGCCACCCCTCAGAGACTTTAAAGCACAAATTTCTCACTTTGGGGCTTGGGACACAGAATGCAGTCTATAAGTCATAATTCTTATCATAGACACATATATAAATCATATGCCACTGTTTTGTTTTTATGATTTAATTAATTGCAGATAAAAGGAAAAATAAAATTAGGTGTTTATCTCCAGCATCCATTTTGAGAATATTTCCCATGATGCAGCATCATCCAAAATCTTCCAGCCAGTCTCACTTTATAATTCTTGCCAAAGCCTGCATGATGATGTCATAAGATACACCCCTGCTCTCTTACTGGCTCCTGTATATCACTACTAGCAGGACTAGGTGGCTGTCTACAATTTTTTTTACCTGCCTTCCAAAACAAAGAGAGGAGATTGGCCTGATCAAACAGGATCATAACTCTGCCCCCTTGTGATGTAATAGTTATATTACCCTCCCATTCAATGCAAGCCTATAATCAGAAATCTTACTTATAGACTGCATTCTGTGTCCCTAGCCCCAAAGTGAGATACTAGTGCTGTAAAGTCACTGAGGGGTGGCACCGAAAACCACTATATTTCACACTATTTGTCACACTTGGTTAGTAACTTGTTTAGTAAAATATTTAATAAAATAAACTCACATGACAAAATCAAAATACATATCTTAAATCAACAATGCTAAATAAAAAAAACAAAACCCTTTTCAGTTTTTGGTGGGCGTGTCCCTTTAAAACTTCTAAGTAATGTCCTTATCCTGGCCCCACACCTTTAGCTCCTCCCCCAAAACAAAAGTGTCCCTCTTTTGGCTATGTGAAATGTTGGGAGGTATGCTTTAGTACACAAATGCTATTGCTACGTTCTATTCCCACCCACATGGTTGACATCCCATGCTAATACCTCCATAGACTTAGCATATGCCTCAAGGCAATTGTTTAGAGGTGCATTTAAAATACCGGCTGTATGGCAACCCAAGTAGTATGTAAATAATATGTATAGTATTTGACAATACTTAGTGCTTGTTAATATGTAACAAGGGTAATGCACCAATACTTATTTTCCCCTTTTTATTTGTAGGTGAGGAAGTTCTCTCTTTGGTTGGAGATGTTCAGGAAAGGATTGGAAACTTTATCATCAGAGATAGACACAGATACACAGGCAAAACAGTTATACTGACAAATAAAGTAAAAAGATTGATAGACAATTGGATAGAACGTGTGGGGCACTGGGGCATTTAGAAGTGAAAGGTGGTGTAACCCCAGCTCATTGAGTCAGGTTAGAGACCAGACCGGAGGGAAATTGACCCTTGGTCCCCTTGCCAGCCCTTCCCTGAGCTTGCTTTTCAGGTGTTATAAACAAAACTTCACCAAAACTCAACCTGGTGAGATAGTTCAGTGCGTTAATGCACCATCTGTAGAGTTAGTTCAACCCTGAGTTATGCAGGTTTAATATTTGGTGGGATTGACTCATCCCTTCATCCTTCTGAGGTTATTAAAATGAGTACTATTGAATAGGGTAAAAGTAACATCTTCAGGATGTACTTGAAAACTGGAGAATATCTGAATGTACTTTTCCTGATTAAAAACATTGTTTTCCTAAGTATTACTAATATGCAGCTATGTGGAATGGCAGTGGGTAAAGTGAATCCTAACGTGCTTCAGAAATTTGAAGGGGCTTGCTGATCACCTTATCTTATTGAGACAAACAGATGGGTCAGATCTTCCTTTAGATGACCCAGAGGGAATTGAGATCTGACCCAAGATTCCAAAGCATATATCCACCCCCTGAGAGGGCTTTAAGGAGCAAAGATATGTTATTTGTGTTCTTTTATTAAAGCATCAATACTTGATGTAATCTTTCAATAAAAACATAAATTAAATTCTTGTCAACAATTATAAATGCATAAACTTGGTATATCATGCCAATAAGCAGTAAATGCAAAAAACTTTGTATATCATGCAAATGAGCAATAAATGCAAACTTGGTAAATCATGCCAAGTAAATACACACACTTTATATATTATGCCCATGTGCAGTAAATACATAAACTTTTTATATTATGCTAATGAACAGTAAATGCATTAACATTTGTATGTCATGTCAGTGAGCAATCTTTTGCATCTGCTTGTGCCATCTTTGCCGCCATACACAAACTGCCGGTGCCATCTTTGCCACCAAACAGCTTCAGTGCCCCCAAAACAGCCTGACTGTGCTATCTTTCCCATTAAGCAGCCTCAGTGCCCCCAAAACAGTCTGCTGTTACCAAAATAAAAACAAAACATTTTTTTTCTGAGTCAATTCTGTCACTGCGGAAGACCACGTAAAGTCACAGAACGGGGACACTGAGTGCTGAGGTGGATGGTGCATAAAAGTCGCCAGAGCTCGGCTGATTCCATAACAGGTGATCCAAACTTCCACTGGCATTGATATCAGCACAAAATCTATGTGAAGGAGATTCATGGAATGTGTTTCCATGGACGAACAGCTTCATGCAAACCCCAGCATCACCAAATACAATGCCAAGTGTCCGATCAAATGGTATAAAGCACACTGCCATTGGACTCTGGAGCAGTGGAAAAGTTTGGCTATCTGATGGGCGAGTCTGGGTTTGGTGGAAAAGAGATAAGGGTATGGGACTGTTTTACAAGGTTTGGGAAAGGCCTTTTCCAGTGAATGGAAACCTTAATGCTTCAGTATACCGAGACATTTTGGACATGCTATGCTTCCAACTTTGTGGGAACAGTTTGGGGAAGGCAATTTTCTATTCAAGCAAGGTCCATTAATATATGGTTGGATGAGTCTGGTGTGGACTTGACTTGGCTGGCCCACACAGAGGCCTGAACTCAACCCCATCAAACAACTTTAGCATGGACTGGAATGGAAATTGTGAGCCACATCTTCCTATCCAACATCTGACCTAATAATTGGTCTATTAAATGAATGGGCAACAATTCCCACAGATATACTCCAAAATATTGTGGAAAGTCTTCCCAGAAGAGAGGAGGTTGTTATAGCTACAAAGGGGGGACCAACTAGATATTATTCTCTATGTATTTAAAATGCAAAGTCTTAAAAGTTTCTGCTGGTGTAATGGTCAGGTGTCCCAAAACTTTCTTCCATATAGTGAATCATTCAAAAGATATCCCATAGTCTTTGTCAAAAAAAAAACCCCAAATGGAAATGTGTATATAAATGCTAATGTAAACAGTTAGGAAGTAGACAGTGGTGTGAATATGCATGAAGATATAGACAGCTAGGAAGTATAACTCTGCAGTAGGCGGGAGCAGGCAGACAGTGAGAGACCCAATAAGTTGGCACTGTAGCATTAGAATTCATTATTTTATATGGCAATTTTTTTAGGGTGTAATCACTAAAATTGAAGTACCGGTACTTACTCATGCTTTTTGTACACAAGGATGGCTTTTTATCTGTTGCTCTCCGTTCACTATTTGTTTTAAGGTAATTTAAGGTCCATTTTAAGCATGTTTTTTACACTGTTTTATTATATAAGCAGCCATTACTTTCAGTCACACTTTCTGATTTGCTATGTTTTGTTTTGCTATTGAATATTGAATATGACTCCACCTATTACTGATTCCATTCTCAATTTTCCTGTATATTACACAATACTGGGTAAATGTATTTCTGCATTGTTTAACCTAATGGATGGCTGGTATAATTTGTTTCAAGTGCTGCCCATTCTGGTCCTGTGTAATAGTGCCTAGATTTGAAAATAACTTGTGCAGCAATTGGTATGGTAACACAATTGCATTGTGATACAAGAATCTAAGCAGGCTATTGATCAGCACAGCTTAATCTGCTAACAACATATGCTTGTCATCACTAATTGAATTACTTTAATGTGGTTCAGTTATGTGGTTTACAGAGCTGCTGTCCTTGGAAAATATTTCTCATGTCAACTGAACAGAGAGAATGAGGAATCCTATAAATGGCTTTTCGGCCCATCAGTTCAAGTTGACATAGATAAAAAGCACAACAGGGCATGTGTTTCCTGCCCTTGAAAAGGTTTCCTGGCTGTGTCCCTTGAAATGCACTTGTCATATATATAAATGAAATAAAAATTGACAGCTGACGCGCCTTGATGCCTACAGGTGAATGGATGTGTTTAATTTTGGAACTGGTTTTCGTGATGACACATTCATAATAACTATTTAATAATACACTGTTGCTGATTGTGATATTAATATTAATGAAGACATTAATTATGCTTCATCGTGTAGTCAGTATTAATTATGTTTAAATATGTGTATATGTGTACCAGAAGGCTTGTACAATCTGTAAAACAGTTTTACAGCTCTCAATACAGCAAGGGGATGGCAGAGGTTTATGGGCATTGTAGTCCTCATTTAACTACAGCTGCAGTAATGGGATGTAAGATATTTGGGGCACATGTGCAAAAATCGCATCTCACGCATGAACACTGGGAGTCAACATGGCCCTATTGGGTCTCACTGGTGAGTGGGCACTACTGTGTGCATGTGAGACACTCACCTCAGGTGAACATAATTAAGATGGCACAGTGATTATACCTACATAACTAGACAGATGCCCTCTCATGCAACTTACAACTGTGTGGATGAATCTGTGATGTATATTGGTTTTATGCTGCCCTAGGGAGACTAAATTCAGGTGCCCCTTTCCAACCACATTGCAGACCTAGTATATACCCCTGCACCCTAGGATGTGCCCCATTACCCACGTTGCACACCCAGGACTTGCACCATCACCACACTGCACAACCCGGTCATGTCCCAGTAGTCACATTGCACACCCTTTGCATGCCCCATCACCCACATTGCACACCCATTACATGGCCCATCTCATACAGTGTACATTGTACACTCATTACATGCCACAGCACATGCCCCAATCACCCACATTGCACACCCATTACATGTCCCATCACCCTAGGACATGCCTCATCATCCACAATGCATACCCATAACATGCCCCCTCACTCACATTGCACACCCATTACATGCCTCGGCACTCCAGAACATGCCTTATTACCCACATTGCACACCCATTTCATGCCCAGCACATGCCCCATCACCCACTTTGCACACTCATTACATGCCCCAGCACCCCAGGACATTCCCCATATCCCACATTGCACACTCATTACATGCCCCGTCACCCACAATGCACACCCATTAATTGTCCTATCCCCCCAGAAAATGCTCCATCACCCACATTGAACACCCATTACATGCCCCATCACCTACAGTGAAAAATCAATACATGCCTCAACACCCAAGGACATACCCCATCACTCACGTTGCTCATTACATTTTCCATCACCCCAAGACATGCTCCATCATGCACATTGCAGACCCAGGGCTTACTCCACCCAGCACCCATGGCCCCTGGTGTCTAGTGGCAGGCAACATGGTGTCTGTGAGCTGCCCAGATGCATAACAACCTACCATGCTGACTCTTGAACTTCTCACGTTTTCTGCAGGCTATATTAGTTGCCCCCCCCTTCCCCCCAGGCAGGCAAGACACGTGCTGTCCTGTCAAGTATACCCATTGCTTCCCCCAATAATTTTAAATGGGGAATTGCCATGAATTCACAGTTCTAAAATTCAACTAGCTTCTGCTAGATAAGATCCTAATGTCTTGTGCTTGATTCCCTTTGCCTAAATAAGTGCATCAGTTTTTAAAATTTTAGTTTAATTAAATTTGTTTCATAAGTTGAAATATTAGGTGTGCTCTCTATTCAATATTTGTTTTTAAAGTAATTCATGTTGAGGAGGAGTCCATTTTGTAACACAATACTGGGTATGATTATCTCTTTATATTTACATTTCATAAATTGTGTTTCTGTGTTGTTTCAAATTAATGTATGACTGGTAGGTAACATTTTCAAATTCTAATTTTTATTGTCAGTCCCATTAGTCACAATGGAGGTAAAGCTGTCCTCTCTATTAGACGACCACCGGGAAAGAATCTCCTCTTTAATTAGGTGCAGTGTGTCAGCCCAGAGAGACTGGAAACTTTTCCTAGTCATTCACTGGGGGCACAGAAAAAGGATAAGAAAAACTGCAAAAGTAATAAAAAATAAGAAGAAGAAAAAAGGAGAGTATACACTTGCGGAATTCTGTAAATATCTGGGCCTTGGGCAGCAGATCCCAGGGCTACCATCTGTCACTCCTTTCATTATTGCCCCCACATCCCTTGTCATAGCTTTACTTTGCACACCCATCACACCTTCGACTTACCACAGCCAGCATCCACTTTTCATTCACAGGACATGCCCAGGCACCCATATTGCACACCCAGGACATGCCCCAAAACCCACATTGCACCCACGGATATGCCCCATGGTGTATTTAGATTTTGTGCTGCCCTAGGCAAGGCTACCCCCTGGTACCCCCCTTCCTGCCCCTTATAAATGGTTCTATTTATCCACCTTTTTTTATTTGAATTGCTGAAAAGGTGGATAAATAGAACTCAGGACTTACCACAGCCAGCACCCACTTAGCATCCACAGGACATTCCCCAGGTGTCTAGGACAGCTCATCACAGACTTTTCACTGCAGACAGTTCAGCACAGCAGTTTGAGCAGTAAAAGGCAATGGAGCCATTTCACTGTTACAGTGTAAGTGATTACAATCACACTAAACCCCCACTAATAAATTAACCCCCCCCTAAAGGTTACCCTGAACCCCCTGTCAGGCACTCACCTGCCCGTGCTATCCCAACGGGGAGGTGCAATGAGGGGGCTGAGTCTTCCCCCAGCTCCAGCAGGTTTCTGTTGCGGTCCCGGTGATCCATGACTCTGATACCCATGCTGTGGCGTGGGGGCGGAGCTACAGCCTTGGGTATGGTGACGGAGCCTGCAAAGGTGGCGGGCCTCGAGACAGAATACATCGCACCGCCCTCTGGCACTAGCCACCAATGGGAGAGTTGAAGAGCAGACCTAACAAGAAGGACCCAACAAATAGCCCCATAAAAACCCCAAGCTCCCTCAACATGGTTATTTTTGGCTGTCCCTGTGTACACAGTGAGTCTTGAGCTGAACCTTTTTGCATAACTATTATCTATTGACTCTGATTGTGACCTGGGCTACCCCTTTTGCCTGCTGCCTGCCTATTGACCCTGATTGTGACCTGGATTAACCCTTTGCCTGTCGCCTACCTAATGACCCTTCTTGTGACCTGGATTAACCCTTTGCCACAATGACCTCTCGCAAGATGAACTGGCCATTGCGCGATAGGTTGCGGTGAAAAGGTTGCATTTAAGCAGCCACGAAGAACCTTCCCATCGCCATTCCCCAGCACCCTCCCTGCACACCCATGACATGCCCCAGCACCCACATGGCACATCCAGGACAACCCCAGCACATGCCCCATCATCAACATGGCTCACTCAGGACTTACCCCAACTCCCCCAGCCAACACCCACTTTGCATTTACAGGACCTGCCCCAGCACCCACATTGCACACCCAGGACATGCCCCATTACCCACATTGCACACCCATCATGCCTGATTTGTTTTATTTCTGTGCAATCATCTCCAGAACAAACTTAAACGCAAGATCAATGTATTCTACCGCATAAAACACTTTATAAATAAAGAACAACCATTTTTTTCCTATAGTAATGTTTACATTCATAGTAATGTTGCTGAAACTAAGGCATTTGTAATTTTGTTTCCCATGATACAAATATCCTGTTTGTTTGTGTGGCTGTGTTACTGAAGACAATCACTTCTATTTACAGGGTCATTACCCTCCTGTAAAAGATTTAATACGTTGCAGAAACACTTGTCAGTTATACAGTTAGTTGCATCCCTGTAAATGTCAGGATATTGGCAAAACAACAAGATCAATATGATAGCAAAGTTTGGTAGCCTAGCCATAGAAGATTGTTCAAGAGATCTAAAATTGGTCAGCACTATGTGGAAAAAAAACAAGCGCACCAGGATACAAATTTGCTGTGAGAGGATCAGCAGGAAATACAAACATTTCAGGTGGCAGTAGCCTCCCTTTATTAATGTGAGCAGTACCCCTACAACACCTAATGAAAGTGCTCTATTTCACCTCTTTGCGTCGGATGGTGCTTTGGTCCTTAAACGACTAAAGCACCAAACCAACTTCTTTGTGTTCCTGGCCAGGAACATGCAAGCAGGGACCTGATCAGGGTCTCTATAGACCCTGTCGGTGCCTGCCAACATCTTGCGATACTTTGTGATGTCACGGAGGCGTGCTGAACCCGGTGCTTCTAGCACGCAGGGATGCCGGAGATGTAGCGTTCGCTACATTTCCTATGTCAGACTGAGGCCATTCAAAGTCCTACTAGCCTCTAGGAACTAAAAATTAGGACTGCGTAGAACGTCCTACAAGCGGGAAGGGGTTAAAATCTCTGGCTTATGACATCAGACATAAGCCCCACCCCATAGGACGTCAGCCACTGCTGGCATGCGTCCATAGAAACCTACCTATAGTATACAGTGCAGGAACTAGGCACACTGGAAGCAGCAGGGATACAAAGTGCATGAGATAGAAACAATAGTAACTGGCCAAACACCAGACTGCAAATGCAGTACACAGTTGGACAGATAAAATAAAGCAATAAATCTTCAACAGAAGCATGTTTAAAAAAAAAAGGAAGAGAAAAACATCAAAACGAGATAAATACATGAAAGAAAATTATGCTTAAAGCAACAGAGTACACTCTGTGATCTACTATATATATGAACTAAACAATAGCATACTTGCATAATTAAGTAAAAAGAGTCAAGGGCACCCTACTCTTTTTGGAAAAATGTGTTCACATGCAATTATGTGAGTATTATCAGCAATCAAACTAGGCTTTCGTTCAAATCATTAAACTACAATTGCCCTCTTAAAAGTTTGGAATGACATCCAAACTAGCATGGAACATGGAGACCTAACTGGACCTATTTTCCTTGATTTTGCCAAGGCCTTTGACTTTAAAAGTTTGGAATGACATCCAAACTGGCATAGAACACGGAGACCTAACTGGATCTATTTTCCTTGATTTTGCCAAGGCCTTTGACACTGTAGACCTTGGCATCCGTTTGCAAAAACTTAATAAATCAGGTATTGGTGACCATCCGCTAACTTGGCTCCAGTCATATGTATCAGATTGATCAAAATATATGTCTATTTCTGACAGCGCCTCACTCCCTCTCCTTGTCACATGTGTGGGGCCAAGGCTCCATACTCGACCCCCTACTATTCTCTTTATTCATAAATGATCTGCCTAACGTCTGCAAAGCCCCTACTGTACACATGTACACAGACGTCACAATAGTCCACACTAGCAAACCAAATCTATCACAAGTTGCGGCTGTGCTCCAAGACCAGTTCACAGAGGGAGAAAAGTGGATCACATATAACATAGTTTTCCTAAACACTGACAAAACTGTCACAATGCTCTTTTAACAGTACCTAAATCACATACAGTGAGGGAAAAAAAATCTCCTGCTGATTTTGAACGTTTGCCCACTGACAAAGAAATGATCAGTCTATAATTTTAATGGTAGGTGTATTTTAAAAGTGAGAGACAGAATAACAAAAAAAATCCAGAATAACGCATGTCAGAAAGTTATAAATTGATTTACATCTCAATGAGTGAAATACGTATTTGACTCCTTCAACTTAGTACTTACTGGCAAAACCCTTGTTGGCAATCACAGAGGTCAGATGTTTCTTGTAGTTTGCCACCAAGTTTGCACATATCTCAGGAGGTATTTTGCTGATGTTTAGCAACTCAAACTGTCAGCTCCCTACTGTTTTATGTAATATATTTATGTATGTATTTGTAAATGTAATAGAGCCTAAATGTTTCTGCATTTTGCAGCCTTTTTTTGTTTGACTTGGCTCCCATCTATACTACTATATTCAGTACAGGCAGTTTACTTACTATACCAAATATATATTGTAATAAAAAAAGAAAGTGGCTTGATCCTCATTTTCCTAAAGAGCATCACAATTGATACCGGATTTGGGATGGGTTGTATTTATACTCCCTGAATTGATTTTGTCTTGCCAACATACCCCAGTAATCAATGGCACTTCAGGATCTTACAACATGATTGGTAAGGAATGTATAAAAGTCACGAATTTTGATAGGTTCCCCTATTCTAGGGTGATGGCATATTTCCCCTTTAATGATCCCATTGCAGCTCAGACATGGATATGTTTCGAACAGAGGTTTAGACTGAAATTTTTGTATAGATTTTGATTTTGTTTCAGCTCTGACTAACAAATCTCGGATGTTGGATGCACGTTTATATGCCACAATTGGTTTGTTCTTAAATAGATGTCCCACTTCACTATCACATTGTAAAATACTCTGATTTTCGAGTACTATATCTCTGATTTGGGTCTCAAATCTCAAGAAAGTATTTACAAAAGGGATCCTTTTGGTGCTGTGACTCAGGATATCTTCTAGCAACCTTTTTAAACCTTATGTTTAAAATCCACTACAACCAATGCGCTAAAATGTTTTTCCTTAAATCTGTGCGTTATATTCTCTAGTTGCTTAGACACTCTATTCTCATCACTTACAATTCCATACAGCCAGATGCTCAGAGTTAGGCGAATCCCAGGTTTTTCACCAATCCTTCTGCATAGACTACTTTGGATTAGAATGATCCAGAGCCCATTAAGTGGATAACACACAACTGTTTCTCCATGTAAGAGAGTTCATCATTTTTGTTGGCTCTAGGATATATAATGGATGTCAGTACATCACATAGGTAAATCAGATTTTAGACGACATTCTATAAATTATAACACAATGGAGAGACAACCATACAGGACTTTGTGTGGCAGCAAAAGTAGAAGCACCTTATGCACTGATAGTACCGGGTTTAAAAGAAAGGTGGGAACTCCACTCCCACCTAAATCCCAGTCTATACATGTCTCTGTATTGTGTGTCCCTGCAAGTGTGTCCTTCTCCTATGTGGAGCAACTGGAATGGCAGGAGCATCTGGGCCCATGTAACTCTGAACAAGTTGACCCTGCTGTGTTGAACTTGCTCCAGACTCATTGTCATCAGGCTGTTGTGTCTGTCATCACAACCAGCCCCATGTCTCAACAGATGGAAAGTCAACATGGTTGCTCATTAGAACTGGCATTGTTTGTCAGTTGTTTTAGTATGGGGTTGTGTTTCCTACTGATAGTTTTGGATGAGATAGTTATTTGATGCAGCTGTGTTGGTATCGTGAATGAAAGTGTTAAATCTGTAAAAAGTGTTTTAGAATATTTTGCTCATACTGAGAAATGATGACAAATAGGAGAGAAGATCTATGACTTTTACAAATGAACCACAGCTTAAAAAGTCACTAAACTTGTTTTTTCATTTGTGCACAAGTAGCAGGATAAAATGTCATGTACTAATTAAGATACACGCTCATTTATCCTGGTTTGTTCCTGCTGAATTCTGGTTTCCTGATTCAGCTTTGTTTATCTGGACTTCGGGATATCTGGTTTCTGGTGACCTGGCTTCACTATTTTATTATTTTGGGTCTCCTGATCCAGCTATATTTTAGATTACTCTGCTCTCTGGCTGGTCTTTCAAATGGAAGTAGGAGACTCTTATTGGCTGATCAGCCAATCATAATCCTCCCTATCCCAGGCTACTATTGGCTGTTTTCTTGGCTGGTTTGAAAGCCCTCTCTGGCTAGAACAGGGAGACAATCAGAAGTGTGATTTCTTTGCCCACCCTCATGGCACTCAAAGGGTGGATTTGTATGTTAACAGTGTTGAGGCCAATGTAAGATTGCCCCCCTTCCTACCAGGACAAAGGTAGGCAAGAATTTAATTTATTCAATGTGCCAGGGGTATTGTCTGTGGCCCCAAGGTTTTTTTTAAGTGACTGCAGGCATGGTGCTGTCCTCTTGTTTTGTTTTTTTCTTTTTCCATGGGGCCAGCGGGCGATTTCTGACTCCAGGGGGCACGTTTTTTATTTGGCAGGTTGTGGGCATTGGGAAAGCCCCTGTGGTGAGTACTTTCAGTGCTGTAGGGAGAACTGTTAGTATTCCCTAGAGCACTGATAGGGTTAGAATGTGCAGCTGCTGTGCTAAGCAACCCTGCTCATTTAACACCTGCCTTTCTTGGAGTGAAGTAGATGGGCAAAAATGTAATTTATTTTTTGCCCGCTAGCTATTACCACCAGGCATAGAATCACTTTTAGTGAGATAATTACAACATCAATATCATTTTTTTGCTGGCTCGGCTGAGCCTTCATGCAGGGCCGGCCTTCAGTGTCCCGGTGCCCTGTGCGGCTTCCCCCATGGTGCCCCCCCGTCTTTCACCCCCCTATGTATGTGTCCCTTTCCTCTTCCTTGCCATGTCTGTCTCATGCCCCCCCCTCCCCTGTTCTGTCTCTCTTCCCCCTCCACCTGTTCTGTCTCTCTCTCTTCCCCCTCGCTTGTTCTGTCTCTCTATCCCCCCTCCATCTGTTCTGTCTCTCTCTCCCCCCTCCCCCTGTTCTGTCTCTCTCTCCACTTGTTCTGCCTCTCATCCCCTGTTCTGTCCTTCTCTCACCCCCTGTTCTACCTCTCTCTCCCCCCTCCCCCTGTTCTGTCCCTCTCTCACCCCCTGTTCTCTCCCCTCCCCTTGCCTACAAATGTGGATCAAGGGAGGGGGTGGGGCGAACCGGCTGAGAGGTGTAGCTCCGCCCCCACCCTGTGAAGCACAGCAGCGTCTGCTTCACTGGCAGCAAGACAAAGTGCTGCTCGGCTCCCCATGCTTAGTGCAAGCATGGGGAGCCGAGCAGCACTATCTCTTGCTGCCAGCAGCTCCCCGTGAAGCAGACGCTGCTCTGCTTCACAGGGTGGGGTCGGAGCTACACCTCTCAGCCGGTTAGCTCCACCCCCTCCCCGGACCCAGCAGAGCTTGCCGAGCAGAGGGCTGGTGAGGGGGGATCTTTTGATCTCCCCCATCCAGTGCCTCTACCGGCTTCTTTTTTTTTTTTTAACTTTTTTTTTTTTTGAACGGCCAGGCGGGCCCCCCCCAGTTCGCACACCCATAAGGCCGGCCCTGCCTCCATGAAAACATGGAGGTATTTAGCGGGTGCGGTAATTTTTAAATGGGTGCGGTAATAATGTTACTGCACTCATTACTGGCGTTACTGATGCCAATTTTTAAATCAATGGGGGCCATAGAATCTAGGCCATTGAGCTTTGATAAAGCCCCAAGGAGTGAAATGTGTCAGGTCTTTACCATCTAATTTATTGCTACTAATGAACTTGGTGTAACCTTTTATAGTTTGTATTTTATATTTCTTCAGTTTTTATTATTATTTTTATCCAAATTGAAATACTATTTCTCTGTTACACTTTATATAAAGTTTTTATATAATTGCAAGTGTTGTGGGGATAACTAAGGAGACAGTTATGTTTCTAATTCTTTACTTTACATGATACTGTATTTATCTAAAAAATATTTTTCCGAGCACTGTAAGTGGAACTGGCCCTTTACAATATAGTTTTCCCTCACTAAATGCTCTTGTTTGCAATCATCCTACTCGCCACTGAATCACTAGAGGAGCTGATATGTGCATGGTTGGTTTATGGTAAAAGTTACTGGGGGGGGGGGGGGGGGGTTGTCTATTGTTAATACAGCAGTAGTTTTAAAAGATTGTTTTATGCTAAGGTCATGGTAGAATACCAGTTATGTTTCCACATAAAACATATATCCCCTCACTTCCCCTACCAGTGTGTTTCTCCAGGTTGCCATATGTCGATTAGTCTTTTAATCTAAAGCATGCTAATAAAATCACACTTCATATGAAGTTAGGCCATCACCTCCTCACATTTCCTATTTCTGGAGTTCTGTATTTTACATTAGTCTCTCATAAATCAGACAGAAACAATGTCATTACTGTCATCTAACACAGCAGGAACGCAAGTGACACGGTGAGATGAAGTGATCCCATCAAACACATGCTCACGTAGACAGACATTAGTTTGTTCCCATCGGTATGTTGCCTAGGAACCGCATTTAGTTCCTTGTCAGGCACTATGACTACTTAAAGTTTCCTTTCGCAGGTAATACTGCATATGAGTTCATAGCACTACAAATAAGAAAATACTGAATAGAAATATGCTTAGTAACAAAAAGGGGATTGACTAGCACTGGAATTCTTATTTTTCTCCACTGTACTAGGTGCATCTACAAAGATGTCCTGTTCTTGTGACATCATACTGTGACCATCGTCACTTAATGGGACTGACTGTATCACCTAAACATTGTTTTTACTTTGAATGTACAGCATAAAAAAGATTGAAAATTATCTATACATTGTGTTAGCAAAATTGCAAACAAATACCTAAATTAGGAGAATTTTTTTAAATGTATCTGTGGAGTCTCCTTCTTATGACATCATCCGTGGCAGGGTATGCAAATCACACATTTCCCATTGATAAGCAGTTCATTTGCATACCGTGCCTCAAGTGATGTCATGAGCAGGAGACACCACAGACACATTTAAAACATATTTTCTCCCAATTTAGGCATATGCTTGCAGTTTTGCTAATACAATGTATAGATTATTTTCAATTTTTTTTATGTTCTATATGCACAGTAAAACAATATTCAGGTGATACAGTCCCTTTAATTTTGTTGTAATGTCACATTCAATTACCTTTATAACCTTCGATTTGCATTTAAACACTATAAGTACACATGGACAGGTAAGAGATTGGTAGAAATATCCAGCCAAATTGGGATCAGGTTGAAAACATTGTTTGTTACGTAGTGAATTGGTGCACTCTTGATACTGGAAAGCACGCAGAATCATGGTCAAAGACTGGCAGGTGGATTTTTTTGGAAGCCTGTATAAGGTGACCACATTTCTTTCTATAATACCTTAATGTTTTTATTTTTTTAGACTCAGAGTAACAGACTTGCAAAAGCAGGATCTTGTTTCTGGTAACATTGTTTAACACACATGTTTATTTTTTGTTGCCATTGTAGTGGAATTTGGATGTGGGTCTGACTCATCCTAATCTCCTCCCTGGCTTAAGGGTCCCACTGAAGCAAGATTTTGGTATCCCCCAAGTTGCTCCTTGGTTGGCACTGATGCTCAGGGTGGTAGGTTTTTTTAGGTGAGGTGGTGACATAACAAGCATACAAAATGTTGTCAATGCTTTTGCTAGTTGAACTCCTGCTGTCACACAGATTCAGTGGGTCTTTTAATACATTAATGAGGTAACACCTGCAGTGACCTATTAAGCCATTCAATATACCTGTTGAAATCTAAACCAGGGAGGCTGCTGTCTCTATATTTCTGCAGTTTTGCTATAACCCACTAATATTGATCAGCACTAGCCTGAACTGATGCAACTAGGTTTAGCCGGCGAGGACCACACCAGAGTCTGAGTAGTCTGATCAAATTGAGAATGAAATTCCTGAGGTTGCTACACTATGTTTCTAATCTGTAACCATGTTTTTCCTGTGTGCAGAATTTGTATGTACTTTATAAATATTTTATAATACATGTTAACATTCCAGCCTTTTCCTTTTCACCTGTCATAACATTTCCCCATTTCCCTATAGCAGCCTCCTTCTCCCTTGTATTCCTTCCTCTTCTCTTCCTCATCTCTTTCCCCAGTCAGTTACAACGTTCTATCCATGCCTACATTCTCTCATTTTCTAGTGTGCACAGAGGGTTAAACATTCAAGAGTCAGCTTAATGTGGTTTTAAAGAACTGGGCATATTGAAAGCGCGTGTAAAATACATATTTGGAAATCACGTGTACACAAACCTGTGCACATATTTGTTTGTGTGTAAAAAGTTGGAAGTGCTGCTTGTATAATTTGTTTGCAGTTTAAAGAGGGAATTCAAGCAATTCAAGGGGATTACAAACTAGGACAAAGCCGAGCTGGAAAAATTCTCTAATTCAGCTGATTTGTGATCCAATCCACTGTTTTCCAGTGCAAACATCTACCAATAGGCAATTAGACGTTGCTTCGTAGAAAAAAAAGACCCTTGTATATCAAGTGCAGAGTGTGAATCTAAACCTTCTTGGAGCAAAGCCACGTCTACCCATTCATGCCACAGAGGGAAAATGATGCTTGTATTTATGATGATATGTCTGGCTTGTCTGGCAGCTTGTCTCAACAATCTGAATGCCAAAAGCCAAAGAATTGTAGGAGCCCACACATATGTGCTCACTAAAATGCAAAGGAGCATGAAGCAAGCATTTATTTTCTCCAGCAAAATAATAAATTTAATGCATCATGAATCAATCGTCTTAAAGCGTGTGCTTTATAGTCCCTAGCCAATCTTCTTGATCTGTGTTATTTGGCATCCTAGGTGTATGAGGCACAGCACTTGTAATTTAATCCAACACTAGGGGAATTATTTACCCATAACGTTTGGAATGAAAACACTTTCAAATAAGTTTATTAGATGTAATAGGATATGTATGATGCAGTGTAACTTTTCCATAAGGCACTGGAAGACAGCTTACAGCTTGCTGTGCATGAATCAGAACGTGTTTTTTTTTTTTTTTACTAGAGGGCAATGCTTAGTAAATAGGACCCTGAGAACACAAGCAGGATATCATTAACAAACCAGATATGGACTGAACAAGTAGAGCAGATGTTGAAAAATAAACTCTTTATAGGTAAGAGCACCTCTTTTCCTCTACGAGCAGAGGTGGCAATCAAATAATGAATATTATTTACTGAGCATGCAATCACCATTTGACATGAATCATAAACCCAATACACTGCGACTATTCATGTTGTATGTCTATATCATTCTTTTTATCAACTGCAATCTACTGTATCTACAATGGGCTGAACAAACTTCTTTATGTGCAGTTAGGTGACGTCCTGAACAAACTTCTTAATGTGCACTTAGGGGACGTCCTTGTCCAAATACTGTATTTACTTGAATCTAATGCTCACCTTTTTTCTCCAAATCGTGTCTCCAAAATTTGAGTGCGCATTAGAATCGATGGCGTATTAGATTTGCATATGTTTTATGTTCCAACTTAAACAAAAAAACACTACATTTTGCTATTAACAAAAAGGAAAGCACAACGCAATAAAGACAAACTGAGCATGCCTACTACCCTCTCTTACTTCCATCATATTGTTGTATAGCATAAACTAATTGTTATAAAAAAATACTTTGCGTACAAATGCGCATTACATTTGCCGGTGAAAAATTTTTTTGGCTTCAAGGTGTCAAAATTTGAAGTGCCCATTAGATTCAAAAATGCTTTATTGAAATAATACAAATGAAGTAACTTATTTAGTCATCTTTGCTCCGTATAACTGTCAAGGGACGGACATGTTGTGTAGAAACCTGAGTTCCTTTATCTAATTCAGATGCATGCGAAATACATACTACTGAGTGATTTCTTTATTAACTCATTTTAAGTATAGTTAGCATTTGGGATTCTTTGATGGAAAGCTGAGTGGGATTAAGCATATTTAGAATACATATATGTAAATTTTAATAAATACATACAATTTCATAATCTTTAAATTCATTTTAATATGCAGTGCAAAAGGTAGGTCATTTTCAAGGTGAAGTGAACCATTAACGACAAAGAGGGGGGTGGGTGCTACAATGCAAAGGAACCACTCCATTAGCATATCAGACTGATCCCACCCATAAGGGCAGTCCAGATCCGAAATGCATGGCTAGTACCCTCTACACGAGGAACACAGCAAACCACAGACGTACATTTCGGCCTACAATGGCCTCATCAGTGTGGTATGGCTGATGATCCTCTAGGTGCAAGCAGGCCAGGGACCCACGGCCGTAGGCATACTGTTACTCATGGCGACAAAGAGGGGGGTTGGTGCTACAATGCCCGAGAACAAACAGCACGTACATCTGTGGTTTGCTGTGTTCCTCGTGTAGAGGGAACTAGCCATGCATTTCGGATCTGGACTGCCCTTATGGGTGGGATCAGTCTGATATGCTAATGGGGTGGTTCCTTTGCAATGGTGTAAGCAGGCAAAAAATGGAGTTGCTCAAAGTTGCAGGCAAATGTTTTTTAATGCTATTGTTATGTGATTGGTATATGGGAAAAGTTATCATTATACCTGTGCATTGTGGGATTACATGATAAGCATTATGGGGAAACATGCAATTTTTAAAATATCCATAGTGAAGGAGGCAATATGGTCACCATAAACCCATATCCAGTCCAGAAGAAGGATAATCTAAAATGATTACGAAATAGAGCACAACATTTTACACTGACTTCAAAACTTTTGTGCCTTCAAGTATATGGTTCATTAATGGTTTTCTGGCAGTAGAACCTGTCACATGGTATCATGCTACTTATCAATCAAAGCTGTTTTTAATGATAACAATCACAATCTTTTTCAGTGTTCACAAGTTTCTTTTTCCTATCCTCAGAAAACCTCTGTATGTGTTTTCCAGAAATCTTTCATCTGTTTCTGACAATTTATTGTCTGTCTTTGGTATGCGTGTCAGGGCTGTAATGCTTATCTTGCCTGCTGTAAATGCTGTGTAGATTCCTTTCCTCCCTCCACAAGAAATGTACAGACTTCCATCCATGGATATAAAGTAGCTAGCAGCACAATTACTGGGCCATGCTAAATGAGCAATGCATAGCAATATTGGATAAATCGAAATGGAGCAAATCTGTGTTTGCTATTCAGCAGCTGCACAAATCCCTGAATACATGCAAAGGAGAATATTCATAGATAGTTACACTTGTTTGATCTTTTCTTTCCAGCGTTTTCTTATATTCAAATAAAATATAACAAATATTCTCACCAGTTGTTTTAAATCCCACTGAGATGGATAAAAAAATTACTCTTAACGCCAGAGTAAACTCACCCTTTCACCCTTTTAGCAATGAAATGTATTAGAGGTTGCTATGGTCACCTTAATGTTATCTTGTCATTGGATCTTTATTTCAATGTCTAACAATCAGTATAGGCATACAGGAAGAGATCAATTTAAACCAAATAAAAACAGTTTGGCACATAGAGTTTTTTTTTTATAGCTATAGGGACTGTCTCACCTAAACATTGTTTTTAATGTGAATATTGTAAGCTTACGAGCAGGGCTCTCAACCTCATGTACCAGTCTGTTCTAGTTTGTCTAAATTAGTATGTAGTTCCCTTCTATGCTCTGTATCTAGCGCTACTTAAATTGTTGGCGCTATAGAAATAAATGTTAATGTAAGATAGAGAATAAAAAATGATTGATCTGTACATTGTGTTACCAAAATTGCAGGTAAGTGCCTAAATTTGGTGAAAAATGCATTATACATGTGTCTGTGGAGTCTCCTGTTTATCACCTGTGGCTTGATATGTAAATGAACTGGTTTTCAGTGGAAAATGTGTAATCTGTATATCAAGCCACAGGTGATGTCATAAAATGGAGACTACACAGACACATTTAAAACATATTTTCCTCCTAATTCAGGTATTTACTTGAAATTTTAACACAGTAGTGTCTACTAATTTAAGAGAGAATTGCAGGGAACTGAGATGGGAATTGCAAGCTTAAAGGAACACTCCCACCAAAACATTTAAAGGGTTTATTTTTTTTATTTTGCATTGTTGATTTCAGATATGTCTTGTTTTTGCTATGTGAGTTTATTTTATTAAACTTTTTACTAAACAAGTGGGACTGGGCACCATTTTGTGAAATATGTTGTTTTTTGGTGCCACCCCCCAGTGACTTTACAGCACTAGTATCTCACTTTGGGTCTGGGGACACAGAATGCAGTTTTTAAGTCAGAATTCTGACCATAGACTTAAATTGAATGAGAGGGTAATGTAACTATTACATCACAAGAGGGCAGAATTATGATTCTATTTGATCAGGTCAATCTCCTCTCTTTGTGTTGGAAGGCAGGTAAAAAAAACCATTGTACACAGCATGATACACAGGAGCTAGTAAGAGAGCAGGGGTGTATCTTATGACATCATCATGTAGGCTTTGGCCACAGTTGTAAAGTGAGATGTGCTAGAAGATTTTGGAGAATGTTGCATCATGGGTAAAATTCTCAAAATGGATGCTGGAGATAAACACCTATTTTTATTTTTACTTTTATATGAAATTAATTCAAACCATAGAAGAAGAAAAAACGGTGGCATTTATCTTATATATGTGTTTGTTTTAAATGCACAGGTATTCTAGTAACATCTTATTCATGTAGTCCTTTAACGCCAAAGTAGCTGAGTTGCAAGAGGTCTCCCATTCCGCTGCATTGGAGAATATTTCCAAGTCTGCTACATTGGCCTACAATTTGAAATTCCCTGATATTCTCTCTTTATTGAGTAGACCCTTTCATTTTTCCATCATATCCCCTCCATCTCATGTTTCTTGCAGCTATCTATACTGTTCAGAATGCAGTCTGTAAGTCAGAATTCTGATCATAGACTTGTATTGAATGGGAGGGTGATGTAACTATTACATCCCAAGAGGGCAGTGTTATGATCCTGATTGATCAGGTTAATCTCCTCTCTTTTTGGAAAGCAGGTAAAAAAAGTTGTACACAGCTACCCAGTCCTGCCCTCTATGATACACAGAAGCCAGTAAGAGAGCAGGGGAGTATCTTATGACATCATCATGTAGGCTTTGGCCACAGTTGTAAAGTGAGACTGGCTGGAAGATTTTTAGACTATGTTGCATCATGATAAATATTCAGAAAATGGAGCCAGGAGATAAATACATCATTTTATTTTATATGCAATTAAATCAATCACACACACACACACACACACACACACACACATATATATATATATATATATATATATATATATATATATATATATATATATATATATATATATATATAAATAGTGGCAAATGATTTATATATGCATTTGTTTTAAACGACCAGGTTATCTAGTTATATCTTATGTAAATGGTAGTATCCCTTTAAATTTTGGGAGGACTTTGACTATTTTCAGCATATTTGAAGTCCTCCCAACGTGAGTATCTATCATCCTCTTAATGGTCTATCAGTGAGGATAGAGGGTACCATTTTGTCTGGCACCTATTTGGGGGCACATTGGGACATAATGGGTTGCTTGTAATTTGGTTTGTGATATGTCCCCTATGTGACCCGAATCATTATGGAGTGAGTAGACCCCTATACTTCCGTTCCCATGCGAGCCAAACCAATACATGTGTTACAGTGTATATCACTATTACCACATCGTTAAGACTTTATAAAATAACATAGACATTTGAATGTTTTCTCATTATAAAGAAAAGTCTCTGCTACTTCACATTTTACTACATTCATTGCTTGGCTTTGGTCATGTTACAGGATTGTAGAGAAGTGAGAAATGTCTGTGATAGTGTCACAAATTGGTTGACAATACGGATACGTAAACTCAGACCAATTAAATGTTAGTTAAAATAGTTATAGTTTCATGAAAAAATCCTAAAAAATAAGATTATGATAGAAATTGGTTAATATATTTCAGTTTATTTTAGATTTTTGTTAATACCAGAATCAATATGCTGTTCCCTGATGTGTACTATTTTAAAAAGAAATCAATATGCATGAAACATAGTTTCGGGAAATAGATTGCAACACTTTATTTCAGATTCCTTTCATGTATTCAATAAAACAAAACTACAGTGGAGTAATGAACCAACATTAATTAGTCAAGTGGGCATAGTACACAAGAGGAAACAGTACTACTGTAATTTGATGGAAACTCCATAAATGTTCAAGCTTATAAACAGGCTGCATAAAATAATTTATATTACTTTATGCTGCTTAGAAAATCTCTATCTTTATTGTGTTAAATGGGGTGTTTATCCTTCTGGCATATGAAAGGTTAAAACACCACTTGCTAAAAAGATCATAATTTTATGGCAAGACAGGAGGCCTCGTATTTGCATAACCTTCTTTACTGTTTAACCTCCAGCAGCAAAACAGTTAACAGTTGTTGGAAGAAAAAACAACCAATCAGAACACAGTAACATGTTATATAAGGCAGAAACCATCCTCTTCACTTCCTCTTTCTTTGCTGCTTGACCTCCAGGTGAGTTCAATCCATATTCGTTTTGCTTTGGATATATTTTAGTGTATTATAGATTGTTTTATCTACACTTTATTTGCATTTAAATGCTGTATAGCGTGTTTATTTTTTAATTATTTCATTACTGTATGGTGTTTTTATTTCTTTTACCTGTATAGTACGATATATATTTATTTTTTCCTTTTACTTGTACCCTTATATACTAATGTATAGCGTTTCACCTTGATATATTTTTCTATTCTATCCACATCTCTATTTTACTATCTTTTGTACTAAACACACCCGTTTGTTCTTATAACACTTTCGCTTGGCTATCCCGCTATTGTCATTAGCTTTAGACCTACCTCTGCTGTCTCCCGCTTTTTCCCTTCCCGTCCACTCACACTATCTCACGTGAGCAGTCGAGGCCTTCACCGCCACTAAGACCTAGGGCACCATCGCGGTCCTTTTTTACCGCCCTCACCCTGGCGCTTTGCGCTTCCCTGCGCGAGCGCTTGAAGGCCTTACTTACGACGGAGGATTTAGGGCCTCTCCTCATGGCAGCCGGTGATGAAAGCGCCCATTAGGCCTCCACATCGGATCCATTACCGGCTCAGTGCCTTCAGGCTTAGCGCGCTCTAAGCACGTTAGGATTCTTTTTTGCTTTAGGCCGCATCGCAACTCCCGTTCAAACGCTCGCGGTATTCAACGGAAGGTTGTTCTCTCACAACCTCCGCGTGTCATTACTACCTGCGGCCTCACTCTCAAGGCCTATCATCTGCTATCATTTTTTTCCTTTTGGTTTCTCTTTCCCTTTTTATTCCACTACAGCAGGATTACTAAGTCTGTGGGAACACAAAGCTTAAGGGGTGACCCCCCGTTACTCCTCATATATATATATTTATATATATTGTACCATTGGGTGATCCCCATAACGGGCCTCCGTGCCCCCTTGCATGTCTGATTATTACATCAGAAACTTTAAGGGCTAGTGAGGATGACCGAAAAAAAAAAAATAACTGAAAAAATAAAAAAAAAAGCCCTCAAGTAGGACTCCACCCCATTGTAAGGGAAGTTTCCTCGGACTCAGAGGACTCCCAACATTCGGCAATAACCTATGGTACCCGGAAGAGACCGTGGTCAGACACCCCGACTGGCAAAGGGAAGGCTCCCGTTAAAAAATCTAAAAGCAGCTCACTGCCTCTACTACCAGCTATGCCCCCTCCCTCGGAACGACGGGATACCTCCCACGAGGACTACCAGATCCTGGATGAGTATCGTGCTGGAAACTCGAAACCCGGCACCTCAAGGTCTCGATCTCCGGATCATTTGCCTCCGTTTTTGCCCAGGAACTCTCAAACCAAAAACTCAGATCTACCGGTGAAGATATTGGATTCCTCCGGTTTCCCGCTCTTTGATCCGCGCACTCTGCGCCACCCTCGTTCCGCAGAATGGTCACCACGCAACATATCGCGGAATTTCTCCGCTACTGGTTGAGACGCCCTCTCGAAAAAGAGGTCCGTCAAAAATTGCGGGCTGAATGCACCCGTCCAACCCTCCCCGACAAAGTCTCCTCAACCCCTGAATTTGACCCCACCTTTGCAACATTTATAATGAAGAACGGGAAAGATCCCCGCAAAGGTTTGGAACAGGGGCTCCGCTCCACCCAAGATAAACTTCTAGATGTGTCAGGTCAACTGACACAACTTTTCCTTATGGCGGATGAGGCTCTCACCGAAGGCTCGCAAATAGACCCACACCTGGCTCGGGAATGGGCTCAAAGGGCTTTGTGCCTGTTGGGCAATGCCAACTCGGCCTTATCCACTGAACACCGGAAAGCAGCTTTCTTTAAGCTCGATGGCAAACTGGCGGAATTGGTTTCCAAAGAACTGGGCCCGGAAGCTTGAGGTCTCCTCTTCGGGGACAAGTTCCTAAAGAATTTGAGTCATCACGTAAACATCTTCACTTCACTAAATAAAGCGCAATTTTCCCTGAGACGCGTCTTTCAAACACGGGATCGTTTTTCCCACAGAGCTGGTTGGCAAAGGGGCTGTGCCACCAGCAGGGCGGCCTTCACGGCCTCAAGGCCCCATTTCCCAGTTGCACCTTCCTACAGATTCCCTAACCGCACCAGCTACCGCACCCCCTATTACCATGGGCATTCAAGGACAAGAGGATCATCTGCCTACAGGGCAAAGTTTCAAGCAGGTAAGATTACACCCTTTTTTACCTCATATACCTGTTGCAGGCAGACTCAGTCACTTCTGCCACCATTGGGCACTTATAACTCAGGATCCTTGGGTCATCCAAACTGTAAAGGGTTTCCTGATAGATTTCTCTTCCCCTCCACCTCAGCGTGCGCCCCCACATCCTATTCCTTTATCTCGAAAAGACCTCTCTTTGGTTCACAAGGAACTAACGTCGCTACGGGACAAGAATGCTATAGAACGCGCGGTTGGGAATCCTTGTTTCATCAGCAACATGTTCCTGGTCGGGAAAAAGTCAGGCGAATTCCGCCCGGTTATCAATCTTTGATCCCTCAACCAACATGTTTCCTATCAACATTTCAAAATGGAGGGAATCCACCTCCTTCGCAACCTCCTACGGGAAAGGGACTGTTTTTCCCGCCTGGACTTGAAGGATGCTTACTTAACCGTGCCCGTTTACCGGGACCACAGGCGCTTCCTTCAATTTCTCTGGAAAAAGGAACTATGGCAATTCACCTGCCTGCCGTTCGGGCTCGGCTCGGCACCCTGGTGTTTCACAAAACTTATGAAACCCGTTATGGAGTATCTACATGTCAGGGGAATTCGATCCATCGTCTATTTAGACGACATCCTCATCATGGCTCCCGATCGCGCTTCCCTATACGAAGCCACGTTCCTCACTGTACGTCTACTCCAAGATCTCGGTTTCATCATCAACACGGAAAAATCAGTGCTTTGCCCCACGCAATCTATCCTATTGTTAGGGTTCACAGTGGACTCGGTGATGGCGGTTCTCAAACTTCTGCAGTCCAAAATCACGTCCATACGGAAATCTGTTCGACGTGTCCTACGTCTTTCTCGGGTCTCCCTCCGGGATCTTGCCAGGGTCATCGGGCTTCTGTCTGCTTCCATCCAAGCTATCTTCCCGGGTCCGTTGCACTATCGCGCCATGCAACGGCTAAAGACTCAACATCTTCGCGCCACGGGCTCTTACGATCACTCTTTCCCTCTAACAGACGAGGTTCGCCTCGAACTACAATGGTGGCTAACACACATGACAGCGTGGAACGGCCGCGCCATTTTTGGCTGCCTTCCAGATTTAACGCTGGAGTCAGATGCCAGCCTCCTTGGTTGGGGCGCGACTTGCGGGGTTGAGACTACAGGGGGTTCCTGGACCCCGGAAGAAAGAGGACTTCACATAAATTGTTTGGAACTGATAGCAGGCTCCTTCGCAGTGCGCAGTTTTACAAAAAATACGACCCATTGGTCCCTGGTCCTCCGAATGGACAATGTATCAGCGGTTCGATGCATCAACCGCTTGGGAGGGTCACAGTCCAAACTCCTGACGGAACTGACCAAAGACTAGTACCAATATTGCCTGGAACATCACCTTTCCATTCGGGCAGAATATCTCCCTGGGAAAGACAACACGGTGGCGGACTGGTTCTCCAGACACTGGAGAGACGCCAGCGACTGGCAACTCCAACCTCAGGTTTTTCACGCTCTGGATCTACTCAGGGGTCCATTTCACCGGGACCTATTCGCATCCAGGACGAATCGCCAAACGCCAGCCTTCTTCAGCTCCAACTCCTGATGCGTCAACACGTTACAGTTCTTCTCGTCTCCCCCCTGTGGCGGTCACAACCTTGGTTCCCACTCCTCCTGGAGCTTTCTTGCGCGGACCCTCTTCTCCTCCCCGTGTCTCGGAGTCTCCTGTCCGATCCTCAGGGGAACCCCCATCCGTTGTTCCTTCAGGATCGCCTTCAGATGGTGGCCTGGACAGTTTCAGGGGTGCCTGGGACATGTCTGGATTATCGTCGGCGGCGCGAGATCTCCTCTTGCAATCCTGGGCGCCCTGTACAAGGAAGTCTTATCTTCAAGCATGGGGAACTTGGAATAGCTGGTGTTTGGGACAACATCTTAATCCCTTTACTGCCCCTGTAGTGGCTATCCTTAACTTTCTGGCATCCCTTTTTCATCAAGGGAAATCTTACCGCTCCATCAACATTGTCAGGTCAGCGATATCGGCGGCTCACATTCCTGTTCAGGGGGTGAATGTGGATAAGGACCCCAAGATTTGTTGCCTCTTACGGGGAATTAGATCAGCTAGACCGCCATCTTCTAAATATTCAGTCTTTTGGGACGTGTCCAAGGTTCTGGGATTCTTGGAAGGGTTGCCGGATAACGACGCTCTCTCCCTTCAACAACTGTCAGCTAAAGTAGCCTTGTTACTTTGTCTTGTCTCATTCAGACGGGTTGCGGACGTTAGGGCTTTTGACACAAATTATTTTTCTTTCTCCCCTGAAGGAGTAGTGGTTGCTATTTCACGTCGTACCAAGTCCCTCTCGACTTCGGTTTTCTATCCCTATTTTCGAGACCGCCCGCATCTTTTCGCCCTTCTCCCAAAGGTCAATTGTTAATCTCCTATGTACGCCCTTTTCGGTCGGTCGCTACTCCTACCATAGCACGCTGGATCAAAGGGGTTCTTCGCCTCGCAGGCATTGACGGGTCCTCAGGCGCACACTCTGTGCGTGGTGCAGCGGCAACCGCGGCATTGCAATCAGGGGGATCAGTGTCCGACATCTTGGCAGCGGCGGACTGGTCTAGAGAATCGACCTTCCGCACTTTCTATTTTCGCCCGCGGGTTCATGCAGTTTTCTCTTTGTTGGTTCAGCGTTAAAATAGCAAATACGAGGCCTCCTGTCTTGCCATAAAATTAGGGATTATTCTAGCCTTGGTGTAGAATTAATCTAAATTTTATTAAAGACAGGAGGCGAGTATTTCCCACCCTATGTCGCTTCATGCGGTGCTCTATACTAACCCCCCTAAGTACATTACCTTTTCTTCTACACCTTATCTATAGCCTGTCAGACTATATACATGTTTTCTGTGTTAGGTGTCTAGTTATAGTGTGTTTTTTTCTCAGACTATTATAATATGATGTTCTTTGATGCAACTGTCATGAGGAACAATTTACTTTCACGATGTCTCTGTTTCCTTCCTAGCCTGATCTGCCTCAACACTGGTCATCGGACGTACTCGTTTTGGTTTTTCGTGTTGCCTGGGTTTTAGTTCTTCCACGTGGTTATGTTTCTTCATCCTGATCGGCGCACCAAAGAAAGAGGAAGTGAAGAGGATGGTTACTGCCTTATATAACATGTTACTGTGTTCTGATTGGTTGTTTTTTCTTCCAACAACTGTTAACTGTTTTGCTGCTGGAGGTTAAACAGTAAAGAAGGTTATGCAAATACTCGCCTCCTGTCTTTAATAAAATTTAGATTAATTCTACACCAAGGCTAGAATAATCCCTAATTCTTCTCCGTGATAGATGTTCCATTAGATTGCTGTCACCAGACCTCCCTTCTTAATGATGCTTCTTATTAAAAATGTCTACTGCAGCCATCTATTAAAATTATTGCTGCCCAACTGCAAGTGTCCGCAGGTAGAGAAGAGGTTGGATAATTCTACGAGCAGATTGCATAGATTACAACATTAGCCCTAGGCGGCCTGTGTGATTGAGCATTGGATGTTCATTTACTGAAAATACTTTTAAGGCATATATTTATATCTCACACAAATTTTCATTTTCAAACCTTTTAGTGCAGTTGAATAGGATGAGCTTTTAGATGTAAATCAGTCAATAATATAGAAGCACAAGTGAAAAGTTTAGCACCCATTATACAGGGAGTGCAGAATTATTAGGCAAATGAGTATTTTGACCACATCATCCTCTTTATGCATGTTGTCTTACTCCAAGCTGTATAGGCTCGAAAGCCTACTACCAATTAAGCATATTAGGTGATGTGCATCTCTGTAATGAGAAGGGGTGTGGTCTAATGACATCAACACCCTATATCAGGTGTGCATAATTATTAGGCAACTTCCTTTCCTTTGGCAAAATGGGTCAAAAGAAGGACTGACAGGCTCAGAAAAGTCAAAAATAGTGAGATATCTTGCAGAGGGATGCAGCACTCTTAAAATTGCAAAGCTTCTGAAGCGTGATCATCGAACAATCAAGCGTTTCATTCAAAATAGTCAACAGGGTCGAAAGAAGCGTGTGGAAAAACCAAGGCGCAAAATAACTGCCCATGAACTGAGAAAAGTCAAGCGTGCAGCTGCCACGATGCCACTTGCCACCAGTTTGGCCATATTTCAGAGCTGCAACATCACTGGAGTGCCCAAAAGCACAAGGTGTGCAATACTCAGAGACATGGCCAAGGTAAGAAAGGCTGAAAGACGACCACCACTGAACAAGACACACAAGCGGAAACGTCAAGACTGGGCCAAGAAATATCTCAAGACTGATTTTTCTAAGGTTTTATGGACTGATGAAATGAGAGTGAGTCTTGATGGGCCAGATGGATGGGCCCGTGGCTGGATTGGTAAAGGGCAGAGAGCTCCAGTCCGACTCAGACGCCAGCAAGGTGGAGGTGGAGTACTGGTTTGGGCTGGTATCATCAAAGATGAGCTTGTGGGGCCTTTTCGGGTTGAGGATGGAGTCAAGCTCAACTCCCAGTCCTACTGCCAGTTCCTGGAAGACACCTTCTTCAAGCAGTGGTACAGGAAGAAGTCTGCATCCTTCAAGAAAAACATGATTTTCATGCAGGACAATGTTCCATCACACGCGTCCAAGTACTCCACAGCGTGGCTGGCAAGAAAGGGTATAAAAGAAGAAAATCTAATGACATGGCCTCCTTGTTCACCTGATCTGAACCCCATTGAGAACCTGTGGTCCATCATCAAATGTGAGATTTACAAGGAGGGAAAACAGTACACCTCTCTGAACAGTGTCTGGGAGGCTGTGGTTGCTGCTGCACGCAATGTTGATGGTGAACAGATCAAAACACTGACAGAATCCATGGATGGCAGGCTTTTGAGTGTCCTTGCAAAGAAAGGTGGCTATATTGGTCACTGATTTGTTTTTGTTTTGTTTTTGAATGTCAGAAATGTATATTTGTGAATGTTGAGATGTTATATTGGTTTCACTGGAAAAATTAATAATTGAAATGGGTATATATTTGTTTTTTGTTAAGTTGCCTAATAATTATGCACAGTAATAGTCACCTGCACACACAGATATCCCCCTAAAATAGCTAAAACTAAAAACAAACTAAAAACCCTTCCAAAAATATTCAGCTTTGATATTAATGAGTTTTTTGGGTTCATTGAGAACATGGTTGTTGTTCAATAATAAAATTAATCCTCAAAAATACAACTTGCCTAATAATTCTGCACTCCCTGTATGAGGATAAAGTGGCATGTTTTTATTTTTTTTATTTAGAAATCTTTATTACATTTTAGAAAATTTACAAAATCACATCATTCCTTTTACAAAACATTTTTAAAAGTATTTAAAGATACAATGCAATTCCGTGTTTCAGTCTATTCTGTGCAAATAGCAGTTTTCATCTGTGTACATTTTCCCGCAATCGGTATAAACTTCTATTAAATGGCTAGCGATGACCATTGCTTCCTAATGCCTTGTTTTCAAGTTTCTATGTCTGGGATGTCACTAGCACGCAGGTAATTCTCTCATACAACACACCACTTACACACCACACATACAAAACAAAAAGTAATTCATTCGTCAATCATTCTGATTACTTTCGGAGGGGAGTGGGGGGGGAGGGGAGCCCCGAGGGAGGGGCCTCGTAGGATCCTGTACAGGGGGAATTTGCTACCCAAAGAAAACGATCAGGGAGACGCCAATTTCGAGTTCCAATTAGACCAGATTTTATTATACATGCCCCGTCTTTGTAATGTGGATCCATAGTAATATCTTTCCGCCTGCGCCTGATAATCTATCTGCGCTCTTACTTCCTGCCATATTGGAATACTCGTTTTATTCCAATATCTGGCAAGGCAGATCTTAAAGGCCATAAGGAAATTGATAACTAGAATTCTCTTAAACCTATCAGATATGGGTATATCCAAGTGGAATAAAAAGGATTGTGGGCAGAGTTCAACTTTTCGATCAAGCAGGGTACCCAGTGTTTCCTGTAATGTTCTTTTATAACTGGCCAACACTCCACATTCCCACCATATATGGAAATGGGATCCCGAGTTTCTCTGGCATCGCCAACATAAATCACATGGATCGTTAGCGAATTTTTTTAATCGGGTTGGTACCATGTACCATCTATGGGTTAGTTTGTAAAACTGTCCCTGAATGTTGATACAATGTATTGATCTTCTTGTTTCTTTCAATACTCAGTGCCATTCGCTCAGCGGGAAGACAGAGCCTATCTCAGTCTCCCATTGGGTAATGGCAAGGGTTTTTATAGGCGGGTTCTTACTGTTAATAAACTTTACAACTCTTGATATTGGCTTCCTTCTTAAATAGGACGAGACAAAACAGTCCCATTCTGTCTGATCAGTAGCTGGATTTGCCAATAAAAAGGATTTAATCCTCATAAACGTAAAGAGGTCTCTAGGTCTAAGACCAAATTTACGAGAAAGAACTGGGAATGGGGGCAATTGATCATCTGAATAGAGGTCGCCCAGCACTTTTATTCCCGATTCCCGCCAGGGATTCAGGTTTAGATTTACAATGCATACAGAAAGAATCGATAGGGGGGCTGCTTTCGAGAGAGTACTCACTGTATTCAATGATTTTTGAATTCTGTTCCAAGAGTATATAATTTCTCCGACTAGTTTAGAATGTGTCCCTACCTTTCTGGATAGTTTTGGGGTTAACCACTGCAACAATGAAAGATCGATATCTTTTGTTTGATGTTTTTCAATTCTATACCACCCTAAGCTTTCATTCTGTTTTGAATTCCATGCTAACATATGGACTATCTGGCATGCCTCTAGTATCTTATTAAGATCAGGGTACCCCAGCCCGTCCTGGTCTAGACTACGTCTGAGGGTTCTGCTGGGGATCCGCAGTTTTCTTGCCCCCCAAACGAATCTCGAAAATAGTAAATCGAATTCTTTAATTATCGAGTTGGGCACGAGTCTGAAAAGATAGGTCAACTTAGGCAGTATGTACCCTTTAAGAATATTAAATTACATCGTTTAATTTAGCAATAATATTAAACTGCCTTTTGTGTGCTAAATGTGTTCATATATGTTGTGCGCTATGTGCGCATTTAACACCCCACTCTAGGTAGTGAAATAACAATCCCTTTCCATTATGCTCCTTCCTTCCAACACACGCTAATAATTTTACCCATCATTACGTTTACCTTATTTAAATCTCCACCTGTGCACCATAAATGGTAGTGTTTCAATATGTTTTATGTAAAAAAATATATGTACTTAGCTTTGTCAAATCCTAACCCGAGGGTATACACACATTTGTAGACCTATATCTAGACCGTGATAGATCACCTCGTAAGATTCCGTTATAAAAGTGTGTGAATAATTAATAATTGACCTTAGTCCTAGCAATACCACCACCTATACATAGTATTCAGTGCTATTTATGCTATATACACCTGTTACTTCAAACAAGCATGTTCAAAATAAAAAAAAAGATATTGTCTTTTATCCTTATTCCTTAATCCCCTCCCTCCTCCCCACGGCGCTGATCCCACCATTTTAACCATTTTTACAGTCATTACAGTCCCCACGCAGAGAGTTTGACTCTTAGTTGTTGTGGGTCTGAAAACGTATAAACTGCATCCTTATATGTTACTCGAATTTTCATTGGGTAGCCCCAAGCGTAAAGAATGTAATTTTCCCGCAAACACCGGGTATGGTCTGCAAATTTTTTCCTGAAAAGTCTTGTGGCCTGAGACAGGTCAGCAAAAAACATAAGCTCCCCAAATTTGGGATTTTTAGTCGGGTTTTTCCTGAATTCTCTGATCAAGTTGTCTTTGAGTCTGTAACTAATAAAACGTACAATGACATCACGTGTAACATTGCTCTGTGTCAGATTTGCAGGTTTCAGGAGCCTATGTGCTCTTTCAATAGAGTAGGGGCCTAACATGGCTGCAGGTATGTAGGTGGATAGGAGTTTATTTAGATAGTCGTCCAGGTCCACAATCTCTTCTGCTATCCCCCGAATCTTTAGATTTTGCCGGCGAGAGTGGTTCTCCATATCAGCCATTTTTACACTCAGCGTTACTGTTTTTTCAGTTGGAGTAAGGCAATGTCATTAGCTTGGGTCAAAAGGGATGCACTAATTCGGGCAAGTTCTTCTTTATACTCTGATACATTTTTGTCCAGATCGGATGATGCATTTACCGACACACCCCTCTGATTTTAGTGGTCGCACTCTGACAGCAAGTGGCATGTACTTTTAATAGTCTGTTTATCCTCTGACTGGCATTTGCCATGCTTCCCTCAGGAAGCAAGGGTTAAAAACATATTTAGTGTCCCTTTAAAAACAGTCTCCAGTATTGAATCCTGCCACCGCCCTGGAGGAACATTTATGCTATGAAATTTATAGAAATATGCTCAAAGCTTTCTAGATTCCACCCCTAGCATGAGAACGGTTGTGTTCAACTCTGAATAATTAGGTGAAAAATATATACCTTGAGGTTAATGGGTTTACTCTAGAAATCCAAATATAGGCGTAAAACTATACTCTATAGGGTTATGTGTAAAACAGATGCGAGTGAGATGTCAAAGTTATAAAAAAAGGTGCAATTGATGAGAGCTAATTTATAGCAACTGTAACTTTTTTAGAACATTTTTCTGGAGCTGCATCTCTGTTATTTCTACCTTTCAAGCATGTAATGCCTATTCTGTTCTGAAGTGTAGTGTTTAAGGTTTGCTATATTGTTGGGCTCCGACTAGCGGAGGGACAGAACCCAAGATCAGATGTAGACCTACGGTAGAAGGAAAGTGTTCAGAAATGGCTGGCAGCAGACAAATATTTAATTCAGGTCACAAGCAGGGTCAATAGGCAGGCAGGAGGCAAAGGGTTAATCCAGGTCACAAGCAGGGTCAATAGGCAGGCAGAAGGCAGCAGGCAAAGGGTTGATCCAAGTCACAAGCAGGGTGAATAGGCAGGCAGCAGACAAAGGGTTAATCCAGGTTACAAGCAGGGTGAATAGGCAGGCAGAAGGCAAAGGGCTGATCCAGGTCACAAACAGGGCCAATCGGCAAACAGCAGGCAAAGGGTTAGTACAGGTCATAATCAGGGTCAATAGGCAGACAGCAGGCAAAGGGTTAATCCCTAGCTACCAATATTAAAAAATATATATCCAGGGACACTTTGCAGCACAGCTTTCCAAAATGTTCCACACCTACTGCCCCCAAAGCTCTGCCCTCTGCCCATCCCACATAATTAGCATAATGTAACGCTGACTGGTTATTGTAGTGCAGATGATATCACTAAATTCCCACCAAACAGGGCCTATTTTAAGGAAAAAGTCTCCCCGCATATTAAACAATCATTATGTCAGACCCATAGCACCCATTATTGTTTTGTTCAGAATATGGAAACTGAAATTTTAAAACATGCAGTTCATAAGTTGGACAGAAATAAAAGCACATAGAGCTTCATATTTGTTCCTTATGCATACCCCCATTAAGACATGCTGTGCCAGTCACAGGCAGTGAGTGAGAAGATATAGTTAGGATATGATAAAATGATTTAGAAAAAAATGCATTCCTTGTTTTTAATATCCTTCGTCTGCCCCCATTACTCCATTTCTCCTGCCCATCTTTCATTATTGCCGCTACATTCCTTGCATTGCACCCACAGCACCACCTTGCACCCATGTGACTTGCCACAGCAAGTTTGCACCTAAATGTCTAGCCAGAGCACCGAGATTGCACACACAGGTATTACCAGAGCACCCGTTATGCACCCACAGGTCTTTCCAGAGCACCTAGATTGCACCATCAAAATTGTGCTCTTACAAAGCCAACCTGTACCAAAAAATTGCATTTCTTGTTTTTATTCCCTTCCTCTGCACCCACATTGCACCTAAAGGACTTAACACAGCCCCATACAGTACCCACGATACTTGCCATACACTCATATTGCACCCACATGATTTGGCATGCCACAGTGTAAATTTGCCCCACAGAACTGCCCCTGCAGAACAAGCCATAGTGTAAATTTCCCCCATAGCACATGTTATTTTATAAAATATGGTAAAAAAAAAAATACACAAATTTCTTTGTTTTTATTTGAAACAACTTCTCCTCATCGACAATAGCAAACGAAAAAACATGCTAAATAGATTCTACTATTTCTCCTGAGTACAGGGATACCACCCATGCATAGGTTTGTTGGGTTGTTTGGGGGCTAAAATGCCAAATTTGTGAGGTGCAGTTTTTTGTTTTCCAACTTGAAATTTTTACATGCAGACAGCCTGCACCCATGTCCCATTTGGGACATATTTGAAGCCAGCTAGTGTATTTTACCCCATCAACCCATATATTTTTTAAAAGAAGACACCTTAGGCTATCTCAAATGGTGGTATTTTTACACTTTCCATGCACTAATTCTACCACCAGCCTTTGTCAAACTTTGTGGTAGTAATTTTTTTGTGGTTTTTTTTCACAAACCTTGTACTTCAGACATGAATTCACAGATTTTGGTATGTGTCACTGCCAAATAACACCCTAATAAGTGTTCAGCAACATCTCTTGAGTACAGGGATACCACCCATGCATAGGTTTGTTGGGTTGTTTGGGGGGTAAAAGGCCAAATTTGGTAGGTGCAGTTTTTGGTTTTCCAAATTAAAATTTTGACATGCAGACCGCCTGCACCCATGTCCCATTTGGGACATATTTGAAACCAGCCAGTGTATTTTACCCCATCAACCCATATATTTTTTAAAAGTAGACACCCTACGCTATTTCAAATGGTGGTATTTTAACACTTTCCATGCACTAATTCTACCACCGGCCTTTGTCAAAGTTTGTGGTAGTAATTTTTGTGTGGTTTTTTTCACAAATATTGTATTTTAGACATAAATTCACAGATTTTGGTATGTGTCACTGCCAAACAATAACCCAATATGTGTTCAACAACATATCCTGAGTACAGGGATACCACCCATGCATAGGTTTGTTGGGTTGTTTGGGGGCTAAAGGGCCACATTGTGAAGGTGCGCATTTTCAACTTGGAATATTGACGTGTAGTCAGCCTGAGCCCATCTTTCATTTGGGACTTTTTTTTAAGTAGGACAGTGTATTTTACCCCAAAAAGTATATATTTTGTAAAAGTAGACACCCTAGGCTATTTTAAATGGTGTTATTTTAACACTTTCCATGCACCAATTCTACCACCAGCCTTTGTCAAAGTTTGTGGTAGTCATTTTATTGTGTATTTTTTCCCACATACATTGCACTTTAGACACAAATTCACATATTTCGGTATGTGTCACTGACAAACAATACCACAATATATGTTCAGCAACATCTCCCGAGCACAGGGATACCACCCATGCATAGCTTTGTCAGCTTTGTTAGGGGTTGAAAGGCTACATTTGAGAGGTGCGCTTTTTGATTTTCAAACTTGGAATTTGAACATGTAGAGCAAGGAAGGGGTTAATAGCTCTTATAAGAGCCTTTGTAGTACTGTACAAAAAAATTAACCCCTAAAAATGCACAGACAAGAAAAAAATTTCTGCTGTGCAGTGATCAGTGGCAGGGAAGGAGTTAATACACTACACTATACAAAAGGTATGGCTTTTATAAAAGCCCTTGGGACTCACAATTTATTAACATTTTATTTAATTTATTACAATTTAAAAATTATGTTATACAGATCTGTCTCTTTCCCTCACTAAAACTCAAGTGAGGAGAGGGAGGCAGATCCATATGGGTCAGAACAATATTTACGAACCAGACGAATGGTGATGCTCATCTGAGAAATCACCAAACCACCTTTGCCACTGATCGGCTGTTACTGATCGCTATACACGCGTTCAGACAGCTTCAAAAGGAATACACGTAATCCCCTAGTGGGTATAATTAACCCCTAGTGAGTCTGACAAAAAAAATGCTGATAGCAAAAAAAAATCCTTCGGCGACTAGATTGCTCCATATGCGCTGCTTAGGCAGTGACCATATGCACTGCTTAGGCAGTGACCATATGTGCTGCTTAGGAAGTGATATACGGCAAGGAAGGGGTTAATAGCTCTTAAAAGAGCCTTTGATATACTGTAATAAATCAAAGTAAAAAAAAATAACCCCTAAAAAAATGCACAGACAGCAAAAAATGTGCTGCTGTGTAAGATCACTGCGTACACAGCGATCAATTGCAGGGAAGGGGTTAAATACTGGAAACGGCTTTTATAAAAGCCTTTGGGTCTCAATTCTATTAAATATATTATAATTAAAAACTTACATTATACAGCTCTGTCTCCCTCACTAAAACTCAAGTGAGAGGGAGGCAGATCTACACGGGTCAGATCAAATATTTACACATATTGATCTAACCAGACGAATGGTGATGCTCATCTGAGCAACCCGCCATTGTCACTTATCAGCTGTTACTGATCGCTATACATGCGCTCAGACAGCTAAAAAAATGTTTTTACGTTAAACGTAGTCCCCTAGCGGGTATAATTAACAAGTGACGGGTGTAATAAAAAAGTTTTAAAAAAATTAAAAATGCTTCTGCAGCAAGATTGCTGCATTTGCGTCAGATCGCTGATTAGGCAGTGATCTACGGCAAGAAAGGGGTTAATCTCTCTTAAAAGAGCCTTTTTTTATACTGTAATGAATTACAGTAAAAAAAAATAACCCCTAAAAAATGCACAGACAGCAAAAAATGTGCTGCTGTGTATGATCACTGCGTACACAGCGATCAATGGCAAGGAAGGGGTCAAACGGCTTTCATAAAAGACCTTGGTGTTTAAAATTTTATTAAATATTTTTTTTATTATTTTATTTTATTTTTTTACTTGATCTGATCTGTCTCTCTCCCTTACTAAAAGTAGTAAGGTGAGGGAGGCAGATCAATACTTGTCAAAGGCAATATTTAGTAATATTGCCTTTGACAGTATGGTAAGTGCTCATCAGAGCACTTACCATACATGCCTGCACACAGATCACATAGATCTGCTGTGCCGGCATCGATTGGCTCCCCCTAGAGCATCGGAAGTGAAATACTTTCACTTCCGATGCTCTTGCCATTAGAAGGGAAACGCTGCCTGTACAGGCAGCGTTCCCTTCTACTGAGCCGATGGGGTCGCTCAGGAGAGCGACCACCATCGGCTCTGGGGAGCAGCACGGTGTTGTTAAGTGCCTCGCTGGCGAGGCACTTTAACAACACCGGAGATGCTTAGAAAGCGAACGATCGTTCGCTTTCTAAGCACATGTGTGCAGCGGGCGCAGCCATTTTTAAATGGCTGCTACGATCACTCCGTGGAGTGATCGTAGCGCGCCCCTGCACATTTGGGGGGTGTTGCACAATGCCTCTACCTAGAGGCATTGTAGCAACACCGTTAGAGTAAAGAAAGCGACCGCTGATATACTGTATATAAGTGCTTATAAAGTGGAAACATAGACTGCCTTTTCCCTTGTATTCTCTTAGAAACATACGTTTTAATAATACAGTTTTAATATATATATATATATATATATATATATATATATATATATATATTATATATATAAAACGTATGTTGCTAAGGAAATACAAGGGACAATGCAGTCCATGTATCCACCAACACCACCTCTCTAACAGCGTCACCACCGTATTTCATTTTAGTGTTGCTTACTTTTTTTTTCACAACACTGCTGCTGCACAGTGTGAAAGGGTCCAGCACAGTGGATTCCTTTTTAGCTGTGCTTACTGGTGTGAGTCCTCCCTCGTGCTGCCTCTCTCTTCCCCCGTGTCTCTGGAGACTGAGCTCCGGTTCTATTACTGCTGCAGAGGTCACGCAAGGAAGCTTTTTTTTTAGAGGTGTGAAATAAAAAAATTATTTCTTCAGGTGCCACTGCTGCTCATTTGCCAGATTAGGTGAATTCACCGGGGCATGCTCTCAATTGCCGGGATTGTCCTGGCAAAAATGGGACAGTTGGCAACTATGGTTATTAATCCAGGTCAATAGGCAGGAAGCAGGCAAAGGGTTAATCCAGATCACAATCAGGGTAAATAGGCAATAGGTATGCAAAAAGTTTTATCTCAAGAATGACTGTGCACACAGGGACAGCCAACAATAACTGAATACCATGTTGAGGGAGCTTGGGTTTTTTATAGGGTTACTGGACGGGTCCTTCTCGTTAGGGCAGCTAACCCCGCCTTTCGAAATCTCCCGTTGGTGGCTAGTGCCAGGGTGTGGTATGATTTATTCAGGCATGAGCCCAGCCCCTCCACAAGATCTGTCACTGTACCGAAGGCGGTTGCATCGCAATGGAGACCCGCTGGAGCTGGGCGAAGATTAGCACCTCTCCCATCAGGATAGTGTGGAGACAGCAGAGGTGAGTGCCTGACATATATTCCTTCTGTGTTGCTGAGGGAAACTTAACTTTTTCTTTGGATAGAGGGATGATGAATAAAATCTAGTCTAGTAAACCTGTGGGCTTAAAACCGGGGTTTACAACTAATGACTTCATATCACTTAAATAGTTTGTAGGTTCCTAATTTTGCAAGGCTTACAGAACCAATAAGCTCATAAGGGTGAGCTAAGGTAGCTCTGAGTTTCAGAACCAACTGGATCACAAAATCTCAAAATTGGCTTATGTTGCTGGTTTTCGTGCCTACATTTTGGAAGGAAAACTCCTCCACAGAGACTTTAATGGACAGGAATTTGACTTAATTTGGTGCCATTTCGGGAGGAGCTAGGCAATTATGGCAATAGCCAAAATCCTCCTGAAATTAATAATAAAAGTCTGTAAAAAAAATAAAAAAGACACATTAAATACTTAAAAATCAATAAAATGAACATCAAAAAATATAATTTTTTAAATTAAAATGTAAAATTCCTTTATGTAAATATACTATTATAATATATTACATTCATATATTATAATAGTATGTAAATATTCTAGTTATGGAAATATGTTTACTTTTCTGTTCAATTCTCCAGCTACACTTTGGAGAATTGAATTGCCCAAAATTCGCAGATTTCAGGCCAACCTTGAGGGATTCGGTCCCTTATGAGTAAGCAAGATTTATGGGGTTTCTCTGTCTGACCCCCCCCAACCAAATGTGACCGAAAGCTGGCACAAAATTGTTGGCACAAAATCGTCGGAAATTAGCTAATTTTATGCCGAAATTGGCCATACAGGGTAGCAGAATTTGGGATTACTCCACAGTTCTGCTTTATGCCATGATCTGACCTGAATTCGGGCCAGATCGGGGCATAATTAGTAACCCAATATTATTTTAGATCTACAGCCACTACTAGATGCCGAAATAATGCCATCCGATCTACTCCTATCCAGAATTTAACCTTTATGGCGAAAGCATACCTTACAAACTTTTATTTTATTAAATACGAATTCTACACATATGCTAGCAATTTTGATATCACAGTATATAG
Organism: Pelodytes ibericus; assembly: GCA_036172795.1. Lineage (NCBI taxonomy): Eukaryota > Metazoa > Chordata > Amphibia > Anura > Pelodytidae > Pelodytes > Pelodytes ibericus. The sequence continues at coordinate 117,451,104 of CM069863.1, forward strand.
AAATAAACATTTCATATGAAATTTTTACATGACGGGTATGAGTATAGTTAAAGGCAAGTAATAACACCTTCAATTACATTGGGAAATATAGGGGTTTATTCACTACAACTCGAGATTGGAGGTTGAGATTAGCTCTAATCTTGACTTCCAACCTCGAACAGACTCGCCCAACCCACCTTGGATGCCTCATCTCGATCTAAAAAAATTAGGGCATCTTGGGTAGCTTGTACTTCAGTTCCCTAAATGTCCCTGATGTGCCCCAAATCATTACAGACTTTGGAGGCAACATTTCGGTGTCGAAACTCAGTTCATATTGAGCAGACTGTTAAGTCAATCGCTTGAGCTCAGAAGCATAGCTTATCTCGACTTATCTCGCCACATCTCAACCTCAAAAAATGGTATGCACTAACTATTTTTGTTGAGGTGCCGCTGACATCCTCTGAAGTCCGGAATGATTCAGGGCACATCGGGGACATATTGGGTACCCGAAGTTTAAGATTACAACCAATTACTATAGAGGAATCTGTGTATAAATACTGACCACAAGGCAAGATCATCATTTTAGAGCAAGATTTTAGAGCAGGTTTAGCAGCTTATTGCACCAAAAATAAATAAATATGGAAAACTGAAGATCAGGGCGGGGAAGTGGGGGGTGGATAAACGGGATACTGATATCATTTCCAAGGGCAAGGGCAAATACCTATGCCCTGAGTTTTTCAGCAGAAGAGAACCTGGCACTAGTCAGGAAACTTTGCCAACACTATAACTGGATGATAGGGGTAGCAGCCAAGAAAACAGAAATATGGAACAAACCATATAGTTCAGTGTGAATAGTTACATTAGCCGGCTTTCGCTTCACTCCCGCCAAGCTACAAATGAAAATACAAACAAAGGGATGAAGGTCAGCTGCTGCTGGACAGAAAATATGAACATGACTCCAATAATGCTGTAATAAAAGCACCAGATGCCTTCATGGCAGCTCTCAGCCTGACCTGCTGAATGATGATGAGCTACAGTAGGCCATGGGGGCTGAGGGTACTCTAATTTTCCTAGAATCTTCTGCTGTGTCCCCTCAACACCCAGCACGTATGACAGGGCCCCATGGCTTTCTTTTCACCTGCCTCCGGTAAGTCAAACATACACATGTGGTAACATGCATGACAGACAGGGCAATTGCTGGGAATATGCAATGCCCTCTTTCATGATGAAATTCTAATGCAAATGCATGTTTCACACTCATTACATGTCCCATCACCCCAGGACATGCCCCATCATCTACTTTGCACACCCATTACATGCTCCATCACCCCAGGACATGCCCCATCACCCCATTATATGCCCGTCACCCATATTGCACACCCATGACATGGCCCTTAACCACATTGCACACCCGTTAAATGCCCCATCACCCCAATACTTATCACAGCCAGTGCTGCTAGTTCCCTGGTGCCTAGTGGCAGGTGCCATGGTGTCTGTTCACTGCCCAGGCACAAAGAAAACCTACCATGCTGTCCGTCACACTCCCCACTGCAATCACGTGACCTGTCAGCACTCACCATTCAGACTGCACAGGGAAGCGAAACAGGTAGCATGGGATTATATTTTGCTGCATTTAGATTTTTTTGCAATGGCCATAGTATTATATATATATATATATGATACTATAGCCATTGCAGAAAAATCAAATTAATATAATCCCATGCTGCTTGTTAAGCTCCCCGAGGGGCAATTGTACTTGGGGCAGATCATCGCACAATTGGTTGCCGAAAATGTATGGTTTTTATGGGGAAAATGTGCTGACCTGAAGGCCTCCAATGCTTCGGTTTCCAGGTGCCCTGAATTACTGATTGAGACCTGGAATCATGTATACTGAGCAGCTGTATTTCGGGGAATTGTTCGAAGAGGCTATTATGCCAATTATTCCAATTCAGAACAAATAAGTCTATATTGACTAGAACCTTCATTCTCAAAAAAGCTTTAATCTATTTGCCTCCCACCCATTATAGCCTAAGGAAGATGAAATGAAACTCGGCACTCGAGTTTGGAGGTCGAGTTTGACTTAGAGTTTCACCTCCCATTACTTTCAGTTGGGAAGATTCCCAACTGTTTTTTTCTTTTAAGCCAAATTCCACCTCGTGAACAGAGGATGTTAAGTTTGAGTTAGAACAATAGAGAGGAGGTCGAGTTTGATTTAGAAAAAAACTCTAGTGTAATTCCCCCCCCCCCCATGTGTAATAATGGGACTCACCAGTATTAAAGTAGGCAAGTTGAGAAAAGGGATTTTTTTAAAAAGTCAAACTTGACCTCACGAGATTTCTAGTGGATACCAATTTTTAATGCTTTGTAAGGAACTCGATAGTGTGATGGGAAGTTGATTTTGACTTTGTGCTAAGCTGGGTGCAACTTTTATTTAAAAAATACCTTGGAGAGGTTGAGATGGGAGGTCGAATTTGACTAAGTCTCAAAGTTGACTTTCAAAGTCGACCTCCTCTAGCTATTCTCGACATTCAGTGAATAGACCCCACAGGGAACTATATCAAAATCTGAAGGATCTACTCAATAAAGATATAACTGTAGGAAATTGAGATGGGAATTTTAATCTTTAGACCAAAGTATCCCAGTTGGAAAACATTTCCAGCATCAACTAAATGGGAGAACTTTTCCCATCTCAATTTTCTTCAATTCTCTCTTTACTGAGTAGGATGGCAGCTCTAAAATCAGGTGTTTAATCAAAAACAACCTAGTTCCATCACATCGAAAACAAACCTAAGCACATATACTAATGATGAATATATAACACCTGAAATGTCATCCAGAATATCTAGTTTATTTGAATGTGTAATACAGGCACAGCTGCAAGTACAAACCCATCTTCTTATCTGTAAGCACTCTAAATGCAAAAGGTTCCTTTGCACTGAAAGATTTCATTATCAAACAGACTAAGATCCATGAACTAGTGAAAGCTCAAAGCAATCTATTATCGCAATTATCTCAGCAGCTTCATAGTAGAGCTTTGAATGAAATTACATAGTCCCAAATATAGAGCATATACACAAATAGGAATTTTTGCCTGGTGACATACTAGGAGACATGTGCTAAAAACTGACTCTCCCACTCACTGAAATAAATCAAATATTTGTCAGCTGGATTAAAGGAAGAGTTGATACAAGTCCTATAATCATCCTTAAGAAAAACATAAAAACTATCATGCCACTGAACAAAAAAAAGTAATATTAAAAAATATTTTTATTTTGTATATATTTTTTTTTACATGTAATATTTTGTTATACTCTGCAAGGATAGGTAAAATGTATAAACAATTTATTAAAAAAGACGTGCATAAAAGCACTAGGAATAGTACATTGAGATAATCTCTTGTCTACAAGTACCGTATTTGCTCAATAATAAGACTAGGTTTTTTTCAGAAAAAAAATTCTGAAAAATACCCCTCGTCCTATAATCGAGGTCGTCTTATAATCTGACCTCAAATTGAAATGCACAAGAAATGCATTTTTTGATATCATAATTTTTTATTAAAAAAGCAATTTACATGTGAATATGTACAAGTTGAACTTTTTTCCTATAGGGTAGTCTTATATTCAGGCTTTTAGTTTTTTTCCTAAAGGAATATCCAAAGTTTGGGGGGTCGTCTTATAATCAGGGTCGTCTTATAATCGAGCAAATACAGTACATCTTGGGGATGTTAAAAAAAACATGCCCCATACTTTTTAGTAAACCCAACGTGTCTCTTAATAGATACTAGACATGTGCAAAACGAAAATTTTAGTTTTGTTTTCGTTCATTCGGACGAAAATGATATTTATTTAATCTAAAACAAATTTAGTTCATTACTACATTCGTTTCAGACGAAATGCGTTCATTATTTTTGTTTCGTTACATTCGTTTGAACGAATCAATTGACTTAAACCGAAAATCTATAAACCGAACAACGTTCGGTTTATAGATTTTCGTCATTTGGAATACATGTAATAGTACTATTGGCTTTCTCTAAACAGAGACAGAGTCTCCATTCATACATTTTTATGAATGAAGACTCTGTCTCTGTGTCGAGAAAGCCAATAGTACTATTTTATGCATTCCAAATGACGAAAGTCTACAAACCGAACTTTCGGTTTATAGAATAGCAATAGGATTATATGTATTCCATAACCCGAAAGTCTATAAACCGAATGTTCGGTTTATAGACTTTCGTCATTTGGAATGAATGTAATAGTACTTTTTTTTTAAACGAATGAACAAAAATGCTATTTTCGGACAAAAATGCATTTGTCTGAAAACTAATGCACATGTCTAATAGATACATGTGGGTTTACTATCTGCTGTGTCTCACATCGGAGACACAGCAGTTCCTGGTTCTCAGCGCACGCACAGCCATTTAGAGCGGGGGCTTGCCCCGCTCTGACTGGCAAATGCAAGGGTATCTCGTTGCCTGCACAGAGAGAAGACCCTTATTTTTGCATGGGATTAGCAGGGGGGGGGGGGGGGGGGATGGGCTATTTAAGGCCCCCCCTGCTGATTCCATGCAAAAATGAGAAGAAAGAGCTGGTCGCCTACCAGACGGCTGCCTGCTTCCTATGAAAGCATTGTATCTGTTGGTCAGAGGATAAACTGGCATGTACTATCAAAAGTACATGCCAATTTATCCTCACAACAGGAACAACTAACATTTCACTTGCTTCTATATTGTAAGCACAAGTGAAATATTAAGTGTAGTGAGTCAGCCCTGCTGGGAATTGAACCTGCATCCTGAAGGATTGAACAGATTCTAAAGATGATGCATTAACCCACTGAACCATTCACAAAGAGAGCACAGTGCTGATACTCACAGGGTTAATAATCACATAAAATGTAATCTGGAGGAGACAGTTAGTTTAGTAAATAGAAGGCATTGGAGGATTTGCACCTTTACATTATCCCATTTCTTCTAGTACTAGAATAACCCCTTGTTGCCGCCAATGGAATAGAGTTTTTCTGCTGATTGCACCTCTTCTAAATCTTTCCCCAGAATATCTCTTTATACAAAACCCACAGAGATTAGAGAAACTGCCTACCCTGCTGAAGCTATACTTGGAGTAATACAAGACTAGTTTTATACCCATTAAGAGATTTGACAGATGAAGCACTTCTGGTACGAGTGGACAAAATAGTTAACAAACATAGCCTCAGGACAACAACCTTGACTCGATGAATGTACTTTTGAGCAAGGAATTGTGGGATTTTTTCCACTTGTTTTGTTCAGTGATGTAATGAATTATGGCCACAGCTATTTATGGTACATGCAGAACATAAAATGAGAGTAAACAGAAATGGTAATGTACAACATTGTTTTGATGGTGATATCTAATGAGGAGGGCTCCACATAACTCAAGCTTAGACTTAGAGCTCAATAATTTTAATGAATGATATAGTACAGGAGAACCCATGAGTTTTCAGGCATTATATAGGTACTAAAAACCTTGTTCCCTAATGGACTTGAGATGGTCAACAATGATCTTATGTAAACATTCACCCTTTACACTCTCTGTTGGGTATCTTTTTGGATATCACAATCTGACACTTATACCTTTCTCTTGCTGTATCAAGCACTTTTTGTACCTGGGACTGGGGACACCATTTGTAAATCATGTATTAGGAGTGAAGATTTGTTTGTCAGATAAACACTAATTAGTTTTCACAAACCATTTCTTTCACAGATCAACACAACATTCCTAGATAATTGTGTGAGAGAAAAAACAACATTAACTATCACTCTATCAGTATCCAAGTAGAAGTAGGTCAATAAATAATTACTAAAACACATCTTGGTTATTGACAACACATTAAAGGGCCTCCGTCACCTAAACAATGTTTATACCTACATAGCTGCTCTAAAATAATGTGAGTGTCGATTCCCCCAAAACACCCTAAAGAAACAAAATCAATATGATAACAGTGGAGCTCTTTAAATTGTATTTTTACACCCAAGTGCACAAAAATAAAGATTTATAATTAAAATATTGCGGAAGAAATATGTGGACTCTTCTATGTTGTGGAATTCAACATTTCATGATGTACCCAAATAAAAAAGGAACACACAATATGGTGCAGATTTTATGATAACATTCAGCACTATCCACCTTTCAACAGTATTTAACTCACATTTTCTATAACTGATTCTTACTGCTCATTAGTCTCAGCGTGTCAATTCCTGGGTAAATCCCTTGGGTCCAAACTCTCACAAGAGTTTCACAAATGCACATTTAACTCTCACAATAGTTTCACAAATGCACATTTGATACAACGTTTTAATGTGAAACTGCTACTGTACTGAACAGAAGGCTTGATGCAGCATTTCTGTGTGTTGTGGTTTATTGAAAGTGTATAATGTATTCAATCCCTACGCGTTTCAAACTGTTCGGGCTTTCTCAGGTAAATATTACTAAAATACATCTTAGTTTCTGACAACAAATTGGGACCCTGTGTGTTTTTGGTGTTTATTATGTCACCTTGGAAATTTCTTAATTCATCCATGTGCTTGCAGTTCTAGTAAAACAATTTATAGATAATATTTCAGAATTTTGTATACTTTATGGGACTCAGTCCCTTTTAGTTGGGAATAAACTAACGGCAGCCCCCTCTTTCTAGGAAATGCATAATATGTAGTAAAAACTAAAGGTAAAACTATTAAGTTTGATATACATATGGGTTACAATGCAAACAATCCATTCACACATAAAACCCCCAATAAGTGCTTATTACCGAAATATAAATGTGCAGTAAAAGGAACATTTCATATTTTATGTTCCCCTATTTCCCTGGGCTGAAGGTGGTTGCATACTTGGTCCTGCAAGACAGGCCTGGATTGCCAAAATTTCAGTTAAGTCCTGCCACTAATACTGTATTTGATTGAATATAAGACAACCCTTATTATAAGTCGACCCTCCAGACTTTGGATATTAATTTAAGAAAAAGGAAATATGTGGGTGTTGGGGCATGTCTTGGGGGTGCTTGGGTATGTCTTGGGTATGCAGTGTGGTGATAGCAAATGTCCTGGTGTGCTGGGGTAAGTCCAGGGTGTACAATGTGGGTGCTGGGGCATATGCTGGGGTAAGTCCTGGGTGTGCAATATGGGTGATGGGGTATATCATGGGGTAAGTCCTGGGTGTACAATGTAGGTGCTGGGGCTTGTCATTTGTGTGAAATGTGGGTGATGTGCTAGGGCATGTGATGTAGATGCAAAGGGGGTGGTGGCTGGAGTAAGTCCTGGGTGTGCAATGAGGGTGCTGAGGCATGCCCTAGGTGTGAAAGGATGTGCTAAGGAAAGGGATGTGGGGGCAGTAATGAAATGACAAAGGGGCCCAGACCATTTGGACTGTAAGGGCCCCCACAATTTCTGATGGTGGTCATGCCACTGGGATTTCTGAGAAGACCTATAAGTCTTAAAATCAGATCTCTATTTGAGGTCTGATTATAACTCAAAGCTCGAAAATAAGGAAAGGAGACAAGGACAAAATGAACAAAACATTGTCTTATATCCGAGCAAATACAGTAAATTCAGTCTGTCTGGTCCTGCATAGGACTGGATTTAGGAGGAAGAAGAAAGGGTCATATTGTTTAGGTAAATTTGCCTAATTGGTGCCTTTTTGACTGTGTTTCCACATGTATTGGATTTCAGAGATTTTAGAGCCTTTTTATTTTTGTTATTTTTTTTTATATAACATTATTACTTCATCAAAATATCCCCTTTACAAATTGTAATTGTTTGACTGTTTTCACAGCTACGACTTGACATTGTTTATTAAAGAATCCATCAGTACCTGTAAAACCTTCTTCAGTCAGAATTCAACCTAGAAAAATAGCCTTGATAGCATCTCGGCCCCAACCCGTCCCAGTCTAAATGGTCCCACTTAGCTCTCTGTTTTGTTAACCCATCTATCTCCTGGGGCCTCAGCTCTCAATGTGAAGGCTTTTCAGATGTAGTGGTGATGGAGATCTTCCAGGGCCTAATGTGCCTGTGTGGTGGATGTCAAGACTGAACTGTGTGTAAGACTGAGCAAGGCAGATCACAACATGTCATCTGTAAACATCACTATCCAGTTTATTTCATTACATACTCAATAACTCGGAGAAAGTGATTCCGCTCTCCATTATTATAAACAGGTTGTCAATAGCATTAACCTACAGGACTAAAAAGGCTTTGCATAATTGATTATTAAAACTGTCTTCCCTTCCCCATTAATAATTAATATGCCAGGGTTCACACTGACCTTCATCCTATCCAAACATTTATAACAAAAAGATGTGTTAAACCTCTACATACTTAATAGGACTCTCTCTCCCCATAATAGATTAGTTTACAGTGCATGCTTTTTAGTACTGTCCATCTTTTGTAATATTGTAAGCTGCAGTCTCTTTATGTTGCTTAATTTGGTGCACCAGACACTATTTCACCCGTCATAAATTCTGAACTTGACCCTCATGTTTACTAGATCCATTTTACATTTTGCCACATTTATATTTCATCAGTTTCTAATGAATTCCAGGTTGTGGTCATGTGACACAAGAAAAGGACATGTTATGTTATGTTCAGCTACTTTTCTACATCGCTGCATAAAAAACACAAAAATGATTGAAAACCATATATTTAAAAAACAAATATTGAAGAAAGTATAAACTGGTATGCTTAATAGTCTTTGGGGTCTATTCACTAAAGGTCGAGTATGGTGTGAGAAGGTCAACTTGTCTTAAAAGTCAACCTCCCAATTCAACCCTCCTTGCACAATTCACTAAAGGAAACTCGACCTCCCTCTCGCCCTACCTCACCAAAGTCCATCCCAATCACCAGTCTCAAACTAGATTCAGTGAAAAGCAATAAAATTGCTATTCACTAAAATTTGAAGGGAGTTCAAATTGGGAGGCAAGTGAGACTTTGACAAGGTGGGTGAGAGGGAGGTCATGTTTCCTTTAGTGATAAGTGCAAGGGGGTCAACTTGAGAGGTCGACTTTTAAGGGTCTACTCAATATGCACAATTTTTGCCAGCAAATTGATACCCATGGAGGATTGGGAACAGATTGGGAACTGAATTTCGAGCTACCCAGTATGGCCCGATGCAATACCCTCACAATGTGGACATCATAGCCGATTACATGCCGAAACATTCTGAAACTGAATGCAGCCCGAAATCCTACCTACCAAAAATAAAAACATATACGCTCATAGGAAATAGGCCCAGGTTCATAAAATCAATACAAATGATAGGTGCAATCTACTCTAATCCAATCATTCTTGAAGATTATTTGCATATAATGAACACATGCCCACACCACCATTTCAGAGCAGTATTAGCAGCCAGCATCACATTAAGAAAAAAATAAATCATCAGAAATCAGAAATTTCATGGCCCCTTACTGAAAGAAAATTCTGCCCTCCCCATATCCCCCTCTTGCCCCCCGACCCAAGTCATTTTATCCAGGTCTTTGTATATCATGCCAATGATTTAAATACACTCCAGGACATGCCCCATCGCCTGTATTGCACATTCAGGATTTGCTGCTGCCTCATTACCCACATTGCACATCCAAAACTTAATACGTGTTAGTTTATTCATTAATATGCCCCTATTAATTTGTCCATTAATATGCCACTGATAATTTGTCCATTAATATGCCACTGATATGTTGACCATTAATATGCCACTGATAATGTATCCATTAATATTCCACTGATAATTTGCTCATTAAAATGCCAGTGTTAGTTTATCCATTAATATGCCACTGATAATTTGACCATTAATATACCACTGATAACTTGCTCATTAATATCCCACTGATAATTTGTCCATTAATCTTCCACTGATAATTTGACCAATAATATGGCCCTAATAATTTGTCCATTAATATGCCACTGATAATTTGTCCATTAATATGCCACTGATAAATTTTCCATTAATACGCCACTGATAATTTGACCATTAATATGCCACTGATAATTTGTCCATTAATATGCCACTGATAATTTGTCAATTAATATTCCACTGATAACTTGACCATTAATATGCCACAGTCAGTTTGTCCAATAAAAAGAATCCCCCCTTCTTCAGTACTTACCTGGCTGCTGCTCGTCCCCTGCAGTCTCCTACACAGGAGTGAAATACAGCCACTCAATATGACTTGCCATCATTTCTGGTGGCTGTGACAGATGATTATATTTGCCTATTCCTGTTTGTACCGTTGCCTTCGTTTGTATATTTCTCGTTCCTGTGATCCTGCTGTTCCTGGGGTTTCTAATCTGGGGTTTCTGTTCCTGGGGTGCTAACACCCGAGGCAATACCCTGTACCCACTCTGCACAGAGGTTTCACCTCCACATAACAGTACAGTATCATAGGCCCATGTCCTGCTCTGAGAGCTGCCAGTCCAGTCTCTGCATCCTGTTCTCAGTTGCCTGTTCAGTCCATAGTTATGCATCGTGGGGTGCAGACATCATGGGGTCCAGTCCATAGTTATGCATCGTGGGGTGCAGACAGACCCCACGAGGCTCCTCCCAGGTCTGTTATCCCAGGCTGTGACAAATGTTGCTGCCAGTGGGGGCCCACGTGGAAGCTGCTTTGGATGTCCAGGGATAAACTAAGCAGTTGCCCTGTTTGCCCACACTTTTTTTTTTTAAAGGGCAGGGGCCCGAGTAGGACCCTGGCAGGGCCGTCTTTAATAGTGATTGGACCCTGGGCAAGCATTTGCTTGGGCCCCCTGGACCCTGCCCCCTCCCCTGCATGCAATCCCGCCATCCATCGCAATGTTACCCCCCCACACACATATGCCATAATTGTTGTTCCATTCAGATGCCAGTAATATTGTGCCATTCAGAGCGCAGTATTATTGTGCCAGTCAGAGCCCAGTAATATTGTGTCAGTCAGAGCCCAGTAATATTGTGCCATTCAGAGCCCAGTAATATTGTGCCAGTCAGAGCCCAGGAATATTGTGCCAGTCAGAGCCCAGGAATATTGTGCCAGTCAGAGCCCAGTAATATTGTGCCATTCAGAGCCCAGTAATATTGTGCCAGTCAGAGCCCAGGAATATTGTGCCAGTCAGAGAACAGGAATATTGTGCCAGTCAGAGCCCAGGAATATTGTGAAATTCAGACCCCATTAATATTGTGCCAGTCAGATGCCCAGTAATATTGTGCCAGTCAGATGCCTGTAATATTGTGCCAGTCAGATGCCCAGTATTATTGTGCCAGTCAGAGCCCAGTAATATTGTGCCAGCCAGATGCCCAGTAATATTGTGCCAGCCAGATGCCCAGTAATATTGTGCCAGCCAGATACCTGTAATATTGTGCCAGTCAGATACCAGGAATATTGTGCTTGTCAGATACCAGGAATATTGTGCCTGTCAGATACCAGTATTATTGTGCCAGTCAGAGCCCAGTAATATTGTGCCAGCCAGATGCCTGTAATATTATGCCAGTCAGAGCCCAGTAATATAGGGCCAGCCAGATGCCTGTAATATTATGCCAGTCAGAGCCCAGTAATATAGTGCCAGCCAGATGCATGTAATATTATGCCAGCCAGATGCCTGTAATATTATGCCAGCCAGATGCCCAGTATTATTGTGCCAGTCAGATGCCCAGTATTATTGTGCCAGTCAGAGCCCAGTAATATTGTGCCAGCCAGATGCCCAGTAATATTGTGCCATCCAGATGCCCAGTAATATTGTGCCAGCCAGAGCCCAGTAATATTCTGCCATTCAGATGCCCAGTAATATAGTGCCAGTCAGAGCCCAGTAATATAGTGCCAATCAGAGCCCAGTAATATAGTGCCTGCCAGCCAGATGCCCAGTAATATTGTGCCAGCCAGAGCCCAGTAATATTCTGCCATTCAGATGCCCAATATTATTCTGCCATTCAGATGCCCAGTAATATTGTGCCAGCCAGAGCCCAGTAATATTCTGCCATTCAGATGCCCAATATTATTCTGACATTCAGATGCCCAGTAATATTGTGCCAGCCAGAGCCCAGTAATATTCTGCCATTCAGATGCCCAGTAATATTGTGCCAGCCAGAGCCCAGTAATATTCTGCCATTCAGATGCCCAGTAATATTGTGCCAGCCAGAGCCCAGTAATATTCTGCCATTCAGATGCCCAGTATTATTCTGCCATTCAGAGCCCAGTAATATTGTGCCAGCCAGATGCCCAGTATTATTGTGCCAGTCAGAGCCCAGTAATATTGTGCCAGCCAGATGCCCAGTAATATTGTGCCAGTCAGCCCCCCGCCCCCCCGTTCCCAAGTACTTACATGAAGCTGCTCCGTGTCCCCCGCCGGATGTCTCCTCCGTGCAGTCTTCCCTCTTGCACGGAGGAGGGAAACAGTAACCGGATGTGATGCGACGTCACATCCGGCGTCAGTTTTTTTTTTCGGCCGTTGCATCCATCGGATGCGGCTTGCCGGAAAAAAGCGTTCACAAGCGCAATGCGCTGTGAACGCGGCAAGCAGGGGCTGGGGGCCCATGGGACAGCTGCCTTGGGGCCCCCCAGGAGTAAATGGGCCCAGGGCAGCTGCCCCGTTTGCCCCGCGTTAAAGACGGCCCTGGACCCTGGGGCCTGCCAGCCCATGATGGGTGTATTGCCTGTCACCCCCTGATGGCAAGCTAGGGTTCAGGACAAGCAGGGGCAGCTGCAGTGGTAGTAGGAGAGGGGAGAAAGGCAAAGTCTACGAGGTACCAACAGAGTGGAGGAGAACTCAGCATTGGTACATAAACTATGCCAACATTACTAGCTGATAGGGGCAACCGCTAAGAGGATAAGCCAGAGGAGGAAGAAGAAACTCTGACATCAGATTGTGGATGCTGTCAACACCGTTGGTGGGCAGAACATGTCCGGGAATGTGGTGAAGAAAAGGTAAGTAAATTTAAAATACTATTACACCATAGACAGCATGTTATCTCACACTAAACACTTGTACTTCATGTAATACATGTATTAGCTGTGTCAAGGATGCAGAGGACTGTACAGTCATGTGGAATGGTGCATGCTAAAATGCCTCCAACACATGGAGATACTGCAAAGGTGTGTGTAGAGAACTGTAACTATGCAGAGCATGTTAGCAGTAGTGGGGAGGGCAAGCAGCAACCTGCAGCAATTAGCATGTATTAATTAATGTTGCAAGTAGCTAAGGGCAATGGGAGTTGCAGTGCATATCAATGTCTGTGTAGCAGTAGAACTGGACATCTGTGGTAACACATATACATATGGGTGTCTATACATGTATATGGACATCAATATGTGCATACATACATGTACAGATAGACAGATATGTATGTATATGTATAAATGGGATAACATGTACAGATGGCAGCCACCACTGCAAGAGCCACAGGTAGCGGTCCTCCTGAGCCAGCTTACCTGATGGATTTTTGAGGAGGAGCTACTTAACGTCATGGGGCCTTAGACAGTCACAGGGGCTGAGGGGGTATGTGACACAGATTTGCCTGGTCATAAGTATAGAATATCCATTGATATGCTATGTATGACAATTGATATGTATTAACACTGTTCTGTTACTTTACTCCTAGCATCAACTAAGCATTCACCAGGTCAGACAGTTTAGTTGGTTTTGATGTCAACTACCTGTTCACCTGTCTGTAAGTAAAATATAGCAATGCATGTGCATGTCTCCTGCAGCAGAAATATGTGCAACAGATAGAGCTTCATTCATGAAACAGGGAATTACGAATGGAGTTCCCAAGTTAAGGACAGAATGGCTGACTTGCTACTTTGCTTAACTTGGGAATTCTATTTACCATTACATGCAATTCCCTGTTTCATGAATGAAGCCCAGACCTATCTTCATCACCTCCCATACCAATTTCTGCCACCAGCTGCTGGCTTCTGATGTGCAGACCCACGGATCCACCGCCCAACATAGATACACATATACACCACATCATTCATGTACATACTACTGTACATCCATGTACATGGAAATGTGGACATGAAGTTACAGTTGTATGACATCTATGTACTTGCATGCTACAGTGATAGGAATATGTAAGCCCTCATAGGTTCATTCACAGGATTAGCATGCAATGTAATGTGTTATGTAACTGCTAACTGATGTTGTAAATATATTTTTGATAAGTGCAGAGACAAAGTTTGATTGTTATGAGGTGTTCATTAGTATTAGTTCAGGATTCATATCACCATGCATGTGAATTGTAAGAGAATATGCTGCCTACTTCATTATTGCAATGTCCAAAACATCTTCCTATTTTCCTGCAGATACATCTGTTGTAGGGAGCAGCAGGCCCCCAGGGCAATGGATTCCAAAGGTTATGATCAGCTGAGCACATCAGGAGCCCCTCCACAATCTTCTGACAATTAACTGATGACAACATTTAAATCTGCTGTCCATGTTATGGCTGCTGGCTGCAGGCTCTCAAACGAGTCCCCGGGGACCACTAACATATATGGGGGGGGGGGGGGGGGGGGGCAGGGCAAGTTCCCCCATTATAATAGCAGAGGTATTGTGAGGTCAAATTTAATTTACAAAAAAAACACTAGTTGCAATTTGCCTTCCATAGGCTATACTAAGAGGTGAATTGAAACTTGGGGTTTTATTTTATTCCTATCTTGCTAGTCGAGTTTGTCTCATTCTCAGAGGTCGAGATTGACCTCTTCTCATCTCATTTCAACCTTACAAAAAATGTTAGTGAGTACCATTTGGCGAGGTCGAGAGGAATCCGATAGGCAGGTGAGTCTCTTCAGGTTTGGAAGCCGATATTAGTGCTTATCTTGAATGACATGCTTGGACATTAGTGAATAGACACCTTTGTTTTGGTAAAGTGCTAATTTAAAAGTACCATATTTTCAATGGAAAAATATGCAATTTCCATATCAACCCACAGGGTGATGTCATAAATAGAAGGTCTTTTGTATACATGTAAAACACATATTTTCTCTAAATCTATGCATTTGCTTGCAAGTCTGTTAACACAACCTATAGATCAATTTAGATTGCTTTTATTGTTTGCAGTCACAGCATAAACAATGTTTTGTCATACAAGTTTACTAGAGAAAGGGATTTCTTCTTGCAACTGGGTCATTTTAATGATTATAACTCATGTTACATTCCTTGGTACTGTGGGGGATATCACTAAATCTGCACTTTAACCTCTTATGGTCCTCCTAATTACATTCTAGACAAGGGTGTACTCATCCTCATTAGTAAATTGCCAGTACTCTCATAACACAGGAACTGCAAACTATCCTGTGTAGCAAATTAAATAAAAAAATAAAAAATCAGAGATAGTTGAAAAATAGAAGGACAGACATAAATGCTGTGGTTTAATTATATAATTCATGCATAATAATAATAATAATATAATATATCATTTAAAAGTACATGTATAATGAAGGTGGTATTTGCATACCAGCTGCTTACTCCATTATACACTTGGTTACCTAACAGTCACTATGGCAGTGTAGTTTGATTGTATTATTAATATTCAAGGGGCAACTAGCATGACAAAAGATAGCTTTTAGTATCATCTGTCTCATTTGGCATAACACGTATCATGCACTGCCATTGATGTAATGTCACCTTGGATACAAACATTTTGGTCACTGTAGCTCACCAGCTAAAATGTAGTCGGGATGACATTATAAACATTAGCAACAATTGCACAAGCAATTCAATACTCAAAGAATGAAAGTGTCCTCTGCAAAGCAGAAACAATGTTCTCTTTCTTTCTGCTCAGGTAAATTGAAATGACTGTCCTAGATACTGTGTATGAGAACGCGAGTTTGACAAAGATTAGCAGGCTGGAACAAGACACTGGAGCTCCAGCTACTGAAAATCTCAGGCACGCATTAGCTGTAGAAGAACAAACATCCCTTATGAAGGCATAGGCCGAAGCTAAAACAGAACTTTTATTAAAGCATCTAAAATATCTAAATATGTTCTGGTTCCTTCAAATGAAAGAGAATCTCAAAAATCAACAATACTAAAGTTAAAAAGAAATAGGTACCTGCAATGAGGTAGATGCTTTTTATTACAACATGAAGTGGACCCCAAAAAGGAACAATAATAAAGTGTATACATATGTACTTCCCTGTGATTACTTTAGTGGGAATCTCTTTCATATCATGGAATTAGACCATTTTTAAACAGTGATCAGCCATAACATTATAACAACCTGCCTAATCTTGTGTAGGTCCCTTTTTGATGCTAAAACAGCCCTGACCTGTCAAGGCACCGACTTGTTTGTCCAGCACGTCCCACAGTTACTCAAATGGATTGAGATCTGGGGAATTTGGAGGCCAAGTCATCACCTTGAACTTGTTGTTGTGTTCCTCAAACCATTCCTGAACCATTTTTGCTTTGTGGCAGGGCGCAATATCCTGCTTAAAGAAGCCAATGCCATCAGGGGATATTGTTTCCATGAAAGGGAGTACCGTATTTGCTCGAATATAAGACGAGGTTTTTTTCAGAGCAAATGCTCTGAAAAGAACCCCTCGTCTTATATTCGAGGGCCGAATATCAAAATGGCCGACCTAGCTTCCCTAGTGTAAACAGTCCCCCTGCTTTATTTAGACTATTCTACTTGTTTTATTGGGCAGATCTATCACTGTTTTGTTACAAGTGGATATCTATCAATGTGATATTGCTTAAAAATCTGTTCTCACACCTCACACGATTAAACGGTTAAATGTAAAATTCACAAAGGGCTCTGTGACTCTAGTTTACCAATGTTACGTTTCTACCTGCACTTAGCCACACTACGCTCCATTGTCTTGTTCTCTTTCCTCTGTGCTCCTGCGGATACAAAGTGCTCTTTAATTACCTTTCTTCGGTAATTTAATTGATGTACCCTGCTGCTGCTTCCCATATAAAACCTGGAAGATCGAATGCAGTACTTCCAGCACATTTCATACCAAAAAAAATAAAAAAAAATAAAAAAGTTTTTCCGTTTAAAAAAACATGTGAGAGAGGTACAGATTAATCTAATGCAGAAAAGCATTGTTATACAAACAATAATGGAAATGATGTAGAGCAATTTATCAGTGTTTACCACTCTGGAGGTATGGCTATTGAATACAAGGAACATGTAATGTTGTATAATGGAAGACTTGTATCAAAGCAACTAATTAAACTCTAATTTGAATTCAGTGTACTGGTTTTGTTTCAGACACAAATATTTTGTAATTGGCAATTGAAATAGAATTGCAGGGTATTTACATAAATCAATAGGAGCTAGTGCCAGACTTAATGCCCCAGCATAATTAATACTGTTTTTATGCCATGCTGCCCATAGTGGACTTTAACTCTGTTAGTACTGAAACTGTAGGCAGAAATACCGTAGTTTGGTAACTAACCATAGCATTTTTGGGAACTACATGTGCTAAAATCATCAGTCAGTAATAAGGCTGTCTGAGCCTCATTGGTTATGTGTTTCCCACATTCAGCTGGAGTACCAGAGTTATACGAAATATGGTTTTGTTGCTAGATGACCAGCCAGATGACTCTTTAACTGTTAAGGATAGGGGATTCAGTCCCAATGGGGCAATAATTATGCAACTGGTGTGGGTAGAATGCAATGGGGTTAATCTATGTTTGCTGCTAAACTATGTATACTAAACTTTATTTACAATATATACAGTCACTTGACCATTTTGTCTGGTATTTGCAGCTTTAGAAGGCAGTGTCAGAGACTCTACTTAGGGTTGCCATACATATAATTTAATGCCCTAAAGCATGCAGCCATCGCATATAACCGAAAAGGAAATCAATTAATTAATCAGTGTGGGTTCCCCTCCTTGATTAATTAATTGATTTCCTTCTGGACACATATCACTTGTACATAGTCATATGACTGAGCTGGCAACCTTAACTCTACTTGAGGAGCAGTTCTCTGGAGCATCATATAATTATTAGATCTAGCCTTCTTTCTTTCATGCCCTCTTGCCTTTCCCCTGATGTTTAGTAGGATGGAGGAACATACCTGCCACCTTTGTGTATGTATAATAATTATGATTTTTTGGAAGTTTACTAGCTAAATGTAGATATAATACATTTTTTGTTTTATATGTTTTTAAATAAATCAAATGGTGGATTCTGCATGCGACCTGCCAGTGGCTTGATTTTGTCCTTCCATAAACGAATACATTAGGATGAGGCATAACTGCTCCACCAAGTGTAAGTCTACACTTTAGTTATACAATTGTAGTTTATATATATTGTAAACGTCACATCCCTTATTCATAGAACTCAAGTTTGACATAAAGGTTTGTCGGCAACAACACCCCAGTTTGCCAGGTATGTGGTATATTTGGTTATGCTTAGAGTACCTGTAGTATCCCAAGCACAAAAAGGGATTACCTACTTTTGGATTGGGGTAGGTATAGTACTAGGTGGTAGAAAGTTGTTCTAGTTCTACAAATGTTTGGGGCCAGGTTCATAAAAAGTAGGCGGAGCTGAATATTTATTACTGCCTCTCACCCTCGTCCATATTTTCATCTTGTGTTGTGATTTGATACCAAAGCAGAAAGTGGATGGGATCACACTAGCTTTGTAGAGTTAAAGGACAACTAAACTTTATTTTTCTCTTGTGCTTCTAATAAAGAAGAACAAGTGAAAAGGCATTTGTACCTATTCTGAGGATAAACTGGCATGTACTTTTGATAGTATATGCCAGTTCATCCTCGGAACGGCAGCTGCCATTCCTCCTTGGAAGCAAGCAGCCCGCTCTGGTCAGCGACTGGCTCATTCTGCTAGAGAATTCTCATTCCAGGTATTTGTATTTTCATGGATTGAGGACAATCCATCAAATGTGGTCACCCTAATACACAATGAAGCATATAAAAACACATCAGCACATACACATGTACACAGCAGTGCATTAATCATAGTAGCAGGGGTTGCTACTGAGACTGGGCCTGTAAGGACAACATTCCAATTCATCAATAGAAATTGATGTCCACTGTAAGTGGGCCAAGTGTCCCCAGCCACCACTTTCATGTCCACCCCTTTAAAAGTTGCTAGCTGTGGGTAATCCACTGCCAACTGCATGAACAATGTAGAGATCTTCGGTTTGGGGACAAAATGACCATGTCAAGCTATTTGCAGGCAAAGATGGTGCTGACAAGCTGTCTGTGGGCAAAGATGGTGCTTACAAGCTGTTTACGGGTAAAGATGCAACTGACAAGCTATTTGCGAGCAAAAATGGAGCTGACAAACTGTTTGTGGACACAAATAGTGCTAACAAGATATTTGAATATGAAATGGCTCTATCAACCTATTTGAGCTCAAAATGGCTATGGTAAGCTGTTTAGAAACAAAAATGACCATGACAAGCTGTTTGGGGCCAAAAATGGCCCTGGCAAGCTGTTGTGGACAAAGATGGTACATCAATATCTTACCTCTCCTCCCCAATTGCCCATTTTGACTTATCAAATATAGCTTTGATCATTTTGTCTCCCATTACTTTATTTTATTCGGCCTGCAAAGTCGGATTTTAATGAATAGACCAGTAGTATTTATTTTTAAGGAATTTAGGATGAGCAATTGCAGAAATAACATTCCTGCTATTGAGAGTACAAAGTCCATATTTAAGAAAACACTTCTGAGATGGTGAGATAGATTTAGCTAAAATAGATTGAAGTCATGTTTCCATTATCTTTGGCAATATCTTAAGGTTCTGATTCAGTAACAAAAGTGGAGAATAAGGAACAAGCTGATATTGATCCTTGTTATGTTTTGGAAGACCAATAATATGCAACATGTTGAAGTTCTGCCAAAGTATTTATATTCTAGCACCCGTCTTAAACCGCCATTCTGCACACAACTCTCGAAGTCCAATGGACTGATCACTGTTCGTGACACCACTCTTACCACTGGTCAGGAACAATTCCACCAAAGGGTGGAGGGAGGGAAAATTCCCCTGCTTGTCCAGGGCAGGAGAGACAAAATATTAGAACACAGGCATATTTATCAGGCAAATACAACAATGTAACACATTAGACCACTAATCACAGAACATATCAAATAACTATTGTGATAAAATCTTACAATCTGCCATGGGCCAGCAATCTGGCCCGTCCTTCCTTACAGTACTTTATTTCCAGGTATTGGCTGAACTCTGTGTTAGTGTTACAGAAAGACTCATTCTCAACAAAAGATATTAAATAAAGAATACAAGATGGTAAATTGGTGTGAAATACACATGTAACATTGAAAGTCAGTAGTTCCTTTTATAAATGGTTTAGAAGCGTGTTCTATTTTCTTTTATTTAACTTTTGAGCACACAAGTTAATGGATGTTTAACGTTTCCATAGTAACTTCAAATGCAGTACCCAACTGACTGAGCTTAAGTGGATTACTTGTTAATATTATATCTAAACTCACTTTTGATGTTTAAAAACAGTCAGGCTGAGTTTGACATTTTTAGATCTTTTCCTGCTTTATCTTTACTCATCTACCATCTCATCTACAGTCCTCTACAAAAAGATGGCCTGCTAAGTCACAGGTACGATGGGCTAAATGTGGCTTATCTGACTGCAAAATAGTGTTAATTTTGATGGCAAATTTTGATTTAATTTTAGTCATAGTCTTTTGACCAAAATGCAGTTTTAGTTTAGTCATATTTTAGTCATCTGAATTGTTTTGGTTTCAGTCTAGTTTTATTTACCTAAATCTTCAGTAGATTTTAGCCGACTAAATCGCCAACAGGGAGGGAACAAGACTGAGAAGCTGTTACATAGTGTTAAGTTAACGTGCCAGAGAGATGGGAAGGGGAACACTCACGTGACAGTAGCAGGTGAATCTGATAGAGTGGTATCATCTTCCTCTGCAGTTTGCAAAGCATTTTTCCAGGGAGTAGAGAGGCACAAGTAGTCTGTGTATCAGCCAGTCCAGATGCAGATAGAAACAGGGGACTGGGCTTTGACAGAGAGCCATGGGAGCCAGACCTAGAAGTCCAAATAGATAAATGCAATAGTTCCTCCCTAACATTTTAGTCAGTTGCAATACATTTTTGTCATAGTTTAGTCCTATTAACTTTGTTTTAGTCACTGAAAACATACAGTTTACTAAATCTATGTCAAAAATGTGTAGTCGACGAATTTAACACTGCTACAAAGTGCATCCCATATGACTTAATTTCACATATTTTCATTAGCCCTATAAAAATGTAGTTGTACTTGAATAATGTTGATTAAACTGTTTTTTGTATAGATAAAACGGTGTTCTTGACCAGTACTCTAAATAAAATCTATTTAATGCAGCCCATTCCCACATGCATGTCTAATCAACTGGCCCCTTTATTTCTGATGTGACCCAAATCTGAGAAAGTTTGAATGTCACTGTGCTATCTGTTTTTTGTGCAATACAATTCCACTTGTGTCAAACCTCATAGGGAATCTGACACCCTTCTTGAATGTGAATTCAAAGAATAAACAAAGGAACATAGAATGTGTCGGCAGATAAGAACCATTCGGTCCAAATTTTATTACTTTTATTAGTCCCCAGTTTCCTATCTTATAGCTAGGATAGCCTTGTGCCTATCCCATGCATGCGTAAAATCCTTGACAGTGTTTACCTCTACCACTTCAGCTGGAAGGCTATTCCATACATCCACTACCCTTTCAGTAAAGTAATACTTCCTGATACTACTTTTAAATCGTTGCCCCTCTAATTTAAGACTATGTTCTCTAGTTGTGGCAGTTTTTCTTCTTTTAAATATACTCTCTTCCTTTACGGTGTTGATTCCCTTTATGTATTTAAATGTTTCTATCATATCCCCCCCTGTTACGATAGAAACACATATCTATCTGGTCTACTCAATAGAGAGGGAATTGCGACAGGAATTTCAAAGTATTAAAAAGTGAAGGCGACTAGTGCTACTATTAATGTATATTAATATATAAGAATATGTTAAATTATTTTATAGATTTTTATAAAGCTATGCATATATTTTTTTAATGAAATCTTATCATGGTTTTGCTAATAATATAAATGTCATTTTGTTATGGAATTAATGTAAAAGTCTGCCTATATGTAGTTACATAGACTTTAAGATTACATATCCATTATGACAGAAACCATCATAACCATCTTCAGTGTTGCACAATGCCTCTACATAGAGGCATTGTAGCAACACTGGCAGAATAAAGAAAGCGGCTCCGGTCACCTACTTTACTCTTTTTAGTACATGCCAGGCACGTCATGTGTTACTAAGGACACATTTTTGCCTGACGTGCCTGACATGTCACTTGTCGGGAAGGGGTTAATCTTCCAAAACAGCAAACTGCTAAAATGTCGACTTTTATAGTGTTGGTCACACTTGCTGATGATTAATTAATGAACGGCATTTGATTAGCAGCACCTGTCTGCTACTTAGCCTCTTAATTCCATGTGGAAGCAATAAGAGTGCTTAGTTTTTCACACATGGCTTCTCTATATTGGCTTTATTTTTGTTAAATCATGACATGGTGTGGTCAGTTTGCTTCTTTCACTTCCTCGGGAGATTGTAGCACTTGAATGTAGAGCCCTTACAATGTAAGTTATTTAATAGATTTTTTTACTTGCATCGATAATCAAGCCACAGTGTTATATTTTTCTGCTCATACACCGTGTGTGTTTTTCTGTACTTCTGCTCATCATTGTTAACTCATTGGGGCTCTGAGTTTACACCGGTTTTCTGAACAGCAACTACTGGCTCAATCTTTTTTGACTTATTAATTTGCTACTGGTTTTGTTTTCTCTTGTCTTATATGTCATGTGTTGTTTGGATGAGGTTGTATTTATCTACTTTTAAGACCTGCTAGATAACAGATAATTGTTATGATGTACTGATAAATGAAAACATAGAAAACATAGAGGGTGCACATTCTTTTTCCCATGACTGAACATTTGTTTACAAGAAAAACTGTTTTAAGCTTTTTTACAGTTTTTTTTTTTTAAAGAAACAAAAGGGGTACATTTTTCATCCTATCAATATATTAAAGGAATATTATAGAGTTATCATGACAGTTTCCCTCATAAGGGATATGTAATCTTATTATGGAATTAAAGTAATAGTCTGTTTATTTCAGGTGTTATGAATGTAAAATGTATGTTTATTGTTTACTTCGTGAAGAACTGAACTCCCCTTCAGTTGACACAGTGTGTCAAATTACAAGAACTTCGCTGATTGGAACAACATAAGCGATTTGAGCGAGAAATGTAACAGCTTCTAACAACAGCATCTTGTAAGCTTTTTATCCAGCTATAGCTGTTCTTATTGCCTATTAAATTTATAGTTTTGTACATCTTCTACATCCTTGGTGATAGTTGAGTCCACTCATCATAGAGTGGTGCGTGTGTGTATACATTGCTCAACACCGTGTAAGTGGGAATTCGGACATGTTAGCTAATGTTAGTCTTTATATATACAGTGAGCACTATGCATTTCTGTTTTGTTTCCATTTTATATAAGGTTCCTGTGTTGTCAAAATCCTTTGAGCAATATTTGGATTACTATCCAAGTCTCAGTATATTTTTATATGCTGTATTTCTATTACTTTTAAAGGGACTCTGTCATCATTGGAAAATTGAAAAAGCAACAATCTGCTGTAATACATGTAAATATACATAGGTAATAAAGTGCAAGAAGTAAAAGAAGAGCGATACATACATTATGCAGAAATCAGCATGTGAGCAGCCGTATTTCTGGGAGGATATATACGTGGTGGAGTTAGGGTGTTGGTTTTCCACTCCTGTGTCCTGGCAAGCAATGCTACCAGGTTGAGGAAACAATGATTTGCTAAATTGCACTCTGCAGAGACCTCACACAGTTTCCTATTAAAAATAACAATTAAACATAATAATAATGTGGGATTGCATAAGTTGTGGGTGAGTCTGCTCCGACTCATGACACTTTGAGAAACTGGGATCCCCTATTCATGAAAGCTCTGCTGAGTCCACATGACACAACCCCAGAACAATAGAACTGACAAAGCTGGCTATGCACCATGAACTAATAAGATAAGTAAATTCAATAAGTTGATTTGTGTAAATACCGTATTTGCTTAAATATAAGATTACATCGTTTATAAGACAATCCCCCCCCCCCCCCCCAACCTTTGGATATTAATTTAGGGGAAAAAAATAAAAAGCCTGAATGTAAGAGTAACATAAAGGAAAAAAGTTTTACTAGTAAACATTAATTTACATGTAAACTGTGTTTTCATATTTAATAAAAATGATTCTTATTTTCTTTAATTTGGAAGCCTCAGACTTGCCAATGCATCCACACACTTACCTGTCTACCCCCCAGATTTGCCAATGTGCCCCCAGACTTTCCATTCTGCCCCCCAGACTTGCCATATAGCCCCAACACTTGCCAATCTGCCCCCACATTTGCAATCTATCACTGCACATGCCAGTATGCGGCCAATTTTACCCCACCCATGCCAATCTGCCCCCACCTGCCAGTCTGCTGCCTCTCTGGCCCCACACATTCCAGTTTTCCCCCACTTGCCAATCTTCTTCCTCTCTGCCACCACACATGCTAATCTGACCCCACTTGCCAATCTGCCCACTCACAGATGCCAATCTGCCCACACACAAGCAACTCTGCCACCAATTTGCTCCCCTCCCTTTCCATTCTTTTGACATCTGCCACTACAGTTGCCAATGGTCCTCCAGACTCCCTGGTCTCTAGTGGGGGCAGCTGGTGGATGTCTGCATGAGGCACATCCTCTGTTGCTGCCCATCCTTTCCGCCAGGGCTTCTATGATGGAATAGCAGGATGTCAAACGACCTCCTGGCTTCTGTTGTTGAAATCCTGGTGGAAGCACCGAGCAGAATCGGAGGATGTTAGAGTGCACTGCACAGACATCCACTGGCTGCAAGAAGGATCCAGGTTTCCTGCAGACCAGATCCTAGTCTTATAGTCATATCTCTATTTGAGGTAGATCATGCAGTAGATAACCTCCAATATCTTCAGCAGGTCTGGGAGGAAGTGCTTGAAGTCATTTCACCAGTTTATGGGCAATCCAATACAATTTTATGCAACACATTGGGAGGGGTTGTGCACCACATTAGCATATCATGCCACACTTTCCTATTGGTGGCCACAGTTATGCAAATTAATGACATCATCTATTGAATATGTTTGCCTTAAAATAGCTTACTCACAGTATTTGTATCATTGTTAAAAGGACAGACACCTTCACTTTAGTATTTTCTTTATTGCCTGCACACCTGTTGTGTGTTTGGCGAGTCCCTTTAATTATTCTCATATAGTATTGCTTTCATCACTTAATCTTATTTATATTCACATTTATTATTTTGTGTTATCAGAGCACTCCAGTTTTGGGCATTTATTAATAAGGCCAAAGTAGCTGAGTTGGAAAATTTCTTCCCTTCAGATGCATTGGAGAATTTTTCCAACTTGGCTACACTGGCCTAAAGTTTGAAATTCCCATCTCAGTCCCCTGCAATTCTCTCTTGAACAGACCCTTATATATTGTGTTATGAGAATTACAAACTATAGCCCAAAGCACGTTTTGCAAGGTACATAGTCAGGATCTGATGCATCCTCAGTTGAGGTGAACCAGTAAAGGTTAGATGCTTGAGACACTGTATAAAGGACAAATTAGTGACACCTAGGATTGTTGTTTGTAAGAGGATCACTAGGTTTTTTTTTCTCACTTGATGTTTTGTGGATTTGTACACATAATGGCGCTCTTCCTAATATGGTTTATTAATTTATTAAAAAGTATGTTTTTATGATTAAGGCCATGGAGATTGCCACATTTATGAATTAAACTAGTTACATTTTAAGTTCATTAAATAAAACCATATACACAGGTGGCTTGCAGCTTTAGTGACTGCTTTATTAGCTTATATAGTCCTTTTGTATTGATAATATATACCCTTGGATCAGCTGAACAGTACCATAAATATCTATTCCTTTGCAGATAAATATTTATATTAGATTTATCTTACTGGAGCTTAATTTCATTCCAAGTCATACAGACTAAAGCCTGCAGCATGCATTATAATGTAATTATATGGTAACCCCCCCACACACAATTCCCTAGAAATGATGGAGGTGAAGAGGAGTCTGTATACATACTGATTGATTTTTTGAACACTGCTTGGAATGCTTTGAGCTTTATTTGTGAGCACAGAATGCACAGAAAGAACCTACCAAGATAAAAAAAGAAAAGTGGTTCATTGTAGATACCACTAAGGGATATATTTACTAAGTGTTCAATAAAGAATACTAAAATAAATAAAACTATGACATGTTAAATAGCAACCTTATAACATTTAGGTCTCAAATAGTAATTATAGGCTTCTATAAAGGATACATTAATTGTTGAGCATTTCACAGTGGCCACTTCCCCCCACATTCCTGTATTATTGTATCTATATTAATTTCAAATAATAAAAATAATAATAATAATAATAATAACAAAGTGTTTAGCCAGGAAAGGTACATTCAGTTATTATATTTTTGTTAAATAAATAGTACATTTCTACCTTAAATGCCATTTTGTCATGACATTATGCATTCATCTTCTGTTTATAAAGTGCTTACACAAAGTTGTGAAATTAATTTTAATTATTCGTTGAACTGCCACCCTTAATTAAAATTTGCCCTCTTAAATGTTTAGCTTATATACCCCCTTATTTGCAAAGAAAAATATTTGTTACTAATAATTGGCTCAGCATATGATAATATGATACAATATTTAAAGGGACACTACCATTTACATAAAATGTAACTAAATAACCTGGTCATTTAAAACAGACACATATAAAAAGAATCTTATGCTATTTTTTTTTATATGATTAAATGAATTATATTATATGCATATATATTGTGAATATTTCTTATGATGCAAGAATATCCAAAATCTTCCAGTCAGTCTCACTTTACAACTGTTGCCAAAGCCTGCATGATGATGTCATAAGATACTCCCCTGCTTTTGTCTCCTGTGTATCATTGTGGGGAGGACTAGGTGGATGTGTACAACTTTTTTTTACTGCCTTCCAACACAAAGAGAGGAGACTGACCTGGAACAGGATTATAACTCGGCCCCCTTGTGATGTAGTAGTTACATTACCCTCCCATTCAATGCAAGTCTAAGGTCAAAATTCAGACTTATAGACTGTATTCTGTGTTCCCAGCCCCAAAGTGAGAAATTTGCACTGTAAAGTCACTATTGGGTGGCACCTAAAACCACTATATTTCACAAAATGGCAGCTCCCAGTCACACTTGTTTAGTTACATATTTTATTAAATATAGTCACATAACAAAAACAAGACATATCTGAAATCAGCAATACAAAATAAAAAAATAAACCCTTTTCATTTTTTTGGTGGGGGTGTCCGTTTAACATAATAGGGTCGATCCAATATGCACCAATTTTAGTTTTTCGGAATAATTCTGAATTCTTATATGATCACACAACAATATTTGCCGAAACTGAATGCAGCCAAAACAAGTCCTAAATTGCATGTCCCATTATAACCTATGGACGATATCACACACAGAAAAAATAGCCCATAAATACCAAAAAGGATCCGAAACTCTACTGGGAAAAAAAACAAACAGAAATTTCTCCAGGTTCATAAAATCGATGAAAATGATAGGTGCAATCAACTGAAACCCAATTACTGTCGAGGAATGTTTGCTTAAATAATGAGCACATGTCCACCTATTTGAGCACAGGGATCAGGGCAGGATGGGCAGACCAGGACAGTAGTAACATGAGAAGGGAAAGTCAAAGCCCAAAAGGTACCAGCAGAGTTTCTCAGTGGAGGAGAACACGGCATTAGTACACAAACTATGCCCACATTACAACCGGGTGATAGGGGCAGCAGAAAAAAAAGGACAAGCCAGAGGAGGAAGAATGAACTCTAGCAGTAGATTGTGAACGCTGTTAGTACAGTTTTTGGGAATATCAGGTCTAAGGAGGTGGTGAAGAAAGGGTAAGTGCATTTAAAATACAGGTACACCATAGGCAGCATGTTACAGCACACTGAACTCACACAACTAGCTTATGTAATACATATACTAGCTGTGTCAAGGATACCTAGAAATGTACACTCATGGTGAATGTTTAATGTGGCTGCACATAATGGCTGTCACACATGGAGAAGCTGAAAGGGTGTATGTAGAGAACTATAGCTGTGTAGAGCATGTTAGCTGTAGATGGGGTGGCCAAGCAGCAGGTTGCAGAAATTTCCATGTACAAATTAATGCTGAAAGTATCTAAGGGTCATGGGAATTGCAGTACAAAATTGTAGTGCAAATCAGTATCTGTGTAGAACTATACATGTGAATTAACAGATGTACAAAGGTGTGTCTATACATGTAT
The DNA here is from genome assembly GCA_036172795.1 of Pelodytes ibericus. Lineage (NCBI taxonomy): Eukaryota > Metazoa > Chordata > Amphibia > Anura > Pelodytidae > Pelodytes > Pelodytes ibericus. The sequence continues at coordinate 117,479,470 of CM069863.1, forward strand.
ATGCACATCAATATCTGCATACATACATGTAGAGATAGACAAATGTATATGTTTAAATGGGATAACATGTACAGATGATTAATAATAGTTATATTTATAACTATAATAATAGTTATATTTCAGGTATTCTGACATCAAGAGACAGATCAGGAGGAAGCATCTGGGGCTGTGCCCCTGCAACCAACAGCAACATCTGAAGATGAGGCCCCATAACCTGCACAGGACAAACAATCTCATCTCCATCTCAGACTTCACCAGGTTAGACAGCTCAGCTGCAGTGGCGTCCCGAGGGGGGTGTGGGATGTGACAACAGTTCTTCCGGCATCCTCCAGAGGGCACATTGTTTTGTTAAATTTTTATTTTTCTGGCATTTCTCTGACCTTACATCATATCCAGTGGCTGTGTTACGCTCCTCCATGCAGGAAGGAAGACTGCACGGAGGAGGTGACCGGGAACATGAAGCAGCCAGGAGGTAAGTACTGGGGAAGGGGGTGGAGGGTTTTAATATAACGAGCAAAATACTGGCATATTGAATGGCGAAATACTGGCATATTGAGTGGCAAAATACTGCAATATTGAATGGCTAAATACTGGCATATTGAGTGGCAAAATACCGGCATATGGAGTGGCAAAATACTGGCAAATTGAATAGCAAAATAATACTGGCATATTTAAAGGCAAAATAATACTGGCATATACTAAATGGCAAAATGCTGGTATATTGAATAGCAAAATACTTGCTTATATTAAATGGCAAAACACTGGCATATTGAATAGCAAAATACTGGTATATATTAAATGGCAAAATACTGGCATATTGAATGGCAAATACTGGCATATATTAAATGGCAGAATAATACTGGCATATTATTGGGCAAATTGGCTGTGGCTTATTAATGACAAAATAATACTGGCATATTATTGGTCAAATTGGCCGTGGCATATTAATGGCAAAATAATACTGGCATATTACTGATCAAATTGGCAATGGCATATTAATGGCAAAATAATACTGGCATATTGATTAGCAAAAAAATACTGGCATATTGAATGGCAAAATAATACTGGCATATTACTGATCAAATTGGCAATGCAATATTAATGGCAAAATAATACTTTAAATCATGAAAGTATGAAAATAGTTGAATATAATATTAAAAAAATCAAATAAGTATAAATGCAACTAGTTATAGAGAGAGCGATAGAGAGATGTCTGTGTGTATAGATATGTATTGTTTTATAATTGTACAATTGTCACCTCATGTGTCGCATAATTAATGGGCTCTTTTGTGTGGCATAATTATGGGGTGTTTTTGTGTGGCATAACTATGGGGGGCATGTGTGTGGCATAATTAAGGGGCGCCTTTGCTGTCTATATGAGTGGCTAGGGCAAGAAGCCTATGGTTAAGCACCATTGTGAGACGAGAAACGTGAATGGCGTCCACTTCCACCTGTATGTGGTTCCTTTCCCACGTGATGTTTGCCAGTTCACAATAAAGAGGACTTATCAATTGTAAGTTTTTACCCTCACTCCAGACTCATATAAGTTTCTTCATTTTCAAGTGGCCCTGGTCCCCCATATAATAAAAAAAAATTGCCCTCTGGGGTTCAGAGGCTGGATAACTGCCTCCGGACCCCTATATAAAATAATATAGCTCCCCAAGTTTCAGGGGCTGGCTAAATGGTCTAAAATATATAAAATAATTTGAACAGCCCCCAGAGCTGGCAAAATGCTCTGGACCCCAAAAAATTAATCCAGCTATTCGGAAAATACAGCAACAGCAACAACAACAAAAACATGACAGAGCTCTTTCTCAACGTCCTCTATACATCCATTGTGAGTGGAGGATGGATGTGTAATGATCTCAAAAATGAAAAAGAAGCTTCTGATTGGCTTCACTTAGAAGCTTGTCTTTCCAGCTACATGATTAGCTCCAAAGGGTGGCTGATTTTCCTGCTAATTCAGAAGTAGCCAAAATGCATGGGCTAATCAGATCACGAAAATGTGTTCCAAAACGCAAAACTCTGAGTTTCTCAAAGAATCAGAGCTACCTGAGTTACACCCATGAATGAGGTAGAACATTACTCCATCTTTCCTACCTTGGTGAGGAGCTCAGAATCTTTGGTGTTTGTGAGTATATTACAGAGCTCTATAGCCATAAATCTCTCACTAATGTGCCCTCAGTGGCGGATCCAGGGGGGGGGGGGCAACGGGGCAATTGCCCCCCCCGAGGAAAAAAAAAAAAAAAACGCTTTAAAAAAAAAAAACGACACGCTTGCAGGCAGAGACATAGGTGAGAAGGGATCGGAGGATCCCCCTCACCTTCTCTGCCTGTCTGCCAGGCTGCACGGGGAGCCGAACAGGCAGCACAGAGAAAGCTCCGTGCTGCCTGTTCGGCTCCCCGTGCAGTCTGACATGGAAGTGCCGACAGGTCACGTGACCGGCGCGCTGATGTCATACGCGCGCCGGGTCACGTGACCTGTCGGCACAACCGCCTGGGAGCCGAACAGGCAGCATGGGGGAGACCATGCTGCCTGCCACTAGCCACCAGGGGATAAGGTAAGTGCTGGGGAGATGGGGGGCAAATAGTCTGGGGCTTAATAAATGGCTAATAACACTGCATATTGGGCAAATTTGAAGGGGCATATAAAATGGCAACTAACAGTGGCAAATTACTGGGCAAATTGGCAGGGGAATGTAAAATGGCAACTAGCACTGGCATATTACTGGGCAAATTGGAAAGGGCTTTTTAAATGGCAATGAACACTGGCATATTTCTGGGCCAATTGGAAGGGGGATTTAAAATGGCAACCAACACTGGCATATTACTGGGCAAATTGGAAAGGGCTTATAAAATGGCAACGAACACTGGCATATTACTGGGCAAATTGGAAAGGGCTTATAAAATGGCAATGAACACTGGCATATTACTGGGCAAATTGGAAGGGGGTTATAAAATGGCAACTAGCACTGGCATATTATTGGGCAAATTGGCAGGGGCATATCAAATGGCAACTAGCACTGGCATATTATTGGGCAAATTGGAAGGGGCATATAAAATGGCAACTAACACTGGCATATTACTGGGCAAATTGGAAGGGGCTTTTAAAATGGCAACAAACACTGGCATATTACTGGGCAAATTGGAAGGGGCTTATAAAATGGCAACTAACACTGGCATATTACTGGACAAATTGGCTGGGGCATATAAAATGGCAACTAATCGTTTTTGGTTATAAAAATGGCAAAAAAAATAAATAAATAAAAAATAAAATAAAATGGCAACTAGTACTGGCATATTATTGGGCAAATTGGAAGAGGCGCATTAAATGGCAAATAACACTGGCATATTATTGGGCAAATTAGCAGGGGCATATTAAATGGCAAATAACACTGGCATATAATTTATTGGGCAAATTGTCAGGGGCATATTAAATGGCAAATAACACTGGCATATTATTGGGCAAATTGGCTGGGGCATATTAAATGGCAACTAACACTGGCATATTATTGGGCAAATTGGCTGGGGCATATTAAATGGCAAATAATACTGGCATATTATTGGACAAATTGGCTGAGAGAGCCATAAATGGGAAGGGAGAAGAGAGAGACATAAATGGGATGGTAGAGGAGAGACGGACAGACATGGGTTGGCAGAGGAGAGACAGACAAACATGGGATGGCAGAGGAGAGACAGACAGATATGGGATGGCAGAGGAGAGACAGACAGATATGGGATGGCAGAGGAGAGACAGACAGATATGGGGAGAGGAGATAGACAGACATGGGAAGGGAGAGGAAAGAGACATAAATGGGAAGGGAGAAGAGAGAGACATAAATGGGATAGTAGAGGAGAGACAGACAGACGGGATGGGAGAGGAGAGGCAGAGAGATGGTAAATGAGAGGAGAGACAGACGGACATGGGAAAGAAGAGGATACATAGACGGACATGGAAGTGAAGAGGAGAGAAACGGATATGGAAGGAAGAGAGACAGAGGGACACGGGGAGTGAGAGGAGTGTGACAGACATGGGAGAGAGGATAAGACAGACGGACATGGCAGAGAGAAAAAGACAGATGGACATGGGAGAGAGGAAAAGACAGACTGACATGGGAGAGAGGAAAAGACAGACGGACATGTGCCCCTCCCGAGATCAGACTCTGGATCCGCCCCTGTGTGCCCTTACACTAGTTTGTGTAAATAATCTTCCTTATTCGTGTGCTAAGTAATTAAGTGTACTAATTACACACATAGCTATATTTAAGTTATTAAGTGACCTAAAATCTCTCGGAATTTGCCCAACCTGGTCACACCCCTTAATTTCTCCTACTAAAACTAAAATGCTCCTCTTTGGCCATTTGCAAAGTTGAAATGTATATGTAATGGCATCCACAATCAGCCTTTACTGTGGTAGCCTTTGAACACAATTTAGATTTGAAATATCAATTAGTGCCTTCTATCATGTTGTTTGCCATAGAGCAATATCAAAACTTAAAACATTTAGATTTGCTAAATTAATTGGTGTCCAATAAATGACAATAAACTTTATTTTGTGATTTTAAATATAATTCACTTTTAAAGTGATCATCCTAAACCAGCCAAAAAGCAATGTGCCATTTTCAACCAAACCACATAATAAGAGGGCTGGCCAGACTAAACCATAATTACACAAATTACCATACCTGAAATCAAGGTAGGTTTTCTTTTTTTCATTTAAAAACTGCGGTGATATTGGAAGTTATAGTCTCATTTGAATTTTCAGTTTTCGAAGGATTATGCCAACCTAGACATTGCTTACACTTTGATTGTAGAGGGAAAAAAATGATATATACATTGTATTAGCAGAATTGTCTTTTAAATGTGTCCGTGGTGTCTCCACTTTATGACATCACCTGTGGCTTGATATGCAAATTAACTACATTCAATAGGGATATTTCCGAAGTAGGTGACACAAGAGACACATTTACAACATATATTTCTCTTACTTTATTAATTTGCTTACCATTTTGCTAACAAAAAATATGTATTATTACACAGTGTAAGTAATGTTTAGAATGACCCCTTTAGTCTGTATAATTAAAAGTAGTTGTTGTTATTATATGTTTTAATTCATCTCTACCTTGAATTCATGTGTAATCATTAAATAAACCCCTTTCATGATTTAAAGGTATTTAATATTCTACACTGCATTGCCCATCTTTCTGGTGCTCAAAGGGTTATGTGTTGTTCTCCCTAACACTAAAGTTTTGTATTTATAATTTTTAATTGCAAGTACATCCGGGCAATTGTATGTCTCATGTGAAGTTGAGAACATAAATAAATCCAGACTGTATGAGTCACTGCAGCAAAGAATTGTCAACACATTTCAATGTAAGCTGTATGCTATTGGGAGCTGGCTGTCAATACAGAAATTACTCTCCTTTTGCTCATTATTTATAGTTCAAGGACAACAATAAGCATTCTGTGTAATAATTAAATGAAGAAACTTGTTAATCTTGGTAATACTTTTACCGAAAGCCATTCAAAAGTCCCTGTCTTTGATTCACATCAGAGGACAACTGACAAACAAAATAGTTATGTTTAACTGAAAGATTGTATCAAGTGTAGACATTTTAAATAGAAATTATGTATTGAAAAATTATACATAAAGAACCATACTCTTTGCTTCTATAGCTCTATCAAGGGGCAGACATCATGGGTCAGATCTTCCTTCATCTGACTCAACATTCTAAACAAAATATCAGCTGTCTGATGAGCTATACAGGCACAGAGGTTAAAGCATTACTATTTAACATGCTTACATTTAATACAATCTTTCAGTACAATCTAACTATATTTTTGCAGATAGTTGTGCTTTCAGGTGATTCAAAATGGGATGACTTGAGAACCTAGAAATGTCAAAAGGTCAATAATATAATATATAGAACTTTTCTTTTTTTATAGATAAAAAATTATCTATAACTTAATACAAGTCTATTCAATATTGCTTAGCATGCAAACTGGAGCTATGTTACTGCCACCTCCTAATATGCCCATTTAATAAAATCATAGGGACTGGTGTTGTAATAGCATGCTCCACTTCCCTGCCTCCCAAAAAAATAATTTGGCCAGTGCCTGCAAGAATAATTCTGGCCCAATTAATCAACCCAGGGCCCGGGTCTGCTCAATGCCCCCTTGAATATTCTGTATCTTGTAGCTGCTGGGGAATGCTCAAATTCTGCAGCCTTAAATGTCAAGGGCTAGGTGCTGCTCAAATGTCTTCTTGTGTTCTTGGGACCAAGGGTTGCCCCAAAGGCATCTTACACCCCAGAATAAAATTAACAAATACAATACTGAAACCATACAGTTTGATTTGTATTCACTTGCATTATATTATATAAAGTAACTATATGTGCTTTCCATCGCTAACTCCATTAATGGCTGCGATAATACCATTACTTAAAAGATACAGGTGTGCATGTTTTTGCATCTGTTTTTGCTGGCACAGATATTTTAGACCTAGCAGGATCGCCATCGCTGGTAATATTTTATTTACATGGCACCATTGTTGTTTTCACTTTCGATTGCCCCCCCCTCACCTGGGCAAGGTAGAGGTAGGACAATCTAGGTAGGGTACTTTTAATTAATTAATTTTATTTAATGGGCCAGGGGCATTTAGCATCTCCTGGCACATAGGGTAAGGCAATGACTATTTATTTTATATTGGTTGGGGCCTGGGGAATCTCACTCATATTGGTAAGAGCCAGCATTTTGTTTCAGTGTAATTGCATCTTTTAAAGGCTGCATATATATATGCAAGTGTGTGTAAAGCACCTGTATAAAAACATAAAGTTTGAAAAGTTATAGGTTAACATTTTCTAAGACTTTAGCCTACTAGATGCTTACTCAGAACACGGGTAAGATGCAAAGATATGGTCATACTTTTTAAAATCATTACGTCACCTATTAAAAAAATAATGCACCTGTTGAATGAAACCCTATATTTGCTATGGCATTTACTTGCACGTATTACATTTCTTTTAATATGCCACAGATAGTTTGCCCATTAATTTGCCACAGCCAGAGTTTACGTTAATATGCCACTTTTTGCCCATTAATATGCCACAGGCAGTTTTCGATTAATATGCCACTCTTTGCCAGTTAATATGCCACAGCCAGTTTTTGTGTTAATATACCACAGTTTTACAATTAATTTGCTACAGCCAGTTTGCCCATTAATATGCCACAGCAATTTTGGCCATTAATATGTCACTGTTTTCCCATTAATATGTCACAGCCAGTTTGTCCATTAATATGCCACTTAATGACACCCATTAATTTGCCACAGCCAGTTTTTCCATTAATATGCCACTCTTTGTCCATCAATATGCCACAGCCAGTATGCTCATTAATATGAAACAGCCAGTTTTTCCATTAATATGCCACAGTTTGCCAATTAATTTGCCACAGCCAGTTTGCTCATTAATATGCCACTGTCTTCCCAATAATTTCCTACAGCCAGTTTTCCCATTAATATGCCACTGTTTACTCATTAATATGCTACAACCAGTTTCCCATTAAATGCCACTGTTTTCCCATTAATTTGCCACAGCCAGTTTGGTTTTGTCTGCTCTCTTCCTCTAGCTGGTCTCCTTCCCTTCACAATGGCTGTTGCTACTTTACATGTACAAAGTCACCTCCTGCCACAGCTTGCATGTTTATTTAAAACATGTATTGCAGCTAGTGTTAGTTAATACTGCAACTGTTGATACTGCATTTCCCATGATTAGCCAATCATTTGGCATCTTAACCATCATGGTAATGTGAGTACTTAATAATTGGAGTATCAATGCTTAACATACTTGCTAACTTCAGCCCCTGGAGATTGGATGCCAGGGGTCGAGCTTGGGAGGTTAAGTGTCAGTGCTACAGTGCAAGCCCAGCAGTGCTGTCACTGAAACTGGTAGTGCCAGTGTAAATGCACAATCCACCTTATACTGGGTCCAATACACAAGATTTGGGGACTAGATTGGGACTGTGGATTTGCAGTCCAGAATCCTACTGTCCCGTTGCACTTTACCTCTGTGCCAAAAATCAGGACAGAAGTAGAGCTCGACAGAACAGCAGGACAAAGCCTCATAACCGGGACTGTCCTATGCAAAGCAGGATAGTTGGGAGGCATGAGTTAGAGATGATATAATTATGGACTAGTAATGCAGCTGCTCTAATTTGTATCATGATTCTTGGCTGTTCATTTGGATAGCTGAACATGAAAAATGTAATACAAGCACTTGGACTGTCAAAGACTAACCACTAATGCTGTATAACTACCAAGTATCCCTACTTTGGATCCAAACCCTTAAAACACTCTTTAATACCCTCTTTTTTGTGATAGCTCCGAATGTTTGCTGTGTGCCACACGCCTACATTCGAGTAACTTTTGTTGAATACAATTCCCATTATGTTAGACCAGCCATACTGCTGGATGTACTCCATGGGAATTATAGTTAAAAGGACACTACCACTTACATAATATGTAACTGGTCATTTAAAACAAAAACATATATAAATCATATGTCACTGTTTTTTTAATATGATTGGATTAATTGCATATTAAAGAAAAAATTAAATTAGGTGTTTATGTCCTGGCTCCATTTTGTGAATATTTCCCATGATGCAAAATCATCTAAAATCTTCCAGCCAGTTTAAATTTATAACTGTTGCCAAACCTACATAATGATGTCATAAGATCCTCCCCTGCTCTCTTACTGGCTCCTTTGTATCATAGTGGGCAGGACTAAGTGCCTTTGTAGAACTTTTTTTTTACTTGCCTTCCAACACAAAGAGAGGAAATTAACCTGATCAAACAGGATCATAACCCTGCCCCCTTGTGATGTAATAATTACATTACCCTCCCATTCAATGCAAGTCTGTGGTCAGAATTCAGACTTATAGAAGCCCCAAAGTGAGACATTTGTGCTGTAAAGTCTCTGGGGGTGGCCCCCAAAACACAATACTTCACAAAATGGTGGTGCCCAGTCACACTTGTTTAGTTACTTATTTTATTAACTACATTCACTTAACAAAAACAAAAGACATATCTGAAATCAACAATACAAAATAAATAAAATAAACCCTTTTCATTTTTTGGTGGGAGTGTCCATTTAACTATAGACTGGGAACAGGGGAGGGAGGGGGGTTACACTATACTGTAACTTGTTTGTTGTTATTGACTGAACTCTATGGCAATTGTAGTTAATTGTTGACTGGGGTAACAGTGGCTAATTTTTATGATCTTATATAAAATAAACTAAAGTTCCCATGATGCTCGGGATTGTGCTGGCTGTTTACCATGGTGATTTTTTTATTCCTATTAATGGATAATTAATGCTTCCCACCAGGGAACCTCTTCCTTGAGCCAACAAAGGCAGGCAATGGTAAATTAGTATTTGGGTGGTAGAGGTTAGAATATGTCGACCTCCACTAGAACAGGGGAATTATTTGAGAGGAATATTTAATATTTGTTTTTGTTTCATTCATAGGAGGGAAAATACATACTGTTGAGCCTCGAAAAGGCTAATAATATGAAGCATGTAAAAAAAAATCAGTAGAACAAATGCGATTCAGCTACTGACATGGTCAATTAACTTACATAATTTACAATGTGTTCCAGTTCCAACAAATAATGGGTAAAATATATTATGTCCATACTTAGCAGAAAACGTAAAGAAGTAGCTGGATACCTTTTCAGCAAAGCTTGGCACATGGCTACACATATTAATTTAAACTAAACTACGTGAAGTGTTGATCTGGGGAAAATCCAGTAGCTATTGTAAAGTCGAGGAGGAATTTTCTTGGCTTATCATCATTCAGTTATAGGACTGAGGATTTGCAAAAGGCTTACCTTTTTTAGCCACAATTATGTGTTTCTTTTTTTACTGTCATAGAAAAACACGCACACTTTGGTGGATTTGTGGTGCCATTTGTTTAAGAAGTCATAAGAAGTTACATTTATTTAACCTGTACATAGTGATAATACTAGATTTGTAAATGCACCATTTACATAGATAACCCTAAACTTTAATGCATCAGTCAAAGACAAATTTTATTTAGTGAATGCAAAGAACAAAAATAAATTCCGGGATTTCTTTATCTATAGAAATTTACTTGCCATGCGATTAAATAAATTTGTACCGGCAAGCAATCTAAGATCAGACAACAGAGGTTAATAATGTACTGGCTTTTTAAGATTAAATTTACTTTGTAGATGTATGTGTATATATATATATATATATATATATATATATACTGGAAATATTTCTAAGGGACTTGGAACATGGTCCATTGATCATCATCAAGTTAAAGCATCTTAACATGTATAGCTTGGAGGAAAGACGTAACAGGGGGATATGATAGAAACATTTAAATACATAAAGGGAATCAACACAGTAAAGGAAGAGAGTATATTTAAAAGAAGAAAAACTACCACAACTAGAGGACATAGTCTTAAATTAGAGGGGCAACGATTTAAAAGTAATATCAGGAAGTATTACTTTACTGAGAGGGTAGTGGATGTATGGAATAGCCTTCCAGCAGAAGTGGTAGAGGTAAACACAGTCAAGGATTTTAAGCATGCGTGGGATAGAGACAAGGCTATCCTAGCTATAAAACCGGGAACGGGGGACTAATAAAAGTACTCAAAAAAAAATTGGGCAGACTAGATGGACCTTGGTTCTTATCTGCCGACACATTCTATGTTTCTATCACGGAGATCATTTGTTGACATGTGGATGCTTCAAACTTCCCACTTGAAACATCAACTACCTCATTCCAAAGGTACTCTTTTGTTTTGACTGTGGAGGCCATCGGACTAACCAGAAATCACTGACATCTACTACCAAATGTTCCAATTGTAAATATTATTTGAGAAATCAGATGGTCTTTATGGAGTTTGAAGCTATTCCCATTGATTTCAAGTAAAAGGCATAGGATCCAAGTTCTCTCTCTGAACTGGATGGTTTGTGGATCGTTTGCCTGATCACCTTGCTACCTAGAGGTATGAATTCAAAGCATGCCTAATGATGTCATAAGATACTCCCCTGCTCTCCTGTGTATCATAGTGGGCAGGACTAGGTAAGTGGCTGTGTACAACTTTTTTTTTACAACACAGAGAGAGGAGATTCAATGCAAGTCTATGGTCAGAATTTAGACTTGGGTCCTCATACCTGGGGATGAGTCCATCTACTGGTCAGAGTCCCCGGAGCCTATTTAATCATTGCATACTTAGATACGCCCATGACCAATTAAAAAGCCAGGTACTTCCCATTTACAAACAAAGGGGCAGGAACTGATAAGGGGAAAATTAGGTTTAAATAGGTAGAAAAAATAATAGAGAGGATTTGAAAATCAAGGAAGGAGAAACATCAGGAGATGAGAGAACGAGAGAGAGGCTGACCAAATCACTGACCAGAGCACCCAGAGAGGAGAGACCCAATTTGACTCCTTATTCTCTGAAATTCTGGCAATGTAAAGGCTTTCTTTTACTTTGCATTTAAATATATAATTTGGCTGTTATAGTCTTATATATATATATAGTGAATAGCTATATCTTATTCTACCTGCAGTCTGCGTGAGATATCCCTAACTGTGATAGGAATGTTATTTATTCCTACTATATATACCATCAGTTCAATATATATATTAAACCTTACATTATACCTAATTTTAGGCAGGAAGACACAAGGGTGTAAAACTCCCCATTGTATGAGTTAAATCTGTAAGTGCTGTAGCTAAACCTTATTGATGTATGCATGGTAAGGAATGGTTGATATCAATAGTGTTTGTTGAACCTGAACTATTCCTGTAAATCAATATTAAACCTTATTGTAGGCTTCATAGCTGGGAAGTTTATCTCTATGGTTAAAAGTTGTATGTATAAAAGGAGTAATATTGGTCATTGGGTGTCTCTAGTAAATGAATTGAATTGTTGATTTTTAATAGTATATGGTGTAGAAAATGTATTAGATTTGTGTTATTTTGTTTTCATAGTGTGTATTATTAAATTTACATCTATTTTAAACAAAGTCTCTTTGTTGTGCTACTTGTCGTTCACAAGTGTTTATATCACCACTTAAAAAAAAGAACTACAGGGTCCCTGAAGATCTGTGTGTGAATATCACTAGGTATTATTATATCTACATTCCATACATATAAAACATTAAGACACCCAACACATAATTATTAAAACAAATTGTAAAATCTTTAAACTAACTATTATTGTGGTACCATAAAATCGTCGTTGCACTTTAAACAATTATGTATTGCACTTACAACACTTGAAACATTTGAAACACATTGCACTAAAATTAGTTATATAACATACATTTTCATTTAATTAGATCAGAATCCGCTTTAAATTGGTTTAGCAGTATTGAAAAATTCATCATCACAGAAAATAAATTCATTATTATGAAAACTATCATTGCACTTGTATATTTTAATCAATAAATAATGCATTATGTTTCACTTAATATATCATATACTTCAACTTTAAGTTGGAGAGAGCATTATTGAAGCAAAATAGTTACTAAAAGTCTTGCTGGATAAATAATGGCTCTGTCATCGTTGCCAACTCTCCGGGTTTTGCTGGGACAGTCCCGTGAAAACCAAGATTGTCCTGGGGAATTATCATCCTCGGGACAATCCTGGCAATATGCACAGTTTTAGTGTGATCGCGGGTCACGTGACGTCACGTGACCCGCGCAGTTCAGTCTATGTGAGCTCTGCCAAGGCAAGCTCTGCCACACGCTTCTGCTGGAAGCAGGCAGGATGCGTGGGACAGGGCTGGTAACACAGGCTGATGTGAGCTCAGCTCACACAGACTGAACTGCACGGGTGACTTAAAAAAAAATAAAAAAAATATTTAAACCAAACAAACCTTTTGCCGGTGCACGGAGGAGACATGGAGCAGGTGAGTACTGGGGAAGGGGGAGGAGTGTGGTTATATATTACTGGGGCATCAGGCTGGGCATTTTACTGGGCAATAAAACTGTGGCATATAACTGGGATATTAGGCTGGCCATATTACTGGGCAATTAGACTGTGGCATATTACTGAGTAATTAGGCTGGGCATATTACTGGGTAATTAGGCTGGGCATATTGCTGGGCAATCCATTTGTGGAATATTACTGGACAATCAGTTTGTGGCATTTTACTGGGCAATTAGACTGTGGAAGATTACAGGGCAATCAGTTTGTGGCATATTACTGGGCAATCAGGCTGGGCATATTATTGGGCAATTAGGCTGGGCATATTACAGGGCAATCAGTTTGTGGCATATAACTGGGCATTTAGACTGTGGCATATTGATGGGCAATTAGATTGTGAAATATTACTGGGAAATTAGACTGTGGCATATTACTGGGCAGTTAGACTCTGGAATATTACTGGGCAATAAGGCTGGGCATATTATTGGGAAATTAGACTGTGGCATATTACTGGGCAATCAGTTTGTGGCATATTACTGGGCATTTAAACTGTGGCATATTGCTGGACAATTAGACTGTGGAATATTACTGGGCAATTAGACTGTGGCATATTACTGGGCAGTTAGACTGTGGCATATTACTGGGCAATCAGGATGGGCATATTATTTGGAAATTAGAATGTGGCATATTACTGGGCAATCAGTTTGTGGCATATTACTGGGCATTTAGACTGCGGCATATTGCTGGACAATTAGACTATGGAATATTACTGGGCAATTAGACTGTGGCATATTACTGGGCAGTTAGACTGTGGCATATTACTGGGTAATCAGGCTGGGCATATTACTGGGAAATTAGACTGTGGCATATTACTGGGCAATCAGGATGGGCATATTACTGGGCAATTAGACTGTGGCATATTACTTGGCAATTAGGATGGGCATATTACTGGGCAAGTAGACTGTGGCATATTAGTGGGCAATCAGGATAGGCATATTACTGGGCAACTAGCGGAAAAGACTAAACCTGAAAGGTCTTGAAGATGTTAAATAAAATAAATCAACACATCTGAAGTATAGATCTGAAAATAAAAGAAGCCAAAAATAGTGTGTACTGTATAAAAAAGATTTAATGTGCTAAAACAGTTACACTTACAAGACAGGATACGAAGACCAATCACAGGAATACTAAAAACACATGTAGACTGAAGTCGGACTTCCAGATCTCAGCTTGCCTCACCGAAAAAAACGGAGCTTCAGGATGTTTTAAGAAAGCCGGCCGGAGTACCTCCGCAAATATCGGGAGACAAAGTCCACAAGCAGAGTCAGAAATGAATGAGTCTGTAAAAAAAAAAGAACAACTCCCACCCTACGCGTTTCACCCCTGATGAAGTAACATGGTCAGTTACGAATTTATTTTATTTAACATCTTCAAGACCTTGTTTCTGGACTTTATTCATTATTACACCAGTCTTTGCAAATGTTTATTTACTGCTCTTGCTACATTTGATATTTTGCCACATTTTGTTTCAACACATATCATTGGTTTTATTGCAGCTATTTCATTTATCCTTTTTCCCTTTTTGTCTGCATTATATGTTATTTGCTTGCTTATTATTATTTTTTTCACTTTCTTTATAAATTTATTGTTGTTCACTATATATCATCTTTTTCACTTACGACATTTATTTGTTTTTTGTATTCAATTTATTGATATGTGATTTGTGTGCTATTTGCCAATTTTTATTTTGTATTCACATTAGATATTTCTATCCATTTTTCTTTGGCACATATTAGTTCTGCATATTTATTTATTCATTTATTGTTTTAATATATATCTATTTATATCTATTCATTTATTCACTTATCCCTATTTATTTACCGCTCTTTATTAACTTTTGTTAGCTTGGGAGTGTATTTGTGTGTCCATTGGGCTAGTCCCTGTTCATATTACTGGGCAATCAGACGGTGGCATATTACTGGGTAATCTGGCTGTGGCATATTAATGGCCAGGCTAATAGTGGCATATTAATGGTCAGGCTAATAGTGGCATATTAAAGGAAATATTGACTGTGGCATGTTCTGTGGGGCAGAATAACATGTACTATGAGGCAAAGTTACACTGTGGTATGTTCTGGGGGGCAAATTGACACTGTGGCATGCCAAAATGTGTGGGTGCAAAGTGCTGTGGGTGCTGTATGGTGCTGTGTTAAGTTCTTTAGGTGCAATGTGGGTGCAGAGGAAGGGATAAAAATAAGAAATTTAAAATTTTTCAATAACATTTTTATTACATATAAAAATAGTTGAATACAATACTAAAAAGTTCATATAAGTATAAAGGCAACTAGTTATATATATAGGGTCCACCTCAAGCTTTTAGTAAATTCTGGAAATGTTTAATATTTTAATGTTTTTTTTGTGGTCAGAAACATAATATTACTTTGCTGAGAGGGTGGTGGGTGCATGGAATAGTCTTCCAGCATAAGTGGTAGAGGAGGAGTTTAACCCCTTCGCGACCGTCATGCAGGTCTGATCGCGGTATGCACGCTGGCATACCGCAATGGCGCAAACAAAGACATGGCTGAGTGTCTCGATACCGAGACACTTCAGCCATGTCGGTTGAGGACTCCCCAGAAACATCCGGGCACTGTGACAGCCAATCACAGCGCACAGATGTTAATAGCTGTCAAAGCAGGTGCCTGCTTTGACAGCTATAGTCTCTCCCTGCTCCACGGTGATCGTGGGGCAGGGAGAGACTAAGTATAGTGTGTCAAGTCTCCCCCTGGTCCCCCCCCCCCCAGTAACAACCAGCCCCCCCAAAGGATTTATTTTTTTTTAAACTTTTTTTTTTCTATTTTTTTTTTTTCTATTGTGCTAATCCAAACTCTTGGGTTAGGGTTAGAGTTCATCAAAACCCTAATCCTAGAGTTAGAATTAGGGTTTGTACTAACCCTAACCATAGGGTTAAGGTTAGAGTTAAATAAAAAATAAAAAAAGTAAAATAATTAAAAATTAAATAAATAAAACAATTAAAAATAATAATAATAAATTGTATAAAAATAAGAAGTTATTCCGTAGAGGACCAATGACATGTTATGTCTGTCTGTGGTCCTCTAGGGATATTTTATTTAAAAAAAAAAAAGACTGCTAGTGGGGCCAGTGCTTTGCATTGGCCCCCAGCAGTAGATAGGGGCCCGCAGCAGCTGGATATATGATCCATGCAGCCGCAGGATAGCAAGGATAGCAAAAATCGGTGCTTCCTACTATAGACTACATTTCCTATTCTGCTACGGTAGCTTTTGGCTGGCTGAGCATGATAGGAAATGTAGTCACAAACATTAAATAATAAATACATATTTTAAAGCTGCAATAACCGTATACTAAATTTTGCCCTGTACCTGCCACATAAACCTAGCAAACCTATACTTGTGGGGTACCGCTATACTCAGGGGAAGTTGCTGAACATATATTGGGGTTTTGTTTGGCAATAAAATAGAACAGCCCCTTTAAATTCATATCAAAGTTTCAAAGTCTGTGGAAATATAACACACACAAAATTACTACGCCAAAACTTGTCAAAGATTGGTGGTAAAATGACAGAGTGAAAAGTGTCAAATTACCCCAAGTTGAATGCCCTGGGATGTCTACTTTATAAAAAATGTGTACATGTGGGGGGTTATTCAGCGATTCATGTCCGATATCGGTGTTACAGTGTCACTAACGCTAATTTTTTAAAAAAAATGGTTTTGAAACTTGCTACTTGTATTTATTAACCTAAAACATGCAAAAAAAAGCAAAACAAATACAAACATTGGGTATTTCTGAACTCAGGACCAATAGTTGAATCTATTTAGCAGGTTTTTTCATTAGCTTTTGGAGCTTAGTAAAATAATTTACAAAGAAAAGTCAGGAAAAGTGTTTATTTGTTTTTAATTTTAACCATATTTTACTATTTTTTTCACAATACAATAAAGGATATGAACAAAATAATGTCATGAAAAGAAAGCCCTTCTTGTCCTGAAAAAAACCAATATATAATATGTGTGGGTACAGCAACCGACAAAGAAGAAAATTAAAGCTAAACACAAACACCTCAGAAGTGTTAAAACAGCCTTGGTCACTAACGCACAACATTCCAAAAACAGTCTGGTCATGAAGGGTTTAAGCATTAATGGTATAGGTATAAGGTTATCCTACATATAAGATAAGGCCAGGGACTAATGAAAGTATTACTTTACTGAGAGGGTAGTGGATGTATGGAACAGTCTTCCAGTAGAAGTGGTAAAGGTTAATACATGAAGGAGTTTAAGCATTCATGGTATATGAATAAGGCTATCCTAGATATAAGATAAGACCAGGGATTAATGAAAGTATTACTTTACAGAGAGGGTAGTGGATGCATGGAATAGTCTTCCAGCAGAAGTGGTAGAGGTTAATACAGTGAAGGAGTTCAAGCATGCATGGGATAGGTATAGGGTTATCCTAGATATAAGAAAAGGCCAGTAACTAATGAAAGTATTACTTTACTGAGAGGGTAGTGGATGCATGGAATAGTCTTCCAGAAGAAGGGGTAGAGGTTAATACAGTGAAGGAGTTTATACATGCATAGGATAGGTTTAAGGCTTTCCTAGATATAAGATAAGGCCAGGCAGTATTACTTTACTGATAGGGCAGTGGATACATGGAATGCCTTCCAGCAGAAGTGGTAGGTTCATACCAATGTATGTTTTATGGTGTAGACCCAGCTCTCTGACTAAAGCACATCTGCACAAGGTCTTACTATATTTAATTTAAAAGTGATAAAATGCCTGATGTAGATGTTGTGCAGTGAATGTATCTGTTGTATACCAAGGATGCATGGTAATGTTGGTGGGAACTTGGTGATATATTCTACACTGTGACAAGTAGGTGGAGTTCCATTATACTAATTATATCGCATGGGCGGAGTTTTTGAAAGGAGGTGTGGTCAATTTGAAGATACGCTGTGAAGTGTCCCTGGAATTTTTTTTTAAATGTTGGCAACTATGCTCTTTGAGCTGTTTCAACTATCTTGAGAAGATTTGGAGTGGCTTTAATTAATGTCTGATACTTTGTGTGAATCTGATAAAAGTGTAACATTTTGAAATAGTGCCACAAGCCTTTAGTCTTATTTTATTTATTATGCAGATTGTGGCCTGATTGATTTCTTGGACTCCTCTTGTGAAAAATAAAATAAAACTCGTAGTCTGAAATCCAGGTGTTAAGTTTATCTAACATTCCTTCAGACTTTGGATTTTGAAAAGAACTATAGTGCTAGATATTCATTGTGTTAGAATAGGCTGAAATGTTTAAATATCGCCCCAGAGGAAAGCAATAACTCTCAACGAAACATCTACAGGAGTATCATATCTTCCCCTGATTTGCAGCCAATATTTCACCAATGCTGGGGATCCTTGGATATCGGAATTACATAACGCTGAATGTCCATTCCAACTGAAGGCTTTCCAGTCTGCATGGAGACACGCTTGTTGCATTAATTTACAATTGCCTTTCTATGAAGCTTTAAGGTGAGATTAAAAATGTGCTATTCATTTTGGATAAAATGTAATAGTTTAGTGAAAGGCCTTCATTTTGCCACCGATAGTCGACTCATCTAGGCCCCCTCTATTGGTGGCATCCAAAAGCTGGTTTTCTGCAAAGATCCATTTCGGTTTTAATCCTGGAATGTGGCAAAGGATTTTTAACTTTTGCTTCTATTGATGCCACTTCAAGTTACATTTGTCTTGTCCTTATTTACTTATTGGGACATTGTTTCTACAGTTTCTTGTAGTGACATCAAAAATTCACCTGGCATAATCCCTATGATTATGAAGGCCCATAATGCACAAACTGCAAATAGCTGGTATAGCATCATAAGAAAATGTAGTCTTCAATGGAGTACAAAACAATTATATAGGTGCCAGCTTTTGAAGAATGTTTCATGAATAGATGTCTTCATCATTTTCTTGATCTGTCTAGTGACCACTTCTTGCCATGCTTCTAGCTGAAGTAATCTATAAGTCATTTGTTGGGTCCAAATAGTTTAAGCTAATAAATGGTGGAACAATGGATAAGAAATAAAAAAAAACATATCTCTCAACCCTCACGCTTTAGACAGGACAGTCCCAGATTTGGGGTTCTGTCACACTGTCCTATACTCAACTTCTGTCCCACTTTTGAGTGACCGCAAAACCTTTTCACAAATAAATACATTTCTTGTTTTAGTGAATAATAAGCATAATCACTGATCCATTTTTGATGGAAAAATAATCCAATTACCACTACTAGTGCACATTTGGTTTCTAGTTCTCCTACTCAGTGAGAATGGACAAAAGCTGAAATAGCCAGCCCTATAGGATGTAACAGAGGAAGCCTCTCCATTAGCATATCAGACTTGCCCCAAAAAAGATTTTCATATATCTCTACAATCAATAGCTACCGGAGCATCTGTGCTGGAAAGTCCCCTTTTCCTCCAGAGTTCCCTTATCCTGGAAGACAATACAAGAGAGAAAAGTGAATACAATAATATTTTGAGATCCTACAACTCAAAAGAGAAAATATTTGTGTGTTTATTCAGTCCGATGTGAACATTTCAAATACATTTTTATTCAAATTAGAAACACCAAACCCCTGCCATCATAATAATGGTAACGGCTCCAATTCTCTTTTCAGACCTCAAGGTGGCAAGCAATCAACCTTATTTTTCTACCAGGCCCCTCTTCTTTTGAGGAGCCTCTCCCTAATTCCATCCCTTTTGGGTTTGGGGACCCAATCAATGATTTGAAATTTTAAGTCAGTAAACTTGTAGCTCATCTCCTGAAAGTGGTGGGGAATTGGGAGCTCAACTTCACCCATACGATTTGTGGATTTACTTACAATATCTTGCCTTCAATTTTGAGTTGTTTTGCTCGATAAATGAAGTTACATGGACACTTCAATATGTACACTCTATAGCTTGAATCACAGGTGAAGTGATAGTTGATGTTATACTGATAATGTCGCTGAGGATCATCATCAAGACATATAGACATTTTATACCTAAAAAAGACCTTCAGCTTCACATGCCTAATAAAAAAAAAAGAAATAATTCCACTTTCACATTAAACCGTTTTACCACGTTAGAAGGACAACAATAAAGCCCCTTTTTCAAAACCTTTACCTCACTGATGTTCAAATCATGGCTGGAGATATTAGTAATCAAGTCTCCAGTTCTTGGTGCTTCTCATCGATGAGATGGCAAGTTCTTTTCTGTTTCCTGTTCTGCTGTGTTTCTTCCCTCCTCTTTTTTTTTTTTTTTTTACAGGCGTATTAGGTATTCACTTGTATACTAAAAAAGCTGTCGCAGACATGGTTTCAGAAAGACAGAGCTAAATTAAAAAGTATGACAATTATCTGTTACAACGTGCAGAGGCAGCTCTAGACTTAGGCAAAACTTGAACATGAGTCCCTCACAGACAGTCATAATTAAATAAAATATATGAAATCGTTAATAAAAATAAACTGAATAAATTTCATATTTAATACAAGCTTTAAAACCCAACAATTAGGAATTCGCAGATCATAGAATTTAGTTTTTCTCATAATTATTCTACAAATATCTATAAAAAAAAAAATCACTTTTTTTTAGATAAAAAGTATGTGGCTGACTAACTCACTATCTTTATTGATGTCTCCTAAATGTGAACACTAACACATATATACGCATTCATATGCTGATCATGTACACACACAAGCAAACACATACACACTCGTATGCTGATCAAATACACACTGTAAAAAATACAGTGTGTGTATCTGATCAGCAAATGAGTGTTAGAATATATGTATTAGTGTTCACATTTAGGAGACATCTGAGACATAAATAAACACATTCATATGCTGATCAAACACAGCACCGCATTGCAGAACCCACCAGGCTTGCCAATTATTATTGTAATATTACAATAATGCACCCACAGGATTTACCAAAGCATTCTTATTGCCTCCACAGGGATTTGCTACAGCACCCATATTGCACCCACAAGGACTTGGCAACTTCACCAATACTGTACCCATAAGGACTTGTTCCATTTCTGCCAAAGATCTTGCCAGTGCCATCCTTGATCGCAAACAGCATTCCCAGGCATCTTGTCCCCAAACAACTTATCAGTGCCTTCTCTGACCTTCAACAGCTTTTCCAATGGCATCTCAGTGCCCATGCAGCTCGTCAGGCCCATCATTATACTCAAACACCCTGTTAATGCTATATTTGTGCTCACTCACAGATACACACTCACTCACAGATACACTCAGTCAGCTTGCACTCTCTCACTGACCCACTCAGTCAGCACGCACTCTCTCACAAATATACTCAGTCAGCACTCATTCACTGACCCACTCAGACCGCCTAACTTATCTTATTAGAGAGCTGCCTCTGACCACGTGTATTTTACTAGTCAGTGACACTATAGAAATAATTGGTGTTTTACCTGGCATTGGAATGTAGTAGTGTTTTTCTCATGTAATTAATTGGGGTCCATTCATTAAAAAGTGTGCTGTGGCAAGCTGACAACTGAACTGCAAAAATAGTTGAGATGGAAAAAATATCCAACTGGCCTATTTTTCCAGTTCGGCTATTAATGCCAAATTGTTGCAGTTCACCACAGTTCACCTTTTCGTGAATAACCCCATTCTATTATCTAAGCTGTGTTGGCAATGTCCACTTTTTTATGTATACATTTGTGAATAACATATGACCATTTTATCTCTATTGTTTATTTGAATATCAGTGGTGTATGAAAGCCACTAAATAAATTCTAGTAGGACAATGAGAAAGGCGGTCATCTAACGATCCCACCAGTCATGTGAAAATTTAGCGTGTACATTAACCCCTTACCGCATGTAGGACGTTCTATGCAAGGACGTGTAGCAGGATTCCCAGTTTCAGATGAGGCCACTTTGAGTGGCCTCAGTCTGACACAGGTAATGTAGGGAACACTCAAACCGAGCATCTCCGGCATCCCTGCGTGCCCGAACTTCCGGGTTCGTGCACTCCTCTGTGTCATCACACGAGACGTCACAACGTATCATGGGATGTTGGCAGGGACCAACAGGGTCCCTGCTTGTGTGTTCCTGGCCCCGATCACTTAATGATCGGCAGCAAGGAACACACAGACACTGGATGGTGCTTTGTTCATTAAGGACCAATGCACCATCCAGCGTGAAG
Organism: Pelodytes ibericus; assembly: GCA_036172795.1. Classification (NCBI taxonomy): domain Eukaryota; kingdom Metazoa; phylum Chordata; class Amphibia; order Anura; family Pelodytidae; genus Pelodytes; species Pelodytes ibericus. Next base: position 117,501,660 of record CM069863.1, read on the forward strand.
GGGTTAACATTGATTTACCATTTGAAGGACAAACCCTCAATGTTTGGCAACATGTGTGTTTAAATATTTCATTAAGCTGTAGGCAAAATCATAGGATGCAGAAAATGAAGCATCTCATTATAGCTTATACTGCAAAATCTGAATCATTCTGCCAACAAAGAATTTTGCTCAACAATTTTATTTCCTTGCTATTGTCAATATTTAAGATTTTACTGCCGGGCATAAATATTTGTAACAGATGTATTGGGATGATATTTTGAAATTAAGTGGGAAGACATGATTTAAACAGGATTCTCAAGGACATGGTAATAATAGATTTCTTGGTCTTAACCACTACTATGTTAAAAAATGATTGCACATTGAATAATGATGCTCATCATTACAATGATGTTAAAGGGTTCTCTTAAAAATCATTGCGTAACTATTTTAAACCTTGGATCTAGTAGGATGCACATAGGATGTAAATTGCATGTCATTGACATTATTGATATGATTTCAATGTATTATAATAGTGTTTCCAATTTTATAGTCTTGTTGCCAGAACGACAATATTTACTTGGGTTGTTTCCAGAAGTCATGTAAAATAAATGAAAATAAACAGTTCTGTCTCATCAAATTTTTTGTTAAACTTTTCATAGCTATACATACCCTAAAACTGCACATCAAGTGCAGACTTATTGCTCTATCAACAGTCCTGCTTATCTCCCCACTTGATGTCACTGAATTTAGAGAAAATAATTTTTGATGTAAAACTGCAGGAAATGTAAAAATTGTTTTAAAGTAAAAATAAGTGCAGATCACATATAATAGAGACTAGGTGCAAGTTCCCATTTAAGCGCATATTTCGCTGAACAGAAATACCTTAAATACAGATTGTATAAGATAAACGTGTACCTGGGTTGTGCATTACTATGTGTAATTAAATAGTTTTTACATTTATGAGTAAACTTCAATGCATATATTCTGTAATAAGATGAAAACAGCTATATACTAATAAAAAAAGTAAGGTAAAACGGGCACCAAATATATTTAAATAAATATAATAAGTGTGAAAAGAATAGCTGCAATCATAAGTGCATCCCTTACACCAATTAAAACAATCAAAACAGAGGTGATGCGCTTAGTGATAAAAAACACATTTTTATAATATACCTTAACACAAGATCAAGTATTGATCCAGTAGTTCATAAAAAACAATAAACATAAAATGGTGTAATACTGATAATTGAATAATGCAGCCCCCCAAAAAAGGAGAAAACCTCCCCTGGTGTTACACTTACTTAAACCAGAGCACTTAAACAAGGCTCTAGTTTTTAGGCTCTGGGGTGTATAATAGAATCCACTCTCAGCTCTCAGGATATGGATAATACATGTGAAAGATTTAAACAAAACCAAATACACCTCCTCCGTATGGGTACCTTAAAAATGATCACAAAAAAACAGTATAGTGCATACTGTAAAAGTACAAAATTTAATGGCCCCCGCTACATGAGGCTTACTTTAAAATGGATTAAAAAGGCACATATCAACAATACCCTTGCAGGAAATGGAGCAGGCTTCCTAGTTCCAAACGTTTTATCAGACTGAAGTCAGGAACAGTTGCGGCGTCCCGCAGAACACTAGAGGCTTCAATCCTTAAGAAAACATAGCTGATCAGGATTCCGGATAAGCCCCCTCACTCTCTCCAATGCGCAGACGCGTTTCTTCGATGAACGACGGCATTGAAACCCTTGCGGGTTGAAACATCGACTGCATTCTGAATCTATTATGAAGTTCCCATATTTTTACGTGCATTTTTTATCAATTGTGGAGTCTTGGGTGGCGTCTTTTGCCTCAGCACCTACTAAACTATCTCTGTGAGGATCTGAGCTATTTTTTATAACCTTTAGAGAGAAGCCTGTAGCTCAAGAACTGCCTAACTCCGAATACAACGTCATACAACAATGTTAACCTTTTGGATTTTGAAGTCTGTAGCTCCGACTCTTCTTTACAAAAGACTATATCACTTGTTGGGGAAAATTGGAGTGCAAAACCTGGCTGTGGAGGTGCAGAATCCCTAAAACGAGAACGGAAACATCTGGAGTATACTCCGTTCTCGTTACACTATAGATTGGATCACACTGGAGAGGAGCTTTGCAGATGTTCCTTGGGAATAAGCCAGCTGAGCTGATTGTTTGATTCAAACCCAATTTCATACATCCACAGGTAAACCCTTTGATCTTCACCACTATTAAAACATGGAAAACTGGAGCATATCCCCATTCAGGCCTTGGTTGGGAAATCCCTATTTTCTAAATGGTAGAGAAGGATACCCTTATACCTTATGGTCTGTGCAGGGCATTAATACACTAAACAACCTCCTCAACAGTCTCATCTTGTTGAGAAAATAAGTAATAGATCTCCACATATCCCATTAACTATTTTTACCTATTTACAAGTCACTTGTTATTTGAGAGTCTGTAAATTAAACAATACAACACTAATGACTGGGACAATTCATTGGATGAGTTAATTTAAAAATCCCCAAGACGGAGTCCTTTGACCTTTAATTTGCTGCAAACTAATACCTATTTACTCTGAAAAGGAGGCACACAGCTGAATATGTCACTTGTATTTAGATGATATTGCAGAAACATCATATGTCTCCTATAGAGCCATTCTGACAGCATTTTACATACACAAGTTGCTTAAGATAGTACATCAATCTTATAGTGCTCCATTACATTAATAAATAATGTAAAGAAATAAATATTTAAATAATAATGTAAATTAATAAATCCTAAACCAGATTCCACTAGTTTAAATGTGCTGGTTTTGGTAATGTTGACTAATCTCACTTTTTTGGAGTTCTGTACTAATATTCTTCAGAGTGGTAGAAATACCCCTTCTATCATTTACCTGTGAATTCACTATCTTAGATATCATAGACATCTTGTTGGGGAAACAACAAAACATAGGATATTTCTATCAGCGGCAAGGAAAACCATATATGGGTACAAAGCTCACCTCTCACCGCTGTACTTTTGAAAACAAAATGATTATATTTTATGAGGATGGATTGGTCAGAATCTAGTCTAGATAAACTAGAAAACTCGAAAATTCTTTCAAAATTGGTCTTGTTTTACATTCTGGATGACAAAATTAAATATAAAAATAAAACTCACATACCAGTGCACATCCCGGTATTGTCCGTAGCTCATTCGTAAATGACTATCATATGATTTGCTCAGTGACATCCCCCCACCATTAAGCCACTTTTATCCTATACCTTGGCTGAGACACACAATGTGACATGTAATATGACCAAGAGCTTTTCAGATATGGAAATTGATATCCTTTCATGATCTAATGACAAACAGATGGAAATGGCTTGTTGGTGTATTGTTTGGTTACAGATTCTTGAATTACAATTTTTACTAAATCCTTCTCAATACCTTTTATTACATACACAGCCAGACGTCTCTTTTTCTACTTTATTTCTACATGAACTATGACAAAGCCTTTACCATGTATGTCAACTGTTTGTAGTCCAAAATTGTGATTTCAAGATATCCACATTCTCATGCCTTTTTCATGTTTTGGTAGTTCTTTTTCTATACCTGTGTGAAAAAGATAAAACCAAAAAAAGTCTTAAAATTACATATCCTTTCAATGTTGACAATATAATGTACTCACCTGCACACTATATCTTAATGAGATGTTAATTCTTTGTACTCACCCGCATAATATAACTTAATGTGATGTTCATTCTTTTTACTATCAAATTTCTTGAATAAAAAGATTAGAAAAAAAAAAAAAAAACTCAAAAGCAGCAGCATGCAAACCCTTTTTATGAGTAAAAAAAACAAGACACAGGACACATGGTTTTGGAGTCAAAAGGCAAATGCTCATAAGGTTATGGCTGATCGGTGAATATGTGAGCGCTAATAAAAGATTTACATGAAGCAGCTTGTCTTCAGTTTATTTTATAGGTGTAAATGCATTAAGAATGTGATTGGAATAAATAAGCTAAAACCATATATAAATAACTACAGTTGTTTAAAGACAAGAGGTCCAAAATACTGTTTAGTTTGATCAAGTGTAAATGTCCTATGTTTTTTTTTAGATTGTACTCTTACTGAGCTGAAGATATTATTAAGTAGCCAGAAGGCATCTTCAGGCATACATAAAATGAAAGAAAATAATGATCTTGAATTTTGCTAAGATGAATAAAGTGAACACTAGGTAATGGTGAGAATGAAGCACTATTATCTAAAGTTAAAGTCTGAAATCGGAACATATTTTTGACTTGACATTTACATACATTGGTTTAAAAAATTCAGAAGAACTCTTCTTAGAGGCAAATGATCTTGACATTTAAGCAATGTTGAATGCTATCCTGTTTTATTCCATAAAAGTCAAATACTTATTCTTTTACCAGAACTGTGATTTTTAGCACTGTCAACTTAAGGTACGAAAAAGGAGATCTCTGACAGCCCGATATACCAAATTTTAAAAAAACCATATCTAGTAACATGTAAGAACTGCCTATGGTCTAATGCAGGTTATTTCATTTTAAAAATATACCAATTTTTCTGTGTACGGATTCCTATGTAGAATGTTAGAGTTTAAAACGAGCATTTACAATTTGGAATGTGAGTTTTTAAGCAGTCACATCTACCCCGAGCCCCTATTAAGCCCTGTTTATGAATGATCTCTAGCTATATAGGTAAAGCAAAATAACTGGCAGATTTATTTCATAAAAAAAGATACTTAGCTCCAGTTTCTTCTGCTTAAAGCACAACACTGATTTAGATCACATTTTATTGCAGTTTGGATATTTCTAAAATTGATAATTAACACTTAAAAGAGACTTTCCACCATAAAAAGTAGATAAAACATAGTACACAAATAAAGAGTTATTCGATTCAAAAGTTACAAGTGGCTTCATATTTCAGATATGCCTGATGAAGAAGTGAATTCTATTTTAGGAGGTTTCTGCACAATAATAATAATAATTTTTACATCAGAGAAAAAATATGCCCCAAAGAAGCATAGTTATCTAAATGTTTATTGCCTCCTCCTGCTACCGTTTAAAAATACATAGCTATAATCTTAATCATAAGAAATATGAGTAAAAAAGCATTTCAAGTGAGGACTTGCTTCAAGAAATGGGTCAGACTAAGAAACCCTGACCATTAAGTGCGACTCTCTTTTATATTTCCAAGAGTACTACTATTATACTATTATCCACAACTATACATATATTCATTTTACAAAGGAGACAAAGGATTTCCTTTTCCAAAAGAAATGGAACAATGAAAAATTGAACAAATATACAAGGATAAACATTATTGAGCAGTATGTAGTACATCAATACACGCTGTTTTAGAAATGTTTTATTTCTAAATATTGAAATGTTGTAAAAGGTCTCTAGGGTGTCAGGAAATTCTTTCAGCTAAACAGTCATTTTAGAATGGAAGCTGATTGCTTAAGTAAAGAGATATTGTTCACAATATCTGATGAAGGGTCAAAGGTAGGCAGAAAATTGAAAAAGCATTTTATTCATCTTTAGGAATACATCATTGTTGACGTTTCTTGCACTATAATGTGTTCACAGATTTTTGTATAAGACTGCTTCTTTCTACAAAACCAAACATTGGTGTGCACCTTGTACTACAAAAGATTTTTTTTAAATTCTACATGAAAACAATGCTACAATATGGATGTTCAACTTTTCATCGATCTACCTAAATTCCTGCATGTTTTCAAAAGTTGCAAGTGAGCCAGATTCATATATCTTTGATATTAAATATTTGGTATCAATACTTGTAGCGACATGACTCTTCATAATCCTTCATCAAGCTGACTGCTACAACTGTTTATTAATGATGATATCTCAGGAAATTATTGATTCACTGCAATGTGCCTCTCTGTCTGAAATTTCTTAACCAAACAAATAGACATTTTTCTATGTCAGCAAATACTATTAAACAACATAATATGTATATATTTGGTATATTACTAAACTTTTCTCACCTCTGTCTTGGCTCAACATGATAAGGGGTCTTTGACTTCAAAATCACAAGGAAGCATATTGTCCTGGAATATATTTTTTTTTTACAGCCCAATAACTCATTGACACAGATTAAAGTCAGAATTAAAAGTGTCTGGCAACACATTATAAAGAAATATAAAACATGTTTCATGCATGTGGTGCACTATGCTGCGTTACATGAGTAATAGTTTTTGCATTCAACAACATGCATACAATTGTGCAACATGCTGGATGTGTATGAGATGTGGGAGCACATTGAAGAGCATTCTTTGGCTGGATGATCAGAAAACCTGCATAATCACAAATCCCAGAGGGTACCTAAATTTTTTCATTGAAATTTATAATATATTTTATTTGCAGAGTAGTTCTCCTTTAACCCCTTAAGGATGTGAGGACATTCCATGATGTCATGGCGTTTTTTGTCATGAATACGGAGTGACAGCCTATAATGTTCTGCATTAAAATAAGCGATGTAAACGATTAATGATCACTTCCAAAGCTCAGGTGGCGTTGCTGTGATGCCTCAATGTTGAGGCATTAAGCGACATCGAAATTTTCTGCGCAATTGTAAGGATCTGACTACCGGAGTTCAGGAAGGAACCCAAGATGCAGGCGTGAAAAAACAGGAGAGCTAACCTTGTTTACCCTGTTTTAGGTGAGCTTCTTAACCCTATTTGCACATGCCTGCCCAGAATTCCTTGCAGTGATGAAAGTACTGCAAGTTTAGTATTTCTGTGGAAAAACCAAGTGTTCTGGCTTATCTGGTGTGTGTAGATTAGTGTTTAATAATGCCTCTCCTACCCACCATATTGTGTGTTGTGTACTCTGTTTTATAAACTGAGTAAACGAAAATATTTTTATATTACAATGTAGCAGTTATTGAACAATTATACAATGCACTCCCTAAGAGAAATCTTAACTTCACAGGTCATTCTTACTAGAAACAGTTATTATTATAATTCAGATCACTACTAACTTATTAAGTTCTTAGGAATGCTGCCTTAGAAAACATAGGCACAGATTTTGAGTGAAAATGCCATGCTTTGTCAAATATTTCAATTCTACCGTAACCTGTCAATATTAAATGAATTATGTTCTTCCTTGCTATTTAAACTTTTTTTTTAAAACGGCGTGTATGATTTTATGAACTAATCAGCCATGTGGGAAAAGCAGCAACTAAAAATTGCATGAGCAATATATTTATATTGAATTTGACAGACTATTTGGGTAAAACGCAAACAATAAATAATAAAAAGATGTAAAAATAACAGCAAACAAATCCCTCTGGTGCTTTCTGGAAAATTAAGATGGGATTTTGTCTTGTCTTTGTGATATTACATGTATCTTGAGGAAGACTTAACCTACATTTCTGCTTTTCAGTATAATCACTGAGCCGTTGAAAGTAAACTGAAATCTGATAGAATGAATGGCAGTAGCAACAAGCAAAACAATTCTCTTGTAATGGATCAAACATACATAACCTAAATTGGTCCAAATAGAAATGTATCTGAACCACATATGGAAAGCTCCAGCTATCCACTTTAGGAATGAATTATAGTTCAATAAAGCTACATTCTTGAAAATATACTCTGATTCTGTGCATCTAGTCTAAAAAAAATGACATTATGGAACTAGGAAAGTGTAGAGGAAGACTACAAAACTAATAAGGGGACTGGAAAGTTCTGGTTATGAATAAAGGCTAGAAAGGTTAAATTTGTACACACTAGAGAAAAGGCACCTTAAAGGGGATATGATAATGTAATATAAAAATACACAGGGCCAATACAAAAGGCTCTCTAAAGATCTGTTCATTAACATAACGGTACAAAGGACAAGAGGTCACCCGCCAAGACTTGAGGAAAATAGATTTAGTCTACAACAAAGGAAGGGATTCTTTATAGTAAGGACTATAAAGGTATGGAATTCACTAGGAAAGAAGCAAGGTGATTCGGGATGCCCAGGTGAGCAAAATCGTTTAGGTGTAGAAAATCCCCGCTAATTCAAATCTGGTGCCTTTTGCTGGTGTGAGACCCACACCAGTGATAACATATGAGAGAAAAAAAAGAGAGGTAGCAAAAAATGGCACTCTCGAGATGGTAAGTGTAAAAACTAGTAATTTTAATTGGAATGAAAAAATATCCAGTATAACCGTGGTAAATCACAGCAGAGGATAAGGAGGCAAAATAAAGAAGTGAAGACGGGCTTGATGCGTTTCGCGCTTCAAGCGCTTAGTCATAAGCTGTATGGAATTCACTACCTGAAAAGGTGGTGCTAGCAAAAATAATAGATGCCTTTAAAAGTGGACTGGATACTTTTTTTTAATGAGTCAGAACATAGAGGGCTATGGATGTTAGTATAAGCATTAATATTTATTTAGTGCTTGTTGACACATGGATAAATCTCATTGTCTTTTGGAGTCAAGAAGGATTTTTCTCGCCACTGAAAGCAGAATTTGAAATTGCTGAAATACGATTTTTTTTTGCCATCTTTTGGATCAATAGCGGCAGGGGCGTTGCTAGGTCTCAAAAAGATCAGGGGCTGGAGCCCATGTCAGATTTTAAGAAGTGGAGTAAAAAAAAAAGCTCATATACTTAGTGGGGCATATAGACAGAAATAGATATAGATATAAAAAATTGGTGTGAGGCCAATGTAAACTCCATGGAGGCAGTAGAATGGACAGTATTTTTATGTAGAAAAGGTGGCAACCCTAGGGGGACATATTGATAGATGTACTATTTTTGTAACTTGAGAAAATGACGTTATATATATTCCTATATAAAATTCACAGTAATGTGCATTGTGTGAGTGTATCACACATTACTATATCACAATACACCATAAGACTCACAACAACAAAAAACTCACATTAATTACTTACACTTATACACATACTTACACAGCCACAAATACTCAAACATATACGCAGCTACACATTCACACATACACCAGTCACACAGACCCTTACATAAACACCCACCTACATACAGAGAGATTTATTTTCCTCCAATCCCTGCAGCTGGTGTTCTATCAACAAGTTCCCAAGCCTTCCGGTGCTCCTACAGTATCAGAGCGTGAGGGGGCAGAGCATGCACCCCTTGCGCTATACTCTGCTGCATGCGCCTGACTTTGCAACTGCTCTAATATTGTACCCACAGGGAACTGGCCTTGTGCCATCTGAGCCCAAACAGCTTGTAACACACACACACACTCACTCGGACACTCACTCACATGGACACTCAGCCAGCACACTCACTCACATGGACACTCAGTCAGCACACACATTAACGTGGACACTCAGCCAGCACACACACACTCACATGGACTCTCAGCCAGCACACACACTCACATGGACTCTCAGCCAGCACACACTCACATGGACACTCAGCCAGCACACACACACTCACATGGACACTCAGCCAGCACACACACTCACATGGAAACTCAGGCAGCACACACTCACATGGACAGTCAGGCAGCACACACACTCACATGTGAAGGATTATTGGTTTTCTGTTAAGCAAGCTATGCTTTCAAACTGCATAATTTTGAACATCTTACAGACAGAAAAATTGTCAAAGTGATAAGTCCCAAGTCTTAGCCAGCACACACACTCACAGCCAGCACACACACTCACAGCCAGCACACACACTCACAGCCAGCACACACACTCACAGCCAGCACACACACTCACATGGACACTCAGTCAGCACACACTCACATGGACACTCAGTCAGCACACACACACTCACATGGACACTCAGGCAGCACACACACACTCACATGGACACTCAGTCAGCACACACACACTCACATGGACACTCAGCCAGCACACACACTCACATGGACACTCAGTCAGCACACACACACTCACATGGACACTCAGCCTGCACACACACTCACATGGACACTCAGGCAGCACACACACTCACATGGACACTCAGACAGCACACACACACTCACATGGACACTCAGGCAGCACACACACTCACATGGACACTCAGGCAGCACACACACACTCACATGGACACTCAGCCAGCACACTCACTCATAGACATACTCACCAGACCAAAGAGCAAAAAAACACGCGTTGCAGTGAGAGCGGCATGAAGTCCCTTCTCAGAGGGGAAGTCCCTTCTCAAAGGGGAAGTCCGGGCTCAGAGGGGAAGTCCCTTCTCAAAGGGGAAGTCCGGGCTCAGAGGGGAAGTCCCGGCTCAGAGGGAGGAGAAAAAACCAGTATCAGAGTCTCCATTCGGGGCTTGATCTGGAGATTCGGGGCTTCAGCCCCAGTAGCCACCCCCTAGCGACGCCTCTGAATAGCGGTAAATAAGGATTAGGAAAATGGTTGAACTGGATGGACACAAGTAATTTTTCAACCTAAATATCTATGTAACTATGATTACTCAAATTCGAAAATATGTATTGTGGACAGTGTATAATAATAGTACCATCTGAACCAATTTAAAATAACATTATAAATTGGGATACTAATCTTTTTTTAACTCAGCTACTTTGTCTTACGTATGAAATACTGTCTGTATTCCCTACAATTCTCTCTTTATTGAGTAGACCCTTAAGTGCAGAGGTGGGGAACCTGCAGCCTTCCAACTGCTGATGAACTACACCAGTTTCCCACCCCTGCTTTAGTGTGTCTTCTCCTAAAGAAACCTGACTTGTACCTGACTTGTAAACAATAGTGTATATTGTTTTGGAAAACCTTTAACCCCTTTGCGACCTTATGACGAGTTAACTCGTCATAAGAGCCGCAGCATTAGCGACCTTATGACGAGTTAACTCGTCATGCAGTCTAGCCGGCGGGTCCAGGACTAAGCCTCGCACCCGAGGCAAAGCTCCTGGACCCAATCGGTGGATTTCCGGGCATGTGATCGCGGTGATTGAGTGATCACCGCGATAACATGCAAATTAGATGCAAAGTCAGTTTGTTCACACACTGACTTTGCCTCTAATTCACTCTCTGTGCTTCACGTTCTTATAGTGAAGCACAAGAGTGACCTGCAAGTAAAAATAAATTAATAAAGAACGTTGCTGAGAAAAAAAATGTAAAAAAAATTAACCCTTTCATTGCTGATCACAGTTTTTAAATGTGATCAGTTTCCTTCCACTTTATGGCCCTCATTTAGTGTTTTTTTTTTACAATTTTTTTTATTTTTGCAATTTATAAAGTTTTTTTTTAAATAAATAAAGGTAATTTTAATATATTTATTTAATAAAATGTAACCCCTGCATGCCTGTTGCATGATTTTTATGGATCTGACATCGCACTCTTCAGAGATTTTTTTCTGTCTTTTTTCCTCAAAAATTTCCTCTTTTATATGTATTTTTTAATACTAAAATGTAAATCATTTTATGTATAGGGTATCAAAAGAAAGCTCGAACTGTCCTTTTAAAACCAACATATAACTTGTATGGGTAGGTTAAATGAGAGAGAGGAAAATTATGTTTCAAAAACCGCATATTAAAAATTTAAAAACTCTCTGGTCCTTGGCCTTGGAAAATCCTTGGTCCTTAAAGGGTTAATGACAGGACTGTTTTGAAATTTTTGTACCGTTTTTGACAATGGTTGTTTTAACATTTATGCAGTGTTTTTGTTTATTATTCTTTTATAGTTGTAATTAGGATATTTAATAAAGGGTTTTCAGAATTCTAACGCACTTTTTTCATAGAATAGCACTTTATACCAAATATCGATCTTAACAATGTATTCATTTAGTGTAAAATGTTTAAATTGTAATAACCTTTTGAAATCCAATTTTTGGTGCTGCCACTATATTTGGTCACTGTTTGTCTTTTTCTTTTTTTTTATATTGTAAAAATATAAATAAAATATTATAAAAATAAATAAATAAATACATTTTTTAAAAAATTGGCAAGTATTGCACTCACAAAACATTCGAGAAGGTAAAGCGCTTAATATCACTATATTCTAATATTCTCCAACTGCAAGGGAAACAGAGAACAAACCATGGCACAATATCAAATAATAAACACAATTCTCACACCCGGTAATAAAAACTTGTTTACTTTGCAGTTGGTGAATATATGAATACATTCCTGTATGACATCTAAAGTCCTCCATTTGATCCCAGGTTGTTTGTTTCCAGCAAAAAAGGAGGTCTGTACCAATTGTAAAGTTTTTATGTTACTCTTTATAATCATTGGGAGTTCCTGAGGAGAATATTGAGCTCAAGGACATTTTGTACCTATACCTTTTGATAGGGTATTTATTATTAGCGCAATATATTTTTTATGGATAATATCTATTATTTTGTATAGTGATAATGATTTTATTTTTATCCATCTTTTATTATTATTTTTCTTATTTTATAAATTAAGTTAGTTCTTTGTATATTATGTAATTTTGATGTCACATATTTCTTGGAGGTTTTATTTATTCATTTTTTTACATTATTATATTCAATTTTAGTGGTGTCTCTTTAGTTTTATATTTTGCCTTCTTTCTTCAGTGGTGCTCCATTGCAGTATGTATAAAAAGACTAGTCGCTAATTCCAAATTCATTCACATGCTTGATAAGTACACCTTGGATGGGTTTTCTACACATGTGTTTATCTTTTGGTTAATTTGGTTTGTGTACATTTGCAGACAGAGTCCCTGATTTTTGTTTTTATAATCAGAAGCAAAGACCTAGTTAGGGCCCCATCTGTTGATTACATGTAATAATGAGGTTCTTTCACTGCACTGACAGTGAGTGATAGTCCGTGACCGGGTCAGCCTTCATGCATCACAGTGAAGCCGTAAAAAATACAGGAGATTTATCCTCATAGTAGGGCTACTCTATTTTCCACTTGTTGTACTGTAATTTATATGTGTGGATTTAATTTCTATACTGCTAAGCCCTGCTATAATACAAGGCTCGAGGTCCACATACTCACACCACAATTCTAGTGGGAACGTGATGTGAGTACAGTCCTGACCTGGAACAAAGAATATATAGATGGCCATAATGACCTTGGTTGTCATGTCCTCACACATTGTCAATCATGTCCTGTGCCCAGGGGGCTGTGAAAGGAACTCACCTAGGAGCTGGGCTTAGGCTATATATTGCCACACTTCAAGCAAAACTTCCTCTTTTAAAATAATAATGGCCCTCCCTCTTGTCCATTTTTATTAGTTTTTTTGTGGTGTTTGGTGTGGGTCCCCGAGGTTTGGTGCCATTGCAGGGGTTTGTCATCTGGGGGTATGGCCAACCCAGGTAGGCAGTAGCTGTGAGAGCTATTTGTACGGACTCCCGATGAGCATGTCCTTGGGAGATTCAAGTACAGCTACTGAGCAAAATATTGACACCAGTAGCTGCAAGGACATGGTTTTGCGCCTGTCCCAGATCCACGGAGGCTCTATCCTAGGTGGGCTTGGATGTTACACGCTACCGCTTATTGCTTATTAATGATATGTATTGTTTATATATATATTTGGTTGGTATATGTTATTGATACATGGTTATTATTACATATAAACATTTGTTTTGGTATGATCTTAGCAGCTTCATGTTTACAGCTATTTCAAAGCTGTTACGTTTATGTTGTAGCAATTTGATAATTAATAAATACTTTCTAGCCACTCCTGAGTCTATGTAATTCTTTGATGTGGGGGGATGTGTAATCTGTCATACCTTGGTTATGAGATCGAGAAGAAGCAAAAGCAAGATCGGGTCCCCGATGGCACCTGGGAGTCATTTTAGCACCGCATTCTAACAGGAATCATGTTATAATGCATTGCGTTACCATCACTGAAAAAAAAATTAAGAAAAAAAAATACCCGGCCCTTTAAAAAAAATATAAAAAAAAGACCGCGCTTGCAGGCAGAGACGGAGGTGAGAGGGGATCGGAAGATCCCCCCTCACCATCGCTCTGCCTGCCAGGCTGAACGGGGAGCCGAACAGGCAGCACAGAGAAACCTGTGCTGCCTGTTTGGCTCCCCGTGCAGTGTGACACGGAAGTGCCGACAGTCATGTGACAGGCGCGCTGACGTCATACACGCGCCGGGTCAAGTGACCTGTCGGTGCAATCGCCTGGGGGCCGAACAGGCAGCATGGAGAAGACCATGCTGCCTGCCACTAGCCAACAGGGAAAGGTAAGTGCTGGGGAGATGGAGGGATTTGGGGAAATTAGCTGGGGCTTAATAAATGGCAAATAACACTGGCATAAATTGGGAAAATTGGCTGGCATATTAAATGGCAAATAACAATGGCATAAATTGGACAAATTGGCTGGCATATTAAATGGCAAATAACAATGGCATAAATTGGGCAGATTGGCTGGCATATTAAATGGCAAATAACAATAGCATAAATTGGGCAAATTGGCTGGCATATTAAATGGCAAATAACAATGGCATAAATTGGGCAAATTGGCTGGCATATTAAATGGAAAATAACTGGCATATAATTGTGCAAATTGGCAGGGGCATATTAAATGGCAAATAACAATGGCATATTATTGGGCAAATTAGCAGGGGCACATAAAATGGCAAATAACACTGGCATATAATTGGGCAAATTAGCAGGGGCACATTAAATGGCAAATAACACTGGCATATTATTGGGAAAATTAGCAGGGGCACATTAAATGGCAAATAACACTGGCATATTATTGGGCAAATTGGCAAGGGCACATTACATGGCAAATAACACTGGCATATTATTGGGCAAATTGGCTGGGGCTTATTAAATGGCAAATAACAATGGCATATTATTGGGAAAATTAGCAGGGGCAAATTACACGGCAAATAACACTGGCATATAATTGGGCAAATTGGCAGGGGCATATTAAATGGCAAATAACACGGGCATATTATTGGGCAAATTAGCAGGGGCACATTAAATTGCAAATAACACTGGCATATTATTGGGCAAATTAGCAGGGGCACATTAAATGGCAAATAAAACTGGCATATAATTGGGCAGATTAGCAGGGGCACATTAAATGGCAAATAACACTGGCATATTATTGGGCAAATTAGCAGGGGCACATTAAATGGCAAATAACACTGGCATATTATTGGGAAAATTGGCAGGGGCACATTAAATGGCAAATAACACTGGCATATTATTGGGAAAATTGGAAGGGGCACATTACATGGCAAATAACACTGGCATATTATTGGGCAAATTGGCTGGGGCTTATTAATGGCAAATAACACTAACATATTATTGGGCAAATTGGCAGGGGCAAATTAAATGGCAAATAATACTGGCTTAATATTGGGCAAATTGGCAGGGGCAAATTAAATGGCAAATAATACTGGCTTAATATTGGGCAAATTGGCTGGGGCATACTACTGGTAAATGGCAGAATAACACTGGCATATTATTGGACAAATTGGCTGGGAATATTAATGGCAAATTATACTGGCATTATATTGGGCAAATTGGCAGGGGCTGATTAAATGGCAAATACTGGCATATTATTGGGGAAATTGGCTGTGACTTATTAATGGCAAATAATACTTGCATATTATTGGGCAAATTGGCTGGGGCATATTAATGGCAAATGATACTGCATATTATTGGGCAAATTAGCTGGGAAATATTATGGGCAAATAATATTGGCAATGTGTATGTAATGGGGTGATGGGGCATGTCCTTGGTGTGCAATGTGGGTTATGGGTCATGTCGTGGGTGTGCATCGTGGGTAGGGGGGTGCCCAAAATTTGTCTGCCTAGGGCAGCACAAAACCAAGATACACCACTGATAACTGGGTTTACCTATATATTCCTCTCTATTGAACCATGTGTGTCATAGTGATGTCAAGGAGATAAAGATTCTGTTGCAGAATTAAATATCTAGAATCCACTAGATGGTCAGCTGTTTATGTAGTTCTTCATCAGACATCTCAATAGCATGCTATTATAGTCTGATATGCTTTAGCATTTTAATCTCTTTTTTTATAAAGTATAACAAGTCTTATTAGTTTTGAGCAATAAAAAAACTGGGCAATAAAAAATTAGACAAGCAATTTTAGTTTTATAACTTTCCTTAAGATTGTAAATTTAATCTAATTTTCCTATCAGCAAAATTTTTAGTAATTTGCTTTTCATTAATTATATTATTAATTGAATCACATTGTATATCGGAACATTTCCCCTGTAGTGGGGGTTAAAAAGGGCACTTCCATTATAAACTTCTAGTGGAACTATTAAAATATGTTCTTCTTGTTAGTACTGTCAGTCTTTTGTTTTTATTTCTAGTTGTGGCTCACAGTTGAACATCTCTGGTACTACCCGGTATGTTTGCATTTGTTCCAATTAAAGATACTGTATCACCTACCATTGCTTATAATGTGAACGCAGAGAATAAGAAAAGTCTCTATAAATTGTGCTAGCAGAATTAGAAACAAATGCCTAACTTAGGAGAAAAATGTGTTTTGAATGTGTCTGTGGATAATGACATCAGCTGTGGCCTGGTATGCAAATTACACATTTCCCATTGAAAAGCAGTTTATTTGCATTTCAAGTTACAGGTGATGTCATAAGCACGATACTCCATAGACACATTTAAAATACATTTATTTCCTAAGTTGGACATTTGCTTGCAATTCTGCTAACACAATATATTGATAATTGTCAATGATTTCATATTCTCTACATTCACATTCTATGCAATGTTAGGTGATAGAGTCCCTTTAAAGTTGTTTTGCTTCAAGAGCTTTTAAAAGTATTCTTCTGGTGTCTCTGAATTAGCACATATTTGAACCCAATGGTAATTGCAATGGTTTGCACCCTAGTTTGGCATCTGAAGTGTTAACTAAATATGTGTGTTGCAAAATGTAATAGACAACATATCTATCAGACATGTAAATTGTTTCTTACTAAAGAAATGTCTTAGCCATATGTTCTGTAATGATATATGCACATGTACCAACTGTGTTTTGTTTCAGCACACTCACATACACTTGTTTATTATACTATATTTCAAAATAATAAAACTCATTATGAGAATAATGCCAGGAAAGATTAGTTTGGTCACAAACAAAGAAAGATAGTTGGAAATACTGAAGTGGCAGCTAAAAATAACAACACCATGCATGAATGGGGGAGGGGAAGGACCCATTATTCAAACTGCCAAGCTAATGAATGCTCGATCCAATTACCAGAGACTGATGTGTTGGATGTATTCATAGGCTGGTGCATGCTGGGAATGATAAAAATCTGCATCTACAAATCTTTGCACTATGTTTCAAAAGTGCTTTATAGCAAACATGGGATATCAGATGCTCATTAGCCAAACGTATTTGTTTATATGTCATGTTTTTGAGATAGCCAAACCATCAAACTCCCAGCAACAATACCAGTAGTTGCAGATTGCTTGAAGATGCTGTTAATTTGCAAGTGTCACCCACTGAAAAGATATTTTAGTACAAACCTTTTAATATATTTGATAAAAGAGTGCTATCAATTACTGGCGTAAAAAGGCAAATCCCCACTACTCCAGCCACTGGGGACCACAGTTTCCACTATGCAGTGTCATTGTGGGAAACTGTTAGATGATTGATTATAAGGAAATGTATATGTTCTATCTTCTGGACTTGTTAATGCTGTTTATCTCAGCAAACAGGAATACTAGTAAATATTTCTGAACTTGCACTTTGGGTAACTTTTACAATCAGACACAAGTCACCACTCTTTTGACTAAACCAGTCAATGCCAGAAGCCCGGCCATTATAGGAAAACATTAGGAACCTCAACCAGAAACTCTTCTTCTACTGCAGAAGAAAATGGTATGGAGAATTATAATAACATCTCTGAATTCCTTATTTGGTTCCATGACTTGCCTGGTGGAATAATATCTATAATATTAATGGAGAAGAGCAAGCCTCTGCTCACCGTCCTCCTTAGAAAGTCTCAATGTATTTTGCTTCAGTCCCTGTGCAGCAGCACAATTCCCCATCCCCAACCCTTTGCACTCTACCAGTTATAGACTATATTTTGCATTATACTGAGCAAGCTTTTGGAAGCACATGATGCGAAATATAGTCCATAGCAACTGGGATACAAAAGCTTTAACAACACTGTTATACAGATATACCGTACATATACCGACATAGCTTCGTATACAGGCACAAATTATGTATAATCACATGTACATTAATAAACAGACACATACAGCTTCTTACTAACAGTGGCGCAGCTAGACTTTTTGCAGCCTGCGGCAGTCCCTGAGTTTGCCACCCCTCAAAATACACCCCAAAAATACTATGATCCAAGGTACTTGTGTGCAGAAAACCAGGAAATTTTGGCACTGCACGTTTTAACAAAATGTAGCCGGTGCTCAAATTGGTGCAAGTCCCTGAGCGGGATTCCACGCACAGCTCATTGTGGGGGGCGCGATGAACTGTTCCGTGAAGGAAGTTCTACACTTTCCTAGGCCCTGGGCAGTTTCCCTCTTTAACCCACCTAACAAAATCACAAACGTTCAACTGTCATTTGCCATGAACAAATAAAAAAAAAACATTTTACCTAGAGCTTTACAGCACATTCAATGTGGAACGTATATATATATATATATATATATTTTTTTATTAAGTATAATAATAATCTGCACTTAGCACGGTAAAGGGTGAGCTATCTTTATGATGAACTCATAGTCCCGACCATTCTAGACTGCTGTAGTGTTCTCTACTTGCTGCTTTCTGTTTCAATGACATCGGCACAATAGTATCTTACATTTGCAAGCACATTTTACATCATTGTTTTAAATGCTAAATGATCTGTTTGACATCTTGGAGTAAATCTGTCAGATAGCATTTTTATTGTTTTATTTCACAATGATTTTCTCTGGTATATTCAAAGTGAGGTTAGGTCAAGCAATTCATGGTTGACATGTGCCTGTGAATACTACACGTTTGCAGAGCAATTCATCTCTGCACTTGGATAGCTAGATAGACAAAATTACATGTTTACAACTATGTTGCATTGCATGTAGTATGCAAATTTAGATGTGATTTGAAATATTTTTTACACTTAATATCACTTATAGTACAGTAAAAGTAACAGCATTCAAAACAAAACCAACAGTATAAGTGCAGTGCTAGAAAACAAACTAATTGACCGCCAATTCTTCCTTTATGGAACTCATGAACATGAAACTTTTTTCTGGCCAACGGTTTGTGCTACTTCAGACCATACTTCAAGCACACTCAGTTCGGTTGGGATAAAGTTAAAAGAAAGACCCTCCACTGTAAAGCATATTATAGTCCGAGGGTGTCCAACATGGGGACCGTTGGACAGCAAGGTGCGGCCCACCTGACTTAACTGTCCATATTCTCATGATCTCTTTAAATGGATATTTTGTTTTAATAAAGTTAATTTAAACTTGTTTTGAACTACTTTTGTATTACTGCTAAATTCTTTACCATTTCTGTAAACACACACATGTATTTCTTATTAATCGGCCCAGTACAGGCAAAACTTAGACCCCACTGTTTACAGTGCCACAAGAGATTCTGAGTAAGGATATGATTGCCTTTTTACCTTAATATCCATGTTTACATGGACCTCCTAGTGCATATGCATGCTGATCAAGTCCGCTTCTGAAATATATCCCTAGATAAAGGCGCAGAGCCAAAAAACGCACTCGTAGGCAGGCGTTTCAATCTTAACGGAACTTCTGAACATGACATTGGTTTCACTGCTTGTGAGTCTTGGACAATGCATCAAACACAAACAACATCAATTCTGGCTGCAAAAGGCGAATATTTGCATATTGCAGCAGTGTTAACAGGTAAAAAAAAGTTCTGCTTTCTTGTGTGGGATGCATAGATATGTTTAATAATACCCTTTATTTGAAATGAGATTATAGCACATCTGTCCATAGCAAGCGAGACATTTCCACAATCCACATCTCCTCATTAGCTCTGCTATCCAAACACCTTTGTTAATAAAATCCTGCAGCATAACATTTATTATGAATTATGACCAGCAGCATTTGCATGGCAGCACATTCAAAGTACATAACATAAAACATGCCATTGCGAGGAGCAAGTACAAACCCAATCAATTAAGTCTAATAATGATAGTGCACTTATTCTACCTTAAAGCTCAATGAAGGTTTAATGAAGGCTACAGACAATTACCCATAATGCCTTATGTTGGTATAGCTAGGTTCTGAGACTAAATATCTGTTATATCAACTGAACTTCATTGGTAGGTTGTGGATTCTTCAAATGCTGCTGGGAGTTTTCCAGTGATTTGAACATCCTCACAATGTAAAGTGTACAAAATATAGAGCAGGGGACTAGTTCAAAGGTAATTAAATAGTATGTCATGTTAAACCAAATCACCAGACAAAGGTATGACCTTGGCACACAGTAGATTACTAGGACAGTACAAAGAATATGTACTTCAAAAGGGAATTGATTGAAAGGCCAAAGTTATAAGTAATGTTCTTTAAAGGTCTGATCAAGGTTTCACCCTTTCTAATATTAAGATTTTTAAGGTGCCATGGGGTGAAGATCTGGCTGGAACCTGTTTCTGACAATATTTACATTTATGAACATTATTACATTTGATATAATAAAAAAACATCTTAAAGAAATACATGTTATAAAAGGTATATTATACAATAATTATCACTACAATTCAATGCAAAACATTTCTATTCTATAGCAACGACAATTTACCAATACTACTGTGAACACAACAGCAGATCCAATACCACAATATTACATTGCACAGGATTTATACAGTTACAAAGAAGGCAATCCACCTAAATTATAAACCCAAGTAATATAGTTAATATCACCGTGGCTCACACTGGCAGTGCTTCACAGCCTCAGGGATTCCTTATGATCATCCTAAGTAGCCCAGTTCCTGATGGATCCTCAGACCAGTATCTTGGTCTCTAAAGCACCTTTACTTGTGTTTTGACCCTTGAACTTTCCTCCATCAAAGGAATAGTTCTAATGTCTTCCAGGGCTGACATCAGGGTACTACAACCATTACAGGTTTACGGGCCTCTGAGGATATTCAGCAGCCAGGTGGAGGTGAAAATTTAAGTTCTGTGGCTGTCCTCAGAGCTGCTTCCTATTTCAGGAACATGGTTGTCCGCAGTGAGATAGGGCTGAGCGTTTGCCCTTTAAACATCCCCCCCCCCCCCTCTAATGAATTTGTCACCCTAGAATGCCTCATGGTAAATACTGCACTATCCATGATATCACACTTGCTACACTTGTTGACTGTATGCTGAAGACATCAGTGCCAAGATGTCAGTGCCGCGCAGGGGCAGTGGCAGGTTAGCAGCATCTTTGCAACATTGTGTGCCTCCCATCCCTGAATGAAGGCACATGGATCCAGACCGCCGCAACTCCTTACCAACCAAATTTGCAGGGGTTGAGGAAGAGAGGACAGCAGGAGTGGAGGAAAACAAAACATACAGAGTGAAAGCAATGGCAACAAGGGTGGAGAAAGACAAAGCATATAGGAGGTTAGAGAGAGATGGCAGCAGCCAAAGGTGGAGGACATCAAGATATATAGGGGGGAAAATGTGGCAACAGGGGTGGAGGAAGACAAGAAAGACCTCTCCCTATAAAAAGAACTGTGCCAGGAACTGCAATGCTCCTGGCAACGATAATAAATATGGGGGGCCAGGACAAGTGGTCTTGGCCCAAGCTACTATTAATGGGGCCTCCCAAATAGCTCCCAGCTCCCCCTAAAAGGATCAGGGAATATAAACCAGGTTCCCTGGTCTGTTAATAAATGTCCCCACAGTGATGGGGGTATCATTAAACCCCCCCATCCACTGTGGTAATATTATTGGGGTTTGAGCAAGGAATTTGAATAAATAATACCCATCCCATCCCCACATAAATAATACACCCAGCCCCTGTAAATACCCCCCCCCAGGGACTTGCACATGTCCCCCAGATGACCTAACATATTGATGAAAAATGAGCCCCCCCCCTCCCCCTGTCCAGGGGCTGCCACAAGGACTTCACATGACAGAAATAATAAATAAATCAAACTAACCCTACCTACACCCCCCGCCTCTACCTTGCCCATGTAGAGGGGACGAGGGTGGGCAGTGAAAATTATACAAAGGGTGCCCTGTAAATAAAATATTACCTTAATTAAATATGTCCAACATTGTCAGCGATGCCTTTGCTCCTCATCTTCAGCCCAAGGAAAGCCCATCAAAAAAATCAAATAATCCACCAAGGCTAAACCCCCCCCCCCAATAAACTCATAGCCCTAGAACCATGGGTCTACTCTCACTAGAGGGCAGACACAGAATGGAATTACAGCTGAGATTTCAAAAGACAGCAAAAGGCGTCTAACTTACTTACTCTCTCAGTCAATCAGAATCCTCCCTGTCCCCAATAGTAGACCGGTTTCAAAAACAGCCAATGGTAGGGTTGCTTTTTTTTGAAATCCCAGTCTTCCCTCAACCATTAATTCTTTGTTAATTTCTAGACATTTTTTAGTCTGAAATAAATGTTAGGTGAGTATCTTTATAAAGTGTTCTACATTATTGTCTAAATATATTACTGTTATTGACTGTAAAACCCCTCTTTACACAATAAACACAATGATTGCTATCTCCGTTGATAGTTTTTTTTATTTTTAAATAAGTCACTCTATAGTCTTTCGTTGATATCGTATGTAACAATGCTTAAGATATTTGACCATACATAAAACTCAAGCATTTCTAAACGTACTAAGAGAATTCTTGGCAAATAAATGGAATGCAGTAGAAAAATATCAAACACACAGTAGCAGGATTTAATTCACCACAGCTATATTAGTATTTGGCTTTCTGTTGATTTTTTGGACACATTTTGTGCTGTCATTCTGCCAATTTATGATACGGACATGAAGCACTAATCAAAATAAATTATTTCCCATCCAGCACACAATAATCTATTGATGCTAGTTACAGCAATGGAAAATTAATCAAAACCAAAACCATGTTTGATGGAAATGAGGATATGTTCAGGTATTAGTGTGATCATTTCTTCAGGCTTCTGCATGGCTTTCACTGCTACTAATGACCTACAAATTGAATATACAAAAGTGGCAATATCATATGAAATTAAGAAGTATGCAGAGGAAAAGGGCTCCTGGACTATAGCGTATAGTGCATGGCCAGTCTTAAATTATATTTTTTTTAGCTTTGGGTTAGATCTAATTTATATTGAGTTTGCACGCCTTAGCCCTTCATAACCCTCATATTAAATACCACTTTAATCTATACTTAATCTAGATAAAGCAGAGGTTATTATTATAGCTGACCTTCCATCATTGTCTTTTGTTTTGGTTCCTGAGTATTTATTATCATTTGTTTAACCAGTGTTTAACCATGTATACAGTATATATATATATACAGTGAGGGAAAAAAGTGTTTGATCCCCTGCTGAATTTGAACGTTTGCCCACTGACATAGAAATGATCAGTCTATAATTTTAATTA
Organism: Pelodytes ibericus; assembly: GCA_036172795.1. Lineage (NCBI taxonomy): Eukaryota > Metazoa > Chordata > Amphibia > Anura > Pelodytidae > Pelodytes > Pelodytes ibericus. The sequence goes on from CM069863.1 coordinate 117,525,134, forward strand.
ACAAATAACTGTCAGTCTCTTTCGGTCTGGTGCTCCATGCAAGATCTCACCTCGGGGAGTTTCAATGATCATGAGAACTTTGAGGAATCAGCCGAGAACTACACGGAAGGATCTTGTTAATGATCTCACGGCAGCTGGGACCATAGTAGAAAACAATTGGTAATACACTACGCTGTGAAGGAGTGGAATCCTGCAGCGCCCACAAGGTACCCCTGCTCAAGAAAGCACATGTACAGGCCCGTCGGAAGTTTGCCAATGAACATCTGAATGATTCAGAGGAGTACTGGGTGAAAATGTTGTGGTCAGATGAAACCGAATTCAAGCTCTTTGGCATCAACTCGTCATGTTTGAAGGACGAGGAATGCTGCCAATGACCCCAAGAACACCATCCCCACCATCAAACATGGAGGTGGAAACATTATGCTTTGGGGGTGTTTTTCTGCTAAGGGGACAGGACAACTGCACTGCATCAAAGAGACGACAGATGGGGCCATGTACTGTAATATCTTGGGTGAGAACCTCATTCCATCAGCCAGGGATCCTCAAAATGGGTCATGGGTATTCCAGCATGACAATGACCCAAAACACACAGCCAAGGCAACAAAGGAGTGGGTCAAGAATAAGCACATTAATGTCCTGGAGTGGCCTAGCCAGTCTCCAGACCTTAATCCCATAGAAAATCTGTGGAGGGAGCTGAAGGTTCGAGTTGCCAAACTTCAGCCTTGAAAACTTAATGACTTGGAGAGGATCTGCAAATATAAGTGGGACAAAATCCCTCCTGTGCAAACCTGGGGACTACAAGAAATGTCTAACTTCTGTGATTACAAAAAAGGGTTTTGCCTCCAAGTACTAAGTTGAAGGGATCAAACACTTATTTCTCTCATTATCATGCAAATCAATTTATAACTTTTCTGACATGCGTTTTTCTGGATTTTTATTTTTTTGTTATTATGTCTCTCACTGTTAAAATACACCTACCATTAAAATTATAGACTGATCATTTCTTTGTCAGTGGGAAAATGTTCAAAATCAGCAGGGGATCATATACTTTTTTCCCTCACTGTATTTTATAATTTCTTTAGTTTTTAAGTATTTCCCAGTGCAGTGTGGGGTACACATCCAATCTTTTGTTACAGCTAGCAAGCAGAAGTAGGAGTGTCTTCACTGCTCACCTCCTACTTGTTCTCTGTTATGGAAGATCCACTCAATTGGCTCTTGTGTGAAACTCTTTGAAGTCAGTGCTATTATGGGTTTCTAGTTAACCATGCCTTCACATAGACATATTAAGGAAACATATCTTCCAAGACTGAGGGATTTTCTGATAGTGGGGCTTGCAACTGCCTTACTAATTGCCTAACTGGAGAATTTAGATCATTGAGGTACCCGAGCATTAGAAACATTAGATACTAAAATGGCCAGTATTTATTTGGAATGCACTATGTTTTAATATTTATGTTCTATTCAATGCAACATAGATATATTGCAACTTTAAAAAAAAGAATATTACAATAAAAAGTATTCATTAATTGTCTCTCTGTGGTGATTTATTTTGTCATGTTAATATGTGCACACATCTGGGGCCACATTAACCATTGGGCAAAACAGGACTGCCACACCTGCAGCGCAAGGGTTGAAATCTGTGCTGACTGAATCAACACAGACTTTATGTTCTGCACCCTTGCAATTTGTTGAAGCACAGGATGTCAGTAACAAGCTGTTTTCCTGAGCAAATATGTTACAAATAAACTGTTTGGGGACACATATGACACTGACAAGTTGTTTAGAGCCAAAGATGGCACTGGAAAGATATGTGGAGACAAATGGGGCTCTGGCAAGCTGTTTGTGGACCCAGGCAGTACTAGCAAGCTGATTGGGTCTGCATACAGCACATTCGAGCTGTTTGGGGACAACAATGGCACTGGTAAGCTTTCTGGGGACAGAGATGGCACTAGTAATTTGTGTGGGGACATCAGGCAGGTCCCATAAACAATGTACAACTTGACATTGGGTCTTAGAAGATGTGCTCAGACTGATACTTTTTAATTTAATATTTTACACATAACATATAAGCAATTTATGTCTGAATAAACGAACATGTGACAAAGTGTATCGCTTGTATTGCTTGCTATAGACCAGTGGTGGCGAACGTTTTTGGTCCCGAGTGCCCAATTTTTGACTGACACAAATTTGCAGACCACAAAGTGCCAACACCGCATACTCACACACGCTTATACTCATACACACACATGTTCATACACATACATACTTATACTCATACTCACACACACACACACTTTTACTCACACACACACTTATACTTATACTCACACTTATACTTATACTCATGCGCACACATTTATACTCACACACACTCATACTTATACTCACACACACTCATACTTATACTCACACACACTCATACACACACATATACCCAAACACACCTATACTCATCCAGACACTCATACTCATACACACACACACACACACACACTTATATTCAAACTCACACACACTTATACTCATCCACACACACTTATACTCATACTCATACAGACACTCATACTCATACAGACACTCATACTCATACACACACACACACTCACACACACACACACACTTATACTCATACACACACACACACACTTATACTCATACACACACTTATACTCATACACACACACACACACTTATACTCACACACACACACTTATACTCACACACACACTTATACTCACACACACACTTATGCTCACACACACACATACAGGTTCAGCTCTCACCGGTAATTGGCTCCATTGTCCTGGAGGTGCAGGCATCAGTGTAATAGACGGGCTCTGCTGGTCACCTGCTTCTTCTCCAGATGATTGGCGCATGTGCGTTATGTGAAGAAGCGTTCAAGTCGGAAAGCAAACAGTTAATTGCTTTCCGACTTGAACGCTTCTTCACAGAACGCGCATGCGCCAATCATCTGGAGAAGAAGCAGATGACCGGCGGCGCCAATCTATTACGCTGATGCCTACACCTCCAGGGCAACGGAGCAGATAATCGGTGAGAGCTGAAACTGACCGCTTGCCACAGCTGAGGGCTCGGCGTGCCAGTAGTGGCACGCGTGCCATAGGTTCGCCACCGCTGCTATAGACTGTGTGGTTGTATAAAATGTAGCAGGTCCGGATCTTGGTCTGGATCTTCACCCCAATCCTCAATAACCAAGGGGAATAAATCCTCTTGATTTAGTGAGTGCTGGTCTCTTCGTGTATTTATGTGTGGTTGTATAGACGTTTACCAGCAGGAAAGTTTGAATCACTGCCTGAAGAGGTGGTGCTAGCAAATACAATAGATGCCTTTAAACGGGGCCTGGATACTTTTTTTCAATGAAGCAGTACATAGAGGGCTATGTATGTTAGTATAGGCATTAATATTTATTTAGTGCTTGTTGATGCAAGAAGAAATCTTGTGGTAAACAAAAATTAGGAAAATGGACACAAGTCTTATTTCAATATAAACTACTATGTAACTATGTAACTATATGAGGTGTGTGGATGTGTCTGGAGGTGGGAGTGTAAGGAGTATAAAGTAGCTACATATGTTGATTATATTATGCACACGGTCTCCTCCCCTCTCATCTCCCTTGTCAATTAATTTAAGGTCATCAAAACCACATAACTGCAATGGTTCATGAAAATGTTAAATCTTTTTGATAAGATTTGGTAATTTTGGCTTGGCATAGAATACAAATCTGTGCTCTTGGCAATGACTAATAATAGTATATTATTTTTTATAATGCAAGTATTATGTGATCTTATAATTTCAATCCTTTTTATATATAACTTTTTAGCATATATTTATAAAATGTAGTTAATTTTGGCCCTGTTTTTCTTTTCCTTAATTACCGGTATGTATCTGTTTAATGGACATTTAATTCTAAAATCATTTCATTTTTTAAATTTTTTATACAAAAGCAATAAAAAGCAATAAGTACCATACAGTAACTGATAGGAAATGTTTCCCATAAATACAAAACTTTGTCAGAAACAATATTGTACACACTTTTTATCTTACACTCATCTTATTCAGTTATTTCCCCTGAGTTAACCTGGTGAACAGACATAAGTGAAGATAAGTGGAGTCTGATAAAAAAAAATCTAAACGATGGAATTGCCGTTAATATAAAGCACCTTAAAGGTTTTAGTGCTGGATTTTTATAGATCAGCAGTATATTATGATGAAGCGCTTTCATCAATCAACCAATTTTTGCACACATTTTGACATTTAGAAAGGTAGCATTTTAAATCACCCTTACTAAGTTCCAAGATGTGGTCTTATACAGAAACATATTATCAAAATTCAAAAAGACTTTAATCAAGCCCAAGTATCAAAGCTATCTTTAAACTTCCTTTCTACTTTTTTCTTACTAATAACATAAAATGCATTCAGACATTAAAAAAACAACAGCAGCAGTGATTCCTACGAGGCAAAAGGAAATTGTTTTAAACAGATAAACTAACTAAAGAAATTATCCCAGTGATGCTACTGAATAAAACAAAGGAATGAAAGTGATACATCATAATAAAGAAAGGCAAGAAATATCATGTTTGAGTCCCAAAGACATCTGGAGTTGTATTATTTTGCATTTACTAGATCTGTAATATACACACAGGCACAAAAGTGATTCAATTCCAAGCATGAAAAGTGTATTTCTGCCCACTTTAGAGCTTTTGAATGTAGTGAAACTTCTGAAAGTAAGTCTGAGTATTTGTGTAATAAAACAATACAGTGAGGGAAAAAAAGTATTTCATCCCCTACTGATTTTTGAACAAAGAAATTATCAGTTTTTAATTTTAATGGTAGGTGTATTTTAACAGTGTGAGACAGAATAACAAAAAAAAATCCAGAATAACGCATGTCAAAAAGTTATAAATTGATTTGCACGTCACTGAGTGAAATAAGTATTTAATCCCCTATCAGTCAGCAAGATTTCTGGCTTCCAGGTGTCTTTTAAACAGGTAACAAACTGAGATTAGGAGCACTCTATTAAAGAGAGTGCTCCTAATCTCAGCTCATTACCTGTATAAATGACACCTGTCCACAGAAGAAATCAATCAATCAGATTCCAAACTCTCCACTATGTCCAAGACCAAAGAGCTGTCCAAGGATGTCAGGGACAAGATTGTAGACCTACATAAGGCTGGAATGTGCTACAAGACTATCGCCAAGCAGCTTGGTGAGAAGGTGACAACAGTTGGTACGATTATTCGCAAATGGAAGAAGCACAAAACAACTGTCAGACCCTTGGTCTGGTGTTCCATGCAAGATCTCACCTCGTGGAGTTTCAATGATCATGAGAATGGTGAGGAATCAGCCCAGAAGTATATGGGAGGATCTTGTCAATGATTTCAAGGCATCTGGCACCATAGTCACGAGAAAACAATTGGTAACATTTGCAGTGCCCGCAAGGTCCCCCTGCTCAAGAAAACACATGTACAGTCCCATCTAAAGTTTTCCAATGAACATCTGAATGATTCAGAGGAGAAATGAGTGAAAGTGTTGTGGTCAGATGAGACCAAAATTGAGCTCTTTGGCATCAACTCAACTAGCCGTGTTTGGAGAAGGAGGAATGCTGCCTATGACCCCAAGAACACCATCCCCACTGTCAAACATGGAGGTGGAAACATTATGCTTCGGGGGTGTTTTTCTGCTAAGGGGCCAGGACAACTGCACCACATCAAAGGGACGATGGACGGGGCCATGTACTATCAAATCTTGGGTGAGAACCTCCTTCCCTCAGCAAGGGCATTAAAAAGGGTCATGGATGGGTATTCCAGCATGATAATGACCCAAAACAAACAGCCAAGGTAACAAAGGGTGGCTCAATAAGAAAAACATTGGCATAGCCAGTCTCCAGACCTTAATCCCATAGAAAATCTGTGGAGGGAGCTGAAGGTTCAAGTTGCCAAACATCAGCCTTGAAGACGATCTGCAAAGAGATCTGTGAAAAACTGGTGGCCAACTACAAGAAACGTCTGACCTCTGTGATTACCAACAAGGGTTTTGCCACCAAGTAGTAAGACGAAGGGATCAAATACTTATTTCACTCATTGACATACAAATCAATTTATAACTTTTTTGACATGCATTTTTCTGGAATTTGATTTTGTTATCCTGTCTCTCACTGTTAAAATTCACCTACCATTAAAATTATAGACTGATCATTTTTTTGTCAGTGGGAAAATGTTAAAAATCAGCAGGGGATCATATACTTTTCCCCCTCACTGTATGTATACTGTAATTCATCTGTTTTTAAAATGTAGTGCCAAGGCAAATCTATTAAAGAATTGATATACCGTATATGAAACAAATTATATAATTGTTCCATATTGCATATTACATGAGTTTTTATAGTGCAAATATTTTCAGAAATATTATTACAGAATTTACAAACTCAGTAACACGAATAGAGACGATGGGGTTTATTTAGAAATTGAACTCTGATATGGGAAGTTCAAAAATGAGTCAATTATAACTGAGCTGAAAATATGGAGAATATTTGCACTTCACCTTCAGTTAACTTGTCAGATCACTTTTAGTAAATATACCCCAATGTGATGTACAAGATATTAAGAGACATTATCACAAGCTTACTATTAAGAGCAATTTTTAGATTTAAAAACAAATCTATTCATTAAAATGTTAAAATTGCTACTGACAAAGATGTAAAATAGTGGAAAGAATAAAAAAAAAATGTAAATTCGGATTTATGCAACTTCTGATTTATAATTGTTTAAAGTTTTAATAAAATTTGTTGTATTGTATTTCACTTGGGAGATCACGTGTTTCGGGCCATCTATCCACCTAGTCTAGTTGGTGGGGGGCGGGCCGACGCTTGTTGGGAGTCATCACAGGGAAGAGCCCCTCTTTTCAGACCAGTGATAGGAGATTGGTGGGAGTGGGAGGGAAGGGGTGGTCTGTCTATCACCGGTCCGGATCATGTGGTCGTGTCTGCCTGAGGGTGCAAAACAAAGGATTACCCTCTCCATCGCGTTATCAGACAAACAACATTGAAACCAACCCTGGGCCCTGTCCTAGTACAAATGTCAACTTCACTTTCAATAAGGGCCTCTCCTGCTTCCATTGCAACGTACGCAGCCTTCTACCCAAAACTGATGAACAAAGAGCATGGTGTCAGATGTACAAACCAAAAAATCTTGTCATCACTGAATCATGGTTAAGCCCCAGAACCCCAGACTCTGCAGTACAAATACAGGGATATATGTGCTCCAGAAAATACATAAATAAGAGATGAGGAGTTATTGTTTTATATATATATGAGTCACTGAATTTCATAGACCTTATGTTATAAAGTACCCTCTCTACTTTTGAAGTTATAGCCGGAAGAATATTACACCCATTTTCAAAAGCATTAGTACTTGTAGTGATCTATTGCCCACCAAATTCCCCTGCTTAGTCTTTTACTGACATCAAGAAACTACTGGGAGCCCTAAATAAGAAAAGTGAGCTACTCATTCTTGGAGATTTTAATGTAGACTGGTTCGTCCACAGAAATGTTAAAACATGCTCACTGTTCAAATCCATGAACGTAACCCAGCTTGTTTCTTCTCCTACTCGGATGAATACCAACAGTGCTAACAGAAACTGCTGGATTGAATCCTTTCATCTTGTCCCCAAAGAATCCAGCTGGCATCCTACGGAATGTGTTCAGTGATCACTGATTAGTGCATTGTGTGTGGAAAGTAAGACCAATCAAATTGACCCCTAGAGTAATTGTAACAAGATGTTTTAGGAAGTTTAATCTCCCTTCTTTTCTCAGTGACTTGAGCAACTGTGGAGCAGGCTAAGTTTGATACCCGATCTGGACTCTGCAATTGAATATTTTCAATCTGAGTTCATGCAGGTCTGTGATAAACATGCCCCGCTGCGTAGAGTGAGAGTAAGGGGTGCCCATCTGCCCTGGGTCTCAGCTGACCTCCTGGACCTATTCCATTTCAGGAATGCTTTATGGGCAAAACTTAAGCAAACTGGCTGTGACCAAGATCACAATGCTTATAGGCACGTCCTCAAACCAAACTTGCCAAGACAGCTTATTTCTCTGATTGGCTGAATAGAAATCTAGCCAACCTGATCAATTTTTGGAGTGTCATAAAAAACATGATGATCCCCTGTGCTGTTCAGAACCAACCACAATTAAAACACATAATGAAGTTCTAAAATCTCCAGTGGCAATAGCAATTGAATTAAAAAACTACTTTGTAGGATGCACCACAACTCTTAAAAACAATACAAAGAAGATCATGGCACTTTTTTTTTATTGCAGACGAGTCCCCACCAATATCACCCCTGGCCAAAACACCTCTCAGAATTTGAATTTGCTCCAATATCATCTAGTGAAATAGCAGTGCATATCCTGAATCAAAAAATGAAATTACAATGTGGGCCGGACCTACTTCTGTCAATGCTACTGAGGCTGAGTGCACCTATTACTGCGCGACCCATTGCCTACTTAAGCAATGCATCCTTGTCCTCCGGTTTTGTTCCCAAAGCCCAGAAAAAAGCCAGAGTTATCCCCATCCACAAAAATGGTGATGTAAACAGTGTCAAACTACAGGCCTATCTCACTGCTACCTATCCTTTTGTAAAATCCTGGAAAAATGTGCCCATGATCAACTGTGAGTATTATCAACAGTCCAACTAACCTTGCTTCAATCTGGGTTTCGGTCAAATAACTCCACAATAACTGCTATCTTAAAGGTGAGCAATGACATTCAGAGTTGTATGGAGAGTGGTGAACTCACAGATGCAGTTTTCCTAGACTTTGCAAAGGCCTTTGATACGGTTGATCATGATCTTATGCTAAACAAGCTAAATTGTTCTGATATAAATGAGAGGTCGCTCTGCTGGTTTCGTTCATACTTGTCTGATAGAACTCAATGTGTGTCCATTGCTGATACTGCCTCCCTCCCGTTGTCAATCTAGTGTGGAGTGTCTCAAGGGTCCATCCTTGGGTCACTACTTTTCTCACTGTTTATAAATGATCTACCCTCGGTGTGACCTGGCTCATGTGCATATTTATGCTGATGATACGGTCATTTATACGTGTGGTACTAAACTATAACAAGGCTAATCCGTGCTACAGGGTCAGTTTTCTAAAGTTGAAAATTTGATAGCTAGCAACAAATTATTCCTCAACACTGAAAAAACAGTGTCCATGTTGTTTAGGACAAATACTAACCTACTTAAATTAAACAATCCTCAAATAAACATCAAGACCAAATCCAGTTATATGACCCAGGTAAATTCATAGTATCTTGGCATGTGGCTAGACCCAAACTTATCTTTTGGTCTCCATATTGACAAGCTTGTGTCAAAGCTATATCCTATGATTGGCTTTCTATATAGAAACAAATTAAACCTAGATTCCACAGTAAGGAAATGTATTGTGCAGCAAATGTTAATGCCAATCTTAGACTATGGAGATGTTGTGTATGATTCTGCACCGCAGACTCATCTCGGTAAACTCGACACTCTGTACAATGCATTGTGTCGTTTTGCACTACAGTTCGATTATAACACTTATCATTGTAAAATGTTAAAAGAGTTAAACTGGCTGACACTTGCCTCCAGGCGCACTCTCCAACTAGCGTGCTTAGTGCATAACCACTTCTCTGGAAAGCTCCCCCACTACCTGAGCGCATGCTCACTCTTACTCCTTGCACTTCCTACAATCTCAGATCCTGCACCAACCCTTCACTAGCGATCCCTCACTTCAAAAAGGAAGCAGGTCGAGGTGCGTTCTCTTTCAGAGCTCCTCATATGTGGAATAGCCTTCCTGTTTCTGCCAAATCATCATCTTGTCTAAAATCCCTGAAAATGAGTGTCTCACAATTCCTAAAAACAGATTGTACCTGTTATTAGTTTACAAACTCCTTTGTATACTGTACATGTTGTTCCTTTTGTGTATCAATAATGATTTACCCTGTATGTTCTCCTTCCAACTTGTTTAAATATATGTATGTATGTGTTTTTAATCTACTGTTAAATGTGTACCTCTGTGTAACTCCATTCTGGACTGGGTCCCCAGGACATACTTGAAAACTAAATCTCACTGTATTCTTCCTGGTAAAACACTTTCTCAATAAATAAATGTACCATAAGGATCCACTCATATACAGCCACATTATTTCTCTTGAGGAAGCTGACATCAGAGCTGGTGAAACAAGTTGACATTCAGCTACCTGATATATCCCATCCTAGTGGCAGCAGGAATATAATTTTACCCTCTATCAGGACTGCTTTATTACACACAAGTTGCACTTTATCTGCTTTATTGTATTGTATGTGCAATTGTTTTAACATTAGCCAATTTTATTGTGATATACTGCACAATTGGTTTTCTTTAAATATTTTTTAGACTGTGGAATAAACCTAATTTTATATGATAGTTTGTGAGTGTGATACCTACCCAGTAACAGTTTCCAAGTCCAGTAGCAAGCCAGGTCAGAATGAAGGAGAGAGAGAAGGAGAGTCCAGACAATCAAACCACATCAGGGAGTCCAGAGTTCAGGCAATAACAAAGTAGGAGCGCTGCTGTTATAAAGGGCTATTGGTCTGCTCCTGTGACATGCACACCTCCTGTCTCCATAGCAATGCAGGAGATAAGATTGACAGTGTTGCGGCACATGTTAATATCTACTGTCTATAATTTGCAACTGTTGCAATGTTTTTGCACACTATGTGTGCTGTTATTTTTAATTCCCCCAAGATGTTCCATTCCTCTATTGACATCCCTATGCACTAAGTGTATTGCGTGATTTACAGTAGACAAATTGTTTGATCCTATACACTTTTCTAGTTTTTGTACATTTGAATTCCATTATTTCATTTTTTTTGTAGTCTACAAATATGACACGTTTTGCATATTCCGCATCTTTTGAATTTAAGAGTGGTAAGTAAACGTTCAAGGCCTAGTTATCTTATGTCAGGAAGTATGCAAGGGTCAAGAGTCTGTTGAAGGCTGTCAGATCTTTTATAAATGATTTGAGGTCTATCTGGCATGTATTCTTTTAAGTATGTTAGCTCTTATTATTATTGACTTATTCTTGGTGTTTCTAATATTTGGAGCCTATTTAGTAAGTAAGTTAATTTCAATTTGTTTGTTTGAAGATATTATCTTGAGTGAGAGGAGCATTTTCTGGGTAGCTGCTCTTATTGGTGATATATTTGTATTCCTATTTATTTCACTAAGTATGCATGTGTTATTGTTTTATTTGTATTGCATTATGGGAGTGCCTGACTACTTCTCTACACCCAGAGAGGCAGAGCTGCATGCAACCAGCAGTGGGGAGTTGGAGTCATCTTCTTCTGGCATCAGCTATCCTATATCCTGATCCCTTCTGCCCTTCTGCTCAGTATTCCTATTGCCTTTGTGCACTTGTTTAACTTCTGTGCTCCTGGTTTGACCTCGACTTCTTAAACCTGCTGTGTTTCTACTTTTCTTAAGCCTATGTCTGCCTATTGACTTAGGCTTGTCTTCTGTATCTGAATCTATGTTGCCTGCCTATTGATCTCTGCTTATCTTCTGTATTTGACCCTATGCTTTCTGACTACTGACCTCTGCTTGTCTAGTGTACCTGTACCTACGATGACTGCCAACTGATCTCTATTTGTCCACCAGACTATGGCATGTTGTTTACAGGGTCGGTGCAAGGATTTTCGTCTACACAGGCGAAGGTGCATTTTGGTGCCCCCCTCCTCTGACCAGCCACGACTCCCATACTACCAACCCTCCATGTATTTTATATATATAAAAGTATAATGTATAGTGTGGAAAATAAATACATCTAAATATTCAACTCGCATGCTCTAAATTTGTCACACATTGACACACTAACACTCATTGAAACCCTTAAACACAAAGACACCCTTGCAGTCACACACAGAGACACACTTACCACTTACACACACACCCTTACACAGACACAGTGACACACGTATGTACACACACACACACACACACACACACACACACACACACACACACCCTTACACAGACACAGCGACACACTTACACCCTTATACAGTGACACACTTACACACACACACCCTTACACTGACACAGTGACACACACCCTTACACAGAAAGTGACACACTTACACACACCCTTACCACTTACGCACACACAGTGACACACATAACCTGACACACACTATTTTGCCACTCAGTATGCCAGTATTTAGCCACTCAATATACCATTTAATGTGCCAATATTTTGCCCCTCAATATGTCAGGATTTTGCCCCTCAATATGCCAGGATTTTGCCCTTCAGTATGCCAGGATTTTGCCCCTCAGTATGCCAGGATTTTGCCACTCAATATGTCAGGATATCTCAAACAGTCATTGGGTTTTTCACATGAAACATTGTATAGTAAGATGCAAATGTGCCTGTGGGATAGTTGTAATTTTTTAAAGGAAAAAAGGGGTGGTAACCGAAATTAGACAGTACTGAAATAGTCTGTGCTATAGGGTGGGAGGGGCATCCACTGTTTTTTCTCATTGTCACCATTATAGAGGAGACCTCTCCATTAACATATCAGACTAATCTCACCCATAAGGACAGTCTAAACCCAAAATGCATGGCAAGCCTCTTCTGCAGAGGAGCTCAGTAACCACAGAAGTCCGTTTTGGCCTCCGTTGGTCTCATAATTGTGGTATGGCTGGTGTCCCTCTCAGCCATACTACACTGACAGGCCTATAATAGGTTGAAAAGTACATCTGTGGTTGCTGTGTTCCTAATGCCGAGGAGACTTGCCATGCATTTAAAGTGGGAGCTGATTGTTTATAGAGGAGGTAAAAGCCCAAAATATTTGAATATATATGAATGGTAATTTCTGGAACTTCTAGATAGTGGCATTCAAACAATATTCCATAGCACTAGAATTCCACATCTAGAAATTATCATTCAAAATATATCCCACAATATTTGTCAAAAAAAACCAAAGACTTGGGAGAAATCATTTTGTGAAGCTGCTTTACTGAGATTTTCCGATGACCATCCGCCGCTTTTAGTGGTGTGTCTTTTTGTCAGTCACGTAAGCTGGGAGGGAGCAGACTATGTGTGAATACTAATGTGTTAAGAAGGATGACAGTGGAGCAGAAGGTTTATAAGTATGATGTTTATTCCAGCACATTAGATCAGAATAAAAGATGATCATTATGGGAGCCTACTTATTAACATAGCAACATATTAATTTAGTTTGAAAAAAAAAACACCATCAAGAAAAGTCCATGAAGTTCACCCCTTCTATCTATCATTCCAGCTTTTGCTGGCAAAAACCCCGGAGGAAGCTATTTCAAACTTTACCTCCAAAGGGCAATCAGATTTCTCCTTGGATCAATAAGCTATATTATTAATGCTTATTCTATTATTAAAAGAGCTGTATGTTTTGCTTTTCTAAAATGACATCCAGACCATTTTAAAATGCATCTATTGTGGTTGATATCACTACCTCTATTGACAGTGAGTTCCATAACTTTATTGTCCTTACCGTAAAGAATCCCTTCCTTTGCTGTTGATGAAATCTTTGCTCTTCCAGTCTCAGGGGGTGACCTCTTGTTCTTTGTACATTTCTGTTAATGAATAGGTCACTGAGAGCTCTTTATTTTGTATAATGTTATCATATCCCCTCTGGCCTTTTTTCTAACATATATAAATGCAAGTCTCTCTTCATAACTATTAATCCTCATTATTAATTTTGTAGCTCTCCTTTGCACTTTTTCTAGTTCCATAATATCCTTTTTAAGGACTGGTGCCCAGAAATGTACTGCATATTCAAGGTAAGGTTTTTTATTTCCCAGTTTCAGTAAAATAAGGTTTTTGTTTAGATACAAAATAAATGATTAAATTACTTCTTCGCTGATTCTATAGTTATTTGTTTCCAGTAGGAACCCAAATATAATGGAGATGGATCCCCTCTTTTGTGTAAATATCTTACTATGAACCATGTCATTTTAAACACGTGGACTTTTATGTCTACTTAGTAATTCTGTTTCAAAGTTTAAAAGGTGGATCAATCAGTGGTAACATTCCATTAGTTTCCACATTGGCACCACAATTGCACTTTAAACATAGCTTCAATCTTGTGATAAATTGTTTCCTCATAAATAATGAGTTATTGTTTTTCATATAAACATGTACATCTAATGAGTCATAGTCTAGACCCTAAAGTCACTTTGTTGCAAGATGCAGATTACTGCTTGTATAGTGCACAGGCTTTTTTCCCCAGTGCGATTTGATGCAGGCATTCTGCATAAATCACAGTTGTAATATTAGACTCAAGCCCTCCCCAGTGATTACTGTGCATGTTTACTGCAGGTGCAGCAGCACTGATGCTATAGACACTGAGGATTTAAAGTTTTGTTTTATTTAGTCACTTCCCATGTTCTTCCTATGGAATACTTTATGTGGAGTCTGAGTGACCTTGCTCTTGTACACTGTAGGATCTCTTAACAACACATTGTCTGATGACATCCCTAGAGAGACAGGATGTTCCATTCATTTGAATGAAATTATTCTCATTGGTCCCTGCAGCAAAAAAAAACAAAAAACTTTTACATAGCTAGTGTGGGCAGTCCTAACTTTTTGCAAAGTGCTGTAATTTCCCAATTTCATCTAGCTCTAAGTTATATTTTAAGCAACGCAAAATGTAAAACATGCATTTTAAAGTACTTTGAAAGCACATTAGTAGTTGGAAGATGCATTTTGGGCACTAGACAGTCCCTTTAAGTTTTCTGAACTAACAAATGAACTGCAATTTAGTTTGAAAAATTTACTGACTTGCTAATCTTTCAAGCTCGGCTAATATTGCCTTTTGTTTGCAGTTCACTTGTCAGCTCAGTTTTAGTGACTAGGTCCTTTGGTGTTATTTTAAAAAAGATTAAATTTAAAATAACAGTATTGGCATTACATACTAATCACAGATCTCTGTATTTATATTTATTTAAATGCATGCGTAATGATTGTTAGGTATGGAAGTGTTGCTTTACATGCAAAGAAGGCACAGGAGACACTCAAAGGATGGCTTTACCTATTTGTTATCTGGCATGAAGTTTTGTCATTGTTTCGCATCTGCATTAAGCAGTGTTGTAATTACTTGTTCAATACTCCTTTCTGAAAGGATGAAAGATTCTGCCAATTTAACATCAAGCTACATTAACATCACAGTCTAAGAACTAATGATTTTTTTGGAAGGATGAGGATGCTTTTGCATCCACAGCATCTTATTCTAGTATATGCACTTAAATCTCAAAGTTTTAGAAGGATCACCTAATTAAGAGATTTGTAGACATTTTAGCAGTGTTCAATTAACTGTAATCAGTGAATGTGCCAGGTAAGCATAAGATTTTATGAGGTCAGGTACTCATGTTACCAAAGAGGAGTGAACTAATTGGGCAAAATGCCACACAAAAATGTTTGTCCCTAATACACACACACACATCTATCTATGTATCTAAGTATATATGTATCTATCTATCTATCTATCTATCTATCTATCTATCTATCTATCTATCTATCTATCTATCTATCTATCATCCATCTATCTAAAAATATATATGCATACTTTTCCATTATAATTAGATGGCTGAATGGAAAACTCATTAAATCATCACAGGACTTATATTACTTTAAGGGTAATGTTAGAGAAAACAAACATTTATTGAAGAGGTAACTTTTCACAAAAATATAAGGCAATGGCAGGGCTCGAGTCCTGCAGGAACGCGTGGGAACGGCGTTCCTGCACTTTTTTATGGCAGGAACGCCGTTCCCTTTGCTCCTGCAGGACCAGGGAAGCTGCCTCCTTTTTTTTTCCAAGAAAAAAAACTTCCTGTCATTGCCACCGGATTTGACAGCAAGTCATATCCGGTGGCGTTGTTTCCCTCCTCCGTGCAGGAGGGAAGAAGACTGCACGGAGGAGCTGGACGGAGACAGGGAGCACCAAGGAGATGGTGAGTACTTACCTCCTTGTTGCTCTCTGTCTCCGGTCGTTTCCTTGGTGCATCTTCCCCCCTGCATAGAGGAAGGAAGCTCTGGTCGTCAAGTTTTTTTTAACGTTATTGAAGTTGCGCAACCAAAAATAATGTGACGACCGGAGCTTCCTTCCTCCGTGCAGGGGGGAAGATGCATGGAGGAGACGACCAGAGTTAAGTACTGTCTGGGGAATAGGGGGGAGGAGGGTGGATTAAACGAGGAAATCCTGGTCTATAGAGGGGCAAAATCCTGGTCTTTTTAGTGGCAAAATCCTGGCATATAGAGCGGCAAAATCCTGACATAGAGGGGCAAAATCCTGGCATATAGAGTGGCAGAATCCTGGCTTAGAGGTGCAAAATCCTGGCATAGAGGGGCAGAATCCTAGCATAGAGGGGCAAAATCCTGGTATATAGATTGGCAGAACCCTGGCATAGAGGGGCAAAATCCTGGCATATAGAGGGGCAAAATCCTGGCATACAGAGGGGCAAAATCCTGGTATATAGAGTGTCAGAACCCTGGCATAGAGGGGCAAAATCCTGGCATATAGAGGGGCAAAATCCTGGCATACAGAGGGGCAAAATCCTGGTATATAGAGTGTCAGAACCCTGGCATAGAGGGGCAAAATCCTGGCATATAGAGTGGCAAAATCCTGGCATATAGAGTGGCAAAATCCTGGCATAAAGGGGCAAAATTCACAACGCTGGCCAATCAATGTGAACAGTCCGTGGTTTGAAGGTGAAGTGAAGCTGGAAGTGAAGCTGTGCAAAAGATTCCGCTGCAAGTCCCTGTGCAATAAATGTTGCACTGAATTTTCTGCGAAATATATATATTTTTTTTGGGGGGGGGAGGGGGGGCGGGGGGTTTTGAGAGGTTACAGTGGATCTTGGGTGAGTTCCCACACTTTTTTCCCCAGCACTTGACCCCTGAGCAATGGTAATGTAACTCTGGCAAATCCCACAAAATACTAATGCTGATTTTGGAACTATTAAGACATGTATTTGTTTGCAAGGTACAACACAAGAGCTCTCATTTACAAATTGATTACTTTCAAGGAATACCTTAAATTCAGGTATATAATCAGCTATAGGATTCATCATTCATCATTATCTTGCTGCCTGTATTTTTGGTAGTTTGGGCTTGTGCACTATTTTCAATCCTGATGCATTCTGTTCTTTAGTCTTTTGGCCACCTCTTCTATCCTCCTTTTTTTCATATAATCAGCTGTGAAATCTCCTGAAAAAAAATTACAATTAAGTGATAAGACTTTATCTGGACCAGTTGGCTCATATGACATGATTCCCTGGGGGCGTTGTTGGCAGCAGTGTATCTTCCACAAGGCAAACAAGGCACTCGCCTAGGGCGGCACTTTGCCAGAGGGCAGCACTTTGCCAGAGGGTGTTAAAGCACACTTCTGGTGCTTCAAACATTTTTACTCCCTCCCCACCATTCAGCAAGCTTTAGCTCTTTCCAGTTAATCATGGTGATGGGGGTATGTAATGGACATGGTGGGGGTATGTAATGAGGGTGATGGTGACATGTAATGGGGGTGTTGGGGCATTTAGTGTGTATGCAATGGGGTATTTAGTGTGTATGCAATGGGGTAATGGGGGCATGTAATGGGAAGATTGGGCATTTAATGTGTGTGCAATGTGAGTGATTGGACATGTCGTAGGTGTGCAACATGTGTTGGGGGGGGGGGATCAATTGGCCGAATTTGGTCTGCCTAGGGCAGCACAAAACAAAGATACACCACTGGTTGTTGGTAGTGGGAGAGGGGTGACTCACAAAGAAAAGATTGTTATTTCCAATTATTTCCCTGCTGAGCAAATCACAAGTGAGTGCAGAAAAAGCATTTCCACCACACTCCCTGCTTACAGAAGCAGTAGAGGAAGTGCTGACCGTGTCTGTGCAAGAATACACAGTTTTCTTCCACAATGTCCATGAAAACCAACCAGGGTCTTCCACAATGGAACTTCAGTACATATGATATGGCTGGCTGAGTATTATGGAAGTACTTGTAATTAATGGTTAAGCTGGGGCTGACAGCATAAGTTCAACTTATCATCATTGAAAATGTAGTAGACCTCACAAGAAATGTCGAAGGTAAGGAACATGTATGATCTTATTTTTACTGCATCTTTTCTAAATTTGTATGCTAGATTCCTAGACAGGGTCAAATAAAATGTAATGTGCATAACTGGGAATAGTGGTAGTTCTTAATTAGTAAGAGATGGGACCAGTAGCAAGCTAAATGGAAGTCTACAAATATGGTGTTATCACTACTTGTAGGAAGGAAGGACAAAAGCGTACTTGTAAGGAGGAAGGAGACGTGTATCAAAAAAGCACTATGCTCAAAATAAGGACAATAGTTTAAAAGAGAAAACCAAATAGTTACCTAAAATTTACTTTAAATTGACTTTTTTTTGGACGTTTTTTATTTTTCAAATAACAAATTATAATACGAAATAAATAAAATTAAATGGAATTTTGTAATGCATATTCACTTTAAATAATTATAAACATATATGTATTTATTAAAATTGTTCTATGTTGAATTTACTCAGAAATATCAGGTTTGCAGGTTCTACTGACCTTCCCATTCAGCATTTTAAAGTTTTTCAATAGGCAAAAAAGCAACGTCTTTCAAATGATAACTATACTTAAAATGAGTGCATACATATATTATATATATATCTTACAAAGCACAAATTTGTTTTTGTTTTTATTGCACTTTAGGTGTACAGCTAGGATTGCCAGGTCAGTCAGCATTTTTGTTTTGAAGGACACATAAAACTCTTCCCTGCTTCCCTGCAGAATACAAAATGCAAATGTGTCCAGGATGAACCTGATAATTAATCAAGGCAGGGATCCCATAGGATCGCATGTAGACAAGTGTAAAATTATGCATTTTGGGTACAATAATAAAAATGCAACATATAGTTTAAATGGTGTTTCCTTTATTTCCTTGGGGAAATCTACTAATGAAAAATATTTGGGAGTAGTTGTAGACAATAGACTTAGCGAAAGTGGACAGTGTCAGCTGGCAGCTGCAAAGGCCAATAAGATATTGGGATATATTAAAAGGCATATTGGCTCACGGGAGGAAGAGTCCATGGTAAGACCACACCCTGTATATGAGGTTCAATTCTGGGCACATTAAAAAAAAAAGACATCATTGTACTAGAGACAATGCAGAGGAGGGCTACAAAACTAATAATGGGAATGGAAGGTTTTAGCTATGAAGAAGAGCTGGAAAAGTTATATTTGTTCACGCTAGAGAAACGGCGGCTTAGAGGGGATATGATAATATTATATAAATATCTACAGGGCACATACAAATGGATTTCTGTTCAACTTGATGGACGCAAGTCTTTTTTCAATCTAAACTACTATGTAACTATGTAATTAACTGTTTCCTTTAACACATATGAAAGATCACTTCATGCAATGAAGTTGGCGTTAAGGTAATATCTATTCACATTAATAGCAATAAAACAGTAGCATTGCAGAAAATATGATTGAGAGGTGTGGCTGCTTATGGTATGACGAACAAAATAGCGGAAATTTGTTTACACACAGGGTTTTTTTTTAATACTGGCACTCATATTTTCTAGTATCATCTGTATTGCAGGATTGTGTGTTATATATTGGAGTCCATTAAATTACTGAGATGTAACACCTAAGAAGTGGTATGAGCCATTGTATTTTAATAGGGAAAATATTATAGAAAATAAAAAATTATATAATTTCACAGCAACAGTAGTACATCTAGTATTAATAACACAAAAATGCTAAATAGTTTTGTACTATTTAGTTTCATAATAGGCATACAGATAATTCTCAACAGGATGCTGTTAGTCAATATTTCTCATATTGGATATAATATCCAACCTGAATGCTTTTTTCCTTCAGCTGGGTTTCAGATATAAAAGCAGAGAAATTCCTTCCTCTGACTGCACTTATAAAACAAAGAAAGTACATGCAATAAATTGTGAAGGGTTTTCATTGCTAGTCACCTTTAAAGAATTGATTCTGCAAATGGAAAAAGCAAGAAAGATAACCTGAGTCACTAGCTTTTCTAATATATGTGTTTATATTCCCAGGGCAAGTATGTTTTAAAATCCACTTTAGCCTTGACTGTCACCCTGTAATATATATTTTGGAAATAGAGCCAGTGATGATTTCTGTATCATCCTCTGGATGTTTTGGAGGTAGAATCAATATGTATCAAGAGGAGACTGAGCAAAGGACCTGTATCATTATGTCAGAAAATGGAACAAGCTGGAGTATAGGAATATAAATATTGGACGGGGCTATGAAAGAATATAAAGCACCACCTTTTGATGTTCTTGGTATCTTATTACTAGCTTTTTATACACAGTAAGCAATAACCATATACATATAAGGAGAGATTTAGTAATAGTATTGTAAAGGCACTGAGACAGCTCAGTGGGCTAATGCACAAACTGTAGAACCTGTTAAATTCTGCAGGTTTGATTCCTGGGTGGGCGAACTCAATACTTCTGAGATAGATACAAT
Organism: Pelodytes ibericus; assembly: GCA_036172795.1. NCBI lineage: Eukaryota > Metazoa > Chordata > Amphibia > Anura > Pelodytidae > Pelodytes > Pelodytes ibericus. The sequence continues at coordinate 117,545,713 of CM069863.1, forward strand.
AAATATTATTATTCAGTTGGGTAATAGGGATGTAATTGATAATGAAAGAATAGCTCCCTGCTTAAACACTTATTTATTATTATTATGGGGTCATAAGCTGTGTTGCGCTAATAAATGTAGGAGGGCACTAAAGCTGGCCCAAGACGTTGTGCTGAATCATTGCAGAATTGAAATGCTAACCTCCCTTGCCCTCGTCCACATACACAGATGGTCACACAGTCCGCAACACACACACTCACTCTCATACACAGTTACATTCATGCAAGCACATAAATAATAATGTCTTTAAACAAAGTGTAAATAAATTAGTTGGTGGCTACAGTATTGCCACAGCTAAAGAAATTAATCAAGTTAAAAATCACAACTTTTAATTAATAATATAGTAAAAAACACCAAGTGTAAAGGGATGCCACAAGATCCCTCAAAGAGAGACCACCTAGGTTAACTGACCACATCCATAATAATATAGCCCTGATGAAGCTGTTTAAGAGAAACGTGGATCGTCCGTTTCAGGCAACACTGGTTTTAGTCTGTCATCCTCTCCTGCCTATGTTATATTTATTTGTTGGGTTGGGATACTGCTCTAACTAGTGCAATACTTTAGGGAACATTAAAGCCTTTCACAGCTCTGATGTCTGTTAAATAGGGACTAATATACAGACAGTTATCTTTTGGCAACTATGCAATATATTCATTCATTATCTCTGGAACCCTAAGTTTACCATTCATATATTATTTTCTTTATTATTTTTCCTCCTTACAATTTAACTTATTCTATTGCCCTGTGCCTGGGACTATTACCTTACTTTTATCTGGGCAGGTGCTCATATTCAGTTAACCTATAATTTCAATTGACATTTGGGTGGTGCTCCCTGGAACGTCAGCTCTTTTTAAAATATATGTGTTTTATTACAGTGACTATACACCATTACCGATATTATTATCCAGATAACCTTGATCAGTGTTGTCACTGCATGTTTGTCTTTATATTATTATGTATGGGGTTTGCTAATCTATGTGGTCTATCTTTGAGGGGTCTTGTGGCATCCCTTTGCACCTTTTGTTTTTTAATATATTATTAATTAAAAGTTGTGATTTTTTAACATGACTTATTTCTTTAGCTGTGGCAATACTGCAGCCACCAACTAATGTCTTTACACTTTGTTTAAATTTCTTATTTACGTGATACCTCCGTGTGTTGATGTGAACCCTTGTTCCTAATCACATATATAATAGCACACACAGTCACATAGTCAGCCACACTTATACCCACACATACACAGTCATACACAAAGTCACAAAGACACACACAAGCCATCAGTCTTTTTTTATTTCAAGAAAAACAATCTTAACTATGCTATTTCTCTGCTTTTTTCCTTTCATGGCAATGAGGAGGACTCCCGTTGTGAAGAATTGACTGTCTAGGGGCTGCCTCAGCTTTATGAGAGTTGTGATCCTCTGCTGTATGGGGCTTATACCTCCTTTTACCTCCAGTCAGTGAGCACCCCCAGGTTGAGATGGCAGGGGTTGCCCCCATTCAACAGATCATGTCAGTGAAATGGCTTCAGAAGGTGGACTGCTTCAAGAAGCGGGCAATGAACTTGTGTTCCTTCACCTCATGTACTTTCTTCTGCCATAGGGCACCCTTCCTGGTGAATTGGTTGGTGACCTTCTCAGGCTCACTGCGTGCGGGGTCAGCCATAGTGCATTGTGGTTTGTCTGGTCTCCCTGGGTGAGCTGTGATTCACTTTTTGAGTGTATGAATGTAATGTGACACCCGGAACTCCAACTAAAAGCACTGAGCCAAGTGGAAGATCAGACAGTATGTATTGATACACAGATTTTACACCCTAGCGGTGCTGTGCTGATATGGACATTTTAAATTGTGTGTGGTCCATTAGTGCACACTAAATATATAAAAATTAGATGAGAGAGAGGACTGTTCCCTTAAAGTGCCCAGCCATACCCATTGTATGACCAGGTCTGAATGGTATGCCCTGAGTCATAGAATCTCGTATTACAACCCAGTTATGTAGCAGAAACACCTGGATCCTCAAGTTACATGGGATATGCAATCACCCAGCACTGGGCACTGTATCTTCACCCTTGTATCGTAGCTCCTGATCCCAGGTGCTCGGGGTCCCTTACCATCTGGATACCATTCGTGACAATTCAGTTCTATTAAAACAGGGTATCGATGTGTGGAATTTATTTGCACCTACTGTGCAAACTACACAAACACTAATTTTCCCCTTTAAAGTGGGGTAAGGTTTTATAATAGGCAGGACCAAACCCAGTCAACAGGGGATTGGCACCACAATGTTTGTGGAAATTCATCTAGTTATCCATCCATTTTTCAAACACTACCCAGAAATCTGTTTTCCTGGAACACTGTAAGTGTGAGATTTTTGAATGTTGACAGTAAACCACAAGACTGACTTTTAGCAAACTGACCCCATTACCAATGAAGACTTCCAGTACCGTATCCATCACACTGAATCATTACCATTTTCTTATTACCGTATTTCTTCGAGTCTAAAATGCAATAAAATCTAAAATGCACACTTTTTTCAGTGTTGCATCTTAGAAAAAAGGAAACTCTTAAAACAGTTACCTGAAAAAGTGTTGCATGTCCTCCAGCGCCGAAACCTCTCCCTCCTTATGTCAGCTGGAAGGCACACAGACATCCTACCATGCTGCATTTCATGCTTTCTGCATTGTCTGAAGTCTGAGCGCTTGCAGCTCACGTGACTGCCAATACACTGACCTCAGAGCACAGCATGGGGAGTGCGAGAGGCAGCATGCCAAGGTGCACCAGACAGCATTCTGTCTGCTCACTTGCAGTGGGCTAGGGAGATCTTTTGATCTACCCAGCCAGTGCCTGTTCTGGCAAGCTTTTAATTATTTGTTTTTAAGGGGGCCAAGAGGGCCCCCCAGGGCCGCCAGGCCTGTGACATGTGTATTGCCTGTCACCCCCTGATTTAACTTGTTCCACTTATAGGTGACAGTAATGGTACTTTTTATTATTTATTTTTATGTGGTTTTTAAAGACATTTTTACAGATTTTATAATTTTTTAAATTACTTTTTTTATGTGATATACTACTGTGTAATAGATATGTGAGAAATATGCTCTTAAATAACATTAATACAACTCTCTCTCTCCCCACTATAAATATTCATCAGTGCACGAGGATTTGATCCAACTCCTTCTAGCATTGAGGGTGTCAGGCTTTCATTTTTTTTCTTTTGTTTTTTTTTCTTCTCGCGATCGCGTCATTAGACCACGCCCCTTAATTTGGCCACGCCCACTTCAATGACTCGATCTTCCTGTGACTATAAATAACAGTCTGCAACAGACACAAATCGCTGAGTATTGTCTTTAGCAGCTGTTGTTCCTGACTCCTTAGCTCAAAGCTACCTTAGAGTATCTTGCTACTTTCATTTTTGATTACCTGTTGCTGACCCGGATATCCTCGACCATTCTGATTTCTCCAATCCTGACCTTTGGCTTCCTGAATCGAATTGTGTACTTCTCCAATCCTCTGAATACGGACCGTCCCTGTTATCCTGCATTTTTCTCTATCACCTAATCGCAAGTACCTTCCATATCTTCAATCAAGTGTTCCATCATATTTTTTACTTAATACTTCAATCTAGTTACATATATTTTTCCATATTACGTCAAACCATTTATTTTTTCTCTGCAATCAATATCAGTCAGTTTTTTCTTCTTTTTGCTGCTAAACTTTAATACAAGAATTGCTTAAACGTTATACCTTGTGTGGATTGTCATTTATTTCTGCAGTTGAGTTTCCAAATATTCTTAAAGTCACAGCTACACTGACAGAGGGATGATAGAGAGCAGAACAAAAAGTCTGAAAAAGGACACTAGCAATTAGAAGAGCTGGATGCATTCTTGCTGAAGGACGCCATCTTTGGCTTTTCGAGAAGATGCCATTTTTTGATCACCAAAAATCTTGCATGATGATGCCATGTTGGATCCCATGGGAGAATTAAAAATACAGGAAGAGGAATCGGTAAATAAGGATACTACACACATTCGGAAGCTACACTGTGAAGAAGCTATTACACTGGTGAAATGCGTTGTGTGGATTTCACGTAATTTTATGGGGGCTTCTCATAATTTTTCAAGTTCATAGGAACTGTGTTGTATTGCTATATACATATCTCTATCTCATCACCAGAAATTCTATGCACGGACAGTGGGAGCAAAGATATCTAGCAGCTCATTAATATCCTGAATGTAAGGATTTTAATGATCTTTTTGTATGTAATAAATTTACTTTTCTTAATAATAACCTCTCGTACCTTCCTTTGAGTATGACAAAGAGATGACTTGACTTACAGATAACCCAAGGGTCTGGAATTGGAATAGTTTCTCTTGGTCACTAGAGGAACTTTATTTTATTTAATAGGGCCAGCAGGAGGCCGCTGGCCCCAGCGGGGCCCAAGCATTTTTCTTTTTTGTGTCACCCCAGTGTCCTAACATTACATTAACATGGAAATAGGAAACATGCTGTTATTACCTTACTGCAATACCAGGACATTAACACACAATATTTCTGCAGTCCCCATTGCAGTTGGATCACATGTTATTCCTGCAGGAATAACGTGCAGTAGATAAACTTTGACTTAAGGCCAGCATGGAATCTACCCCAATATTTGTAACTAGGAGGCCTATGATTTGCTGGGCATAGCATTTGTTTAGGATAGGCTACCTCTTTCCATGTAAATATTAAAATGCTGTAGCTTATAACATAAACATGAACACAAGAAGGAGAAAAGAAACCAGCCATAACATAAAAATAAAACAAAATGTACATGTCCATATTACAGTCTGGGATTTTAATTACTAGAGTATATCCAAGAATCTTAAATTAGAGGGGCAAAAGATCTAAAAGTAAATTAGGAAAAATATTACTTTACTGAGAGGGTAGTGGATTTATGGAATAGCCTTCCAGCGGAAGTGGCAGAGGTTAACACAGTGAAGGAGTTTAAACACAACAATTTGGGTATAAGTTAAAAGTACTGCTATGTATGGATAACGTTAGTTATTAATACCAATAAGTCTGCATATTTTTACTACTATACAGGAGAAGGTATATGGAAAAATGTACACTGTATGCTGTACTGTTTTAATATTTTGTAAATTGGTAATCCAAGAATAAATGTTGCAATTCTCTCTTTACTGAGTATATCCTAAATTCTGTAACTTTTGAATGCAGAAATATTTATTAATGTCTCAATTTATCCCAATCATAGTTTCTTTCTTTGGGGCTGATTAATTCTTGGCTGTAGTCATGTGACATATTGGTAGGATGAAAAGTTTCTCTGCAATAGAAACCAAGAAATACAAGAGCTTCCATGTTGTTTTTTCTTAATTTAAACCTATGGTGTACAGAATAAAATGGCTGATCAGCTAACTCTTTGTTGCTTAACATACCGGAGCACAGAGTTAATGTTTTATTTAAGGTAGAACAAAACCTTTAACATCATTGTAATTATTCGCATCAGCGTAACAAGCATTAGAAATGGAAATGGTAACAACTTTGCAATTTTCACCTTTAGAGATAATGAGAGAAAGCACCATAATGGGTTCATTAATGTTATTACTTCCAGGAGTTACAGACAAATCAGCAAGTCATGACTTAATATCCACTTCATTACTTTGAAAGGATAGGTCTGAACTTTCATATTCAGCCAGCCTTTCCTTTTACAACACTAGTGTGGCAGCAATGTGTAAATTGCATGTCTAGCAAAAAATCTTTTCATTGTTGCACGTCATAAAGATCTATTGAAAATCTGTTGCCTTGTTGAAACAAACTAAAAATATTGGATTAATATAAATATTATTACATTGTTACTTTAAAAGCACAGTTCGCCTTAAAGATGAAAAAATAAAAATGTATTTTTAATTGACCTTTGTCTATCTAACCTTTGTATTCTCTTTTTTTTTCTCTTGTATTAAATGATTTGCAGAGTAGAGGGCTGGTGAGGGGAGTTCTTTTTTTTTTTTTTTTCAAAGTAAGTAAAGGAAGCCCTTCTTAGGTTTAGGATTAGTCCAGTCCGTTCAGTAATGTAAGAAAAGCAAGCAAAAACTCTTGAGTAATTTTGTGACTTTTTAAGCCCACCAAGATATGGACTCTCCCTTTAATGGTCCAGCTGGCCACATATGAAAACCACCGAGGGCTACATCTAGCTAAAACACCTATGGGGTCTACTATATTACCACATAAAATGTATAATGTGAGCCACAGGAAGTTTCTGCATAGTATGCAACATGCTTTAATTAATGTTTCAGATTTTTAGTCTTTTAATTGTGTCTTTTTCTTTGCATCTTACACCAACCATAAAATATTTTCTTATTCCATTCCCACCATCCTTATTCAGTCAATAACATGGAATCTAAAGAACTGAAGATCTCATCCTGTACACTGCTGAAAACTGTTTTATTGATAGAAAAAACAGTATTATTATTTTGTTTAGCTAAAAGTTGTTTTTGGATATCAAACCTTCCACTAAAATAAATTTAAATGTCCTCAGAAACATAAATGTTTGATAACGCAGATACTATACAGCTGTTAAGTGATCACTACAAGTTATAGTTTTGGAACTGACGTACCCTTGAAGCTAATTTGCACGCTATTTATTATCTCCCCATCCCTCTTCATTGCAACATTTTGTGAAATCCCCACACTGTGCTGTCAGCACTTAGCAAGAGGAAGCTTTATCATAATAATTTGTTGCTAAAGCTGAAATGGTCTTGTTCTCTTACAGTCATAAAATGAAGTACTGGCTTAAAAAGCAGACAGTATAATCAGGAAGGACCTCTATACATACACCCCCTTACTTTTTTCTAATATATCAATATATCCCCCTCCTTTTTTCTAATAAATACTTCCTTTATTGTTTTTATGTCGCCATAACATGCACATGGAGCCTTTCTCCGCTACGTTTTTACTTTTTGGGACATTGTACTGCACTGACGATCATCTGGAACGCAAAACCCGACGGTGGAACGCACTGTGGAACACATGACGTCACTTCCGGTCAGACACTATCCGCTTACCGGGTAATACCATGGGTATTATTCGTCAGTGTCTTCCATCCTCCTTAAAAGACAGCTGTTTTTCCCTGTCCTTTATCATTTCTACTCCTGAGGAAGCCATGACTTGCAAATTTTTCGCGGAGAAACGTGTTGAACATCTCTTCACCGGACTGGAACTTCTGCCAGCAGCTCCTGTGAACTTTATTCCAGATGCTTTTTTACATATGGACTCTCTAAGTGCAGTGTCACGTGCAGGCCCCCACTGTTATTAACTGTACTACTCTATGTATGTTCTTGTTCTATCCCACCTCTACAGATTAAAAACAGAAGTTTTAACCTTATCCTATTTGAAGCCTGTTTTACCTGGTTGCTTGTGAGTGCACTAAAATATACATATTATTTCAAATAGTATATTTTTACTCTGTTGCCCTATATATATTTTTATTTTTTACATTTTCCCTGCGTAACTCTCCGCACCCTTGTCCTTTCACCAAATCTCTATTATATACATAGCACATTGAGGAGTGCTAAGAGTGGCAGTGTTTGTACAAAAGGGTATTTATTGTCATTTTTTATTGTTTTATTTTTGGTGATACACTTTCTCCTTTTTTTCACCTCTATACATACATGACAGTTTAATGACAAATTGGATTTGTCAGTTCTTTTACAGAAAAAAACCCACTACTAATGTCCCATTTTAGCAATGTAAAGAAAAAGTATTTGTTAAAAATTATTTTATAATATATTTTAAAGTCATTGATAAATGGAGGAAACAAGATATCTATCTCTGTCTTTCTCTTTACCTAGCTATCTGTACTTCTAAAATATATTAGTATTGTATTTAAAAATTGCTTCATACTCACTATTGGAACGGAAATAAAAGATAAATCTGACGTGTAGCATACGTACATGGGGGAAAAGGTCTCCCCTAAACGAATTCTAATTTCAGACACACACAGTGTCTAACAGGTAGCAAGATACTATGTATCTGTCTCTAGACCTTTCTCTGTCTGTCTATCTACCTATACATATATCTCTCACTGTCTGGCTCTTTATCTCACTACATCTCTCTCTCTCTCTCTCTCTCTCTCTCTCTCTCTCTCTCTCTCTCTCTTTGTCCTTCTGGCTCTCTGACTGACTACATTTAACTCTCTATCTATTTCTCTGTCTGTCTGTCTGTTTGTCTGTCTATCACAATATGTAACATTGTGTAAATAAACACTGAGCTTCTAAAATAAATTTTTAATATGTTTAAAAATTGTTTCATGATCACTATTGGAAAGGAAATAAAACGATAGAACTGACGTGTAGCGGACGTACATGGGGGAAAAAGCTCTCCTCTAAATGAATTATAATTTCAGGCACACACAGCGTCTAACACAAATCTGAACACTCTAAATAATTCTAAAACATTTCTGCCGAGAAGCTCCCTGGCAGTGATTATCTTCAATTTTTCTCTGCTCTGCAACCCAGAGTCCCTTGTGACTAAATCTTCCTGTACTGTTATGAGACCTTGCGTCTGACAGAATAAGTATGTTTCTCAGACACATGCATACCTTAGCAGGAATCCTTATTGAAGTGCCCTAAGGTAATGTAAACTAATAAATGTTTCTTGCCACTTCTGACATGTCTTATATCACATTTGTATACTCACTTATTTCAAGTGTTTATATAGTTCTTAAAGTGCCACTAAACTTTACACATAGCTTGTTTCTGAAAAAGAAGTTATGGTTATTGTTAGAATGAGTCTAGTATGTGGATTAAATGACGTACTTTAAACTGACATGTGGAAATGTTATGCATCAACTGAGGTGAGAGTTCAGAGAGTCCTCCTCTGTGAGATCTCTTGCTGACAGCCACAGCAGATTGTCAGTGTGGCATGTAACCAGGGCCGGCCTTAAGTGTCCCGGCGCCCTGTGCGGGCTTCCCCCATGGCGCCCCCCGTCTTTCACCCCCTATGTATGTGTCCCTTTCCTCTTTCTTGCCATGTCTGTCTCTCTCCCCCCTCCACGTGTTCTGTCTCTCTCCCCCCTCCTGACTCTCTCTCTTCCCCCTCGCTTGTTCTCTCTCTACCCCCCCTCCACCTGTTCTGTCTCTCTCTCTATCTCTCTCCCCCGCTCCCCCTATTCTGTCTCTCTCTCTCTCCCCCCCTCCCCCTGTTCTGTCTCTCTCTCTCTCCCCCCTCCCCCTGTTCTGTCTCTCACTCTCCCCCCATCCCCCTGTTCTGTCTCTCTCTCTCCCCCTCCCCCTGTTCTGTCTCTCTCCCCCTCCCCCTGTTCTGTCTCTCTCTCCCCCTGTTCTGCCTCTCACCCCCTGTTCTGTCTCTCTCTCTCTCTCCCCCCTCCCCCTGTTCTGTCTCTCTCTCCCCCCATCCCCCTGTTCTGTCTCTCTCTCTCCCCCTCCCCCTGTTCTGTCTCTCTCCCCCTCCCCCTGTTCTGTCTCTCTCTCCCCCTGTTCTGCCTCTCTTTCCCCCCTCCCCCTGTTCTGCCTCTCACCCTCCCCTTCCCTTCCTTTGCCTGCAAATGTGGATCAAGGGAGGGGGTGGAGCTGACCGACTGAGAGGTGTAGCTCCGCCCCCTCCCTGGACCCAGCAGAGCTTGCAGAGTAGAGGGCTGGTGAGGGGGGATCTTTTTATCTCCCCAATCCAGTGCCTCTACCGGCTTTTTAATTTTTTTAAAACTTTTTTTTTTTAACAGGTCGCACACCCCTAAGGCCGGTCCTGCATGTAACCATTGATTTCTATGGGACGATCGAGAATCATTTTAGGACGAATTCTGCTATTATGGACATAGTTGAATACCTCCCAAGATGAATAACGAAGAAAAAAAATCACTCCAGCGGGATCCAAAACAAGGAGCCCTACATGCCCCCCCCTCCCCCCTCACAAAATATGGGTCTGGGAGCTGCCAAAATGATTACATAGATTGGGGACCAGGGCTGCTATTACCTGTTCCAGAAGTCCAGCAGTGATTCTAGACACCCTCGATCCTCATTTTCTGGCTCAGGGAAAGGGGACACCAAAAATATTAAAATAATCTACCTATTCTAATAAAAATATCTCACCACCGTCAAAAAGTCCTTAGCTTCCATCCCTGGTGGGAGACAGATGCATAGCAAAACCCCTACTCTGATAGTGGGGATTTCATTTCAAGAAAATACGTCATCTGAATGGCTTACTGTGTCAGCCAATCAGATGCCTTCAAATACAGATTTCCCATTGGCTAGTTTACAAACACAAGCCATTATGGAAACCGGGATTTAATCCTAAACTCATTTTGTCAATAGACGCATTTGTTTCTGACAAAATTTGGCTTCCAAACTTTTAACCTCTGTCGACTCGATAGACTTCTATGGGAGGACTTTGGCTATTGCCATAATACAAGTTTGGGAATGGCAACATATACATATAGACATGCATTATCATTTTATACGCTGACATAAACCCTTTTGTGGTATAATAATGTCAGTGATGTAATCCCATCTATTGGTTGGCCTCATATTACTGTTTTTTGTTCACAGCTGTTAAGTTAAATGTATGAGTTAGTGATACAACACAGCACTTTTGGACTGGCACATATTTGAACTCACAACCCCATGTTTTACAAGGTTTAAAAAATGTTTGTCTTTTCTTTTGTATATTGGTCTAGATCAGGGGTCTCAAAGCTTTTCAGTAGGATGGCCACATTATACAGTTTGCAAATTTTTATGGGCCAAAGAAAAAAACTTTATTATAATTCAACTTTTTCCATATATAATAAAAATGTTATTGAAATCCATTTCATGTTTTTAATTCCTTTCTCTGCACCCACATTGCATCCAGAACTTACCCTAGCACCCAGATTGCACTCACAGGACTCAGCCTGAGCACCCAGATTTGCACTCGCAGGCCTCAGCCCCAGCACCCAGAGTGGCCTTCCCATCAATGGGAAAAGAAAATGTTGACACTCCTTCTCCCCCCCCTCCCTACCATATATGTTAGCACTTCTTCTGCCCCTCCCCTCTTTACCTGAAGCGGCATGCTTCAGTGGGGAACACTCAGTGTTAAACACACTCAGAGCATGAGTAATGCTCGAGCTCCCCATGCAGAGTGATGACTCAGAGCTGACGCTCTGCATGTGTTTAACAATGAGTGTTTTTCCAGCTTGCTGAAAAAATACTACCCTATGGACTTGTTTTTCTGCATTGCCTTCTTAATATTAATGGCGGATTCTACAACTGGATTACTCACAGATTTATTGTAATTTGTGCAGCCCTTGGTTTTGATCATTAAACAATATTTAGGTTACAGTATCCCTTTAAATGTTAAACCTATACTTAAGTTGTATAAAAGTAAAAAAAAATACTGCAATTTAATATTATTAGAAATATAACATGTTTAAATACCATGTTTTAAGAAATAAGAGTAAATAAATTAAAGAATTGATAAAGTCAGTCAGATAGTCCCAAACCATGCTGGATCTGTCCTTTGTTTGAATACATCTTAATTTTCGTTTCTCTGGCAACCTGCTCTCCTCTTGTGCCAGCAGATTACGTCGACATGTGGATTAACAAAAGGTTAAAACAGAATCTGTGTTCTACTCACATCTGCTAAACAGCAAATAACATTTAAACATAATTAGAAACAGTCAAAGACTTGTTTGAAGTATTTCAAGGCAGTTTCCTAATTCCTATGAATAAATACAGGGTTTATTAGCATGTAGAATGTGTACTTCCACAAAAATGGGTTTTACATGTGTCAATGACATTGCCTGCTTGTGACATCACCTGTAGCATGGCATGCAAATTACATATTTCCCATTGAAAATAAGTTAATTTGCATATCAAGCCACAGGTGATGTTATAAATAGCAGACAATGAAGACACATTTAAAACATACAGTATTTTTCTCTTATTTTATGAATTTGCTTACAACTTTGCTAAGATAATGTATAATTCATTTTTATTATTATTCATAGTACAAACAAGAATTAGATGACTTGAGTCCTTTTAATATGTGGTACTTATATTAGAATTCTGTGGCAATTTATGATACAATGGGGGTCATGTACTAAACAATTGTAGTGGGAAAAAAGTAGGTTAAGGATCAATTTCAGAATATTTGTAACATTTCGTGATTTTTTTTCCTGATTTGTGCCACTTCCTTTTATTTTTATGTAGCGTGCATTTTTCTGGTCGCGCTAATAAATTGTGATTATATTTGTGCATGCTAAAGACTTTTGTGAATATTTTGTGAAAAATAATTCTTATTTTGTGTGTGAAAATGACATCAGCTTTTAGCAAGTGCTATCAAAAGAGGTAGAAAAAATATTTGCAAATTGGCCAGTTTGTATTCGCAATTTGCCCGTATTTACTATTTACTATTTGAGTGTTAAATGTTTAGTACATTGCAAAATGAGCAAAGTGCAAAAATAGTTTTGCAAATACAATATATTTGCAGTTTTTTTTAGTACATGTCCCTCGATGTTTAGTTTTTTTCATAATTGGTGGACACTTTCATTAACTAATTTTGTCTAGCTGATAATTACCATCTCAGCAAAGGGGGGGGGGGGGGGGGGTTCTAGACCAAAAATAGGAGACATGGTAGGTTTGGATGATGTCACACAAGGATGTGGTATTAAACTTCAGTCAGAGTGTATTTTGTATATATGTATGTGTTCTTTGTTTTAATGCGCATGATTAAATCTCTCAAGAAGACAGACATTTACCGTTTGTTTTGTGTGCCATCAATGCATTTTTTTTATTCATAATATTCTCAAATAAATGGATATTTTGCATTGAAAACAAGTGAGCTCCCATCCTACCTGTATGAAGCTTGGATGTGTGAATGGATGGCAGTATCTGACATCAGATAGCAGTGAAATTTATATGTATTGGTCAATTAGACTTATCCAATAAATAATCAGTCAAGCTTTATTTTTTCAAAGTGTGCGCAATAATGTCTATAGTTATTGGTTCCTTAAATTTTTTGTTATGAAATTGCAAATGCAACTTAGTTTCTAAAATGCTTTGACACAGACAGTGTTCCTCAAAGATTTCCTGTGATTAGCAATTTAATTAGAAATTAAAAGAAACTGGTAAATGAACAGAAAAATCAGCCATTAATAGCTTAGTTGGAATGATATAAAAAATCGAGAATTTTTCCAAATCTGTATTAATAACTGAATGTTGCTGTTTACTTGGAGGTCCAACTGTTTTTGTTCATTTTCCCGCACTTTTGTCACCATTTGTGTTCTCTTCATTCTTCGCATATAAAATATTCTTTGCCTAAAACACGTTTATCTCGCATAGTTAAAATAAAAGTGGATTTTCGGTTTATCTTACTACAAAGATTTTTCCTTTTTTTAGAACAAAAACTAAGCTGTTCAAAATGTTGTGCCTATATAGGCATATTTTTATATTGAATTTTTAATAAACATGTCAGTTGCTGTGTCATTATATCCAACTGAAAATACATACTCAATGCATTTTCTATATTTTGCAATTGTTATTCTCAAATGAGAAACAAAAGGACTGCTTCCTTTATATACATATTTAATAACCTTCTCACATACCCAAATTAGAAGATTAAAGTGCCACAAGCTCTGTTTTGGATTTCACATGCCAAACTAGGTCATGTCACACTTGTTTGTTTTTTTGAATAATTGAAATGATGCATGAGGTGAAAGCAGTAAATGGAAGGAGCATGAATTTGCTGAAGTAAACTGTTAAGATAAGATAGTGCCTAAAAGTAACACTAACTAGACACCTTGACAGCAAGATGAAAATATATCCAGAAGAGGTTCACATATAAATATTTCATCATTGTATTTCTGATTTAGTATTGGCATTGTGCACAGGTGCTACTGAAGACATCTTATAGAAACTCATGTTGATATAGAAGAAAACATTCACTGTACTCTGGGTTGAGTGGGTGGGTGTTTGGTGCACAATTCAATGTATTGTCAAGTACCAATGTTTCTATTTCGCAGGATCCTTTATTCCTACTAATGTTCCTTTCCCATTTGAGCATATCTATAGTGAAATATATGTATCTATCCATTAGAAAGTCCTTCCCCCCCAACCCCAACCCCCCCCCCCCCCCAGTCTATGTTCTTTATTTATTTATTTTTATTTACAGGTCACTCTCTGTGCTTCACTATAAGAACGTGAAGCACAGAGAGTGAATTAGAGGCAAAGTCAGAGTGTGAACACACTGACTTTGCATCTAATTTGCATGTTATCGCAGTGATCACTCAATCACCGCGATCACTCAATCACCGCGATCACATGCCCGGAAATCCACCGATCGGGTCCAGGAGCTTTGCCTCGGGTGTGAGGCTTAGTCTTGGACCCGTTGCAGACTGGCTGGCGGTGCACACGGAGCGCACCGCCGGCTAGACTGCATGACGAGTTAACTCGTCATAAGGTCGCTAATGCTGCTGCTTTTATGATGAGTTAATTCGTCATAAGGTCGCGAAGGGGTTAAACTGAATAAAAATAAACAGATCTGCTTAATCATTCTTCCCTCAACGCTTCTTATCTTCTCAAATCTGCGTAGAAGGTGTAACAGACTTATTGTCATAGCAACAGCTCTGCCTATCTTGCCAAAGCCCTCCCATTTGTGTTACATAACAGCCCACAGAGTTGCCTGAAAGTACACCACTCTACATTCCAATTACTTGAGATGGCTGAGTTCAACAGAGAGAAGCTGATATTACAGTAATATAAATAAAAGAAAACTGGAGCACTAAAAGATATAATTATATATAATAAAGTGAAATAAGTATGGAGAAATAAAGCAAATGTATACTTAATAAAACAATCTTGTATGTTCTTTGCAGTTGAGGTTCTTCCCCATGGTCAGGCAAAAAAAGGGAACAAATTTAACGCATAGTGCTGCCTGTAAGCAATGGATAATTTTATAGCAATATCTCATGCCACTTACAATTGGAGACAGAAAAAAAAATATTATGGAGACAAATAACCTTATTCTTAGATGAGGGCAAAAGTGAAATAATTAGTAGATAGCATTGAAATATATAAAAAATATACAGAGTTTAACATATTAGACAATTATAAAAAAAAAAATATAAATATACAGCTGTACTAGAAATAGTAAACAAATAAAAAACAAGGACAAACACAAGATAAAACAGAGAGTGCATCGACGGCTACATTGCGCACTCCTGGGATATGAACAACCCGAAACATAAAATTGTTGCCAAGGCAATGGAAGACCTGTTGCTGAAGCAAACAGACCACCAAAGAGGAAGACATGGTCAAGGTTTTCACCGCCAATACCACCCCCAGTTTATCGCAGTGGAAAACCACTCTGCGATTCCACAGAGTGGCCCCCCCAGTTGCACTGACACCGAAATGTGAAACAATTCAAGGAACGACAGGTTCCTAGTTAAACATGTAGATGGCCACAGAGGGGGCAATGCCTTGGCAGACCAATGGGACCACAGTATGGCACCATAACTGACTGACCCTGTTGAGTCCGTTTGGAGGTGAAGGTCCGCATTGGACACCTCCGGAGCCTGCCACAAAGACCTACCATTGTAACTAGCCAGGACCTTATCCGACCCAGGGCAACCTCCGTACCGAGCTTTCCCGAGCGACCTCAGGATGTTCACAAACGGATCATAAATTACAAAGCCGCTTCCATCTCAAACACCCTGTCTCACAAAGGATATGAATCAACAGGATTCCCATCTCCCGATCTGTCTGAAAGCCTGGTCGGCATACCCCAACCAAGCCGCCTCAGATGCGGCACCAGTGCGTAAGGAGTGGCCCCCAAACCGAAGGCCAAGCGTATCCAAAGCCAAGTGAAACACCCTGATAAATTGGTAATGAGACAAAGGTGTCGAATCTGTGTGAACCAGCAAGGAAAGGAGGGCCACTAGGCCTGACCAATCCAAACTGATCAAAACAGGAGACCGAGTAGACCGCAGACCCCGGAACCTCCCACTAGGAGACCCATGCACACTTCCCATATGAATCAGTCTTGGAGTGCCAAATCAAAAAGCGCAATCAACCTGGCTCGGGCAAAACATCAGCCACCAACAAACCCGCTGCCACCCACTTTGCAGGACTAACCAACTCCCCAATTCGAAGTGCCCCAAAAAATGCAATAGAGAACACCACTCAAGGTGGCCTCATCT
Organism: Pelodytes ibericus; assembly: GCA_036172795.1. Taxonomy (NCBI): domain Eukaryota; kingdom Metazoa; phylum Chordata; class Amphibia; order Anura; family Pelodytidae; genus Pelodytes; species Pelodytes ibericus. The sequence continues at coordinate 117,561,927 of CM069863.1, forward strand.
GACAGGTGGGATCTGAGCATAGCTCCTCATGGGGAGCCGCGATGAGCTGTTAAATACAGGACATTCTATGTCATCCTAGCGATGACATTCTAGCTTTATGAAGGGGTTAACATTGAGAAGTCACTCCAGTAATGTTATTTGTTTAACGCTGATGCATTAGTCCAGACTGTTTTTACTGTTTTAACCACTGTTTACATAGTTCATCAGTAGGGCTGAAACATGAGTATTTTTCTTTATTTTGTTTAAATAAAAAGTGAATAGTGTTCTATGGGAGTTTTGTCTGTAATATGTGGGAATGTATTAGAAAGAATTGAATAATTGAACTTTGAAGTGTGAATCCAGCTGCTACATGCTGTTCTCAAATGTAACAGAAATCCACACAGCCCTGTAGCACAACTGTGTGCTGAGTATATTATTATTGAATCTTATTATCCACTCTTTCAAACTGAAATCACGATTTGTGAAATCTGGGATGTCATATCATAATGTACTTCAAACACAGTCAAAAAATGTATTATTGCAAATGTTTTTTTGCTGGCCAAAGCCATTATCAATATTAAATAATATCCTAAAATAGAAATATAGGTATAACAGAATTAAATTTAAAAATAAGAATTTTCCTCCGAAACAACTAAGATTAATGCAGAAAGTATTTATTTTGCCATGTAGTTAGTCAGCATGGGAGAATTTCACCCAGGACAGGACAGGATGTCACTGACACACTGTTTGGGGACAGGATGGCACCGACAAACTGTTTGGGGACAAAAAACACAGACATGGAACATAAAGAGGAAGAGGTTAATCCTAAATAGGAAGATTTTAGACCTGGACATGAAAAGATGGGTCAAATTAAGATTAAAGGGGTGTGTGAGTTTAGTCAGACCTAGGGCAGCACAAAACCCAAATAAACCACTGGGCACACAAATAACTTACCTGCTTGTCCTGGAATTGTCTATAAAATGTAACCTTAAATATGCAACAAAACAACAAGGGTCCTTTTTGAAAATAGAAGTGGCACGATAATGATCACAACATAGGTGTTTTAGGTTATTATAGTTATTATAGTTAATAAAGTTACGAGAAGTCTTTATTATAATCAATTTGTGTTTTAATAAGATCATTGGAGAATAAGAGGTAAAAATGCTATCTAAAAAAACCAAACTGTTAATTAATGATGATGATGTGAAACCAACATGCCCAAAGGGAGATGTTAGGGTTTCCACAAGTGTGATCTTTATTTGTAATAAATGTATTATAATTAAGAATTCATGGAACTTGTCAGAACCTCAGGGAAATTAGTCTGATACAAGCAACCTGTCAATATTATTGAAAGCCAGAAACTGTACCATGTCTCACAATAAAATACCATGTAGTCACCCATGCAATTTACTTTTTAGATACCTGGAGAAAAATGCAAAGGAACATACACAGAGTGATAAAAAGGAATAAACACACCCCAGATATATGTGCAGATATATACATGGATATAGAAGAATGTATTAAAGATTCAAAAACCCACTCTAGTACGGTTAAACAGTTATAATGTAGATACTGTTGTAGTTTTTAATGGTCTGGGAGCATTATTGTCAGCCCCTGCATTAACATTTGTTCTTTGGCCCACTGTTTTGCAAATTGTGCCCACTTTCTTATCATCCTTACTCTCTATAGCTTTATTTGAAGTATTTATTTTAATTCAGTCAATTGAATAATTTAGATGAATATTGTACAAATATACAAATAAATATATGAAACATTTTTTCTATTTAGTTCATAACTAGATCAGTGTCTTATGTTGGTAAAATGCCATGAGTAGAATGTAATTATGAATTAAATTGTCACTAAGGCGTAATAAAAAAATTATATTTCATGGCAACATTTTTAATGGATCAGCAATTTGAAGATATCATTAATATGCCCTTACCTGTTAGACTGCAACATTTGTTAGCAGCTGCTAAAGTTCTTCTTCCTGATAGGCCACTCATTTTGCCTTTAAAAATCTTTCTCACTCATAATTGTTAATTAAATAAGTAAAGCAGAGCAGTAGATGCGTGCTTTTTATTTGTCTTTGCATAATTAGGTCTTTTGAGGTGACTAGTCATACTGTATTACTACAAATATCATTATAAATAAAGATTTTTGATAAACATAACAAATAGACAGTTTTCTATGTTCTACTGATTTCAAAAGATATAGACATGTAGATAGTTTACAGAATGTCCATGTCATCCATTAGGACAACAAGTCATAGTCTTGTTTCCACTTGTTACTATTTATACACGTTTGTCTTCTGTAATTTGCGAGATTTATACTCCTATTATATCTCATTGGTAGGATCATTATAAATTGGTCTTGCATAAATGGACATATGAACCGTTACTATTTTCCATTAATAATAAAGTAATATGGTTTGTTAATTACAAATAATGTATTTGCCATGTGAATTTAACTAAACAATGACAGATTACTTCCTCCTTACCCAGGTGTCCCTTATTAAACCCACTTCTATAGAATTAGATTTGGATTAACAACCACAGAACAAAACAAAACATGTAATGGTACAAGATTATTTTATTCTAGCTCTTTCTCTTTCAGTTAAAAAACAATGTTTCAAATATTGAGAAATAAAATTATTTACCATCTTACAGTCCATTTCATGCCAAACTTAACAGTCCTTCTTGAAATGTCTAGACTCAGGGTCAGAGAGGTATTGGAGTGTTTTCTAAAAGCATTTGCAGAAATTATTGAGTTAAACCTGTTAACCCCATTACTTTAAGAAAAAGAACACCACATGTAGTTGCTTATTATTGTCATCCCAAAATCTGTCCTCAGGCTATATTTGTGGTGCCTTTAAGACCTCATGTTAATCATGCAGTCAATTCCCAGCCCCCCCCCCCCCCCCCCCCATCAAAAAAGGAAGAACATAGTCTACTGGTTTCCACTGACAGCTACACACTACAGCAGGATGGGTCCTGAGTAAAGTTAAAAATGCATTTCACCGTGGTAGCACAGAATATTATTCCAAAGTTTAAGATAGCCCTTGACCAGCAAGGAAGGTCTGTACTGAAGTTCTAAGCAGCTTCATCCATTCTTCTTTCCATGTTCTCTTTGTATGGAACGCGCCTTTTTTCATGGCATTTTTGTTGATCTCTTCAGAAGAGAATGCCTAAAGAATACCTGATTCTTAGAACTCAAAATCATGACTCTTGTAACCGATTTATAGTATATTGTCCATGACGTTGCCAAGCTGTGTTTCCTAAGAGTTGTTGTAGATGTTGAATTTCTGTAGTATTGTCATGTTAATGTGCTCAAAAATCCACTGCTGTGTTTCAGATAAGGGGTCACATCTGTTCATAAACAGTTTTTTTTCAGCCGGGTTGCAGTCGACACAGCTGTTGCTTACGGGATGAAATAAAGTTTTATCCTAAAGGAACAAGAGGAAAGGAACTGTTATTAAAAATGTGTTTCAACACATGATTTCACTTTTAAAGAGATGCTTCATCCTGGACAAACATATTTAATGGAATTACCAGATTCAAGTCACCGTCTACCCATCAAGAGCCAATGCTACTATTGTACCCAACCTACAGCAGTGTCATTCCAAAATGGGAAAAAGATAGACAACTAATGCCCTTGAGCTACTATGTAATATAATAAGTGCTATCAATGGTATTACAGAGTAGATCAACTCGTATGCCAAGTTACCTTATAATTTATGTAGCTCATTTTCTATTTACATTGTCCATTATTAGATAACAAATAATGTTCGTGGCACATGACTATCTGCTTCATTAAGTCACATGTAATTACAGAGCATTAAATAATTTTGGTTTGTTTATTCAATGCAGCAAAACACAGATCAGAACAACCTGTGTTTTTGCACTATATGTTTACTCATAAGCTTCTGAGGAGTTGGGAAGTCTGTGTCCAACTAGAAGGGAGGACCAGCCAAGTGATTATACACCTGGCAGGTGTTTACATTACATTGTTAATTATTTACAGCTGACTGATGTTTACAGTTTCACTGCAAGTTAGTGCCTTGGAACTACTACTATTTTAGATGCCAAACACACAGGGCTAGGCAAAGTATCTGTACAAGGACACCAGTGTCTGCAGCAAGGTTTGTGAACACAACACAACATACAACATACAACCCCAGTAAAAGTCCACCAGGAGCAATGTTAATGCCTACCACTGCAAACATAGCTCCAGCTAGGGAGGAAATAATCACTGTTGTAATTGACGTGCACACAGCAATGATGATGCCAATTACTGCCACAGAGCGCTGCTCCATCGAATGGCAGTCCCCTGGTTTTTGCTTTAGTCTTAGATGCCTGACCAATCAATTCTTATAGCGTGGGTCCAAGAACAACGCGCTGTTCCAAAGCCCAAGGCAAAAAGGGGTCCACATCTCCAATATAGGATTATACATATGCCTACACAGTAGCATGCATTTTTTTTTTAGTTTAAGCAAATTATTTTGAGGCAGTGAAAATAACTAGATATACTAGTCATATATATTTGTTGATTCGCATTAGTCCAAGTTAATAAATATCATACAGTTGCAGAAAGCAAGAGGTGTGTTTTTGCAGTCTGTACCTAAATTAATATTTCATATAATTTACTACATAAAACATACTTTTATATAAGTTTTGAATTATAATTTTAGAGCTCCTCTTCTTTAACGACAACGCCACACTATTTATTTTAGAAAGATGGACATACTATTATTTATATTCAACTAGTCACAATCAGCTCTAGATTAATTTTTAACATGCCTTAAGGCAGAAAGCCCTTGAGTGCAGAAATATATGAAACTAGACGGTATCAAATCTTATACTTTGATTTAAATGAACACACAATCACTTCATTGGAAAAACATGTCAGGTTCTTATTTGAATATATACTTGTGATGCACAGGACAAACAGGAGAAGCCTTATGTGATTGACAAACATTCCCCAGAATGGTTATTTTTGTTGCATTTTCTCTTTCATATACATTTGTTTTATACTAGTGTTTCTAGTCCCATGAAAATGAGCAACAAAAGGACATGCACTCCGGAGTAGGTTGAATAATAAAGGATTGTATTAAATCAAGGAAACATCACGAACATCAGGGATAACAAACAGATAAAACAGATGCCTTACGCGTTTCACGTGTCTCCACGCTTATTCACAGGCCTGTGAATAAGCGTGGAGACACGTGAAACGCGTAAGGCATCTGTTTTATCTGTTTGTTATCCCTGATGTTCGTGATGTTTCCTTGATTTAATACAATCCTTTATCATTCAACCTACTCCGGAGTGCATGTCCTTTTGTTGCTCATTTTCATTGGATTACTTAGTGCTGCGGCTACAGCACGGACGGAGCACCCGGTGATTTATACTCGCTGAATGAAAGAAATTTATCAGCATTTCAGTGGAGCCGGCTTGTTTTTTTTTTTTTTCTCTATGTTTCTAGTCCCCACTATCCATAAAAGCACAGTGCTCGTACACACTCTCAGGTTAATTTTTTCTTGTCTTTTAAGGCTTATAAATTAACCTTAGGAAATAAAATACTCTTTTTCATGTTCTAACTGATTTTTCTAATTACACAAATAGCTGTCTATTGTTGTCAAATTCTTGGAACTACCCTGCTGTAACTGGTAAAACCCCATAGTCACACAAATACAATATAAGTATCCATTTAAATAAAAGAAAAACCAGGAGATATATATGGAGATATATATATATTATAGGCAATATTTCCGGTTGAATTGTCATTTACTAACACTGTCACCCTTAGGTTAAATGGCAATATGCTAAGACACCTATTGTGAAGCAGTCATAGGAACATAGATTCTTCCAAACATACCAGTAGTGATATCCAACTTTAGGTGCATTTTTGCAGAGCAAGATACTTGGATTGGCACTTCACTCCCCAAATACATAGGCATGTCTGATTTCCCTGCAGGGATTAACACTTTTTAAAATTATAGATATTAAAACTACTTAATAGTTAAGTATAAAGAAAAAGGCAGAGATGCATGGCTGCACAAAATGGCTATTATTATAAATGGAGGCTTTACTTTCTATAGTAAATACCCCATTTTGTATTTAACTAAATTTGTGCATATTAAGCACCTAATTCCATTTAATGAGCTACCAAGTGTTCTTTATCCTTAGGCTACAAATTCTGCCTTCAAATTAAACCTAACAGAGTTATATATACCACACACAGTTAGCAATACACTTTTCTATAATTAAATAAAAATGATGTGAATAAATAAACAATACCATTTTGAGTGGCACATGGTTAGCGATGCATTGTTTAGCCCTGTGGCTATGACTCGGATATACAAAAAAATATAAAAACATTTTGGATGCAGTCCAAGAATGAGTGGGTTTATTCATTCCAACACATGTCTTGCAGAATAATACAGCGTAGATGTCTTACTCTGTATGTCCAATGGGTCATCCACGATTATGCTAATGCTGTCTACAAAGCTCCTGGAGGGCCTGCTGTCAAGAAAGACTTGGGGTAACTGTTTAATGTAGATGTTTTATCCTTGCAGATTATTACTGCTAATGTGTACACATATCAGTCGCCTACAATAATGAGACCAGGCAATGACTATGTAAATACTACGGCTGCAATTTGATATGATTATGTAGCAGTTAAAATGCATTGCATTTTGCTTTTGTAATTGGAGAGAAAGAGCATGTTTGTCAGAGCGCAGTTTTCAGTTCTCCAAACCACTCACAGAAATGTTATATAAGAAAACTAAGATCGGATTTTCTTCACCAGAACAACATAAAATCTTACCAATATTTCTTTATGAACTTGTAATGGTGTTTATGTTTTATGTGCAGTTAACATCCCTGTTATGGAGAAACTAATAGCAGCAATGAAGAATCGCAGATGGTGTTTGAGTATTTTCCTGGTTTCTAGGTACTGTTAAAAATGTAACAAATAAAAAACAAAAACTGTGAAGAAATAAACCAAATATACAACCCGTGTATCAATAATACTTTAGGTAACTCCTATAAGGAGTTACACATTACACAGACATTGGCCTCCAAATTTGACTTGACATCATTTTTTGTCTGTGCCATGGGCTGTATTGTAAAACATCACGTATTATAACAAGGGATTAATCCCTCCTGACTATTTTTAAATTAAACAGATGTTCCTCTGTCTGATTAAAACGGCTTTGGAAAAAAGTTCCTTTCTTCTAACATTCATAAACTATTCACATTCATTCTACAAGTCAAACACTGATGTTCAAGCTACAATGTTCCGAAGTTGGTGCTCTGCGACCTGGTAGGGCTGATTGGTGTGTGATACTTATGTTTACGAACACTCCTCCCTCATTATTGGCTGTGTGCTACATGACTGATTCAGAGAGACCTCCCTACCCTTCCATGTCATTAGTGTCAGTGGGAGCAGAGGCTGTGGGTGTACAATCCATGCCTTTTCCGACTTGGTGCTGCAGACACAGGGGCCAATCAGTGCAGAGAAGCAGAGAGCAGAAGGCCATGCATGCATACGTAGTGATAGGTCTGTACCAAGACAGATCTGCACTGTAATACTAGAGACCTTCAGCCCCCTCCATCGACCTGCAAAGAAGAGGCCTCCACAAGACCACCAGGGATAAGGATATTATGTGCTTCAGCCGGTAAAGAAGATGGGCCAAAATTCCCGAACAATGATGTGAGAGACTGATAAAGTCATAAAGAAAATGATTACTTCAAGTTATTGATGCTAAAGGTGCTTCAACAAGATATTGAATCATAAGGTGTACTTCATTTTTCACACATGGCATCTCCAAATAGGATTCATTTTTGTTAAACAAATCATGACATAGTGTAATATGTTGTTGTTCATATGAGGTTGGATGTACGTAATTTTAAGACCTAAGGAACAGATAATTGTTATTATGTTCTGATTTGTAAAACCATAGAGTTCAAAGAGGATGTACCGCAAAATTCCAAAGACATTCGTAAATTTGTTGCGTACTTTCTGTATCCTGGCGAGTGTATTGCATGTATGGAGATCGTGCATAGTAGTGATACGATGAACAGTTTTGTCAATGCTTAGCAGCAAATCTGGAAATCCGTGGTGGCTAAGCCAATGATGACTTTGAGAAGTCATTTGGGGGCATTTGGCAGCGCCAAGCCCCAGGATATTGAATTAGGGGTGTGACTGGTGGCCAAAGGGAGGCTATTAGGACCCTACCACTTTTTTTAACTGATGGATGGGGTGAAAGAAGGATTACTCCAGTTTACACATTAATCAATGTCTAACGTGCAAACTGGAGTTTAATGTTGCAATTAACAGTACCATTGTCAGTCATTATGCATCTTTTGTACTTTCACTGAATCATTTATAATTCACTACTGAATTACGTGCGAAAAAATGTCCTTTTTTGGATCTTTGCAGCCCATTATCTTGTAATTCCATGTACATTCTTTGTATAGTATTTTATTTGCAGTTATTATCTTTCTTGTGCTAGCTAATAATGCTTCTCATTATATCCCTGCAGACTGGAGATGACCTGATCTTTGTACAGTGTGTAGATAAGAAAGAGAATAACTTTGCAGCTTCATGAATCTCAGATACAAAGAACTTACTATTTCTGACCTTCTGACCTTTGAAGCTGGCCAACTGAGCCAGTTGGCCAACTGAGCCAACTGGCCAACATTCTTAAAAATGTATTAGTGGTATTTGTTATTCAGTGCTATGACTGTAAAACTAATAAATCCTTAATACATAAAATTATTAAGGTTAATGAAAACCTAAATTATTTCAGGCTTCGCTGTGTAAAATGATTTGAGCTAACGTCAGTGATGGATTTATGACAGGTAATACAGTACAACCATTTATCCATGCAAAATGACAAGCTAAGGATTAGATACTTGCACGGTTAATACAAATGTAATGATCATTCCACACTTTTTTTCTATGTCTGTCATCTGAAAGATTAGGGTGTTTCAGGAACATGAATACATTTTCATTTATTGACATTGACATAAAATTTAACTCTGACTATCTACACTACTTGTTTTTTTTCTTTATTCTGTTACATGTGAACGGAGTCTGTGCAACAAGACTACACAGCTAAGTGTTATTTTTATTTCACTTGTATGCGCACCTTTACTTTTTCACTTTTGCACAAATTTCAAAATAGTGACATTGACATTCAGCACAAAATTACATTTTTGGGTAACATATTTCTCAAGACATTTGCTAACAATTTGAAAATGTGTAAAAAACAATGGTATATCTATAAAGTTATACACTACCATTTTTCCAAAACACTTTAAAATCCAAAACATTTCATTAAAGTACTGACAACATAATTTGATAAAAATGTCTTCAAAAACATAACACTGTATAGACAAGAAAGTGCTATTTAATATTTAACCACTGCAGATAACTCAGCACATGAATATTGTATGAGGCTATTTATGCACTGTAACCCTGAGGATTATGTGGCCTTATTAATTACATTTTAAAGCATGTCAGCAAACTGTTTGCTTTTCAGGACAGAGGTAGAGTTTGGCAGGACAGCGGGATTCGGAATTGCAATCTTGAAGTCTCAATCTCATTCTCCGATGTATGGGACACCAGATAATTCATACCGCACATGTGCAGTAGCGCTGTCATATTGAGTGACCGCACATGCACAGTAGCGCTGTCATACTGAGTGACCGCACATGCACAGTAGTGCTGTCATACTGAGTGACCGCACATGCACAGTACCGTTGTCAGTTTGAGTGACAGAATTACAACACATGCGCGGTACTGAACTGTTTTTTGCTGTTACAGCAAAACTCCCATTATTCTTTACTGTTTCAGACACTGAACGTGTACAGATTAATGCATGCATTGAGTACTTTGAACCTCCCATCATTCTGCTGTGGACTACCCTACTTATGCTTAGCCAGAATTATGAAAGATTTTTAGTTGGCTGGGCATCATGATGCTTAGCTAGCCATAAAAGCTCCCATTATGCTGACTGAACATCATGGGAATTTTAATTCATAACACCAGGAAGATTTTTATGGTTTTTTTAAATATAAATTTTAGTCTAAGTGCAGTATGACCCCCCACTTCCCTATTTTCCTGACGGCTTATATCCTCCTTGATATTCTAAATGGGTGCTCCCTTGATGATCCGTGGGGACTGCCACCCACTATAGCGTGTGGCTACAGAGTCAGTTACAGTCTTGGGGTCATTCGCTAAAATTTGAAATTCCCATCTCAGTTCCCTGTAATTCTTGCCCATTTATTGAGTAGACCCTTAAATGTGTCCCTCAAAGAAATTTTTGACCAAACATACATCTGCATGGAATCAAAAGTAGGAGACGTTACTGTACGATCTATGTACTGACACATCTAATACAGCTCTGCTGTATCTAATATTCAACAGCAGATAACATGCAGAACTAGCTGTTCAACTAAACCATTTCCATTACGGGACTGAAAAAAACTCAGTCAGTAATTGTTGTTTCAGTAATTGTGACTGAATACACGTGACAAATGCAAACCACGTTGAAGTCACCTTGATTTAATATTTGCATTAGTATGGCTGAGTGATTAGATAAATGCCTTGGTAATTTGGTTTATTGTGGACTGATGGACTGAAAGACAATATACAGCTTATTACATTAAATAGTATCTCTCATTTGTGTGAACCGAATGTAGGATTTGTAGACTGAGCTGATTATTGATTTAACCAGAGATTTAGTGATAAACAAATTAATTAACACATAAATAAACAGGCGAGTTAGGTGTAAATGAGTGAGCAGTGTATAGAGTCAGACAAATGATGGGCCCAATTATAAACAACATGATAATCAAGCAAAATGAATGTATGTAATCATTTTCTTACCATAAGCTTAGTAATGTAGTTTAGAAACATATATATTGGATATATAGTCATTGTCCTCCTATATTTTATTTTAACGTTATTATAATTTGTATTGCTTTTTATTTGATTAATCTTTTTCCCATTTCTGAGCTATTTCTGTAGGATGGTAGTGTGGTAAAGACAGAGATTGTCTTTAATGAGCAGTGCACAGATATTGAGCTGCTCACTGCTAGATACCAGGATAAGTCTTACACGGATTAGGGTGTTGGGGCATGTCCTGTGTGTGCAATCTGGATGCTCGGTTATGTCCTGTGTGTGCAATCTGGGTGCTGTGTTATGTATTCTGTGTGCAATCTGTGTGCTGGGGCAAATCCTGTGTTTGCAGTCTGGGTGCTGGGGCATGTCATGTCTGTGCAATGTGGGTGCAGGGCAAGTCCTGTGGGTGCAATGTGGGTGTCAGGGCAAATCCTAAGGGTGCAATGTGGGTAGAGGACAAGTCCTGTGGGTGCAATGTGGGTGCAATGTGGGTGCAATGTGGGTGCCAGGGCAAATCCTGTGTTTGCAATCTGAGTGCTTTTAGGCAGAGGGCTTTTGGTATTGCATTTGATGCGTATTATATCTATTTTATTACATCATTTTACGTCTTATTTCAACTGCACAGCATATCTTTACTAGTTTTAAATATAAATTCTATTGTATTTTTATGTTCTAACTTAGTATTTCACACATTAAAGGAAGGTCAAGCTACATAGACATCCAATACACACCTGTGCAGATGTGTTCTAATTATGCAATATTTATTCTGTTTTTCAGTATTTGTTCCCAAATAGAGTTATTTACCATTTAGATTTACCATAATGATGTCCTCTGTATAACGTTGGTTATATGGTCTGAATTGACATGCACTTTTGGGGAATAGGTATTTGTAATTTGTATAATTACATTATTGAACAATAGAGAGAAGATTGTTACTGGTATTTAAGTAGGTTCTTGGGGCTGAACAATAGCATTAATAAACACAGTTTGGTGCAAAACACTGGAAGTTTGTCAATCGACTTGTCTCTTGTAGTGGTGTATATGCTATAATAAAGAAGACTTGCAAGGACTCTGTTATAACAAACCTTTATTGACAGAACTTATAGGAGTTACTGCACTGGAATTATTACCTGTGCCTGGCCAAAACAGCCCCGTTAATAATAAAAAGAACCCTGCTAACAATATGAACAAGTATAAAACCAGTTTTAAATGCCATTATAAACATATAAATCTATGCCGTTCAAATAGAATGTTTTTACAGCATTAAAATGTCAGATTATTTTATAGTTGGAGATTACAGTTAATAATTAGCTATTTCTCTGCTATAATCACCATCCAGTTGTTGTCATTCCGTAATATTAAAATGCTTTGCCGAACTCTAGATGGCACTGCAAGAATAGTACTCCCTTGAGCTCCATACACAAATAGTCCAGTTTTGGCTCACCCAATATTTCACAGCTGTTTGTATTATGTTCATTTATAAAAGGATTTAATGTTCAAACACTGCCAAAAAAATATATATGTTATTGCGTCCCAAATCCCTACAAATGAAATATTTTCAACCTGCTCTGCAAATATCTGGAAATTGTGTTAAGCCCTAGGTAAACAGCCGTGCCCTGCGTTAAGGACCTCCACTTTAAGGACACTCGCGAGTAAGGATGTTGTTACAGTTCAACCATTCCTGTTTATGGACATTTGCGCTTCTATTTTAATGATGAGGCAATGTCTCTACTGAGACAATGCTACAGCACATTACTGTAAAGTGCTTCTCCTTGTGCACTGCAGGATCCAGTGAGGTCCATCCTGTTTTTATCAAGACATTTGTACTTTAGATTGTATAAGATAAATGAAAAAAGGTAGAGCTTCACTTTAAATACATTTTCACATTACATACATGCTCGGGACACATTGTGTATGTTAATGTGGGGTATGCTTGTATTATATATAGAGAGTACCAGTCAAAAATACACTTGCTTCTATGCCTTCTAACTTCGATATAATGAATTGCATAGGCATTTTATATTTATATACATGTAAATAGAACATCATTGAGGAATTTATTTTGTAAAAGAAAAGAAAATGGTCACCCAAGACAATTACATTTTTGTCCGAACCCAAGTCAGTTAAAAGTCTAGATTGTGTTGGTGAGAACATGTTGTGTTATGGTTTGCAGAAACTTGATATCCAAATGCTTCATGATTCAGTTCTAAAAATAAAGGCTGATTATAGTGACAAATTCTATATTGGGAGAACATGTTATTGTTCTAAAACATTCATTAATGACATCCGTTATCAAATATTACTGAGTTTTAACTTTTTTAAAAAGAATGTATTTTTTAGGCCATTATATAGAACAATGTTTCACATTTCCAAGTGTACCAGGAAAGTTATATACCATAAAAACATTTTTAATTCTAAGATCAGCCTAGTTTACTGCACATATAAACTGGGGCTTGGCTAGCCGCTAAAAGAAATGTTTGCATGAATTGAGAGCTCCGTTTCCCTCCCAAACTAACAACAGCCTAATTCAATTGAAAGTCACCATGGGCAGGAATAAAAGGAACGAGAATGAACCTGAGATGCCAAGGCGTAAAGGCAAACAAATCACAGTCTCCCTGCGTGAATATTTTCTCACCCAAGAGCCCTCGCAACTCAAGAGTCTGAGGCCCGCGAGGCGCCATATTCTGCAAGTTCGCCCATGATGGAGGAAGATAGGCCTGAAATCGCCATGTTACAGGAATCATCCCCAGACCACACGGGTCAGGACTTACTTCACAAAATGTTCTCATTGGCCTTGTGGAAAGTGGAATTTAGCACCCTGATTGTCGAACTAAAGCAGACGGTGAAAGAAGAAATCACAATGTTGAGATCTAATATCAATTGTCTGGAACAGATGGTCTCTAAGGCTGAACAGGACCTTACACAACACGCAACCCGACTCTGCCACGTGGTTGATTCAAAATCGCCCCAATCACGCTATCTGATCGACTACAGAAGGAGAATAGAGGACTTGGATAACCGGAGTCGGAGGCGCAACTTAAGAGTCAGAGGCCTACCTGAGCTGAATGCCTCGTAATCGGAAGACTCTGACGCTTATTTTCAATTCCTTGATGGGGAGGCCTCCATCTACTCAGGTGAATATGGACAGGGCACATAGGGTCCTGAGATCAGAATGGACAATACACATTCTGTGATATCACTTCAATTTACCTGCTTTCCTAGAAGCACTGGAGATTCCTGACATGGATATTCTGAACTGGTACCCGATTTGACTCTTATGGATAACTTCTCTTCCCGACCGCTATGTCAAAGACCCCGTGGGTCCCCGACAGCACCCAAGGCCTCTCCCACGTACAACATGGAAAGATAACCGGGATCAAGCGCGAGACAGAGAGGAATAGCCAATCCCCTGGCAAGCAGATCTCTGCTGGATTATACAGAGTGAGATACCTGTAGATGGGTAGATGACATTAGATCCCATTGTGCCCAGCCCTTTGTGCCGGGATACTCACCTTTCCTCCACCCTGCATTGTGGAGAACTTGCAGCTGTACTCCAGGATTTCAACAGTGTTGCTTTTCGGATCCATGGGTTTCCCACAGCTAGAATATCCCTAGTGCTCGATTGGCAAGTTCCACAAGCAAATGACATCCATGGACTTCCATGCAATCTAGGCCCACCTGTGGGACATACGCCGTGAAGGACGAAATAGGATTGTGAGGCTGCAAGATGAATAATTGTGTTGTTTTTTCTGTTGACTGATTGGGGTTCTTTTGGATAGCTATGATGCTGTTGGCAACATATTTTGATGATCACATATACTCTGATCTCCAGTTTTTTTGTGATGTTATTTCACTCTCAACCCGATACCTAACTCACATCTACCAGCCCGGAGGCCTGGATATTACTCCCATATTCCTGCCTGTTTCGGCCTCCATGGAGGAAGACGAACTGGTCCAGTTTATCAAACTGTAGCTGATGCACCTGAGCTATGGAAGGAGGAAGGCCATCTATCTTGAGTACCATGCAGTTGATGTATTTTATTTGAATGTTATGTGAGTGTGGTTCCAACCTATGTACCATGAATGATATGCCTGTCTTTGAATTGGAGGACACAGCATTATGTAACTTCTCGTTATGTTACCCTGGCGTTACCCTGTTACCCTAAGTGTGGCTCTATCATCGCCACTGGTGGCCTAGGCTGAGTACCCCACAAGCTCATTCACCCCCCCCCCCCCACTATTTATTTTCAAAGGGATTTACTTTACAATTTTCCAACTGTTTATATTAGCTGGAGGCAGACAAGTCATAGCTTACTAAGGAGAAGTGGCATTTTGGTAGCACACGGCTCTTCTCTCCCCAGACCTACATTGCTTCTATGAAGGTTCATTAACCCTCAAACATCTATTACTTGATATGGGAGGTTAATGACCTCATTGTGCCCGAATGTATATAAGATATCAGATGCCCTCTATCCACCGCTTCTCTGAATCCCTACCAAAGCCACAAATTTTGTTTCAAATAAATACTTTAAATATAAAAAAGTAAAAAAAAACTTTTTCTACTAGGATTCCCTGGGGCCATGACCAGCAAATGTTTTTCTATATGGTTATCCAACTATCTTGACTTCTTGAAGTCTTGATGCCTATGTCTCATAACCCTTCCTGCCCTGGTTGATTTTGTTTTAGTATTCATGTTTTGGAGGGGAAACCCTCCTCTCTGATAATATTAGAATAGTGAAAGCACTTTGGAGGGTGAATAGGATTGTTTGGGCTATTTATGAAGAAAAATACAAGCAAACCACATTTGCCTGAAAAATCATCCACTACCACATTCCAGCAAACACAGTGAGGTATTGACTCCTATCCTGAATCCACTACAACAGGGCAGGATTACAAAGTAGAAATTGGAGCCACGGCCGAATCTCCTGCTGGAGCAGACCACCGCAGCCCCCACGACAGCCCGCACGGGGCTGTGCCCAAACCTCCCGTTTGAGCTGCCGCAGACCCGCAAAGCAACTCCTCAAGCCACAGAGCACAAGAAGGATTTATCTGTGCTAAGTATTACTCATTATTTACTACCACGTGTCATTTTTGTTGAAACACACTTCACTTCACTTTGTCAAATATCACTGTGTTTTGCATTTTGTTTGTTTGTTTACAGCATCCCATATCTCAAAGTGCTTCTATATATACTTGCATTTTTATTTCATATATTCCTTTGCTTGTTTGTGTATATATAATATTCACTATGTTAACATGTGTATGTTTAGTAATTTTATCATTATATATTTGCATATCTTTGAGATATTCACAAACTCAGTTTATTTAACTTGTATGTGTCACCTTAAAGGCATCTAAATATCTGAAGTTTATGGAGTGTCTATGAATTGTGTGCTGTAAATATCCTGCCATATTTGATTAGAAAGGGAGACAGCGCTAAAGAATATAGAGCAAGTAATTAATATGGACTCCAGAGACAAGTAATAATAGTATAAAAAATATATAGATTTATTGCACAAGTATATATAAAAATGTATATACATTTAAAGCAAAAATCCAAGGACACTATATGTATATATAGAAGTGGTCACATGTATAAACCATATACAATACAAGATAACAAATGACACACAAAGAAATATATAAAATTATCATATAATAAAAAAACACACATATACAGAAAATTCCTTACCCACTGGGTTTGTTCACCTGGCCAGGCTTTTGAACAATTAGGTAAAAAAAATGTTTGCACTAGAAAAACTGCTACACTCCACAGGTGTATTTCCACACTGTAAGTCTGTGCTCCCTCCTGCCAACAGTGTGTATTTATATACATTAAACCATTGGTTAGTATTGTAATCTACTTTATTTGGTGAAGGGTTTATTTTTATGCACTTTTTGACATTATAAAGATTTGTTCACTAGCGCTGTGCCTTTTTTCTCTATCCTTCCATATATCTTTGGATCAAGCATTTGATTAATGTTTGGAAATTATATTGAACATTAAACATAAGTCTAAATGGAAGCTATGGCCACAATTCTAAAAATATTAGGAAAAAAAGATTTATTCATTGAAACGGAACAAAGTGTATTATCTCCCAACTTGAAAAACATAATGCACCTTTTAACAAAGGTTTCGTAGTAGTAATAAAATATAAAGAAACAAACATTAGTTTGCATAAAAGTCCGAATTAAAAACCTAGGAATCGAAAAAACAATAATGCACAAATGAACAAACTTCTCCTTGTAAGAAAACGGAACACTAGTTTGTAAACTTTGATATGACATGATGTCCCATTCGTTTGTAAACTTTAATATGATATGATGTCCCATTAATTTGTAAACTTTAATATGATATGATGTCCCCTTAAATATTGTAAAAAGTAAATTTCCATTTAGTTCCCATGGTAAAAATAACAATCCATTTGTTTCTGTCTAATTTAGATGTCAAAAGGAAAACTCTGAGCAGGAGGAGATCCGAAGAACTCCGGTTTTTACTAAGAGGTATTAAAATTATGTGCAAAACAATTGAAATACGTTTTCTTTTTACTAGTGTTAATGATCAAAGATAAAGTATAACCTATCATTTGTAAGAAATATTGCTAGGCAAATACTTTTTAAATAAAGAAGACAGCTCCTTTGTTCCTTCCCCACTATAACTAGCAAGGTAACAAACTATGCCCAGTATCAAGATCTGCTATACTTGCTAGAACCATATTTCTTTCTCAGCTAAAAAGTAACAATATGTTTACCATACAGCTTCAAAAGAGAGGAACTTTTGGATAAAAGCATCCCTATATTGGAACTAAAGCGTCCTTTCACGTTGAGAAACGTGTCCTGTACCACATTCCATGGGTATATTTTTAAGACTTTGCGAGAATATTGCTCAAAATGGGTGATCTTTTTTTTATGGGTGTCCTCTTAGCATTATAAATATCACTGTACAACTACTGTTGAAAATACTGGAAATTTTTGTTATTTTATGAACTCCTTGTTTGATATAAAATTGTTAACATCAGTATGTAACAGGTGTTAAAAAAATCTTGCAGAATCACTGTTTAGTTGAATTTTTTTTTATTATAAAAGTATGATTGATTTTAAAATGATGGTAATTGTATCCATTTTTAATCGTATTGAAATATGGCATATAAGAACTTTGCCGGAGAAGAAAGACGCTAGCACTCCTCAGTCCAGTAGAAAATAAACCATGGTTTTATTGCATCGGATCCGTAAAAAACAAACAAAGCAGGGATACAGACAGGGGGGAGTACGCCTTACGCGTTTTGTGCCTAAACAGCACTTAACCCCTTCGCGACAAAGGACGTGTCAGGCACGTCCTGGGAGAAACTCCCTTAACGACAAAGGACGTGCCTGGCATGTCTTGCGGTGAATCAAGCGGTTTTCGCGATGTCGAGACAATAGCCAGCACCGAAATTTCTGCTCTGGGGCACCCACGATCGCCCCACGGAGCATGCTGCTCCGTCAAAATGGCTATGCCCTCTGCCGGTCTGAGCTTCGGAAGTGAAAGTAACTTCACTTCCGTCGCTCTGAATATGCTACTTGACTGCCCCTAGTGGTTGTTAAGTAGCATAGCAATGGAAAAAATTTAAAATAAATATTTAATTAATTAAAAACTGTTTATATAGTTAGATTAGCCTATAGGGTTAAAATGTATTAATTTTTAGCATAAGGGTTGGGTTAAAATTAAATTAAAATTAAAACATATTAAGGGATATAATAAGGATTAGAGTTGGGGTTAAATTTAGTGTTAGGGTTAAATTTTGGGTTCGGGTTGGGGTCAAAAGGGTCAATGTAGGAAAAAAACAAAAAACACTATTTTTGGGTTTTGCCCCATAACTTGCAAAAAAATACCGAAAAATGTGGAAACATGCATACTTCTGAACTCGGGACAACATTTAGAAACTATTTAGATGTCTTTTTATTTAGGTTCTTTTTTAATGATTTTATTTGTGTAAATTATATTTTAGGTCAAAGTTAGAAAAAGTTTTTATTTTTTATTTTTTCATCATATTTTATGATTTTTTTTGTAGTAAATTATAAGATATGATGAACATAATGGTATCTAATGAAAGCCCTTCTTATGACGATAAAAACAACTTATAATTTGTGTGGGTACTGTATGTGAGAAAGAATAAAATTGCAGCTAAACACAAACACCCAAGAAATGTCAAAACAGCCATTGTCACCAAGAGAAAGTCAAGGTGAAAATGTCTTGTCACTAAGGGGTTAATCATAGGCAATAAATCCATCGTTTATTTTCTACTGGACTGAGGAGTGCTAGCGTCTTTCTTCTCTGGTGTACTTCATTCAGCTGCCTTCACAGCGTTACCCAGCACCCCAGCACCGGTAAATCTACATATGGGAGGTTAATGCTCATTTCTGAGTGGAGCCGTCTTGTCCCTCGCGATATTGTTTTCTTTAATATAAGAACTTTGCCCTATACAAATAGATGTGGTTTTAAGTAAATATACCCACCGCCTAAAGGCACATATAATAAAAAAAGATTAATATCACAAAGCATTGAGGAGAACTGGAATGTTTTGGTTAAGATAACAGAACCAACTTCCAGCCACAATGCTAATGTTTTTTTTATCTCACTATTTTTTTTTGTATTATACGCAATCCTATTTTCATGTATTATTGGCAGAACCTGTTTTTTTACATTTTGAGAACCTGAGAAAGCCGTGGCGCAACGGCGAAATGCATCAGGTCGAATCTTTAACCATATGGCGTTGTAATAACCTCAAAATATAAGGGGTAGGAATTGATATGTATTGATTGTATGTGTTGTATAGATTGTATTTTTAAGTTTTTTCACTTTAAGTAAAAGTATGACATTTATGAAATAGGTCCTGGCAGTTACTCACATTGATCATTTTTTAGAAAAATTTTCATCAGAAAGGAAAATTATTTTTATTCTTTACTTATAGCGCTCCCACCAAATTTTAATTACTTCTACCCTTGTTGTGATGAGAGATCACATCTTTGGTGTTTAAGGCAGCTGCTTCAAAGTTAATACTCCTTAGTGGGGTCCACCACTATTTTTTCATCTTTAGTTAAGAGAGAAAGGGCTGTCACCACATGGACAGAGATGACACAAATGGGTATATTCACTAACATTCAAATTTGGTGTTCGACTTTTATTTTGAGACTAAGTCAAATTCATATTTATGAACTGGAATAAAGCTGCTACAAATTGTTTACGAGGGTTGTCCCTCGTAATTATATTCCGTACTGTATGATTATATTGTATGATTATATTTGTGTGTATGTTTTGAACCCCTGTCTTTAATTAAAAGAAAAAATAATAAAGGTTTATATATTTTTAAAAAAAGAAAAAAAATCCAGGTTAGAATTTTCCCCATGGAAAGTAATGGGAGGTGAAATGTTAGAAGTTATTTTTAGAGACTAAGTCAAATTTGGCACCCGCCCTGGAATATGCATTTATCATAAGTGTCTCTGAATAAAATGGCAATTTTGGTACCTTAATTTATAGGCTGCTTGTTTGTATGTTTAAAATAGCTTTGAGAGTACAAATATCTTAAATTTGGTTTTGTCTATCTTATTAGCAGCCACCTGCTTGTCCAGAATAGACTTATGGGTTTCGAAACACAACCTTCAGTATATTGAAAGGGTATCATATCTTACCTTTCTGTAACTCCAATGCTGATTACCTTTCATGCCATGACAGTCATACAGTGTGACAGGGCTGTTATGGGAAATGGCATCAAAACAGAACTTCCGTGTGTGCATTGGTTCTCCAGGTCGTATATCTTGTCTCCATCCAAAGGTGAAAAGCTAAAGGAAATCAGACACAGGTAAAACACTGGCAGTGATGCTAAACAAATTGTATATTGCAATTTGGTCATATTTGATTGGTATTAAGTGTTAGATGGATCACAACAAATGCCTGGTTAGAACCCCATATATGAGAAGGAGTGGAATGAGCAGGAGGGATTTGTATATCCCTTTCTCTGTGTAATACACCCCTTCACCATACTAGGACCACTATAAATGTAGGTGTGCTTTTATCCTAGAAGCACAAGTGAAGTAAGTCAAGTGTCTCTTTAAGAGTTGTATCATGTTGAAGCTAACCAAACTGAAACAGAGATACTAAAATCTGCTATTTCACTCTTTATAGGTCAACTCGGTTTTGAACTGGACCTTTAATGAATGCATACATAAGGATGAGCAATGAGACTTTGAAGACATAAAATAGAAGTTAGATTTTGTAGCCTGTCACACTTCAGTTCTCAAAATCTAGGTTTTTCAGTTTGCTGAATGAATCAATGTTCCTTTTCTCTGAAACTTTCAGCATGTGTTTGATATATTCATGAATGAGAAGAGACCTTAAGAACCTGCAGGAAGTGAAAGGTTCTTATAAAAATAACCTCTTTTGAATCTTCTCACATCATGCTATCTTAAGTATATGGTGTATTCTCAAAGAGTAGAATTCCTGTCTGTCTGACTCAACTTTTCAGCTGAGAAAAATCACTTTTTATAAAAACCCTAAATATAACAATTTTCCCTATAAAAGGTTTCCCTAAAGCTTACCTTTTTTCCTGGTCTGATATGCTGGAACAAACAACTTCTTGTTGTACATCTCCAGCATGGTTTGTACTCCTTCTTATACTACAGTGTCGACATCTTGTGTCTTTCTCAATTTCTTACTGCTCCCTTCCTTTCTTTAGTGTCATACTTCCTAGTTGTTCATTTTGACATAAGCCTACACATTCACTCCTGCTTTGCTGTCATACTTTCTAATTGCTCGCTTTATAATTTGCATAACGTTTGCATTTTCATTCACATTACCATTCACACATACAGTACTTACATGATAAACACTTAGACACACCACCAGGAGCTACTGACTGTCGCTGGACGGTCTCAGTGAAGCATAGTTACATAGTTACATTGTAGTATAGGTTGAAAAAAGCCTTGAACTCATCAAGTTCAAACCTTTTACTATTACTTGATTATCATTATTGATCCAAAAGGAAAACCCAAAAGGAAAACCCCGTTTCCAACTCTGCATTAAATGGGGAACAACAAATCCTTCTTGATTCAAAATCACAATAGCTTCACGCAATGATTTCTCCCACATTTTTTTTTTTTTTACAAATACTACTGGAGATCTTTTGAATGGTACTTTTTCTGAAGTATCATTCAAAATGATGTAAAACAGGAGTAAATTACTTTTCATATATATATAATAAAAAAAAAACTCCCTCTTTAATTTTACCCTTTCACACTAGCCAACATACTTGGATCGGGTTTCAGGATGTGGCAAAGGTGGACCCAAAGGGAGTGTGGTTATGTAACTTTGCATTTATAAATAACTGATATATTTGTCACAATGAAGAACATAATGGTTTATTCAAAATCCACTCAACACATATTTTGCCTCTGTGTTTAACCAGATCTGATGCACAGTGCACAGGTCAATATTTGAGATATGAGATACTGATAAAACAGTGAGATTTATATGTATATAAAAACCACATGGGACTTATATTAGATGTAATTGTTTGTGGAGTTTTACCAGTGTTGTTATTTCTTTGTTGTAGACAGTTGGGGGCATGTACTAAAAAAAGCCAATACATTTTAAGTGCAAAACAATTTTTGCCCTTTGGTGCTTTTACAATGTACTAAAAAGTTTAACCCCCAAATAGGATTGCCACCTTTTCTTCCCCAAAAAATGACAGCATGCTATTGCCTCTATTAACTTAATATTAGTCACATACCTATTTTTTTTTTTACCACCCTGCCTACCGGCTGCATGGCAACCCTAGCATCAAATAGTACAAATAATCAAATTGTGAATAAAAACGGGCATATCTGTGAATATTTGTAGCCGGTGTAATTTTCACATGCAAAATAGGAATTCGTTTTTGCAAAACATTTGCAAAGCATGTGCAAAAATAAATACAATTTAGTAACACAACCGGAAAACTATACTCTAAATAAAAATACACAGAAAAGGTTTCGCAACTTGATCCATACTCATGTTTTACCTATTTGTTTTTCCTCTGCACTGGTTTGATGCCTGATCCCATTTATGTCTATACATTGTATTGGCATAACCCCAAGGGATATTCAGTTTCCTTCTTGCTGCACTGGTTGTCACAGTCTGTTTTGTCAACATTCTTCTCTTATCCCTTATATAGCTATGAACAGACTGCTGTTTATTTCCTTCAGGGACCAGTCTCAGATAACGCACTGGATACATGGCTCTGCCGTATGTAATTGTTATGCAGTCAATTTATTTGTAAAGCCCTAAAGCCAAAGAGCAGCCTCTTTTCTGTATAACTTTTCACCATAGAAATCTCTTGAATATGTTACATAATTTAATTATCGTTCTGACATATAGCTGTCCCTAAATTGGTTGCACAAGTTCCTCAAAATTAATTTAACATTTACTTAAAGTCTTTGCTGCTCCTCCAGATTTTTAGCTGTGTACTTTCAAATCAAGCTGTGGTAAGCCACCTAGTGGTGATTTATTACACTAAACAGCTTTCATGGTTTGCTGAAAAATGCTGATCTAGATATTATTCATTTGCAAAAATAGGAACCCTATTTGTGTCATTACTATGGAGCCTTTCCATGTATATTTTTCAGACTAGTCTAAATAAAAACGCCAGACCAATGGATCTTTCCACAAGAGATCAAACAACCCCAGTTTGTACATTTTACCCTGTAACCCTTTGTCAGTAGGGTATGGTTGGTATTGCTATATGCACAGAAAAAACTATTTGTGGAACCAGCTCAATCAGCAATAGACAGAGCTAGAACAGTTCCACTCCATATTATAGCTCTGTGTGCTTTAAGCTATTATTACAAGGAAGAGGGATATCAGCATCATAGAGATTGGTTATCAGAAATGTGTTATGTGCTGGATATCTCATACAGAGGAGATTTGCCTGCCATAAAATATAATTTCTTACATCTTTATCAATATGGAGACCAAGAGCGAGATGGGGAGCTAGCCATGTGCATTCTGTACTTGCGTGACCCAAGCATCACGCATCGCCTCCAAGCATGCCCAATGTTTTCCCTATTATGAGCATGAGTAATGGTATTTCAGTGGGCAATGTTTATATTCTAGAATGCTCAGATATGCACAAACATGTTCCACCAAATACAAACAAAAAAAAAATGAATATGTCTGGAGTGGGGTGGCCCTTAAAATACATCGCATTTGATTTGCCATGAGTTTGGCGAGATAGCAATACTGTTCTGCAGAAACAATTCTGCTCCACGCCTACTTGTTCCAAAGTGCTATTTATTCAGCACAATGTAAAGTGGCAACATTTCAAAAGTGTTGTGTGTCGTTTGGTCAAGCTTGATAATGTATTGTGTAAATGTATTTAAACTGGCCAGGTTGGGTGGCGTAAAATAAATAAAACACAGATAAAATATTGTTCCTGGAACAGTGTTTGGATGTTTCAGAGGCAAGGATTTGCTTTTCCCACAGGGAGGCAAAATGACAAAATCTGAAGTGGTATCAAATGTGTTATTAGCCTCTTTGGGTCTATTCACTAAAAGGTGAGTTGAGGTGAGTAGCAGGTGAGTTGAAGTGAGTAGCAGGTGAAATGAACATTTCATCTCACCAAATTTTTCACCGCTAAGTGTACTCATCAGGTTTATGACACAATACATAGTTGATTTGGTGAGATGAAATGTTCATCTCACCTCAACTCACCTGCTATTCACCTCAACTCACCTGTTACTCACCTCCACACACCTTTTAGTGAATAGCCCCATTTGACTTTGTATGTATGCATGCAACTGTCTTCTCCTTGTGACATCATTAATGAAGGCTTGTATAATCAAATCATCCACTGCAAGCTGCTTTTCTGTCTAACCCTTGTTTTGGGTCCATGAAGAAGTATGGAAGGAGAATGCAAGTAGATTCACATTGGCTGATTTATACTCCCAAGTGCTGTGAGAGGAACTCATACAACTTAATTAGGTACATCTATCATTTATACATCAGAATTAGAATTATATCACTTATTCAGTAGATATTTATTTCTATATTAAAACCTACATATAAACCAGAAAAGAGACTGGGCCTTGGCTGTTAGGCTTTGAAAAATAAATTAACTGCATACAAACTACATATTGGAGAGCCATGTTGAATGGCTAAATACTGGCATACTGAGTGGCAAAATACTGACTTATTGAGTGGCAAAATATTACTGGCATATTGAGTGGCAAAATATTACTGGCATATTGAGTGGCAAAATATTACTGGCATATTGACCAACTGCTCCCAACCACCCTCCATATTACACTAGACGGAGATAACATGCTTATGAGTGTAGGTGGGGCGAGTGGGAGATATTGTCGAGGGGGGCAGAACATTTTTCAGTAAGGGGCCCTGAAATTCCTGGTGGCTGCCCTGCATACATCCGGTGTGTTATTTGAGACTGGTGAGGAACTGCTAACTTATATAAATAATGCAGTCCACCATCACTTTCCTATCCTATTCTGAGTCATTAGCGCACATTGAGCGAAGGATGGATGCCTAATGAAATCACAGCCCGGGTTCGATAGGATTTCAAAAATTAAAAGGAGGTTTCTGATTGAATTACTCTAACACATCAATACAAAAATATGGGTTTTTTTTTGGGGGGGGGGGGGGGAATAATAAGTAAATATAGCAGTAAGAGTAATGGAAATATTGAAATCAAAGTTTCAATTTATCTGGGTTTTGTTATTATTGATAGTATTGCATATCTTGGAATTTTAGTAATAGCAGATACACAAAAATTGATAGTTAAATTATATAACTTTATTATCTCAAACTTCCAAGAGCTTTAGAGAGTGGAGTAATATACAGGTGCCATGTTGCGGATGCATATACATCTTAAAGGTATGCACATTAGCTAAGGGGATTTATCTCTTTAGCTGAATCCCCATGGATCCTGGTCTTGATTAAGAGAAATCCAAAATTATTTTTCATATTGTTTCTAGAAGGGTAAAAGAGCCAGCATGAGCTACAGATTATTGGCTAGAAACATTGCCAACGGAGATGTTTTTCACACGACCCTGCTTTAGAGTACTAGAAACAACTTGAGAGATTAATGTTAAAGATCTAGATATAGTTTTGTGGAGACAATAATTTGTATGCAGCCCGGAAAGATTGATGGGGAGAAATCTTATGGCACATTAAATATTAAGTTTCTGGAATATGATCATGAATAAATTAGGACTGAAAAATGTAGTACTGCTCCTATAAAATTGTTAGAACATTCGTTAGAGGACATGGATATAAGTAATATCCACTGTCAAAATCAGGCACTAACATCTCAGTTGGAAAGATTTTCCAACTTGCTTTCCTATCTTATTTAGCTAGATAGTTTTCCTATCAACCACAGTTTAGTGTTTCGCTCTATGATGGTGAACTTATGACACGCGTGCCACAGTGGGCACACAGAGACTTTCACTATGGCGCATGGCCCCATGTGGATGGTGGATGCATGCTGCAACAAGATGCCACCATGCTGTCATTTTGTGGCTGGGGCCCCTCCTGTGACAGAAGCTCACTGTGCATTAGGTGACACAGGATAGGAAATGTATCATATCCAGAGCACTGTGACTTTCACACAGAGGAGGGACATCTGATTCATCCTGCTATCCCACTAACAATAAGGCTTTTGAAGGGAAGGAAGAGAAATCTGTATGTTTCTGTATTTATCTGTATGTGTGTATGTATCTCTGTGTGGAAGGGTATTTGTGTGTGTATCTGTGTGTGAATGTGTCTACTTTTGAATCTGTGTATGGATGTGTGCATATAATTGTGTGTGTAAATGTGTGTGCTTGTGCATCTGTGAGCAAATGTGTTTGTGTATGTATCTGTGTTTGCACATATCTGTGTATGTGTCTCTGTAGATGTTTGTCCCTGTGTATGAATATATTTGTGTATCTGTGTGAATGTCTACTTGTGTATCTATGTGTGCATGTGTGTATACAGGGGAGGGCTGGACACTTTTGTCTCAGGGGGACAGAGCAATTAATGGTCCATAGTGCAAGTTGCCTACACATTATCATCAGAGATAGCCACAGACTCAAGTGGATTGGATAGAAATTGGAATACTGTGGAATTTAGAAGTGATAAGCAGTGCAACCCCAGCCCATTGAATCAGGTTACAGAGCAGCCCCGGGGGCAATTAACTCCTTGCCAGCCCTCCCCTGTGTGTATATGTGTGAATGTGTATCCTTATGCATCTGCTTGTGTATCTGTTTGTCTGTTAATGAATGCATTTAGGTATCTGTTTGTGAATGTCTACTTGTGTATCTGTGTGTGCATGTACATGTATATATATATATATATATATACAGTGGATATAAAAAGTCTACACACCCCTGTTAAAATGTCACGTTTCTGTGCTGTAAAAAAATGAGACAAAGTTAAATAATTTCAGAACTTTTTCCACCTTTAATGTGACCTATAAACTGTCCAACTCAATTGAAAAACAAACTGAAATCTTTTAGGTAGAGGGAAGAAAAAATATAAAAATAAAATAATGTGGTTGCATAAGTGTGCACACCCTCTTATAACTGGGCCAGTCCAAAACTTTAATCTTCTTCTGGTGAAGCCATTCCTTTGTTTATTTGGATGTATGCTTTGGGTCGTTGTCATGCTGAAAGATGAAGTTCCTCTTCATGTTCAGCTTTCTAGCAGAAGCCTGAAAGTTTTGTGCCAATATTGACTGGTATTTGGAACTGTTCATAATTCCCTCTATCTTAACTAAGGCCCCAGTTCCTGCTGAAGAAAAACAGCCCAAAAGCATGATGCTGCCACCACCATGCTTCACTGTGGGTATGGTGTTCTTTTGGTGATGTGCAGTGTTGTTTTTGCGCCAAACATATCTTTTGGAATTATGGCCAAAAAGTTCAACCTTGGTTTCATCAGATCATAACACCTTTTCACACATGCTTTTGGGAGACTTCAGATGTGTTTTTGCAAAATGTAGCCTGCCTTGGATGTTTTTCTTCATAAGAAAATGCTTTCGTCTTGTCACTCTACCCCATAGCCCAGACATATGAAGAATACGATTGTTGTCACATGTACCACGCAGCCAGTACTTGCCAGATGTTCCTGTAGCTCCTTTAATGTTGCTGTAGACCTCTTGGTAGCCTACCAGACCAGTTTTCTTCTCGTCTTTTCATCAATTTTGGAGGGAGCTCCAGTTCTTGGTAATGTCACTGTTGTGCCATATTTTCTCCACTTGATGATGACTGTCTTCACTGTGTTCCATGGTATATCTAATGCCTTGGAAATTCTTTTGTACCCTTCTCCTGACTGATACCTTTTAACAATGAGATCCCTCTGATGCTTTGGAAGCTCTCTGTGGACCATGGCTTTTGCTGTGGGATGCGACTAAGAACATTTCAGGAAAGACCAACTAGAGCAGCTGAACTTTATTTGGGGTTAATCAGAGGCACTTAAAATGATGGCAGGTGTATGCTGACTCCTATGTACCATGATTTGGAATGTGATTGCTTAATTCTGAACACAGCTACATCCCCAGTTATAAGAGGGTGTTCACACTTATGCAACCACATTATTTTATTTTTATATTTTTTCTCCCCTTTATCTAAAAGATTTCAGTTTGTTTTTCAATTGAGTTGTACAGTTTATAGGTCACATTAAAGGTGGAAAAAGTTCTGAAATGATTTATCTTTGTCAGCACAGAAACCTGACATTTTAACAGTGGTGTGTAGATTTTTTATATCCACTGTATATATATATATATATATATATATATATATATATATATATATATATATATATATATATATATATATATATATATATATATATATATATATATATATATATATATACACTGATCAGCCATAACATTATGACCAATGACAGGTGGCAAGACGACGAGGCAGTGTGATGCTTTGCAATGTACTGCTGGGAAACCTTGGGTCCTGACTTTTATGTGGATGCTAGTTTGGCACGTACTACCTACCTAAGCATTGTTGCAAACCATGTACACCCTTTCATGCAAACTGTGCTCTCTGATGGAGTTGGCATCTTTCAGCAGGATAATGCACCCTGCCACAAAGCAAACATTGTTCAGGAATGGTTTGAGAAACATAAACATTTGTTTATGGTCTTGGCTTGGCCTCCAAATCCCTCCAGATCTCAATCCTATAGAGCATCTGTGAGATGTGCTGGACACAAAAGTCCAATCCATGGAGGCCCCACCTTTGCAACTTACAGGAGGTTTAGCGGTCTAGTCAGGGCCGGCCCAAGACATTGTGCTGCCTAGGGCAAAAAACGAAATGCTGCCCCCCCTCTTAAAAAAAAAGCCCACAGTCATGATAATTTAAACTAAAATGAAACGTATCAGGAAGTGATAATTTAATGCAAGAGCACTTTTCTATATGCAAAATTATATGGCGCGCATATTGGCAGGCTATGCCATCCCTTGGGTGGCTAGGCAGATATAGGCAGTGTCAGAGGGGTTAACCCCTTTGGTTGCTGACAAATATAGGCAGTATTAGGGGAGTTAACCCCTTGGCCGGCTAGACAGATATAGGCAGTATCAAAGGGGTTAATCCCTTTATCCACACACTGACTCACACACATAGACAGACAGTCTGTCACTGACACATACACACACTCTTACTCACACTGACATACACACAAATCACTCACACTGACATAAACACACACTCACTTATACTGGCATACACACTGACTCTCTCACACTGACATGCAGACACTCACTCACTCTGATATACACGCACACACTCACTCACACTGACATACAAACACTGTATAACTTGTTTAACTTACCTGGTCCAGGCATCTCTTTGCTTTGAGCTCCTCATGTGAAGGAGGGACTGAGCTAATCACGGGAGGCTTCTGAACTCAGAAGAGTTGAGAGGTATCACCTGATTGGCTGAGACCTCCTTCTATCAAGCTCCCCAGGACACTGCAAAAAGAAAAAGACCACTACACGGAGCAGCAGAGTCCCGCCTCTGCCAGGGTGCGGCCTGGGGGCAGCTGGCCCAGTCTGCTCCATTAAAGGGCTGGCCCTTGGTCTAGTGGAGTACATGCCTCAGTCAGGGCTGTACTGGTGGCAAAAGGGTACCTACACAATTTCAGGCAGGTGGTCATAATATTATGGATGATCAGTGTAAATATATACTTGTAAATCTGTGTGAGAATGTGTGCATGTGTATACATCTGTGTGAATATGTTTGCTTGTGCATCTGTGTCCAGATGTTTTGTATCTGCATAAATATGTCTACTTGTGTATCTGTGTGTGAATGTGTCTGCATGAAAGTATATGTGTCCTTATGTGAATAGATTTAGATTTGAATAGGTCTTTGAGGGGAGGGTTGCCACAATACAATTTTGCCCTGGGGTCCTTCAGTTTATACTTATGCCCAAATGTTTCCATACACACAGAGTCACATAATTTATACAACACAATCCAACACTAAGGAAAGTAACCAGCTTTATATTCAGTAACAAATACTTTATTTGTTAATATATGGCTAAGATTAAATGGTTGCACATTGAACCATTATATTAAGGAGCAACATGACCTGTCTTTTGACAGTAAGAAGACGATCTTTGAACTGCTGCATCAGCAACTGACACACTTCTCTTAAGAGCAGTCCCTCTGCACCTTTAAAAATACCCCAAAACATTGTCTGTTGTTGCTGTGCTTAGGTGATGATATAGCTCCTTGCAAAACAAAAGAAACACTTTGCTGCATAAACGGCATTACATTTATTGCTGATTTCCTCTGGACATACTATTTGTCACTACGTAAGCACCAGTTACGCTGAATATTTAATTCATTTTAACTTGTTCAGTTGGTCATATATATATTTTTTCTAATTATACACAATTTGAAAAATACTGATGCGGCATAGCCATAATCAGGGCTCAACTAAAACATCCAGCACTGCTTATATAATTAAAAGTAAGTATTCATATTAATTATTTTTAATACCAGTTACCAATATATTTTATACATATCATAAATACTGTGTCTTTCCCACAGTATAAAACTAGACTCTGCCTCATTATATATTTATGTGGTGCTTAAAATAATTCTCAGATTATGTTCAACTTTTTATCATAGAGTGATTAGGTAAAATATGTCAGATATCCATCCTGCTGTTTTTGCTCTTTAGTTTTTAGTGTTTATTCTAGCACAATCCCGGTCTTGTTAGCCTTGAGTGTTTTTATCCTATAGAGCTGAAACCAATTCATCCCAATTCTGCCACACTCTCCCTAGGATTTTGGGAACGGCCCTTGATCTCTGTTAATTTTTGCTTTATCTTCTATTTCTCCTTGCCTTTCTTTTCATCCCCTTTCTGTTGTTCTCTCATTGGTGCAAGTCTATACAAAATTCCCTAGCTTTACTTATGCCCCTGCTCAGATGTACACATGCACATGCATCCCTTCACACTAGGGTTGCCACCATTGCGGCCTTGGTACTGTCTCCATAGACTTACCATTGGCCTGATGACAATTTTTTACCGGCCTGCCGGTAAAATACCGGCCAGGTGGCAACCCTACTTCACACACTATATGTAGATATATATATATGTAGATATAAATACAACCGTGTGTGTATATATATGAACGGGCATACACACATATAAAAAATGTGTGGGTATGTGCAGATTAAGTGAAATAGTGGACACAGAGATGTAGGCACTCCGGATAAAGTGAAAACACACACATATTCTATTTCACTTGTTCATCAGTGCTGCTTCTACAGCCCAGCCGGAGCACCCGCAACCAGGTGATTTTTGAATGAGAAACACATTTATTGGTGGTGGAGCCGGCTTGTTCTCTTTTTATCATGTTTGTGCAAATTATTTGCACTTTGAAGTACCTTACTTTTGTGGGAAGATGGGGCCCTCGGTCCATAAAGATTCAACATCACTCTTTCAGTAAATAGATCACAATGGTATTTCCCTTGCAACTGGATTTTCAGCAGTATTTAGTGAGCTTAACAAATTAATTCATACTTCATTCTTGTTTTGTTAAGTAGGCCATATTACAGTAGGTGGCATCATGATTTAACACAGGTAGGTGGCACATTTAACTTACAAGACCTGTTATTTAAATACAGTATTATAATTCATTCAGTCATAGGACTCAGAGCTAGCAAACTGTTGTTTGGTCTATGGTGCCCTCTAGTGAAAGTCTTTTAGACTACATAGAACATGTAAGTGAATAAAACACATAGAAAATATTTTCAACAAGCAAGAGAATTTGGGTTCCATTTTGATACATTTCTAATGTGTCATGTTTTATAATGATATAATCTATTTGCACAAAACTGGAGTTTGATCACACTATGAGTATTTTTTGATCATATTGCGTGAACATTCATTTTCATCCTCTTCATTGGGGGGGGGGGGGGGAGACAAGTAGGGGGCCAGGAATTTACTCCAGCACCAAGATCCATATTTGCACTCAGGACTTACCCCAGCACCTAGATTTGCACCGAGGACTTACCACAGCACCCTGCTTTGCACTCACAGGTCTTACTCCAACAACTAAATTTGCACTCAGGACTTGCCCCAGCACCCTGATTTGTGCTCAGGAATCACTACAGCACCCAGATTTGCACTCAAGACTTGCCCCAGAAGCAGGCTCTCACACTGAGCTCTCCATGCATCTCTGAAGTCTGAGTGCTGGCAGGTGACGTTACTCCCTCACGCTCTGACACGTGGGAAGCAAAAGGCAGCCTAAGAAAAAGTCTGTGCATCTGGGCAGCACACAGATATTGACTGCGCCTTTTCTGTGAGTAGTAAGTCGTATCTTTAATCTCCACACCCTTCTGTAGCTCCACCGGTTGACTAACTTCTCTCCGAGTTGCCTTGATCTCAGCTTCCAACCTCATTTCCCAGGGGAATATTTGCTGTTCTTCATGAATGTATAGACAAGCATTTCCAGCACTACAACAGCATACACAAGTTCATTGGTTTGAGTAATGGTGGCAGTAGGGATTGTCATTGGCATCTTATAGCATACTATCTGATGGTACTTATCTACTGAGCCTTGGTAATTAGTGTTGAGCGAACCCAAACCGCACTGTTCGGGTTCGTTCTGAACATTACAGTTTTTGGACCCCAGACCCGAACATGGACATTTCACTGTATGTTCGGGTTGGAGTTCGGGGTTCGACTTTGAAAAATTCTAATACTTTTGGGTGGTAAATAGTACATTTGTGTCTTGCAGTGCATTTCATATCTGAGAGTCAAATAGAACCGTCAAATACTGTGCTTACAGCGCACTTTGAAAAATTCTAATAGTTTTGGGTGGTAAAAAGTACATTTGCGTCTTGCGGTGGACTTCATATCTGAGAGTCAAATAGAACAGTCCAATACTGTGCTTTCAGCCCACTTTGAAAAATTCTAATAGTTTTGGGTGGTAAAAAGTACATTTGCGTCTTGCGGTGGACTTCATATCTGAGAGTCAAATAGAACCGTCAAATACTGTGCTTACAACGCACTTTGAAAAATTCTAACTGTTTTGGGTGCTTAATATTACATTTGTGTCTTGCTGTGCAGTCATATCTGAGAGTCAAATAGAACCGTCCAATACTGTGCTTACAGTGCACTTTTAAAAATTCTAATTGTTGTGCTAAATAGTACATTTACGGCCTGCACTTCATATCTGAGAGTCAAATAGAACCGTCAAATACTGTGCTTACAGCGCACTTTGAAAAATTCTAATTGCTTTGGGTGCTAAATAGTACATTTGCGTCTTGCGGTGCACTTCATATCTGAGAGTCAAATAGAACAGTCCAATACTGTGCTTACAACGCACTTTGAAAAATTCTAATTGTTGTGCTAAATAGTACATTTACGGCCTTCACTTCATATCTGAGAGTCAAATAGAACAGTCCAATACTTTGCTTACAGCGCACTTTGAAAAATTATAATTGTTGTGCTAAATAGTAAATTTACGTCTTGCGGTGCATTTTTTGACATCCAATAAACAAAAAACCCCAAAAAAATACAAATAAAAAACAGTGTTGGCTACCTCCTCCTCCTCCTCCAGCGCCACGGTCACCGCCTCCTCAACCTATGGGTCACTTAGTATAAGCTGAAAGAGAATACCCTGCACTCCAACCCTCTCTCAAATTGATAATTCTGTTGATCCTCCTGGCAGCCATGCTTTAGATTTAGATTTATGTTCTTCCAAAGCTAAAATCAAAGATTCCATCTAGTGCTATTTTATGGCTCAGCTGTATTTGTAATTTGTATGTATTTTATGTTATTTTAGGTGATTTCCCTATCCACATTTGCATGCAGGGCACTTGTCCTACTCTTACCCACATTTTACTTCCTTTTGCAGCCCTCTAGCAATTTCCATTACTTTTTTAGAGGCATTTTAGTGGCCAAAACTTTGTGTTCCCATTGACTTCAAGGGGTTCGGGGTCAAGTTCGGGGTCAACCTGCCGAACCCGAACATCCAGGTGTCCGCTCAACTCTATTGGTAATCAATCTCAGCAGATGACTGTAGCCATTTTATCCAAGTTCTTAGTTCTCATATCAGCTGCTGTGCTCTGTAATGGCAGTGGCATTCCAGCTTGTACTTCTGAGTCTTCTTTCATCATTTGTTCTTCTGGGTCTGTATCTGGTGTGCAATTACCTGCTCTCAAGTTGTGAGAGCAGCTTCCTCTTCACTATGTTGAAGAATTCGGTAATTAGCTGTTTCTCAGTTAGTGTGGTTGTAGGTCTTTTATTCATCCATCAAAGGTTTCACATATCCCCTCACATTTGGTCTGCTGTTGTAGTAGCATTTCATAAATGTTCTTGACTCACGAATAGTTTGCTCCAGTAGCCTACTTATCACCACATTGTGTTGGTTCTTTGATATCTGAAATGGACCTTGTTAAATCAGGCGATTTCCGAACTGGCGTGACTCTCTTCGTTCATATCACTCTCATATTTTTGAAGTAGCCATGTGAATCAAAGGTAGGGTAGGTTCCAGACAGTGTTCTTATTTATTTGTATATTAAATGCCTTAAACTTAGCTTGCATTTGTGATAGCAAACCTAATGTTGTGGATTAAGCCCCATGTTACTTTTAATAGGGAATGCCGGTGTATGTTGACTGATTTTGTTATATCTAAAGTGCACACGAACCCTTATGTGCTTTTTTGAAATGAAGAATGACAGATTCCCCAATTATACAAAATTTGATGTAGTTTCTCATCCATTCACTGATCATTGATTAAATGTGCACCTCACCTCAACTCTCCTACTATCACCTTTACTCAAATGCAACAGAATTGCATGAAGATTCATATCACCAGTTTAACTATACATTGTGCAGGTACAACGCCATGTCACCTCAACTCACCTGCAACTCACCATTTAGTAACTAGACCTCTTTGAGTAGAGCTCATTGTATTAGCAGAATTGCATGAAAATTCAAAAAAAGTTTTATACATAGTTGTGCTATCTGCTCTTTATAACATTATTTTATGACACCATATTCAATGATATAGTCCACACTGTAGCAGTTTGCATAAGGTGCCTCATAAATGTAATGTCATAAAGCAAACATCTTTATCTCTTAATAATAAAAAAAACTCAATAAAGAACTTTAGACAAATATAGCCAAGTTGGAAAAATTCTCCCATTCAGCTACATTGGAGAATTTTTCCAGCTCGACTAAATTGGCCTCAAGTTGGAAATTCCCATCTCAAGTCCCTCTTTATTAATTAGACCCTCAAGTTTTTAACGCAGGAAAGGTATATTCATACAGTCACTAGTTTTCAAGTACATCCTGGGGCACATGTAGGTGACAGAGTCCATTTTGAATCTGAGAAAAGAGTACAAAAGTACACTTGATGTTATTATACCTGTTCATGTGACCAAGTCCTCTCTGAACCGTCTTTCACACATGTGTCTAATCTTAGTTCAGTTCCAGTTGCTCCATGCTTGCTGTCAATACACAGATTAGATGCCACATTTCGTATCTGCAAAAATATAAATAATTAGGTGACATCAGACATACATTTTCCTCAAATCCCTTTGTCCTTCTTTCCTCCTCTAAGAATTTTAGATGTGTAGAAGTGTATCACAGAGCTTTAACACACTAAAATTCTTATTCTAAATGGGTTAACAAATGACATATATGGTTCTCAATTGTAAGTGTGTATCTGCTATAAATCTAAAGAATGTCACAGCAAGCCTCCAGATAGCACATAAACAACTACAACAACAACAGCAACAAAGACATGCTGCTTCATTTCAGTATCTTTCAGATAATGGGCTTTATTGATGTATGAGGGAATTACAGGGAAATTGACAAGGGAATTGCAAACATAAGACCAAAGGTGGAAAAAGTCTCCAATTCAGCTATACTTCATAGATTTATTTTGCAGTGGTAAAAAGCAAAACACAGTTACATATGGTTGTTGCAGCTAATTATCCATGTTTTATTTATCCCCTTTGCACCAATTGATGTGCCAGGCATGTTGCGGAAAAACATGCAGTTAATGACATTTGTCATAGCTGGAATGTCATGGGATGAAATGAGCACAAAAAATGATCAATGATCACTTTCTTTGTTCAGCTGGCATTGCTACAATGCCTTGATATCAAGGAAGTATGCAGGCAAGAGGAGGTCCTTTTGTGGTGTGGTTAGACTGCCTTAGAATCAATCAGCAACATCCAAACATCCAAAACACTTTATTTTCTTGTTACCTTAGGGTTAGGGTAATGCTAGGGCTAGGGTTAAGGTATGTTCATTATTTTAATATTTGTTTTCTTGGTTAGTTCAGTTATTAGTCATTATGTAAGCAAGGAGAGTGCTAGTAACTTACTGATGTGAGGTTCCTTGACGCTGGTGGCAAGCATATGATCTCATGGCCATTTGATTTAACTAAACCCTCATATTTTACCACATTGTAGTTCTAGGCTAGTCCTGTGTTTCTCTGGTTTTGTTTATAAGTCTCCTTGGTTATATTTCCATGAGTTGTATCTATGCCCTCTCTGGCTCTGCTCTGTATTCCTGTTTTGCCTTGAGCCCTGTTTGGCTTCTACCTTGCCCTGTTCATATCTGTTTCAGTTCTGCTTTAGCTTGATAGACTTTCCTTAGCCTTGTACTCTGTATTATGTTATCCTTGTTTCTGCTATGTTCTTTATTTACTATTGCTCTGCTTAGCCTTTGTCTCAGCCTGCAGCATCCTGTTTATCTTGTCTGTGGTGTTATGCCCCCGCCTGTTCCAGGGTATTTGCAAGGTATCTCCAGTTCCTGTCTTGCCTTTACTGGATACAGCGGATGCTACCTCAGGGCCCAGCTTGTGGCCATCAGGCCCTGTATCTGCAATTATTATATGACTCAATAAAAACAACAACGTATAATTTTTTTTTTAAAAGTATCTGCAATGTGAGTCATGTACACGGGTGCTCAGAGTCTCATGACACCTTGACCCCAGTCATTACTTATGGCTGTAGGCAAACAATCAGGAGTTTGTTATGATAATTATCCAGTGATTTTATTATTT
The DNA here is from genome assembly GCA_036172795.1 of Pelodytes ibericus. Taxonomy (NCBI): domain Eukaryota; kingdom Metazoa; phylum Chordata; class Amphibia; order Anura; family Pelodytidae; genus Pelodytes; species Pelodytes ibericus. The sequence continues at coordinate 117,599,365 of CM069863.1, forward strand.
GCCATAGATTTGAAACATAGAAACATAGAAACATAGAATGTGTCGGCAGATAAGAACCATTCGGTCCATCTAGTCTGCCCACTTAAACTAAAGTTGTTAGTATTGGGAGGAGAAACTATTGCCTTTCCGGTTAATGAGAAAACGGTGGAGTGGGATTGGTGATGATGGTCTATGCTGACAGATAGAGATAATATATGTAGCATTAATTTCTCTCAACATTTGTAAAGTGCAGCTTTTATCTTTATTTAATGCCTGGAAATGATCTTTGTGCCCTGATTTTAAGTAAACTTAACTACCCAAATTATTTTGGCAGTAAAGGTTTATGTTTAGCTCTTATCCATAACAAGATATAATTTGGTTCTTGTCCAAATCAGAATGATAAAATGCCTCCTATAATTGCAGGTCAGGATGTCAGAATCTTACATATGTCTTTCAACGAATAATAATAAAAGTGTTGGTAAGTGGAAGATAGATACTACAAAACCTTTAAATAGTGCAATAAACACAATGACTTGGAAAGAATAATAACTGTATATGGGACTACGTTTCCCCCCCCCCCCCCTGTGTTACACTTTTGCTGTTAATGCTATACAGACAGTCATATATCTGCAAGGTACTACAATTAATCACACCCAAATGGTCTATATAAAATATGTTTCACTTCTGTTAGAAAGTGGGAAATCTAGGCAGAAAGCCAGCCAGAGGGTACAATAAACCATTTCCAAAACTACTCAACCTCAGCACTTTCCACATCATTTTAGTTTACTTTTATTTTATTTTTTTCTTATAATTTTTCTTTTTTAAAACCAATCCATGACTAACATATGCACCTTCATTTGAATGGACAGCTTGGATAAACTCTTGCTAAATACCAGCGTTATATACTGTATACACAAGTAACTCCATTTTACATTGTGCCCTGTTACTTTTGGGCAAGACTGACCTTAGGTGTTCATCACCCAACCCACTTTCCTGAGGCAGCAGAAAACATACCCAGTGGAGCACATGACCAAAAAAAGGGGTAAAAAACAGGTGCTTGTCCCATAATTGTTCTGCTTTACGCATGTTAGTAGCAATTTCCGGGGATGGGACAGTTCATCACGGCTGCATTAACGCAGCTGCTTCACCATCCCCTCTTGCGCAATGGCCAGTACATAGCGCGAAACGTCATTGAGGGACATTTAATCGCAGGATCGCTGAAGGTGAGTATTATTAATGTTTAATAGGGGTTAATTTTAGTATTAGGGTTTGGGGTGGTTAGTTATTTGGGATCAGGGGTAACATTAGTATTAGGGTTAATTTTAGTACTAGGGTTCGGGGGGTTAATTTTAGTACTAGGGTTCTGGGGGGGTTAATTTTAGTATAGAGTTTGGGGGGATCATTTTAGTATTAGGGTGGGGGTCACTTTTGGGGGGTTCATTTATTAGGGGTGTTCATTTATTGGGGGTGTACTGAACTGTTAGCACTTACATAGCCGCGATGAAGTGGCCGCGTTCATCTTCACCGCTGACAGTTCAGCATTCAAACTGATGCACTGAACTGTCAGCAGTGAAACAGCCACGAAGAAGTGTCCTAGACCCCAATTTACAACTGCTATCCCAACATTATCTTCCAATGTCCCAATTCTTTGTTATGTGCATGCATATTTTAGGCTGCCATATTGGTGACAACACTACTGCACATGTGCAGTAGCATTTACACCACGCAGACCCTCCTACAAAACGACACCCTCTGGAGTCACAGTGGGACATGTTGTGAGCTATTCAGATATCATAAATGAAATCATAAAAAATTGTATAGAAATGTACTGTATATAATTCTTTCAAATTAATAATGGTACTATTGCTAAGCTCACTAAATGAGAAATGAGTGGGTACTATAGACCAATAAAAATGTGACTATATTTTGAAGCTTAGAATAATTAAAGTTTGCTTATAATATTAGTTAACATGTTTGCAGTGAGCACCAAACTGGTTCACATAGTATGTGTATTAGTAAATATTTCCACGAGACTAAATATTTTGAAAACAACATCAGTACTTGGGGAAATACCGTATTTGCTCGAATACAAGACGACCCTGATTATAAGACGACTCCCCAAACTTTGTATATTCCTTTAGGAAAAAAACTAAAAGCCTGAATATAAGACTACCCTATAGTGGAAAAAAAGTTTAACTTGTATATATGTAAATTGCTTTTTAATATTTAATAAAAACGTGATATTAAACAAATACATTTCTTGTTTTTATTTCCTTTTATGTGCCAATGTGGCCTCTCTCCCCCTCCCCCAGCTGTCTCCCTCCCCCCAAACCTCTCTCTCTCACTCCACCTCCCTTCCCCTTGTCTCTTCCCCCTATCCTTGTCTCTCTCTATCCCCCCTTGTCTCTCTGTCCCCCCTCCCCTTGTCTGTGTCTTCCCCCCTTCCCTCCCCTTATCTGTGTCTTCCCCCCCATGTCTGTGTCCCCCCCCCCACCCCTTGTCTGTGTCTCCCCCTCCCTCACCTTAATTCTTTCCCTGGTGGCTAGTGGGGGCAGCTGGGGTATGTCTATACGATACTTGCAGACATCCTCCATGCTGCCCGACACCTCCGTCTATTATGACGGACAGCTGATCCGTTATAATAGATGGAAGTGTCAGGCAGCATGGAGGATGTCTGCAGACATTCCCCAGCTGCCCCTGGTGGCTAGCGGGGCAGCCGGAGGATGTCTGCATAATATGCGCGGACATCCTCCGCTGCTGCCCGGCACTTCCGCCGTGACTTTTATGATGAAGTCGGAAGGACCTGTCTTCATCATAGAAGTACCAGCGTTCATGCCGGGCGGCAGCAGGGGAAGTCTGCGCTCATCGCGCAGACATCCCCCGGCTGTTAGAGAGGGGGATCCAGGTCCCCTGCAGCTCTGCGGGGGACCTGGATCCCAGTTTTATAATCTGACCTCAATTTGAGGTCAGATTATAAGACGACCTCGAATGTAAGACGAGGGGTATTTTTCAGAGCATTTGCTCTGAAAAAAACCTTGTCTTATATTCGAGAAAATACGGTATATAACACCAAGTAGCAAAATAAGTTCAGGAAATTTGATAAAAGGTAATAAAACAACAGCTTGAATAGAAGAAACATATAAGATACACAGATGTTTAATGCTTCCCCTCAAGATAAGTGTAACTGTGTAATTCTCAAAATGAATGATTTAAAAAAAAAAATCTTTGATCTGCAAGTCAGTAGCACAGTGTATTTTTTATTTGCTTGACCTTGACTGCCTAAAAACATTTATATAATTGGTTAATTGATGAGTTAAATAAGAAAAGTCGAAAATAAAATATCTAAGTAGATAACAGCCTTATTACTTGTTTGAAAAATCTAGAACTTATTAGAGAATTCACACTGACAACATTTATTTTTGGGAGTACAGACATGTTGGTAGCAAACAAGTGATATTGTTTGGATAAATTAGCATCATATTAGTTTGTATGCTAAGGTTATTTACAATAATTCTGGTTCATGGATCACTAAACTGACTCTACCATTTAATTTTTTTTATTTCATCAACAGTTTGTACTTTATGAAGTCACATTACTGGTGCTTTTCTGTTAAAACAATAGAAAAGCAGTATTTTAATAAAAAATTAAAAAGGCAATTTTTAAAACATGCCATTTTTCTTTAGTTACCATGGGCATACTGCATCACTGCCCACCTGCTGCACAATATAATGTTGGGAGTATTGAGTCCACCTGAGCAAATAGGAAGTTCTGATTGGCTGTTGGGGATCACTTTTTTTGTAATAGTGTTTAACATTTGTGATAAAATTATAAGGTGACAGCTTTCTTTCAAAAAAGCAACTATTTCTATAAATGGTAATTAAAGTTAAATCTACTGCTGCTCAGTTATATAAGCCTTGGGTAGATATAGCATTCATGGCATGTTCTTCAACTTTAAAATGCAATATCAGGATGTGCCCATCCATAGTTTACATGCCAGAGAATCAGTTCAGAGGATTTCTCTTTGGGCAGACAGCTACTGTTTTAATATTAATATACACGAATAGTATTTTTTTAAAACCTGGTCCACTTCCCAGTTTTAGCATTCCAGATCTAACATCAGTGCGGTTATCAAAACAAAATGCCAAGAAGTGAAATTCAATTTCTTACTCTGTCTCTCCATTCATATTCATGCTGTCGTTAAAATGTATTGTTCTCTATTTGCATTTCTGACAAAACATGTTTGTTGCTCTGCTGTACTACCTTCAGAACCTTGATTGAAATATAGATATATTTACATATACACTATATATTTAAAATATATCTAAAATGGATTGTGTCATCAACTTGATGAAAAGTTTTTTTCATATCAGCTATCAATGTCAGATTTTGTAGATCACTTGTCAGTTCACTACTGTATACTTTTTATTGAATAGACCTCTTGACTCTCAGCATACGTTTTAACACTGTTACAGTACTGATATCAGAAACTATTGCATACTTCTTCAGTATGATCTTGTGATTTCATTCTGCCATGACTAGCAACATGATTGGGCCAAATGATTACTTTCTACACTAGAGGGCTCAATGCTAAATGCAACATTCACGCAACTTGTTACTGGTATTATTTTCCCAAATTGAGCTTTAATTTAAAGTAAACTTAACACAGCACATAATCAAATAAGTGTGTAATGAATAATTAACTTGCTTTCTGTGTCACTGTTGTCCAAGTCTTCAATGTGAAAGACCGTATTCCATATAGAAGCTTATTTTGGGCAGGCAGATACTATTATCTTCATGAAATAACACAATAGATCATGAGAGTTTTTCAGCCAGGAAATGAGTCACACAAAAATCACAAACGACTGTTTGTTTGATTTAAATATTCTTAATGATCTGTGTTCTACTTGCAGTGGAATGGACGCTTTCTCTGTGAAAACATTTTCCTGTTTTGTTTTTTTTAAAATCCTTTTTACGGTAGTTAGTAGAATGTTCTATGTATACTTTTTAGACAGTTATATTTATTCATAGAAACATGGATATAAAATGTACCTCTCCCCAGGATGCAGAAGGGGGCTCCACTGGTGGATAATACTTTGGTATATCCCACGCCACTTCAGCCATAAACCACTTGAAATCCTTGCACTTCAGGTGCTTACGAAGCTCCTTCTGGGATGAAATATCTCCAGTGGACAGATGTCTATATTCAGGTCTTCTCTGGTAAATATACTCAGCGTATTCATCCATCCAAGTCTCAGCCACACGTTTCAAGTTCTATAATTAAAATACACAAAAATAATAAACTTCTAATGCATTTGTAGTACTTTGCAATTATTCGATGCAGCATTTTACATCAAGTAATTATGACCTTTGTGTGATACAGTCAGATTAATGGCTCAATTAGTTTATTAAATTAAAAAGTACTGAAATGTAACCACACTGTTGGGATTAATGGAATCTAAATTAATCAAGAACCAACAAAAACATTAATCAAATTGCTTTTCTGTTAACCTTTTAATGTTTCAAGTAGTCATTCCACTTTTGTCAACATTTAAACTGAAGGTTATATCAAATTTGGATTTACCAGTTCTAAAAATGCCCTTTCTTATAACGTTTTCATTCATGAACTTAAGTATAAATAAGTTTGTGCTACAGGTTCATAAAGCCATAATCAAATAAAATCCAAAGGATTATGTTAATGGTTATTGGTTGTTTTTAAGGTCATGAAGAAAATAGAGAGAATCTGTTGTAAATATGTAAGTGAACATTTCATCTCGCTACCTGAACTATACATTGTGCAGGGACAAACGTTGTGAGCTTCTCCTGCTAGAAGAGCTCAACTGGTCCTGGATATTGAATAGTTAAATATTTACCATATTTCACTCTTTAACTACACTATGGAGGCTCAACTTGGTACTTCTTGCAGAAGAAACTCCCACATTTGTCCCTGCACAGTGTATAGCTAACTTAGTGAAATAAATTGGCTACCGAACGATCAAATCAGAGAGAGAGAGAGAGAGAGAGAGAGAGAGAGAGAGAGAGAGAGAAATCAAATTTGACCTCCCAACTCAATCACCTTTAGACTAATTGCTATTTTAGTGATTAGTCCCATTTGTAAGCATTCACCCAAGGCATCTTTCCCTTGTTTGACCCCAGATTGGCACCTTCCCAGTTGGCCCCGCAGTAGCACCTACCCAGATGGCCCCAGAGCAGCACCTGCCATAATGGTACAAACCCAGTTGGCCCTAGTATGGCATCTGCCCTCTTGGCCCCTGAGTAGCACCTGCCCAGTTGGTCTTAGTATGGCACCTGCCCAGTTGGACCCAGACTGGCACCTGCCTAATCCTGCTACAGTCCAGTTCCACCCTGCCTTGTATTCTAGCCCTGCCTTTTATTCAAGCCCAGCCTTGTATTCTGCCCCTGTCTTGTATTATAGCCCTGTCTTGTATTCCAATCTTGTCTTGTATTCCAGCCCTGTACTGTTTTCCAGCGCTGCCTTGTATTCTGTTCTGTTTACCTTATTGCTGTCTTCTGTTGCTTTGTTCTGTTCTGATCCATTTCTGGTTTTCCAGTTTATCTGCTTTGTATAAATGTGCAACCCCACTGGTTTGTGCTCCTTTCAGTTTCTGTAGTTTTAAGTCCTGTGCAGTTCAGTTTACAGGTATTCTTTGTTTTTATCTCTATGCAATGTTAATCATTAATCTCATGTTATTCATTTGTTAATATTAGTTATATACTTGCCTAAATGTGGGGTAGCTTGATGTGTTGTTAGGCTAGTTCCTGTATTTATGTTTGTTCCTTTGTATGTTTATCTTGTGCTCCTTAGCCCTGTCCTCTGTATGTAGTCTTAGTTATATCGGTACCTGTCCCTTTAATTGTTGTATCCCTGCACCCTGCATTATTTCTATGCTATTGTCAGTATCTATGTGCCTCATATTGTTTATCCTTAGCTTGCTTTCTCCTTTGAACTGCTCTAGTCTGTCCTTAGTCCTATACCCTGTATTCAGTCCTGTTCTGCCACAGCTGCTTTTCTGCTTTTGCTCTGCTTGCAATGTCTATTAGTTTATTCTGCCATAGTCTGCAACATCCTGCTTTCCTTGAGTTATGATCCATGTCTGCTCCAGGATGTCTGCAGTCCTAGCAATTTATATTGAATACGGCAGCTGCCTCCACAGTGCCTCTGTATGTGGGTGCAAAAAAACCTGGAGCTCCAAGCTACCAGATAAGTGCAGTTACCCAGCACACGACCCCGTTTCAACCCCTGTGTCATAGCTCCTGATCTCTGGCTCTCAGGGTCTATAAGTCATACATATTTTTTCAACATAGATTACAAATTTTACCGAAAACCTAACATCTTTTACTAAAAAACAAACAGAATTCCTAAAATCTTTATATTATGACAGATATATTAATGTATACATTTTGAGTTCAAATAATAGTATTATTTTCTCCTCATGAAATATGTCACAGCGTCCTATTTTTTTCTTTTATAGCGGCAGCTCTTAAATATTTCATGTTTGGAGCTTTTATTCATCAGCATGTCTTTTTCTCACATGTTTAGAAGTTTTATTAGTCCTGCTGGGTTATTATTAAAACTACCCATATCCTAACACAGCATGGTGATTTGTTCAATTTTCGGAGTTTCAGAATTTTATTTAATTTAAAATACCCAAACAGTTGGACATGCAACACAGTATTCAGTTTAATACAATCTTAAGCACTCTGTCTAGAGCTTGTCTTAAACTCCCAATATAATGAGAATAAAAAAAAAAAAAAATGGAAAACAATATCAACATATGGCTTGGTAACATGTTTTAATATTAGATCACCCTGGGAACCTTTGTACTTTTTATGACATTTCCACTTTGCAAAGCTGTATTAATAATTTGTGAACATATTTTGCAGGTCACAGTGTTTATACATATTGTTTGTCTAGAAATTCTAGTTGGCTGTTGTATTTTGTAGAATATTAAACCCAGCAGGTTTCTTAATGGAACATCAATAAGAACCAACTTTGGTCAGCACAAAGACACAAATGTGAGGGAACCCAAGTTTGATTTGTATGTTAGCTTGACAATTCTAATAGTTTTTTTGGGTCCAAATATGGTTGTTAAAGGTTATGTTTTAACTATTATAAAAAAAAAGAGGTTGCCTTTTGTTTGTAAAAATATTTTTTCAAGGGTTGTGACTTATTTAAAACTCTTTATTGATATTGATTAATATTTAATCATTGTGTTAATTTAACTTACTGTTACTTTCCCTGAAAAATATATTTGTTCATAGGTACCTAACCTAAGGAGATATCATCTACTTGGCCTACTGCCTGTCCTAAGTATGTACCACCATACTTAGTAGTTACTAAGACCCAAAAGGGAAAATGCCAGATGAAAAATAATACCATGTAGATAATAGAGTTGCTAATGGCAGTTTATTTTGAAGATGGGTTTATGGCTTATAGTTATAATAAACAGACAAAACATATTGTATCATCTTTGTATTCTTAAGCACCCTATACATGTTTATAATTGGTTATATATTGAAAACACAGTACTTAATACCAAAAGTATATTACCAATATCTCTAGATACAAATTGAAAAAAACTATAATTTTGTTATCACAAATAAAATGCAGCTACTTTAAAAATGTCAGACTAAGATACATATAAAATTAAATTCCACTTTTAATGAGCCTATAATAGTCCGGTGTTGTCACTCTAACAATAATATGGCCGATTGAGAAGTTTCTCTGCAAAGTAATACTAATAGCAACTAATATTGGAAATAAAACCCAGCATTGTCTAATATGACAGTCTTTGATTTGCCACTGAGAGTTCAGTATTCCTTCCTGATTAGCGGCACTTGTATAGCTGTCAAGTTTGGATTGTCTTGTTGAACTTTGCATCATTTTGCTTTTATAATCATATCCTTGACATATAGATTTTGGAAATGATAAAGTGAAGCTGTCACAAAGCAGTGTTGGAATGCGATTGCAGAACAAAACAAATGATCCATTCATTGTGCTTGGGGAATTGCTACAAAAATGCATGGATTGGCAAATAGATTGTCCCCATCTCAGATACAAATTCATTCCTGTTAATCAATATATTCGCTGCTCATTCGTAAAGCATATTACAATATTTGCACCTGCATAATGATCTTCTCACTAAAGTTTCAAGTGCAAATTTACCCAGACACTTGGCCGACAGAGGTGACGGCGCATTAGGTGATTAAATGTCTCCAGTCTGGAATTAAGAATTTATTATTACATATCACCTGCCCACTCCAACGATCAGGGAATGGAGAAAAGGAACAGGGGCAAACGTCACTCGTGGATTTGGTATCTATTGGGAATAAATATGTGAGTAACACTGAGAGATCCTGGGAACCCTTAATATATTTTGTTATTTTATATATTTGGAATTCTTATGTTTTATTATAATGTTTTATTTAATGTGTGTGTTAAATGGAAACCTGCTATTGGTGTATAAGCATGTCCAAGTTCTCCTTTTCTACCACTTGAAATGGGTTCCCCACCTCAAAAAAGTAATCCAGCAATGAAAAAGGTAATCTACACATCCCAACCGCTGGAAAAAAGACTTTCCTGTTGCTCAGGAGTTTTATAACACTTTATTCAATGATGTTTCTCCCTGCTAATAATATAGCTTTCGTAAAAATAAAACCATAATAATAAAATCAGTAAAAAAAAAGCTTTGTCCCTACTTCCTTCACACTTGTGGGAACATTTCATTTTCTTTCGCAGTTGAGTGAAAAATATAAATAAAAAAAATTCCACAAATAGAAAAATAATTCACCTTGAAAATAATTTGCACATTCCCTCAAATACATGCACTGCAACTGGAGGTGTGATAGCTGAAAACTTTCATTTTAAGTCTCAGTAAAAAAAAAAAAAACAGTCTATGCAAATACAAAGGACAATTTCTTACTATACCATTACAGAAAGAATCAAAGCTGCAACTTACAAAAGAAAGTTGGATCATTCTTTGTCATCATGCCAAAATGCATAATGAATGTGTTCAGACAGTTTTGAGATCTCTTTACCCAAACACACAAAAAAAGAGGACCTTCTGGGATAAGAAATATTACAGAGCCTACTGAAAGATTACTAGCATGCCATATGAATTATTTAAACTTGGATCCACTATGCTTTTATGGGTATGTTTCAAGTTTAAATTTTAAAAAATGCAATCTTAATAAAAATAATTCAAAGCGATGCATCTTAAACACTGAATTTCATTACAAACAACCTTGACTTTGTGAATTTATTTAATTATGCCAAATTACAAGACATTACGGTTATTCTTAAATATAATGTAGCAGTGAGCTACATATCTCTACATATCTCAGTGCTTGAAATAATATCTGCAATCATTCCATTAAATTATAATGGGAGCAAAACATATTAAAAACATTAGGAAATAATATATTTTTAATGGTAATGATGCATCTATTTGGCCTAATGTTTACCCATCAGAATCAATGACCCATTTGGCATTCTACAAATACCATTCTGTGTGTTAGCAATACATTGAAATACACACTTCTGAGACCTACAAGGCAAATATTCTATGAATAAAAAAAATGGATCTCGGGGAGCATTGCTTTCCAGCAAGTTATGTTCCCTGCTGTGTGGCATTTTTAATTTATTGCCGTCCAATGCTAAATTAAACTTTAGATAGTGTTGCAGATCACACAGTAAAAATCTCAAAGATGCTCATAATGAAAAAGGATGTAGGAAGAACATTATGCGAGGAGTATTACAACACGAATTGTATAGAAAAATAGATTTTTTTTCTTAAACATAAATAATACAATTTTTTTTTTGCACACAATTGTTACTGTATTTGATTTCTTTGAATTCTTAGATAAGAGCACATTGATAGTAAAATAGTATGTGGAAAACAACCACTAGGTGGCAAACTTGGAACAAGAAAGTAAAAAAAAACAAGGAAATGCTTCTAAATAAATAGCATGTCTTTACTTATTCACTCTATATGTAATGCCAATCATTATAGTAGTAGGTCTTGCCTTTTCTTGTGTCATTCTCCCTGAAAATTTCAAGGACTGTCATTTATTTGCTTTTTTTCCCATTGAGTAGAAAAATTGGTATGCCATTTAAAATGTACTGTATTATTTTTGACTTGCTATTGTTAGACATGCATTTATTAACTTTGTGCTGACATTGTAGAGTCTTACATTTGAATACTGTTTTTTTAAGCTGCTAATAATATAGACTAACATACATGAATATAAACATATATATGTTATTAGGAAAACTTAAAAAGGTTTCCGCTTTTTGAAGCTTAAATTGTAGGATACCTGATCTGCTTTGGTAGAACACTGACTGTAAAAAGGGATCATAAACACTTATTATTTATGTGTAACAACAGAGATACAAATATCATGGCATAAGATTTGGACAAATTCAAAAATAATTTGCTTGTTGTGTGCTAAGTCTTAAAAAGAAAAATCTACTCAGATACCTGCATCCACCAATCTGATGAAAGTAATACATTCTAAATGTGTAATTTAAGACTGAAAAGTGAACTGTGCTCAACTGACAAGAGATTACTAGCCAAGTTAGAAAGATAGGTGAGTTGAATCATTTTTCCAACTCCATTATCAGTGCCTGATTTTTGTGGTTTTGCAGTTTACTTGTCAGTTGATCACAGTTTACTTCTTAATGAAATTACTCCTCAGCCTCAAATTAGAAGGTTAGATTTTTTAAATTAACATCAGAATGCATTCCTTTACACAGGATGTTAGAAGCATTGACGTGGTAGAGTTTAATGCAGTGAAGGAGTGCATTCAATAAGCAAAAGCCCATCCTGAAAGTAAGATAATGTCAAAGACCAAATAATGTATGATGATTTACATGCATCAGTCCTGATTCTGGACTCTGTACATGTGCACACAGTCAGGGCCGGCCTTTGGGGTGTGCCCTCTGCATGGCCACACTGAAAGATGGGGGAGTGGACGGACCTCACCGGGTGCGAGGTGAAGATCTGCCCCCACCGTGTGAAGCAAATGCTTCACTGGGAGCAACAGGCAGCATGAGCTCTGCAGTGTTTTATGCAACATAAATTAATGTTTAGATATGGCCCCGTGGAGTGGAGCACACGGAGAGTAGTGTGGGCCGGTGCTCCACTTCTCAGTTTACAGGTAACTGGGAGAAATAAGGTCCAGACCAGGAATTCAGATTGTCTTCAACCCATTGCTCAGCTGCAAGTAATCAGCTTCAGAAAAGGAAACAAATCCTTCCCTGCTATGGAGATAGGCAGACTTTGTTTCTACATTGGGGCTGGAAGCAGCAGGCTGGTTTGTGACAGAGCACTAGAGTGTAGAAAAGTGACAGTATCCAAGGTTGGTGAAACCTGTACTTTGTTTAAGTTTAACACTTTATAGATAGGGACCTGGATGTTAGTAAGAGCTCAGACGACCTAGGATTTTGTTTGTAGGGATTAATGTTATATTATTTCTTTGATATTCTTTCTGATGCTGCCTCCTGAGCGTAATTCAAAATAAAGTACCTGCATGTATGTTTTTCCTACAAGACTGTGCATGTTTATACCCTAGAGTACCATGCTATTTGCGATACAGGATCACAAATGTTATTGTTCAAATGCAAGTTCAGCATTGGGCTTCAATACTGTTGGAAAATTATCAAACAATATGTTCAATTTAAATAGAAACACAGAATGTTTAAGAAATTATGTACTGTGGAATAGAAAAATACACTTGATTTTTATTAGTACAGCCAAATGTAGCTTTAAAAATGGTATTAATTCAACTGAATTATGTGAATGTGAACTGAATGTGATTTAATCGAGTCTGACTGAATATATACTGTGTATGAATATACATACATGTGTCACTCAAACTGAGAGTGTTACCACTTGTGCATAAATACAGACACCAGAGAAAATCAGTACTGTGAGATAGTAGTCCCAAATTGGGACTGTCACTTAAATCAGGACAGTTGGGGGATATGTATTTCCACAAAGTACAGCTCATATAATGTGCATCAGTGTTTTATGCTAATTCCATAAAAATTTAAAAGTTATAATATGCCAGGAGATTGTTACAAACCTACAACTAATAAAAATAATCTCTCTTATTCATATATACTTTTTCCCCATGTTTTCTACTCAAAGATATATAGCATCTCAACTAGTGTTGATATAGCCTTACTATGGGGTTATTCAGGTAGTTCCAAATTACCTTTGACCCATTTCTGGTCAACGGATCGAATCGGCCCAAAAATCAGTCGGTATGGCCTATTTCAGGGCTTCTATGGGAAGATTTACGCTATTGCAAAAATAGTCGAAATAATCCCACTAAGGTCTTATATGGTGGGCAACCAAGAATGGTTTGGCATGGAACCATTTTTGGTTGCCCACCATTATGGCCAGCTGCTGGTTGATGTTGGCGACATGATCATGGACAGCAGCATTGAATGCTGCCATTGTGGAGAGGCTCCTGATGTGCTCGGCTGATCTTTAATGATGGGAATCACCGCCCTAGAGGGCACACTGTTTTCGGTAGGATTTCAAATTCTTTTTGGTATTTCTGGACTATTTTTTCTCTGTCCAAAATCTCCCATAAGATATAATATGACGTTTGAAGCTACCACTTCACATTTTTAACATGTTTCGGAAGGTATATATTGGAATTGGCTATGATTTCCAAATAGAGAACGCATTCAGAAAGGCATTAGCGCAAAATGGGATGCTCGTAATTCGGTTACTTTTGGATTTTGGAGGCATGATTCCAAAGACAAATATTAGTGTATATTGGGTCAACTGTCTTGTTGCGAGAGTTAAAAGTTTGTATTGACTTGCTTTACTTGGCATAGGAAACTGGACTATAAGTCTGTCTTTCTGACAAAACTCAATATGTAATTCCCCACACATTTGTTGTGCTAAAGAACAGAGTATTTAGACAACTATAGAAACCTCAGCTCTAGTTTAAGTGATTATTTTATTACTTTGTAGGTTTTACTCTTGAAGAAATGTATACATCTTATACCAAGGATGCTATTAGGACTCACCTGTAATTTCAATTGGTTGTCACATACTGTCTTATTTTGCACTTGAATTATTGTACATATTTTTGACATTGTCTAGTTATCTGCCTGTCTCAGTCCTAAAAAAATAGATTATAAATGTGTATTATAGTGGTCATTTGTACGGTTGTATGGCAGCAGAGTGGCACATTGCTTTATTAGCAATCAGCCTGGAGGAATCTGTTAAGGTGACAGCATTCTCTAAGGAATACATATAACACATTTATACTATGGAATTGTGGCCAATTAAATGATTGCATAGTTCCCAGCAGAATTTAGGACTATTTTTACCTTGTGACCACTGCAACCGATTATAGGATCAGGAGGTGTTTGGTGATTTTATGTTAATAAGATAATTGTATTTATGATATATAGGAGGGGGATTTATCAGTTTTAGACCACTGCTGTGAACCCACATCATTGCTTTTTTAAACACACAATTATTGCAGTTGGCACCTGTCACGTTAAAATGTATCATTTTAACAAGGGTGAAAATATGTCAATTCATTGTGTTAGCCAATGTATAAATTCTTTTTTTTACATTTTTTTTATGAAGACAAATGATTTTATGGCATGATAGTAAAAAAAAACTGCAAAGATGGAGGCAGAAATGAATGGGTGAACATCCTTCCATCCCCAGGAGATGACATCACCATCCCACCATCCAACACTCCCATTTAGAAGTGGAAAGCTGCAACTGCCTTTCTATTGGACTTCATTTTGGAATATTTGGGCACCTTTCTGACCTATTTAGGTAAGTATATTGCTTGATTAATATATTTGCCAGTGATTTACTGGATTTCATGCACACTAATTTAAGATCCAAAATCTGCTTGTTTGGGCCACTTTAAGAAACACAGATGTGATGTCAAGTGAGTAGGGTCTACAACCCCACTAGTGGGATGATGCAGCCTGTTTACTAGAATATAGGGTTATATGGAGTAAACAGCAGTTTTCATCACTTGAAGTTTGCGTCTGCATCAGCTATTTGAGGCATGTTTATAAGTAGCATAATGACAAACAGAACATTATTTATATCATTAGAATTGATCTGGTATGTTAGAATTACTGTTTTACACTATGAACACCTTTGCATATTTAGAATGCCGCAATGCATTGCTAATAACTCAACGGGTTAACCAAGAAACAGAAACTAATCCTTTTACCCTCTCTATCTAGGATTCACATTCAATCAGAGTTTGTCATGATTTCTCTGTCCTTGTTCTTGTCTTGTTTGAAAACACAACATGTTCAATCAGCTATTTAATAACTCAGAAAACATTATTTCATCCTGCCGTGCCAGGGAATTTAATTATCCTCTGTCCTATTTACTATAATCTCTACTCAATGTGCAAGCAGCATAGTTATTCTATAGTCTGTGAATGTCACCCAAATAGATCTCCTTTTCCTCTATGTGGTTCCGTTAGTTCTTTTTTTACACATTTTACCTTGTTTGTATAAAATCCCAATCCTTTGACAGCATGATTTAAGTGCGCTATAATGGTAATAATTTGAGCGTTTTTTTTGCTGCCTCAGCAACACACAAACACTACTTGTTTTTCTGTACCTTTTTCAATGCCTCCTTTAAAGATAGAAAGGGAAATATTTCTATGTAACTGCTGCTTAACATGCTGTTTATCTATTCAGACAATGTTTTCAATTTACTGAGATGCTATAATGGAAGACCACATAACCAATTAACCAGGCACCACTAAAATGGAATGGCAGACGAATACTTCTAAGTAGATGTCATTATGAAATCTTGACAGTAATCCAAAAATATAGAAAGGGATACACATTAACCCTATGAAAGATAGTTTATGTATAAATCGATTGCTTGTGAACAAGTAATTGGTGCTTTGCCACTGAAAGGGTTACAAGGGGGATATTATATAGTAAGACAGACATGTTGATGAAAAAAACAGCTGGCAGGACTCAAGAAAACAAATTCAGCATGGGAATAAGGTCTAGGATTCTGACTAGATTGCTGAGTAATCAATGTGTTTCACTTGATATAGAGGCCCTTATGGGTTATCACTTGTGATTTGCACTCAGAGAGCTGAAAAAGCTCTCAAGAGCCTCTTGGAAAGCATTGACCTGTAAAAAGAGCTTGCCCTACTACTAAACAAATAAATAAATTAGTATGCTTTTAACAACAAATGCACAACTATGGTTATATTGGCAGATAATACAATGTTATTGTGGTCATGTTTATACAAAATAAAAAGGAACAACATCAAAACACATATAAACATATCTGAATGTTGCAAAACAGCTTTAGATAGAAGTAATGCTTAGGTCCCAATTTGTTGAGTGAACTCTTTGATACTCAATGATTAAAATCAGGCATGGAGATTTAAAGGGGTGAAAGGTCATGACTCATAAGTGCTTTTATTTCCTCTGTAAATTCTCTAAACCAGGGGCATCCAACATGCGGCCCGTGGGCCAAATGCAGCCCACTGAACTGCGAGGTGCAGCCCGCATGCGATTATCAGTGGTAACCGCACCTCCAACTTTAGCGCAGACTACACAAGTCATGTGACTTCCTGGCACGCTAAATCACAAACTACGGGACTGCAGAACTAGATGTGTGAAAGCAGAAGGTAAGGACCATGCTGGGAGAGGGGCATATATATATGTTTGTGTGACACTGATTGTGTGACACTGAGTGATTGTGTGTATGTGACACTGTGTGATTTTGTGTGTCTGACACTGTGTTATTGTGTGTGCATCTTTGACTGTGATTGGGTGTATGTGTTTTTGTGTGTATCCGAAACTGTTTTATTGTGTGTTTATGGGACACTTTGTGATTGTGTGACTGTGTGTGTATATTATTGTAAAAAAAAAAAAATATATATATATATATATTGTGACCGACAGCAAGGAATTGTGCTGGAGGGAGTCTATATATCTCCCCAGATTTTGCAAAGTTCCTACTTTGTGTAATTAGCCCCAGGGAAATGTGTTATGGTAAACTTAATATAGCACTTTATGTATGTGTATGTGTGGGCCCTGGGGTGGAGCACTTGGAAAGTAGGGTGGGCCAGTGCTCCACTCCACATTTTAGATGTTGCTGGGAACCTACAGGTGAGAAGTCTAGTGTCAGAGTTTCAATCCTAATTTACCTCACCTGAAAAGGCTTGTTGATTACAGGTGCTGTTAAATACTCCACTGCCAGAGGAGGGGAGAGATTGTGTTTGATTTCTGTGAGTGGAAGCAGGGAGCTGAAAACACTGAAACAGTAAGGTTGTGATTTATGGTTATGTTGGCAAATGGACAAGCCATCCAACCCAGCTAGCTTAGTATTCTTGTTTAGTTAGTGCTCAAAAGAGCAAGGATTTTGTTTTATATTTTGTTACAACCTGTTATACCTTACTGTGCATTTATCTTGGAACCACAATAAAAGAAAATAAGTATTTTTATCTCATCCAGCGTGTGAAGTGTGTAACACCCAAATCCAAGGACAAGGTACCAAAGGAAAGGAGTACTTTTGTCACAATATATATATATAAATTCTCAGTGAAAATTGAACGTGACTCACACACAAATACATTTAGAATGAAGTGGCCCAATGCAGAAAAAATATAGGCACCAATGCTCTAAACTATTATTTTTTCTACATTTTTGCCCAGTGTGATAATTTGCTTCTTGGTTGGAATACAAAATATAGCACTTTCTTGTTGTTAGTAGCTAAATGTGACCCTTACTAAAATGCAGAACTCATCAACATATACTGTATGATACCAAGTCCCTGAATGGTCAAGCCAAAGGTTTCCATTCAGATGGATGTATAAGTTGCAACAGGTTAGGTCTGAGATGTTGAACTGTGTGCCTCAAGCTACAGAGGAACTACAAATCCCATAATAAAGCAGCATCTAAGAATGGCAGATAATGATCGCCTTTGTTGCCTCAAAACAGCTGGGTAGGGAGGGAAGACTTCAGTTGCAGAGCTATTGGTTAGGTCATTGCATCGATATTGCATACATTTTCTGCCACCTTTAGAATGGATATTTCTCCAGTCTTTTACATTTTACTGAGATGCAATGTTTTCTGATTTTGAATACAATAAGGGAGTTGAATCAATGTGCTGCCAATATCAAAAACAATTATCCAGTGAGATGAATAGGTTTTGATAGTGCGGATGTCAAATATGCTGCATTGTTAGTCCTGGCTTGTACTGATGCACAGACCAGCTCTGCAAGAAAACATAGCTTGATGCATTTAATGCTAAATATAGGTTGGCAACAGATCTTAAAGCTATATTTCATTCATATATTCGCACACATTGTTTCAGATAGTTCCATAAACAGCTTGCTAGACAAGTAAGGTTGTGTGTCAACACTGTTCATGGGTTGTGTATCATATTTGCCAATTGTGGTCATGTTTCCAATGACACATACAGGTTCCACATAATGCAGAAAGAACATGCAAAGTGGAGCCTGGCAGTATGTAGACAAAAAAAAGAAGGGATCCCTCTCAGTGAGAACAGACAGAATCCAAGTAATTATTCAGGATGGAGATCTCATTAATTAGTTGGATTGTGTCTGTCAGTATGTGCATCCTACATATTTCAAGGCCGGAAATATGGTTGATGTTAGCAACTATATTGTACTTGGTCTACCATTCAACAAGGATGCATTTAACATGGATACCATTCAACATGGAATATGAGCATGGTCTACTATTCAAAATGGATGCCATTTACAATATGATTACAGATTGACAGTTCTTGTTGTCTGGTTGTACCTTAATCAGCATTGTTTGGAGGTATTGATGGAAATGCAGTTAGATTCTCTCAAGTGATAAAAGAAAAACTGTCATGGTTATTTATTGTTAGTGTTAAAGTTATATTGTAGACTATTTTATGGACAGTATATTGTGAATGGCAAACATAATTTACATGAAACTATTAGATCTCTACAAGTGAATGAATAATACACTACTGGGTATTTTAAAATGCACTATCGCTATTTATTATTCACACATTAGAAAGGAAAGAGCTGTTATTTGTTGCAACCTGCTTACCTCAATAATTCTATTTTTGTCATTTGTATCATTGCATGGGAAATCTTTTTATCATAAGTGTTCAGTTCTACTTACTCTTGCCAGACTTGTTCCTGTTGGGACTTTGTAAGGCACATATTTCCTGTAGATGTGACCTACTCTGGAACAAGGAACATCAAACATTTCACCTCCACACATCCATACCTATCGGCAAAAATAGAAATTCATTAGCATGCGAACAGTTAGGCATTATGCATTGTTGTAAAATTTCCATTCCTTCTTAATATATATATATATTTATATATACAGTATATAGTAAAAGATACATATAATAATAATATTATATATATATATATATATATATATATATATATATATATTTATACATACATACTGTATGTGAAATACATATTAGTAATGTTAGTACCTATAGATCACAAGTAAAAAGATCACTATCCTTATCTTTATGTATTATGTTACATAAAATATGAATTCAAAAAGAGATCATTGCCAGAGGAATGTTACTTGCTTGGGTGTCTTGACTACACATTAAACCTAGCATCCATTGGGACTGCTGTCACTTGTAAGTAGCTCAGTCTGTGCATGTTGATATCACTGGTATTATTGTAGATCATATTCTCAGAAAGGCTTTTAAGCTGCTCATAACTCCACAAGCTACAGCTCTGTCTATAAACAATGGATATCCATTTCCAATGCCCCTGGCATGTAACCAGGTAGTGTAGCTATTCTTTAGAAGTGCCAATAATCTCAGTGAAAGGAAGCAGAGTGGGAAATATTATACTATTTTTTAAAATCACCTTTTCATTGGTACATAAGACTGGGATTATTAGGTAAATGGTACTGATTATCTTATAAATGTAGCACTATTCATTTTTATACACCTGCAAAATTGGTTTCATATTCATATCAATATACCATATGTTTCCGTCTATAAGACACCCCCATGTATAAGACAAGCCCTACTTTTTTTAACCCAAAATAAAGAAATCAATACTTTTTAAAATATATTTTTATTAAGTTATTCATTGCCCCAAACCCACTTTGCACTTAGGAATTGCCTCATAAACCACTCTGGACTCTGGACTTGCACATGACTTGGACCAGCACCCGCTTTTTGCCCACACAGGACTTGTCCCAGAACAAGGATTTCAGGGAAATGTACCTGTCTAGAGATGCTCCCTGCAGACATGCATGGCAGCACTTGGTAATGCAGGCTGATGTGAGTCTCACACAGCCTGCGCTGGGTCACATGACAAAACGCAATAACGTCACGTGGCCCTGTGATCACAGGAAGTGCAGCAACATTTGATGAGGAGGCAATTGCTTTGCAGGCATCCTGTAGCGACGCCACAGGATCCCACCACGACAAGCAACTGATTACCTCATTGTTTAAGACAACCACCAATTTCTGGTCTAGAAATATTAGAAAAAAATGGTCATCTTATACATGGAAAAATAGGATACATATTAGAATTGGAAAGTGCAGACAACAGGCAGCCTGTCATGTTTGCTTATACAGTATTGCTTTTAAAATGATGGATTTGTATTCAATACAGATCACAGCGTAATATACTATTTTTTCTATGTACAATTTATATGAAATAACATTTTTCCTTGTTACCAACACAGTAGCCCGTTTACTGGATATCAACTATATTTGATCATGAATGGACAATTAAGAGGCACTATTTTTACTATGAATGTTTCAAATGCATGGATAACACAAAGAGAAAAAAATGTCATGGAGGCAACAAAACACAGCCAAATATATGAATTGTGTTTCTAGTGTATTACAACAGCCCTGGAATTTGGCATTGATAAAAGGGCTACATGAAGGGATAAAGTCCTGAGTGGCACATGAGAGGGAGTAGTTTGTACATGCTTTAAAAGGAAGCACTAGAAAGGTGCCAACACTCTTTGTATAATTTGCCACAAGGAATTGTTTCCCTCCTCCTCACCCCCTTTTTCTTTTTTATGACAAACTAAGTTGCCGTAATGTGGGTCCTTGAGAAGCGCATGATGGTGCTGTCTGAAGTAAAGCTAACTTGTGTGGCACTAGTGAATTAGCTGAGTGCCGGACACTCCATGGATCGAGGTCATGGAGGGTTGTATTGTGGCTACTGTGCCGGAGATGTTACTTCAGTAAGACCGGCAAGACCAATATTACACCTATCACAAGACCGATGTTATGTTGTTGTTGAATGTCAGGACATTCAACAACCATATATCATAATTTAAAAAAAAGTATTCAGTTAGCCAATTCAGACTACAAATTTGGTGATAAGTTAATATAGTTATATATGTTAGTTTATTAAATATACAATAACAGTGTTTTACCAAAAACACTGTGGCCATTATAATCCAGCATGCAGATATATGCTGTATACCTTCATGGACACTGTCATCAAAATGAGTATGTAATTTATTAGTCCCCTCTCCATTCTGTGTCCTTTCAGTTTGGCACTGTGGAGGGGAGACCTCAGCTAATTGGGGCCCCAAGAGGCTGCTTAATCATCTTATATGCTAACCCCACCACTGATGGCAGTGTACCCAACAAACCCTGACTTACCATCTTTATTACATATAATTTTTTCTCCATTGATTCTTACTACACACAGCATTATACATTGCCCATGGTGAAATGCCAGTTTCTTAGATCACAATTTAAAAAGTTTCCTAAACATTGAATTGTAGCTATTTGAATTTTGTATTTAAAAGAGAAACCACTCCTGAGGAACTTTTAATCAGACAAAACTTCACTTCTGTCTGGTTACAATGGCTTTTGCATGATGCTTATGGAAAGTACAGTTGAAAAATGATTCCACCTTGTTTTGGAGGTCTCACTGAGACATCTAGGCTGCTATATCACCAGCAGCTACACAACATGCAGTGCTGATTGGTTTGTGGGGTCCGTGATGCAGAACACACATGGAGGAGATGCTCATCTGGAAGCGATAAAGCTAAGAAAAAATATAACATTCTTTATTATTTCTTATTTTTTTCATTATTCTGATCCAATAAACATAGCACAGACTCGCATACACTTTCCAACACACAAATCTTCACAAAAACAAAAGTCTGTGACTCTATTTAGACTGTAAAAAACAAAACCTAGCAAGCTCCACAGGTACTAACAAGCCGCAAAAGATAAGAAACCTGTGAAAATCCAGATCATTTTGGGCAATGTTCAGATGCTGAAATTACAATCAATATGTCACACTTTCTACTGTATTTAGAGGTTACTACTATAATTACTACTGGCTTTGTTAAGGAGCAGCAGTACACAGCTGTGGCCTACATAATGTATCACACAGCAGTGAGCTGCGGGTCTCTATGGCCAGACAGGGAGCACCATGAAGAAATTTAATTAAAACAGGGTGCACTGTGTATATAGATCTAAAAGCTTTACATCCCCTGTCTTCAACTATAATGGAAGGATGCTATTATCACAACGATGCAAGCAATCTGCAGTAGGTTTTCAAAATATATAGATTCCTATGCCTCAGTTCAGAGCTTTAAAAACTCCTTTTTCATCTGAGGTAAATTGTGCCCCCCTCCACACTATATTTAGTGATCCAGACACTAATGGAGGTTCAATATAACTCCTCTAATTATATAGTGATCCAGACACAGTTGGTGATTTAGTAAAGTTCTTATCATTATATAGACACGGGGGGTGTTCCAATCATTACACAGTGATTTAGACACAGACAGTGGTACAGTATGACTCTTATAATTATATAGTGATCCAGACAGACATTGGTATAGTATAGCTTCCTTCAATATTTAGGAATCCACACACAAATGGTGGTACAGCATGACTCCTATCATTATATAGTGATCCAGAAAGGATGAAGAGGTAATGAACCTTAGTGCATTTGAGGAACATAGAGGTTGCACAGGGTAGTATCGATTAATGAGTGAGGAAATATAATGAGCGGCCGTGAAGTGGAGAGCTGTGTATGTTAAATATAAAATTTGACATTTTAGAGCAGACGGAAGCCAGTAGAGGGCTCTGCAGACAGTAGCAGCCAATGCAGAGTGATGAGTGAGAAAGATGAGCCTGGCAGCAGCATTATGTATATATTGCAGGGGAGAAAGATGAACAAGAGGTAGGCCAGTCAGTATTGCAGTAGTCAAGACTAGAGATCGCAAGCAAGTGGCAGTCTCTTCGCTGAGGAACAGATGAATGTGCACATTGTTTCTCAGATGCAAACAACAGGATTTAATCAGACAGTGAACATGGGGATGAAGGAGATAGCCAGTCAAAGACAGCCTCCAGACATTGGGCTTGGTCAGTGGGTGCAATCATAGCAGTTTCGATGGTATTGATGAAGCCAGGTACAGGAATGGAGCTCATGGAAATTTATTGATGGATGGATTATTCTCTCCAGGTACACAGATCCCCACCCCCCAAGGTATAATATACACAACATTTAACCAACCTGGAAGAATATAAACACAATTTTTGATCCCCAGTGGGAATGCACATAGAGTCTGACCCCAGGAATAGTATGTGCACCCCAGGTTCAGTGTCAGTGACTCCCTAGGAGAAATGTGCCCCTCCCCCCTATCCCAGGTGCAAGTCTTTAGCAGTGCACCCCTACCTTTTTGTGGTGTTGGTGGGGATTTCTGGTTCTTCCCAGTGATCATTGGTCTGCACTTGCAGCATTGCAAGTTGCCTCATTTATGGATGTGGATGTGGGGATATACGGCTTCCTATCCCTATGCTCCCCTATGATAGGCTGAGTGTGCTAAGCAGGAGATAGATCAGTAAGATACAGAGATCAGTCTCTTGCATATTAAAGAGCTGCTCACTTTCTGCGCTGTACCCCGTCACAGCTGTGCCTGAGGAGAGTGCCTGACTAATCTTACCCTTCCTATAGCTCTGTATCAGCTATTAATTAAAATCAAATAATTGCCCAATTCTCCAGAGTACACATTTTTCTGCTAACATGAGTCTAACAAGTTTTGACAAGTTTCTAATAATTAAGGATATGAGGACATTATCAATTATATTTGCAAATGATTTGTCATGTTTTTAGTATAAAGTAATATTATGCCTAATATAAGTAATCGTTAAAGCACAGCCTTTTGGCTTCTGTAAGATGACCTGCAAGTATTTTTTCTATTGTTAATTTCTTGTGGTCATAAGTATTTAGCATATCTATGTGGATCTAAGGATGTAATAAATATCCTAATTGCTTCATGTGAATTGAATTTTATACCACTGTCAACTGAATCTTTGGTTATATTTGATATTTGTCCAAGAGTACACCTAAAGTCAGGGTTTAATTAAATCGTTTATGGTGACTTTTTCCTCACACAAGGCCAGGGACATCAACATCTTTGTATGGTGAGTTATTTTAGTAATTGCAATAGAGGCATCCATTTAGCAAGTTTTACCGGTATAGCTTACTGAAATACATCATGTTGACTTCTACCTGGTTTCCAATCTTTTATCCCTCTGTCCTGGCCTAAAAATATTTGCCCAGCTCTATCTGTACATTGTTTGCAATATTATTTACTTTTTGCAATGAACAATGAGGGGAAAACAATCCTACTGGTGACCCAGAGTCATTTCAATTTGATTGTTTACTAAAATAATTGATTTATTGTACTTCATCATTGATTTTAATTGACCACTATAAATCCCAAGTATGATAACATTGATGATTACATGGGGTGAAGCTGCGATCAGACCCAAATTACCAGAAGGTGTGTGGTCTTCCCTTCATAAACGTGTGTAGACTAGTAGGTTCTTTTTAAAGTTTAGTTCCTCTTCATGTTGCTAAGAGATTAACTGTTCAAAAGTCATGGGTATTTAATCCCTTTTCACATAAGGTATCAAAGATCTCCACAATGAAAGTTAGTATAAGCTGTCCAGGAATTAACCTTAGTGCCATTAGATGACAACTTAATTGTCATATTTTACACATGATATTTTACATTTAAACCCCTTGTGTTGTTAACAATCAAAAACTACAATTTGAAAAAAAAAACAAAAAACTATATGAGCATGACTGGCTTAACCAAAAGGCAGTATGGGCATTTGCTTGGGGCCCACCAGGATGGGAGATTGGCCCATAGCAACATTGACTTTCCCCCCAGCAGGAAAGCTAAGGGGACAAAAAGATTGGCAAAGTAAGAGAGTGGAATTAATACAGCATTTCAAGGCAAATGGGTGATGGATTGAGAGCAAATATGAGGCGGGTTTACTGCTTGTGTTTTCTATAAATAATCACTTTTTATAATGCTTTGGGTGTAAGACCTCTGTCCATGACCATCCTGTGCCTTAAAACATCCCTGCTAAAGAGTGCCTGCAGTTATGCTACATTATGCATTTTTATAGAGGGGAAAATGAAGCAGGAAAACCTGTAATTGACTCTGGCAAGCTCATTTGATGGCAGTTCATTTATGCTGCAGTAAAAAGAGCTATAACAGAAAAGGAGTGTGATTAGAAATACCTACATCCACAAGCACATCGACAACTACAAGAAGAGGTGAAAAGCTAAATTCATATGCATTGCATTTGCATGATTTACATCTTAGCAGGGGTACTGTAATGCAGTGCAAGCAGGAACCCAATGTAATGTTCAGTGTGGAAACTAAACAACAGGTGAAGAAGAAGGCAAGCAGACTAAGTCAGTTGTCATGATTTCCAAAAGGATGGTGGGTAACCATGTTATCCACTCGAGCATTTGAAAACCACATAAATATGGTGAAAAATTGGAACAGTCCATCTAAAATGGATATATGAGATAAAGCTAGTAATATTTTCTACACCTGTAGACTAAAGTCCAAAGGAGAAACAAGATATCTGTCCAGTGCTTGGTCATGTTTTTAATTGTCATAAAAAATGAAAAACACATCCCCTTTGTGCAACTAAGACCTTTTTATATCAAATAAAAAGCCAAATGGATGCTCACCATGATAAAGTCAAGTGCAAATGTAACAATTAGACCGCAGAGTGCCAACAGTAAACACATATAACAACTCAGCCCACAAACCTGGAGCCTTCTTCCAGTAATTGGTGTCAAACTGTAAAAATAGGCCCTGTTGTGCGTTATGTAGTGCAGTGCTTCATCTCTTGCCAGATGTCTAAAAAGGTACAAAGCATAAAGTCCCAAAGCTCTTGGATTAATTTCAGTGAACATGTTAAATGTTCCATGGGTTGGATAAAGTGGCATGCTCTTATTTGTACCAGAAATGTGGATTGATATGTCTGTCAGCTTTGGAGAAGCAGAAAATATGTCTACATTTAAGAAGTCACTAAATGAACATCTGCTGATGACATTAAAATGCATTCTGTGCAAATAAATATAGAATATTTTATGTTTAGTGTTCCCCTAATTGTCCCAGGAATGCTTTTTATTGTGCATTTTTATTTTCCTAAGAAAACAAATACACACGATTACATGCAAGCGTGCAAATACTGAATTATTAAACTATCGTGAATATCATATACATTTCTGCGTTAGATTTGAAGGAATAGTTGTTGTTTTATAGTTAACCTAACAGTGTTGAAAAATAATAGCAATTGATTTTTTTTTAAATAATAGGTGATTGAAAAATGAATTGAAAGATGCATTTTCTGGCTTCAAATAAGTATTTAATGGAAATATGCCATATGCTAATTTCTTGTTTAAGATGTAATTCTTATTAAGTGTCATTACACTTAATTGTAGTTAATTGTAACAAAGAGCTCCTACAGCTGGCGTTTTAACAATCAAAGATGTAAAATATGCAATCTCTAAATAAACAAAAAAATGTTATGTAATAACATGTCAATATAAATAAAATCAACACATTTGCTTATTTCAGGGGTCATTAAAATGGAAACGGATAAAAGTTTAAAAAAATTAAATGACATTTGGCTGTTCATAATTACTTTTTTTATACAGGGACTAAACCCCCAACATTTAAACACGCATATTTCAGATTAAGATACATTTTGGACAAAGCTACTAGTATACACCTTTCAGGAGCAAAAGATTTTTCTTTTGAGAGTTTCTTGCTTTTATGATCTGGCAGAAGTGATGGGTGCTTGTCATCTGACAACCTGAACTCATATCCTCCTCCCTTTTTGGCTGCATGTGTCATGATGTACACACCATTAAAAGAGAGATGGTTTTCCACCTGTTCTCTGCTCTCATCTGCTATGGACTGCTACTCTGTCAAATGGCAGTCCCATAGTCTTTGCAACAACTAGAGGAAAATATATTATTAATCAGGACAACCAATATTACCACTGAAGGCCAAATGTTTTGTCTAGATGGGAAAAACCGAACCTGAAATTTGTGTGTTCTATGACTTGCCTCCAGGATGCCTGAATTTAGCGGGCAAAATACACCGTAGATATTGAGCACACCACTATTTTGTTGCTGCTGTGGATATGCCTTGAATGCAGATACTGCACTGAACTCTACTTACCCCCATGTAAGAATCTCTGTTTTGTTAAAGTGTATATTTTGGATATTTCTTCATATGGTTGTTATCCTTTCTTGGAGGTATACTGGGATTTCTTATCAAGTATAGGAGTGCGATCTCGTAATAAGCTGCAAGCACTGATCCAGCATATACTATTACACTCAAGGTGCATATTTCATCTACTATTGTATTTGGTGCATTGGTTTTATCATTGGAAAAATATTCTTCTGACATACTATACCACTGTGGTTTCTGTTTGTTTTTTACAAGTTGACTTACATCTATTGATGAACATGTGTATCGGAAGAGCACCCACTTCTTCCTGATATATCAAGTTGTATTCTAACACACTCTGGGAAATATTTTTCACACATGGTAGGAATTGTAATTTATTTTATTCATTTTAGCACACCTTTACCCAATTTTCCTGTTTATTTATCATACACTTAAATGCTATTAGTACGCTTTTCTACTTTTTGCAGAAGTATAATTTTAATTTTTAAATGGTGAACAATCAATGCACCATTCAAAAGGCAGTGCTAATTAGGGAGAAGTGGCCTTCTGCCTGGTGAAAACTGATTTGGGGGTTAATAAATCTCTAATGTTTGTTGGCTGTGCAGATGCAAACGTAACTAAATTTAATTTTATCTGCAACCGTACATTTTCATTATCTTGCAATTTTGTTATTGCCTCCTCAGGAATTTCAGAAGAATGCCATAAAACCTATGGCCTTTCTAGCCAGGTTAGTGGCCACACAAGCACACATGAGGGCCACATCAGACCCGCTTGTCAACTTTTGAACATCAAAGTGCTTGGCCGTTTCTTGAACTCTGCTAGTCCTGATTGCCTAGGTTATCTTTTGACGACATTCTCTGAATTTCCCCTTTGTATCTCTGTTATGTTTTCTGGAAGATCTACTAAAGTACCTGCATGCAGCTGCTTGTAACCAGGGTCACAAACTTGGGGCACAGGGAATGCCCAATGCAAGATCTTACTAGTAAAGCACTTTCTGATCCTGCTAACCTGAATATGACACCAAACACCAATTTGCAAATATATATAATGATTTCAATCGATAGTCTCCCTAGGCCACTGGCCATTTTGTCCTCTGCAAATATAACTTTTACATGCTGCCATGTAGTATTTTAATTGTATATGCACACAGAAAGAACCAATTAACTAAAGAGGCAATCTCATATAAACCATTTTGAGTAATGATTTGTATCCAGGAAAAATTGGCCTATCCAGAATCCTATGTGCAGGACTAGGGTTGCATTTGGTATTCTACAACTTGCATTAGAAATAAATGAACACTATATCAGTGATGCATGTTTTGTGTTACTGGGCACAATGAGGAGTATTACACAATTACAATATTTCAAGGAGTATTGCAAACTCGCAGTAAGTTTTTTTTTTTATTAGTGCACATTCAAAGGTTATCAAAAACATATGCTGCATGGAACTTGATGTTTAACATAAATTTAGTTGGACAACCTGGGGCCAGTGCTCAGTAATTGGATTAATTTGGGGATATGTTTGAAGCCTATTCTGACATATTTGTCATTAAAGAATATATCACTAAAACAAAACCCTAATATCTGACTTCTCAATGCTGTTCCCATGGTTTCATGACAGAAGAGATGACCACTTTCCATTTCTATCCTTTCCATTTCTATCCTTTCCATGACAGATTACTATAAAACTGGAAATAGGGCAATTTAAGTTAGCCTACGAGAAAGGATGTGCTGGTGATTTATACACCTGGATCATTTAGAATTTAAACAGCTAAATCAAAAAGAGCCCAGTTTATCAGTAAGAATCTATTATTTGTAACATTAAATTGTATTTCTTTTGGCATTTAATCTAACAGTGTTTCCAAACCTCAATGTAGCATTGGGGGACATTTCATTGTTAGCATATTTTATATGTAGGCAAAGTATATATTCTCCAGCATTTCCAGAGACCGTTTATTACAAAGCAATCAAATGACAATGAGCTATTCAATGTAGAATTAATATAATACCCTGCAGATGAGAACATGCATTAATATAACAAACCAGAAAATCATGCCAATTCAGGGCATACAAAGTAGAAAGTATATTCATCACATGTTCAGAGGTGCGGTTAACCTTTTAATACAAAGAATGTGCTCTCTGCTTCAATGTTCATAAATGTCAGCAGCACCCATGTTTTTATTTTTTTTAAATGGCCCACATAGTCAGAAATGCATATCAGCATTGGGCCCTAGTAAAAATGTTATATTTAGCATAACATTGAAGAATAGCTTATTAGCCACACTTTTAATAACTTACATTAATTCAAAAGCAAATCAAAAGTTTTGAGCAACTTTATTTTTATGTTTTTAAATGCACATTTATTTGGTTGTTTATGAAAAATGATCTATTCATTGTTTAGCAGAATTGCAAGCAAAGATGTATAATAACAGAAAAATATGTTTAACCCCTTAGTGACATTACCTTTTGACCTTTCCCTTGGTGACATGGGCTGTTTTGATAAATCTGGAGTGTTTGTGTTTAGCTGTAATTTTCTTCTTTCTCATTTACTGTACCCACAAAAATGATGTATGTTTTTTTTATTGCCATAAGAAGGACTTCCATTAAATACCATTATGTTCATTATATCTTATAATTTACAAAAAATAAAAAATCATAAAATATGATGAAAAAAAAAAACACTTTTTCTAACTTTGCCTTACAAACAATTTACACAATTTCAATTGGTAAAAAAAAGACCCCATCTAAATAGTTTAAAAATTTTGTCCAGAATTTAGAAATATGCTTGTTTCCATGTTTTACGGTTGTGTTTTGCGAGTTATAGGGCAATAACCAAAAATAGTGTTTTTGTTTTCTATTTTTTGTTTAAAATTTGTTTTGTTGGTATTTTACATGTAAAGAAAACAGAATAACAATAGAGGGTGATTTGCGTACATTTTCAATAAGGTATTAAGGCAGAGCAGAACATATCAGGTTTAACAGCAACAGTAAAAGTCCAACTTAGGGTCCTGGATAGTCATAAATACCCCAAAAGTAAGACCTACCTCTAATTTTTGACGTACCTCTAATATAAGCCCTGCCCCGAAAATAAGACCTACCTCTAATTTTTGCATGTGTCCTGCAGTGGCGGATGTTCCGTATGTGCTAGATGTGTGCCACACACCTAACACGGAGCACCCGCGCTGTGTATTTCTGGGGGTTTGTGTGCTCCAAGCAGAGAGCACACAAACCCCAGAAACACATTCAAAAGATGGTGCTGCGTTGAATTCGGCAACAGAGTCACTCACTCTGTTGCCAATTCAACAAGCACAAAAATATACAAAAGTATATGTCTCTCCTGTATTTCCGGGGGTTTGTGTGCTGGCTGTTCTCAGCACACAAACCCCCGGAAATACATGAGAGACGTCGTGCCTCAGAGTGACAGGCATGCTCCGGGCTGGCAGCAGGCACGTCACTCAGGGGCACGATACACCCCTGGTGTCCTGAGAGCTACCGTATTTAGCCAAGAAACATCCCTGGTTACAAGGTAAGGCCCTTTTACAGGTAGTTACAAGAGTAAATGCTGTCTTTTGTCCAGCATAACATTGGATTAATATTTTTACCCTCAGACAACATGAGTGCAAACAGGTGTTAACGTACCAGTAATTTGTACTGTATACTTGTATTTGTTGAACTGGAATAAATGAATGTACCATTTTTTGGGGGACGTCAATAAAAATAATACCTACCCGAAAATAAGCCCTAGTGCATTTTTTTTTTACCTAAACTTAATATAAGACACTGTCTTATTTTCGGGGAAACACGGTATTAAGGGGGGCATTGATATGGTATACATGGGTGGTGGCATAAACACTTTGTATCTGCACAACAGTGCATGTTAAGGCAGTGAGCCTATGCATTGCGTACTGGGGAGAAGTGAGCGTTGGATTGAGTAAGTTACCAGGTGTACCCGGACCCTGTTCCATTGTGTTGGATTCAGGTTTGTAACCAAAATGTTCAGAGGTATTGGGCATATCGTGCTGTCTCCAGCTATGGGGAAGGCAGCAAGTTAGTCATGGTACAGATAAGTATGGGGGGAGCACGGGGTAATATACATGGGAATTAGGTAAATCTGTCTACCATTGGAAACACTGACAAGAAAGAAATTGTGCTTGAGTATGCCAACACCAAGGTTGAGGGTTGGTGAACAGTAGTAGTAGGCAGTTTAGGTGCTGGAGCCCATTTGGGGTTGTTGACACTTTAAAGGAGTTCTGCAATAGACAGTGTTACAACATTCAATCAATAAGAAAAACTTAAACATCAAAATGTAAACTATAGGTGGTCTTGTTAGGTCTCTCTGGTCAGAAGAGGTTGAATCTGTCGGCAACGGTTGGAATTGACTCCCAACACTATATTGAATGTCAATTGCAGTGTGGGTTATACTTAGGGTATATCACCCCATAGGGTATATCTATGACCCTTATTACAACATAGTGGATGGCATGTAACAATTTGTAGAAAGGTTTCTGATGCTAGGAAGAACGTCCATGGGAGCCATTTAGTCTGTGCTTCCATTCCATTACCTTGAGAGTTGAGGATCATTTTCCTGATCTGCTCCACCGAGGCGACCCATCTGGCACATGTATACAATATTGTTTGCCTCCAGAGTTAAGGGATTAGCATTTGTGCCGCATTGAGTAAGGGTAGTGTTAAGGGGTGTTTGTAACTGTTTATGGTGTGTGAAGTATGGTGTAGTAGGACCTGTAGGGGGCTTGTTTGGAAGTCAGGGTGATTTATAGATCGAATGGTGTTAAGAGCCATATCCCAGAATGGCTTCAGCATTATGCATGTCCACCACAAACTGAACCCTAAATTTAACCCTAACTGTAACCCTTATGCTAACCCTCAATTTATTATATTTTTAATTTAATTGTAACCCTAACCCTTCTCCTAACCCTAATTTCATTATAACTCTAAACATTATTCTAACCCTAGATGTTAAGCTAATTTAGCCTTTTCACTTCTGATGCTCTTCCCACAAGAGGGCAGCAGCCATATTGGAGGAGCCTTTTACTCTCCAATAGGGAGTCCATGATTACATGTGATTACATGTCTGTGGGGCACCCTCCTGGGCTGGCTGTTGTGTGGAGGGAGCTGCTAGTCTCCCTCCTCCAAAGCCCTGCTCCCTCCATTCAGGCTCTCTGCATCAGGGCTGGGGGCAGGGATATGATGACTCATATACCCTGCTCCCCTTTGATTGGCCCTGTGATTACTTACCACAGCAGGGCTCTGCCAGAAGAGGCAGAGACCTGCTGCTTTTCACAGGGCAGGGAGAGAGTGTGTAGCTCCCCTTTACTCAGGGACTGCAAGCTTCTAGTGATGGTGCTGATCGGATGATCGGTACCACAATTAGAAAAACAGTTTTTTAAAAAAACTTTAAACTTGTTGCTTGAGGGTCATAGGAGGTGCAGGTAGACAGGTGCAGTGGCGGATGCTCCATATGTGCTAGGTGTGCACCGCACAGAGCCACACTACCTATTTCCGGAGTTTGTGTGCTCCAAACAGAGAGCACACAAACCCAGGAAATACATCCAAGAGACAGAAGTCAGATGCAAATTTGGCACAGAGTCACCAACAGAGTCGGAGGTATCGCTGTTCGCAGCACACAAAGTGCCGGAAATACATGAGATACGTCATGCCCCTGAGTGACTGAGTATTAGCAGCACGTCTGTCACTCAGGGGCATGATACTCCACCGGACAGGTGCCTCCTCTGGCTCCCCCTGGGTGTTGCGCCCTGTGTAGTCGCACAGGTTGCACACCCCAAAGGCCGACACACTTTGAACTTATGTCAGAGAGAGAGAGATACACTTTGTCCCAGGAAAACAAAAACATAAAAACACTTTTATTGTATTTTGACTTTATTACATTTTATACAGTACCCAAAGGGTTAAGTCTCAAACCAATGGTCTCAAAAGAAAGCCCTATCTGTCCTTAAAAAACTATATATAATTAGTGGGTATTCATTTAAGAAACAAGCAAGCACTTTTATTTAAACGCAGCATCACTAAAGTTGTAACATAGCTCTTGTCTCAAATGAACATCAAAACAAGCAAAATAACCCATTGTCCTGAAGGGGTTAGGCGAAGCTCATTGTTACTGTATCAAAGAACTAGCACTCTGTTTTTCTCTTATTCATTTACACCAAGTACATTTTTGCAGACACAAAGCCTTTGTTTCTTTCTTTCTCTCTCTTTATTGTTCTTGTCACAAATAAAAATGACCATAAAAGCTACTGATTCACAAGCTATGTTCATTTCAGGACCTTGATCAGAAGAGGATGGTTATTAACTAAACAATATAATAAAACCAGAGATACTTTAGATTCAATACTTTTCAGTGAATGTTAAAAAGATGACGATTAATTGCGAACATAACCTCTGCTACACAACTCTTTTTAAAAACATGTTTGTTTCAATGTATCTTTTTTGAATTGTTTGTATAAAAAATTAATAGTATAAATACAATAAATGTGGCGAAACCGGCCTCGCCACGTGTCCTTGGAGGGGGCTGCTTGCCCGCCTCTTGCCTTTGGACTATGGACCAGACTTTATGTGAATGTGTTATACCCCAAATAGGAATCCCATGGAGCCCATTCGTATGAAACTGACTGTAAAGACTTTGGCTCCATGGCGATTAAACTGTATTTGTGTGGTCCGAGCGCCATTCACTCAATAATGTGCGCTCAGACCTGAGCTATCTGGGGATATGTGAAATGTCTGTGTGTTATGTGTAAAATGTGACTTTATGTATTTTAAAGTGTGTCCTCAATTACCCGTTGCAACATTGTTGCGAACGGGTAATTGAACAGTAAGTAGCCGTCCTTTGTTCTCGGGGGTGGCCGCTGTCACGAAGTGAATTCTGACAGTCTGACTGACTGGGGTTCTTGGAGGGGCCTGAGGGCCAAACACCTCCCTATAGATTATGGACCCTGTCTGTAATGTGTTTAAGCCTTCCATTGTTTAGTTATGTCAGCCACCCAGTCTGACTACCTTGCTTCTGGCTCCAGATTAAAGTGGCTAGATACTGCTTTACTGGTGATGTGTTTAAGTTTTCTATTGTTTAATCAAGTGTTATCTGATTGCAGTTTGGTGTATATAAGTCTGTGTTGTTTGTCAAATAAAGTAGTTCAATCTTGCTGTAAAAGTTCCTGCTTAACCCTCAAAGTGAAGTGTCGTCTCATTATTGGGGGAAGGATTTATTGTATGCTGTTCCAGTTTGACTGCTAGGAGAGTAAACCTATTCGTATGGTTCCTATTCAACTGTCTACAGCATTCATATGCTTGGGAGAATTTATTTGTTTCTCCGGTTCAGTGATTGTGGTGTCTGCCAGAGTGCTTGGAGTCCTCAGGAAGCGCTAGGAGCATCCTTCAACGGAGGTACCCAGTCGGGGTGCCAGGCGATCCGTTACAATAAATATTTATTACCTTAAATGATATTTCATATTGTTCTCCTCCCCAGATTTCGAGGCCAGGATCATATCCTCCCAACTTCCAAAACCACTTCCGATCAACAGCAAATAAGCCTCCAGCCATCACAGGAGACCTGTGGGGGCAAAAAAAATGACAGACTTAAAGCAGTTATGTTTTTATCAGTGTACATATTTGAAAAGGTTTAATTTTAATAAGAATACAAACATGTATTACATTGACCATTAACATTGCCATTAAATGTTTACAATTTTCTATACATCATATTCTTTCAATTAAAGGACTAATACATATAAATAAGAATAAAATATGATGTTTTTGTATCTCAGAGTGGTGGGAGTTGGAGTTGCACACATCCTCTCCCCCAGTTGCGAGCTCATAGTGCACATGTGAATTTGCCTATGTTTCTGTAAGTGTCCTTTTGTATTTTATCTGTGTTTGATTGTGGATACTGCGCCATTGGCTTTTTAATCTTTTATAGATTTTATAGAAAACTTTCCATGAACGTGAGGATCATCAGTGTTATCTGTTGACGGGCTTTTTAAGAATATTCGTTTGTGAGTGTATTTATACCCCGCTATACATCTCCTGTTTTTGTACTCCCTTATTTGTTGTGTTGCTGTTTGAGAATACCTGAGGATTATTTTGTGGGAAGCTGCATTTTCGCTGGAGAGTATTGTTTTTATTTTGCTTGATCACTTTGTTTTGCACGGGGAAGGGGATTTCACTTTTGTGTTTTCCATATCTGAAAAGAAGCAGTACTTGTGTAAAACTACTATTTTATCTAATTTATAGACACTTTTTCACACCCATACTTATTGCCCTTTTCACAGAGCACCGCAGACCGCATTCAGTTCTTCTCCCCACCATCACAGTCTTTTGTGTCCTCCTGTCTTCTTGTTGATTTATAGTACCTTTTTCTATTTTTCCTTTCCCATGTATTTAATTCCTGTTCTCCACTCATGATTCATATTGCTCTTGCCATCCATTCATGTTCCAGGATTACAGATCTTTCCCCCTGCAGCAATGAGGGGTATGGTGTTTAACTACCAGTCTCGGGACACTGATCGTCTTCTGCAATATCTGTCAAGATGGTCCATGCCAGCCAACATATTATGACACTATCTGTTAGCCAAGTGTTGGCTAGCATGGATCAGGCTGACATATATTGAGGAAGAAAAAGGACAGTGCCAGTATATCAGGCAAGGAGGTGGGAGATGACACCCAACATGAAAGAACCATTCCTTCTCCATCCTGATAGCTTACTATAGGTCACACTCTTACAGCCTGTGACTGGGACAATATGATGGGTGGAAATTGTAATAACGTGGGTAAGAATGAACTAAAGTGGATGGGATCCAGCTAAGATATGTTTCTACAAAGTTGTTCTTTGCAGACACTGATGCTCACTTGAAATGAACAACCTTATGTTACATAAAGTAACACTTTTATAGGTATCTATACCACTGAGAAGGTGGCAGGGATTAATTAGAAAGTGGTTAATATGTGCAGATTTTTGTATTTTACACATGTTTCTTGTTAAATTTTATGTTCTGGTGGAAACTGAAGTGCTGCTATCATCTTTCTGACTACAATGGTAAAGAGGGCAGTGAGAAGTGGGTAAAATTAGTTTTGCTGCTGTTTGAGCTAACTGTACAAAAAGAAAAGTAAGAAGGCGTACAGATGGAAAAAGACATGCAGAGGTCCGCACATGCATAGTAGCTTTCAGTTTGAGTGACAGTGCTACCGCACATGCAATGTAGCACTAAAACTCCCTTCCCAAGCTCCACCTATTCCCACCATCCCACATTGCCAGCGAAGAAGTTATGATATATGGAAACATTTTCCAAAGTTGAGAATACTGTCTCCCCCAACGGCTCGCCCCCCCCCCCCCCCCCCCCACACACACACTGCGGTGAATGCCTTGCAGCCTTTATCAGTACTGATATATTTGTTTATTGGAACATTTTTATTAATGATGTTTTGTACAACAAGTTTGTTTGAGAGGTGACATACAAATGATGTAGACTGCAAAAATAATGACAATATATCTTGACAAACAATGCCATTAAATAACTATAGCGTAAAAAGTTTTTTAGTTGCTGATTTTAAATATGAATTATCACCTTCCCCTTTTTAAAGTATCAATATTGATATTTTATTAGCAGGTTCCTCAATGTCTATTATTCCCATTTTTCCAAACTTATAATGTCTACAAATATATTCCTTAATTGTGTTCATCACTGGGATGCTAGTTTTTTATCAATAATCAAATAAAACAGCAACAGCAATCTGATGTCACCAGTTTAGAAATTATGAACCCACTCTAACCTTTTTTTTTCTTTCGTTTTATTTATATCAAATGTGCTTTTTTTAAAGACAATCTCAGATAAAGATACCCAACACTAGAAACGCCAGGCATACCTGAAATGTAATTTACACTACAAATGCCTTCAAGGACTTACAGTACTGCACAGTGGATAGGTTCTTAATGACTGCTGAGCTACCAGTCAGTACATCTATTATTTTATGTGTGGTCATTACCTAGAATTTTACTGCAACACCACTTTTAGGGATGGCTAAGCATCTGATCAATAAACCAGCACTGTGAAGAAATAATTTCTTCCTGTGATGTGGCTTCTAGTCAATTGGTCTCTATATACAGGACTTCTACTCTTTATTTCATTCGCACCAACTCCACTGGTTCAACTTTAAATGAGAATGCTCCAGACATGTACAATCATATTCTGATTATACTTTGATCTTCGTGACATTCACTGTCAATTTCACAATATTGCTTGGAATAAAGTTGACGGAGAACAGTATACAGCTGACAATCAAGGGCAACAACTTTGGCAGGCTCACAGAAACATCAAATGTCTTTAAGCTATTTCTTTCTCTCATCTTCTATTGTCAGCATGCCCCAATTTTAATGTAAAACGCTGCTACAGAATGCTAATGCTGGACAGATGGCATGTTCAGCTTTCTTTGTAAAATACTGAATCTCTCTGCGATAAAGTAGAACAACTGTCCAACAAATTGTGTACTTCTGGATGTAATGTCTAATGAACCAGACTAACTTTTTTCAAATGCAAAAAATAGTAAAATGTTTTCATATCTTCTACATATCTTCTACCTTCTAGGGAGGTAATAACCAGCTCTGAAGTATTCCATAAGAGAGTTATTAAATAATGTCACTTAGGCATTCACACATTTATTATTATAATATTGCTGATTTATGGTTTGTGGCTCCTTGTATCATCAACTGTCATAACTCGTAATCATGTTATTCTACATTTTTAATGGGGAATCAACACATTAACGGAGAAGAGGCTATTTCAAATGAAGAAACTTGACTTAGTTTTAAATAAGAAGGTCATAAGTAATACTAAAAATGATTACTTGGCTGAAAAAGGGTAAGAAGACTTCTGGCAATATAGGGATGTATGAGATAAGCATAAGGCTATTCTGAACATAAAATAAGGTCCTGGACCAAATAAGGTATGAGCATTATTGAGCAGGTAGGTATTTGGGCAGGCAAGACAGGATGATCAATTCTAATCTGCTGACACTTTTATGTTTCTTTGTTGACCTGTTTCAAAATATCTAATTGGGGAACTCTTAGAAACTATGGGTGTCATGTACTAAACAAGTGCAGTGGGGGAAAAAAGTAGGTAAAACATGAGTAAGGAGCAACTTGTGAATATTTGTAACATTTTGTGCTTTTTTCCCCAATTTGCACCTCTTCTGTTTATTTTTATGTAATGTGCATTTTTCAGGTTGCGCTAATATATTGCGATTATATTTGCACATGCTAAAGACGTGTGCGAATATTTTGTGAAACATCATTTTTATTCTGCGTGTGAAAATGACACCAGCTTTTGGCAAGTGCTAATAAAATAGGTAGAAAAAATATTTGCAAACTTGCCTGTTTTTATTCTCAATTTGCTCATATTTACTAATTATGTGGTAAATGTTTAGTACATTGCAGAGAGCAAATATAGTTTTGCACATAAAATATATTTACATATATATGTTACAGAGCCCTGACTATCTGTGTAGGATTTAATTAATAACTTTATTTACAACAGCATTGGAAGGGTTTAATTGAAGACTTGCTCCAGATATTTAATATTAAGTGTTAACTTATTTCATCCTTAGGATTACTGTTTTAATCTGCTAAATGCTTGTGAAAGCACTCCTTTATGCATTTATACAGAGAAAATGATTAAACTCAAATTTGTTAGCCTGAAAATGCAACCTACTTTTTATTTGCAAAAACATTGGTGGCTACCTGACAGCACAAATAATATGACCATTTATTTCTTCTTTCCAACTGTCCTATAATATTGAATTGTATCCAGATGCTCTGCATTCCTTCATGTTTAGCTCCAGCTGAAGAAGCAGCAGATGATCTGAAGAGAATGGCATCAGGCTGATTTAGATTCTGCCTGCTACTGTATTCCAAAATGAATTAAAATAATTCAGATGTAAAGTTAATCCACTTTTTAATTCCCGTCTACACCCATCTTGTCTTTTCAATTACTTTGCAGAAAAGAAATCTTTGCATTTGTTCAAGTAACTGAAGTCTGTTTATGTGGAAGATTAGACATAACAAAGACAGAAAATTTTAGCATTTTAATCTCTTGCTAGGATTCGGGGAATGAAAGGACTGTTTTTTAATATCTTTTTTATTAATTTGCATGTAATATTAAAAAATATATATAAACCCACCCATCAATCCATCACATTCTAGAGGATGTGCAGCAAGGTGCAATAAAATAAGTTCTAAAACTGTTTATAAGCTACAATTAGTACTAGTAAAAAGTAATTGGTCCATGCTTTCTATATCATTTGACCATGCAGCATTAAGCAAAATAAGTGAGATACAACAAAATAGCTGTGTGCTTTTATTAAAATTGCTATATGTGTTTAAGAACAGTACAAACAGTAACAGATGGTGTATTTTAAAAAGGTCACCCCAGGCATTAATGCAACTATTAGTATTTAACCTGTGCATTGCACAGTATTGTTGCATACACATGCATGCAAGGAATCTTTAAATGCTTTCTGGTCAAGACTTCCCCTTGCTTATTATGACATTACAAAAGGATCAATGCAGAGTCTCCTAGGGAAAATATTGTGATATGTGAAAGGAAGGTGATCAATGCCTTCTGCATTACATATTTCTCATCACTCTTTCCCTCAAAAGTCATGTCTTTTTTTTTTTTTAGTTTTTGTGAACCACAGCGTTTCAGAGGTCACTAAAACTGACAACATGCTTGTGCATGTACAAACCTCTATGCATGCACATTATCCCTTCTCCAGTGTCTTAGACATTGAATAATGAAAATCAGGACTGCAGGATTCACAAATCC
Organism: Pelodytes ibericus; assembly: GCA_036172795.1. NCBI lineage: Eukaryota > Metazoa > Chordata > Amphibia > Anura > Pelodytidae > Pelodytes > Pelodytes ibericus. The sequence goes on from CM069863.1 coordinate 117,639,738, forward strand.
AGAATGTCCCATTTGGGAGCATAGATGTTAATTGTTCCACCAGTGAGTGTTTCACTGCAGCATCCCAATGTGCACCACAGTAAATAGCATCCCTGCCAACATACTGGGACTAGATGCTGGTGGGGCCAAAAATGAATAGGGTTCTATAACGGTGAATTCCCCCGCCATTTGGCGTTCCTGCTTACCCAGTACAGGGTGTCTGGAGCTCACTCACAATGTGTTTACACAACTCATGTCTCATCGCCATAGATAGTTGCAATGCATTGCTGTCTGTACACAAAAATCGATCCATCCCAGCAAATCTTGGACTGTTGGCAACTGTAAAACAGCCATATTATAATTATCCACTGATTAATCACTGCTTAGGATTCAAATGCTTGAGATTTCTCAGTTTAAAGACCAACAAACATTTAAAATTATAAATGAAGGTGCACAATATAAAAATATCTATTCGAAAATTATTTATTTATAACATATTTTACCAGGAAGGATACACTGACATTTTTCTCATTTTCAAGTATGTCCTGGGTCCATGATCATTTCATAGGTTTCAAAATAATATTAAAATCCCCCCCAAAAATTAATTTAGCACAGAACTTGAACAAGAAATCTAATCAATCACTATAGGTCATGGGTGTAGGAACCCCCAGAAATCTGGGGGACAGCATTTTTGCTCGCCGGGTATAGCAGCAGTAAAAATAAAGCTTGTCACAGTGTATATTATATCACCAAGTTCCCACCAACATTACCAGGATTCTTGCTATACAACAGATACATTCACAGCACAACATCTACATCAGGCAGGTGCATTTTATCACTGTTACATGAAATATAGTCAGCGAGCTGTGTGTACACTATAAAACATACATCAGTATGAACCTACCACTTCTGCTGGAATGCCATTCCATGTATCCACTACCCTCTCAGTAAAGTAATACTTTCATTAGTCCCTGACCTTATCTTATATCTAGAATAGCCTTATACCTATCCCATGCATGCTTAAACTCCTTCACTGTATTAACCTCTACCACTTCTACTGGAAGACTATTCCATACATCCACTACTCTCGCAGTAAAGTAATACTTTCATTAGTCCCTGGCCTTATCTTATATCTAGGATAGCCTTATACCTATCCCATGCATGCTTAAACTCATTTACTGTATTAACCTCTACCACTTCTACTGGAAGACTATTCCATGCATCCACTACCCTCTCAGCAAACAAACATAACATTTCTGACCAGAAAATAAACTGTAAAATATTAAATATTTCCAGCATTTCCAAAAGCTTAAGGTGGACCCAAATATATGTATATAACCAATAACATTTATACCAGGGCTTGACAACCTTAACTAAGTTTTAGGAGCCAGGAAAAAAATCTAGGAGCCAGACAACAGCACATACACACAATCACATGCAGTCATATACAGTCAGTCACATAGACACATATACTCATACATACAGCCTGTCACACTTATACATACTGTCACATAGACACACACTCATACATACATACATACATACATACAGTCTGCCAGACACACACTCACACATACATACAGTCTGTCAGACACACACACACTCATACATACAGTCTGTCAGACACACACTCATACATAAATGCAGTCTGTCACAGACACACTCATACATAAATGCAGTCTGTCACAGACACACTCATACATACATACATAGTCTGTCGCAGACACACACTCATACATACATGCAGTCTGTCAGACACACACTCAGAGTCAGTCACATAGACACACACTCATAGATACAGTCTGTAACATAGACACATACACTCAGAGTCAGTCACATAGACACACACACTCATACATGGTCTTTCACATACACTCATACATACAGTCTGTCACAGACACACAAACTCATACAGTCAGTCACAGACACACAAACTCATACAGTCAGTCACAGGCACACAAACTCATACAGTCAGTCACAGACACACACACTCCTACAGTCAGTCACACACACTCATACAGTCTGTCACACTCCCTCATACAGTCTGTCACACACACACTCATACATACATACATACATACATCCATAGTCTATCACATACACTCATACATACACACAGTCTGTCACATACACTCATACATACACACATTAAAGTGAGCAGTTTTTTTTTAATCTTAAATACATTTTTAATAAATGTAGATCAATAGCAGGGATCAAAGCTATATCTCATTGCAGGGAAGGTGGGCATTTCCGTTCTAGGTTTGTCTGTGCCTCTTACAAAGGCACAGACCATCATTACTTATTAATTACATTATTTTGCCCATTCGTCAGTTTTATTTTGCCCACATTCATTTGCCAGTGGGGTTTTTTTTGCCCACGTTCATTTGCCAGCGTTTTATTTTGCCCACATTCATTTGCCAGGGTTTTATTTTGCCCACATTCATTTGCCAGGGTTTTTTTTTTTGCCCACGTTCATTTGCCAGGGTTTTGTTTTTTTTGCCCACATTCATTTGCCAGGGGTTTTTTTTTTGGCCACATTCATTTACCAGGTTTTTTTTTTTTTGCCCACATTCATTTGCCAGGTTTTTTTTGCCCACATTCATTTGCCAGGGTTTTTTTTGCCCACATTTTTTGATCGTCTCATCATTAGTAGAAGTCATTGGCAGATTTAAGAGACATGTTATTATGGCAGCTTCGGAAGTCATTGATTATTGCAGAGACATTTTTTAAATGCTCCTAAGAGCTGCAATAATCAATCACGTTCCGAAGCTGCCATAATAAAAAGAAAAACGGTACATTATTGGCAGTGACACAGTCACTGTTCCTACCTCGTTCATCCCAGTGTGGGGCTGCGTGACTTGTGGAGCATGCGCACAAACCGTGTGCATGATCACGTGACGTCGCGCGATGACGTCACGTGATCTGGTGACCTCCATGAGCGCTGCAGGGCTGATTCTCCCGGGACTGTCCCGGGATCGAAAACGTGGCGGGACATTTTCACTTTCCGCGGGACTGTCCCGGGTTGGCAAGTATGCTGGTGGGGATTTCACCCTACCTGTCCCGCCCGCATTATTTTCTGGGGGGGATCCGTCCCACCCGTCCCCCCTGCTTCCTACGCCCATGCTATAGGTGCATTCTGTATTGAGATTTATTGATAGAGCTTTTACATTGGTGGAATATTTGATGCTGTGTGTGAGGTTATTCCACAGTTGTGGTGCTCTGTAGGAAAATGAAGATCTAGTCCGTTCTTTTTTGTATTGTGAAATAGTAAATGAAGTGCTGTTACTGGATAGGAGATTTTAGGAGGTGGGAACAGTTTCTCAGGCAGGCTGGATCTCTTAAACGCTCAGAAAAAGCTCTTAAACACAAGGCTGGAAAGGTGTGTCTGGATTCCAGTGGTAGCCAATTTAGCTTGATGGTGGGTCATGTAATTACCTTACAGCACAAAGTGGCAGAATGAGTTAAACAATGTAGTAAGTTTATGACGGTGGATTTGCAGTGCAGGTGCATACACTAAATCCCCAACACTTAATGTGGTGTTTTGGCAGAATTTGTTTCTGTACAGGGCACCACATTTTGGATAACGTTTTAATGAAATTTTTTCAATGTGGAGGCCAAAAGATAGATTGGGGTCTAGCCATCCAGGCATTAGGACAAAATCAAATAGCACACTGACTGCAATCAGTTCTTTCAGATATCTAGTATTTGAAAGAATGGACTGTGGTCAGTGGGCTATTTGATTTTGTCCTGATGCCTAGATGGAAAATGCAAATAATTAGCTGTGAAGTCAGGTCACCGTGGATTAAAGAAGAGCTATTGCTGTGAGTTATATACACTATTTCGTGATTAAATGGCTATGTGCCAGGTTTTGGCTGAAGGCCAAAATAGAGAGCATCCTATTAAAAATAAACAAGCTAAGATTCTTTATGGGGGTGGGGAAAGCAAAATCTCTGTAAATCTTAATGTAAAGTATAATGTCGTATTTTACCTGTCTGCCCATGTTCCCTGGCTTGCAAAGCAATTAACTTACAGTTATATACACTTAAGGCACCAGCTTAGAGGCATTTTGCAAATTGTTCCCACACTGCACATGATAATTTTACTACTGGATAAAGCCAGATGTTAGTAAAGTGTTTTGACAGTTAAAGGCCAATTGTGCATAAACAATTAAGAGTTTAGCTGGAAATAGAAAACAATGCTGAAATGTGCATTCAGTGTTGTAAACTATATCATTCTAAAGACAGCATGCAATGCAAAGAGCAATACAATATTTTCAAAATACATGTATCATATCATTTTACAAATTTGTTCCCAATGTAAAACGTAACATGTTTGTGAATTTTTCCCATCAAGTAGATGAATACAACTGGGTACTCATTCAAAATTTAATTCAAAGACAGAATGGGAAAGTGCCTGAGTTTCTTTTTCCCTTGTTTATAAGAGGGTCAGAATCTGTATTCACCAATATAAAGCTCTAAATAAGAATAATTCCTATAAAAACTATAAAATATTATTATAAAATTAAATAATAATAAAATAATGAATAAATATTATAAAAATTTCTGTATAGAAATATTAAATATTTGCTTGGAAAGTATTGTTCTGCTATGGCTACTCTGTTTGGAGTACACATTATGCAATCAATCCCTTCAAGTTAGGTGGGACATCTAATGTACCTCTACTTGAAAAAGCTCTACTAGCATCCCTCTTTTTTCTCAGAGATCTTGTTTTTTGCTGTTCACGAACAACGTGTATCTCAATGGCACTACATTTTTTTTTTTTTAATAAAAAACACATTCTTCTTATTCTTCTTAATGTATTTAACAAACATTTCTTCTTATTTTAAATGGCTTTCCCAATTACACATATGGTTACCAATTAGCTATAAAGTCACTTAAAAAATTCTGAAATCATACCTCCCAAATTTTGCTCCCAATGAATTGGGACACTGGGGGCAGAGCTTGGAAGTTTGAGATTACGCACTACCACGGTTTTTGCACACAACACTGTGCTGTATGCTTTCTTCAGTGCCAAAGACACCGGATAATTAGATAAGGACCACGATAATGCAGTCCCGAATTCCACTATCCTTTTGAGCCCTTTCTCTGTCCCGAAAAGCAGCACAGACTCCAAAAATCCAGACTGTCCCGAGCAAAGCAGACTTTTAGGAAGCATGCAATATTGCCGTGCCCACAGCTACATCTTCAGCTACTCAAAGGTCCTTCTTAAGCCATTGAAATGTGCAGAGAAGGAAGTTATATTTTAATATGTAATTTAAGGTTTATTCTACTATCCACATACACAACAAGTGAGCTTAATAGTACACAAAACACTTTAAACAGTTCTCCCCATGACCCTCAAACAGGAAGAAAAACACTACAAAAAGTCCATGTCATGCTCTTTACCAAGTGTGTAAGGTATGTGGTGATTGGACAGCTAACTGTAAGGTGTGACAGATATGTTAATAAAGACTTGAGTCATGAGAATCATGTTCCTGGAGATTTGCAGATTACTCTCCTTGTTTAAGTGATCAATGATACTAAATTCTGAGCTCTTCCAAAACCTAAAAGATGGATATCCTAGCCTACATTCTAAAGCCATCATACATTTTATGCAGTCTACTCTACCAGTGTCTAAAAATGAAATATAAGTATACAAAGGTAAATCTAGGTTACTCACAAACCATCCAATTTATATAAAATATAAAAAGAAACAACATAAATAGGCCAAATGTAATCCAAGGTTAAAATTATCTACTCTGACCTCCAAGCAACCAGAAAAGTTAGAAAACCTCAAGTAAGCCCATGAGGTACTGTCACTGTTTATGGCTGAAATCTAATTAGTCATATTATAGGGGGACAAATGAAAAAGTTAATCCAGTGGAATGAAGCCAGCAATGGCAAAGTTATTAATTTATCATCTACTCACAAGGGTAAGGTGAGTTATGAAGCTCATGTGTCAAAGCTTGACAAATGTAATAACATCCAATACACATCTAATTTTATAATGTGAAAAACTATCCTCCCTAATATGCCTGTGGGTATTACACAAAGATATTTTAAAATTGAAATGCCATTTGAATAAAGGATGCTATTTTCAAATAAAATAAGCTGATCTAGAATGCTGTTTTGCTCCTGGGATACCTGCAGGAAATCTGTCCAGAAAATTTACATACATAGAAAAGATGTCACGGCTCTCAAAATAAAATACATTTATCATACATCATAAAAAAGCTGTCAGTTATAAAGCACAGATTGAGCGAGAGAGTGCGAGAGAGCATGAGAATTATTTTTATTGTGATAAATTGCAACATTTTATAGCACGGACATTGATGAGGTAATAAGAGAGTTTGAAAAACTAAATGAACCCAGGGTTCATACAATACTTTTTGCCGCCCTGGACAAACTTGCCGCCCCTTGCTGATCCTGCCCTCAGCATGTACCTGGTACATCAGTGTATTATTAACCCTATGTGTGCCACTGAATGTCCCCACTTGTTCAAATGCATTCACAGAGATAATATACCTTTGTGCCCCACACCATTTACCACCCTTGTCAGCACAAGGCTGAGAGTGAATGGGAAAACCCTTCCCTCTCCTTGCTACAATGCCGCCCCCCCCCCTGCAGTTGGCATGAGCTAGACTGACCTCTGCGCATGTACGACCCACTTCCCCCAGCAAAAAAGCAAGGCACTACTTAACATGGGTTATTCTCACATTTAGGAAATGTATTATAATCTATTTAGTAGTTTTATTCATTAGCTTTTGTAGATGTGTAAAATATTTTTTGGGTCAAAGTTCAATTTTCCACCATTTATTTTTTTTATAGTACATTGTATGAAATGATCAAATAATGATATTTAAGGAAAAAAAAATATATAACTTTCTGTGGGCACAGTTAATGAGAAAAGAGAGGAAAATTAGAGCTAAACAATAGAAATGTTAAAACTATTGTCCAAAATGACAACATTTTTTCAAAAAGGAGTTAATGGGTTTAGTCACTAGTGGCCTAGATTCAGTATTAAAATACCGAATGTTAGTGCTGGAGGTTTAAAGTGCAATTCAACTGAAATGGGGACCACAGGAATACTGTGCATTACTTAGAGCGTACCACTCCTCAACAGGCAATTGCTCTGTCTAACATCCCTCACTCAGCACAGGTGGCTGGTGAGGTGGACGATAATACACACATTTGTAAAACAGAAGGAGACGACTGGACACCCCTCCCGTATGCTCACCGTGCAGCTTAGCCTCTCGGTTGTCCCACCGCAATGCTTGAAACATTGTAAAATCTTGGGTTGAGGTTAGCTGCAAAGTGGCAGAATAAACTTGAGACGGACTCCAGGAACTGCTGTGCAATATCGTTTATTCAATGGCATAAACAGCATAGCCTTTTGCTATAAACGATGTGAGGTTTAACCAGGTGGGTTTGTGAATAAACATAATATTCTTATTGTTTATTTTTCATCATTTATTTTTCTATACACAATCTACTTTTCTTATACACACACACTTTCACTTTTTTTTATTCTATCTCTATTTTTATTTTTATTTATTTATTTATTTATTTTTTATCTTTGTACACATTTTCCCTCTCTCTTTACACATGCATATCTTGATTTTTTGTTATTTCACTATTTTTTCACAATATTCCATTTTTTTAAATTTTTTTTTCATTTTTATTTTATTTTATTTTATTCACATTATTTGTATTACCTATCATCATTTCTTTACAACATTCATAGTCTTTATACTTTCTTAAACACTCTCAACATATTTTCAATACACTCTTCACCCTTTTTTACATTCAAAACACCCCTTACACACCTTGTTTTTCACATAGTCACCAGTGTACACATATGTGCTATAATTACAAATATCAATTTGACCTTTGTTGCAATTGGTGAACATTTTGTAGTTAAATGTAGTTTGTCCATTTGGTGTGAAGTCTATGAATAAACGTCTTATCACGCGAAACACGTCAGGCGGATCGCTCTCACCGGGTCCTCTGTTTTAAGTGTCTACGTGTATGTTATATTTAATACATTTTTCTATTTTTCACCATATCTACTTGGAGTGCATGCATTTTTTTCTTTGTTTTCTGCTTACATTATACAGTGCTGTGGTCACTGCACTAACGAAGCACCCAGTATTTTGTGACTATATGATGATTTGAACGAGAGGAGTTCACCTACACAGCGGTGGAGCCGGCTCCATTTGTGCTCTTTTTCTATTTTATGCTACTTTGTGAATAATGCCTACATATTTCGCACCTGCGTACTGCAGGGGAAATTTAGTCTGGGAGGAGAAATACTGGGAGCAATCATGGCTCTTTATTCAGCTTCCTTAGGAAGAGTTATAGGCTCTGGGATAAGGTCAGCCTGGTTCCCTTTGGCGAACGGCACCCGTCAGGGATGCCCTCTGTCCCTGACCCTCTACCCATTCTCTTTAGAACCCCTGGTTGGGGAAATAAGAGAGAATAAAAATATAAAGGGTTATTCAGGATTAGATTCTCAAATAGTAAAGATGTATGCAGATGACAATTTAATCACTGTAGAGGATCCAGTAGGGTCGGTAGATGAAATAATGAAACTTATAAAAATCTATAGCGAAATATCAAGAATCTCCCAGATGTATCCTAACACGCTTGATACATGCTGGAGATGTCGACAGCGAGGAGGGGATTTCATGCATATATGGTGGGGGTGCACAATGATTAACCGCCTTTGGTTGAACGTTTCATAAAAGAAAAGTGAGATATTTGGTTGAGAATGGATCCTAACTATGAAAAAGCCCTTTTACATGTAAAGTTTCCCAAATACAATAAATATAGAAAAAAATACAAATTTAATAGCCCCCACAACCAGTGAGGCTTACAGGATAAAAAATATAAAATCACAGTCAGTAAAACTTGCGTGCAGACATGGGAAATAAGATCATTGCCAGAAAGAAAGTCCCCTTGGAACCAGTACGGTGTTTGGAGATCCTCCCAGCTGCAACACATAAAACTTCTGGATCCGCCCCCTGACGTCACACAATGCATTTCGTCCAATGGGACTTCTTCTCGGTGCTTGTTCTGGATACTTCCCTTTACAATGAATAAATAGTATGTTTTTAGATCCATTTTGTTAGTATGTCTGTATGTATAATGTGTATTTTTTGATACTTTCAAATTCAAAAAAAAATTAAAAAGAGGGGTTTAAATTTGAATTCTCCAGCTAAAATCTGGAGAATTGAAATGGGAGAATGTTTCCCAAATTCAGAGCATGTTTGGTGTATATTGGGTAGGTGAAAATCTATGGTTTTTATGATGAAAATATCCTGATCCAAATGCTTCTGATTCATTACTTCCTGAACAGCCTAACAGCTGATTCGGACCAGAATTCAGGGATAGTAAGTAGCCACAATTTGTCGATTTTTGAAATTTGGCTAAGTTGCCAGATCAAAATCCAGTTTGAGGCACATTGGTGTATATTGAGTCGAGTCTTCAGTGACTAATTCAGTCTAAATGCTTCACAGTGAATCAAGGAGGCTGCTGATCAAAGGATAAAATGGCATGTAACTTAAAACATGCATCCCATGTTATCCAAATACTAGAGTCACAGGACTTTTCAACTGAGTTACTATAGCAATTATGCTATTTCCTATTAATCTAATCATGCACATCTTAACCAAAAAACAGTTCAAGTTCACAAGTTGATATGAACACCTGAGAAGTGATACTTATAAATATGGTATGTTTTATCCAAAGAAGCTCCTTCAAGTGAGCAGAATGAATCTGATTTAAGTGGACAGACGTTTCTAAACAAAAGAGATGCACGGCACATTATGCAGCCAGGGTTTTGCTGCACAGCTGGGAGGAGGCTGTAGACATTTTCTCTGATAAGGTCATTAATAATATTTCTAGTGAACCTTTTCTATCCTTTTTGTGCACACATTTCCTCACGCAAGTTGGCAGTAAAACAGACACAAGGTAATTAGAATGCTTCACTTAATTCTACTCTTTAGGGATTAATGCAGAAGCCAAAATCAATTGCAAGGATGGCTGAATTCTATGTAGCTACATGTTTATATTCTGTAAAGCAGATCATTCTGTAACCTAAAGACTACATATTCTGGGAAATGCTGTAATTAAAATGTTAAACCAGGGAGTCATTCATACAGAAAAACATATGAGAATCTCTGCAAAAACTCACCATATTTTTTAAAGGGAAATTGTCACTAGTGCTATACTTTATTTTATTTGGTTAATAACATATGGAAACCTTCTATTTCATTGTGCAGTGGTACATGCTTTATTATTGCATTGACTTTTATACTGAAACTCAATTTTGCGTTGATCTGTCCACAATACTAATTAACAAGTGTATCCCTTCTTACTTGGTCCAGTATAATTGACTGGTTTATTTACAGGAGAATTATTGCTGTCTGCTGCAGAGGAAAAGAGGGAGCAGGCACAAGCTCTCCTCTCCAGCAAGTGCACAAAAGCTTTATAACAAGAGCATGAGGATCCTTAGGATCCAATCAACAAGGGGGGGGGGGGGGGGTCAATGAGTTCCTCCATCATCTAACCATGGTGCCATGTGTTGGAAATAAAGGTTCACCCAACCCATGTGCATTGGATTGTGGAGTATTGAAATACTGAACATGGGGTGGTAATCAGTACCCTGTGCTGTGGAATAGAAGGTTTTTGGATTTAGTCTATTTTCCCAGCTCTACAGATGCACTCACCTAGCAAGAGGTCATCTTGAGGCTAGAAATTAATAGTGCATAGCTTCATTGAATAGCTTCATTGCCACTGGTATATATGTACGTTATATAGTATATGTATATTACAGTACCAATGATGCTTAACCAATCAGAATGCATGTATATACATTAAAATGGTAATGGACAAGATAATAAGAGGGCAGATGACCAGTCTATAATCCAAGGGCTAATGGTTAGTCCTACCCCTACATAAAATATCCCACATCTAACTAGACAAGAGTTAGTGGGACAATTAAAGCAGTACAAACACCCTGCTCTTCTGTATATCCAGTCAAATTAGAAGAAACATTATTGTTGCTGTCAAGTGGCTTATCAAAGATAATACACTTAAAAATGCTGAGAGAAGATTACCCGAAACGTCTATCGAAATTGGTGAAGTGGGTTCCATACCAAAGTCTTACAGTTTATTTAAAGTACACTACAGCAAGATATAACTGAACATACAGTTTGAACCATGAGTTATCTGAAAATCAATTAAGTATTTTACGTACTACTTGAATTTTAGTACATGTATCTTTGCAAAAAACACAGGTAATGAAACTCAGTTAGTCAGATTGCACTGACAAAAAAAAGGAACGTTTAGATGAAGCCATTTAATATGTGTATATTATAGTATGGCAGAGGTTGGACAACAGACAGAATTTGCATCGTTCTACAACTCCTGACAATCTTGGTCACTCTGCTTTCATTTCTTTTTTATTTTCTTTATTTTGAACATGTTTTACCATTGAAATATTTCTTGGGGACCAAGTCCAGAATGATATTCCAAAATATTTGAAATTTAACAGCAGGGTAAAAAAATACATACATACATACATATATTTATACAAGTTGGGGAGAGAGCAATACAGGGAACATATTGTGACGTACATATAGGATAGGAGTACAGGTACGTTCTGATTGTCGAAGTTGGGAGACACTAATTTTCAGGGATTTTCGGCTAGAGGATAATTTGGTTTCTGGGATGCCTATTTCTGGGATGCCTATTCCAAATATGATAAGCTCTTAAAGATAATGCACCTTTTTTGAAGCAAGGGACAGCTAGTTGCGGGATCTGAGATTGTAGGACGTGCAGGGAGTAAGAGTGACCATGTTGCTCAGGTACAGGGGGGCTGTGCCTGGAGGCAAGATTCAGCCAGTTTACTTATTCTAACATTTTGCAGTGCACTGGAGGGCAAATTAGCACATGGCGTTGTACAGTCTGTCGAGTTAGCTGAGATGAGTCTGCGGAGCAGAATCGGATACCACATTTCCTAATTGTGGAATCTAGTCCTCCAGATGTTTAACCTGCTGAATCAGTGAGCTACAAATAACATATACTTTGGTGACCATCGTGATTTTTTGAACAGGTTGGATAAAGCAGGCATGTTGGAAAAGTGATAAAATGTGTAGCCACTGTGATCTTATCCATAATAGAGATTTCACCTTTTTTTAGACATTCTGACATATTTAGCACCTGGCATAGCAGAGATATTCAGTGCAGCTTTAGGTTTAGACCCTTTTGTTTATAAACGAGTTGCCCTGATGCTAAGAGCGCAGGAACAGTTTGAATGTTAAGGACTGTTATAAATTGCCACATGCAAATATCCTGCCACCATGAGGCTCATACATCTATACATCTCCCAATGTCAAATTATTTTTATTGAATTTCTCAAAACACCAAGGGGTTTATTCATGAAAGAGAGAATTGCCTAGAAATGCAAGGACTTAAGAGGGGAATTTCAATTTTAATGCCAAAGTAGCAAAGTCAGAAAAGTTCTCCCATTCAGTTGAGCCGAATATTTAATATCCATATCACACGAAAAGGAGGATGATTGCTCATCTCTATTTTCATCTACAACTCTCGTCAATCTCATCTTGGCTAATCTTGGTTGGATTAGAAGTCCTAAAGCTCTTCACTTTAAATTTGAAAGCGTATATTAACATGAATTAAAGTAACAATCCTTATGACCTTAATAAAGTTAGGTCTTTAGTACCGGTATAGTAGCATTATATTTTGTGCTCCAGACACCAATATTACAGGCTATTCACTGTAAGAGCTAGTGCTGGAAATTTATCCTTGCTGAACTGCATATAATGCATAACTATTTCTATATTTTAATGAAGTAAGAGAACAGGCAATAATACATATTGCTTTATTACAACATATTTATTACAGTAAAGATGCAGATGTCGAGGATTTAACATTAAGATATAAAGCCTTAGCAGAGGGGTTATGTGGCATCATTTTTCACTTTATTTTAATAAAACATGCTAATGGAAAAACCCAGCAGGGTCTTGGAGTCAACACATAAAACCGTGGAATTGTTTTAGGTGCCTCACATAATTGTCTCAGATTTAATATTGTTAATGTTAAAGCAAACAGTAAGATAAAAGTGAGTAGATATAGTTTGCTCAGGGATACATTTTTAGGGGTTTTTACGTCTCATTGTGAGCAAAGGAAAACTAACTTTGGGTTAGAAAAAAAAAATATCAGAGATTTCTGTTTAAAAATCTTGACAGGTGTAGCTTTGATCATTGGGGACATGTATTTGCCTATAAATATCCACCGAAACCTTCTGGGGTAAAATGGCCACAGCCTAATCTTTACTGAAAACCAATAGTAATTGCATACATTTCAGAAAAGTTTCCAGTACATATTCCAACATTGTTCACTTTATACAGTGACTAAAAACATAACCACTTGCTTAACAGAAAAGCCCCCCAAACCAAGCATACACGGGTATCCAAGGTGGCTGCCACATAACATTCCACATCTTGGGCATATCCCTAATGCCCTAATGCCCTGCCCTAATAAACCTGAGGTTTGAGGTACCACTCCCCCCTCTGACCTCCTACCATAGTCTTGTAATGACTCTCCTCCTTCCAAAGTTTAACCCCTCCTGGATACCCGGCGAGCTTCCGTCTAGGCTGCGACAACCCACAGGAGCATAACATAAAGGGATGGTGGGACAACAGGAAGGGAAAAACCTATTGTTAAAATGGCTATTCATTTCCTATCTATCCTATAAAACTTTTATTACTCCTCCCCTTCTTTGGTCTGTCTGGGGGCTACATTCTAGTTTGATATATTATCATAATGAACGGATCATGATTGCAAGAAATCATTGTTATATCTAATCATAAGTAGCAAGAAATAATTGTTATATCTAATCTTCAGTACAATACATCAGTAATACAGGATAGACAGGGTTCTAAGACACATAACAAATTCAATTTAATAAATACAATAAAAGCATAGAAAACGAAATACATTAATATTTGCCATTGACAGATTAATAAAATATAAATATAACAATACAGTTGAAGCCTGAGTAAAGTCTTATCTGTTTATCAAGCAACCTGATTTAACCCCTCAATATGCCAGAATTTTGCCATTCAATATTCCAGCATTTAACCCCTCAATATGCCAGCTTTATTTTGCCATTCATTATGCCAGCATTTAACCCCTCAATTTGTCCGAATTTTGCCATTCAATGTGCCAGTGTTTAACCCCTCAATATGCAGGAATTTGGCTCATTTTATACCACCCTCTGCCCCCCTTCCCCTGTATTTACCTTACTTGCTGCTCTGTCTCCTCTGTGCAGTCTTCCTTCCTGCACGGAGGAGGGAAACACAACCACTGGATGTGGCATAACATCACATCCAGTTGCATTGATTTTTTTATTTATATTTTTAAAAAAAAATTCCGGTAGCCGAATCTAGCAGATGCGGCTGCCAGAAAAAAAAAAAAAAGTTCATTAGCGTGATGCGCTGATGGGGGATGCCGGCAGAACGAGTGTCACCCCCGCTGGGGCTGCCACCCGGTGCGGTCCACACCCTACCCACCCCCTCGGGATGCCACTGATGTGCGGTATTAAAAAATGTTAATTATGCAAAAACAATACGTAAAGCATTCTTAGTAAGAGGAGAAAAAAAGAAAGGGAGCGTTTGAAAAGGGTATAATAATGCCGGTACAGAGAAATGTGAACATAAGAAAATCATGTAGAGACAGAAGAACAGTGGGTGCCCCATAGAGGAGCACCTAACAAAGGGGATATGAGAGTGGCGTCCAAGTTCTGTGGATAAGGGCCAATTGGTCACAGTGGGTGAATAAATATTTATTTTGCAATTACCCTAAATACTTACAAACATACCTACATTTCATAAAAATCTCTGAGCTTTATTATGTCATTCGATATGCAGCCCCCTATGTAGTGCGAGGGAGCAGGGCCCTGGTATAGACATCCTGCTCTGCTCACCTGTGTTATTGCTCTCCCTGACAGAAAAGCACCAGTCTCACATGGCATCCAGGCATTTTGACACATTAAGTTGTCCACTGGAAAAAAGTCTGTGGATCCTAATGCTCATAAAGAGATAAAACATTTTGCATGTAGATATATATTTTATTAGTGAAGAGGCTTGAGGCCTTGCTTCTGAAAATATATAGGTCAAATGTCTATTATGTTAATTTTAGGTATAAGGTATAAATTCATACTAATTTGTGAACCTCTGTCCAAGGGTTTTTCTGCTGCGTGGTTCATCATTTCAGGGCCGATCCTGGGCGGGGGCACGGGGTGCACCGCGCCCAGGCGCGCGGGAGGAGAGACGCCTGAATCACAGAGCACGACAGGAGCGGAGCTTGCACCCGTCGTATTGTGATTAGTGTGACAAGGAGGTGCGAGCCACAGGTGAGCGCCTGCGGTTACCGCACCTCCCTATCACACCAAGCACAGCGCGACGGGTGCAAGCTCCGCCCCCGTCACAATCTGATTGGCTGCAGGAAGGAGGATGGTGTCTGCAGAGGCAGACACCTGCAGCTAGTTTCTTCTGCAGGATATCAGCTGACATCCGACAGAAGAAACTAGATGCCGGTGTCAGCCTCTGCAGACACCATCAAGCAGGCGTCCTGGGCCCGGCGGGAGACAGAGCAGAGGTAAGTACTGGGGCATGGGGGGGGGGGGGGAGGGTGGCAAACGAGCATACTGTGAGGCAAAATCCTGACATATTAATTGGCATAATTCTGATATATTGAATGACAAAATCCTGGCATATTAATTAGCATAACCCTGACATATTAATTGGCAAATTCCTGGCATATTAATTAGCATAACCATGACATATTAATTGGCAAATTCCTGGCATATTAATTAGCATAACCCTGACATATTAATTGGCAAATTCTTGGCATATTAATTGGCATAACCCTGACATATTAATTGGCAAATTCCTGGCATATTAATTAGCATAACTCTGACATATTAATTGGCAAATTCCTGGCATATTAATTGGCATAACCCTGACATAATAATTGTCATAATCCTGGCATATTAATTGGCAAAATCCTGGCATATTAATTGGCATAACCCTGGTATATTAATTGGCAAAATCCTGGCATATTAATTGGCATAACCCTGACATATTAATTGGGATAATCCTGACATATTAATTGGCAAAATCCTGACATATTGAGTGACAAATTCCTGGCATATTATTTGGCATAACCCTGACATATTGATTGGCATAACCCTGACATATTAATTGGCAAATTCCTGGCATATTAATTGGCATAATCCTGACATATTGAGTGACAAAATCCTGGCATATTAATTGGCATAACCCTGACATATTAATTGGCATAATCCTGGCATATTAATTGGCATAACCCCGACATATTAATTGGCAAAATCCTGGCATATTAATTGGCATATTGAGGGGCTAAATCCTGGCATATTGAGGGGCAAAATCCTGGCATATTAAATGGCAAAATCCTGGCATATTGAGTGGCAAAATCCTGGCATATTGAGGGGCAAAATACTAGCATATTAATTGGCAAATTCCTGGCACATTGAGGGGCAAAATATTGGCATATTAATTGGCAAAAGAATGGCATATTGAGGGGCAAAATTCTGGTATATTAAATGGCATATTGAGGGGCAAAATACCGCCATATTAAATGGCATATTGAGGGGGGAAATACTGCCATATTAAATGGGAAAAGAAAGGAACATTGAGGGGGAAAATCCTGGCATATTAAATGGCATATTGAGGGGCAAAATACTGGCATATTAAATGGCAAAATAATTGCATATTGAGGGCAAAATACTGACTTATTGAGTGGCAAAATATTACTGGCATATTGAGTGGCAAAATATTACTGGCATATTGACCAACTGCTCCCAACCACCCTCCATATTACAGTAGACCGGTATAACATGCTTGTGAGGGTAGGTGGTGCGAGTGGGAGATATTGTCGGGGGGGGGGGGGGGGGGCAGAAAATTTGTTCAATAAGGGGCCCTGAAATTCCTGGTGGCGGCCCTGCCACCGAGAACGTCCTCCTCCCTGCACATAAAGGTAATTAAGCAGGGAGGGCGACAGCATTTCTGTGTGTGTGTATGTATGTGAATGTGACTGACTGCATGTGTGACTGTATATGTTTGTTTCTGGCTGTATGTATGTGTATGTGACTGACTGCATGTGTGACTGTATATTTATGTGTATGTATGTGTATGTGTTTGTATATGTGTGTTTGTGTGTATGTGACTGACTGCGTGTGTGACTGTATATATGTGTGTCTATGTAACTGCATACTTGCATATGACTGTGTGATTATGTGACTGTATTTAATTATGTATGTGCATGCATACACAATCACATATACACATTGGGGGGCATGTATAAACACGGGGCACGCTGGTGCAATTGGCGTGTGCGGCAATGTATAAAACAGTCTCACAAGAGTTATCTATGCTGAATGCGTATATTTAAGTTGGTTCGCGCTCGTTGTGCCGGCGCAGCCTATGTTTAAAAAAAAAAGCACTGAAAAGTGCCTGATATGGAGCAGGAGTGGAGACAGAGAGACACACATTAGGTATGAGTGGATAGAGAGAGAGAGAGAGAGAGAGAGAGAGAGAGAGAGAGAGAGAGAGAGAGAGAGACATTGGGTATGATTGTAGAGAGAGACAGACAGACATTGGGTGTGAGTGGAGAGAGAGACAGACATTGGGTATTGGTGGAGAGAGAGAGAGAGACAGACATTGGGGATGAGTGGGGAGAGAGAGAGAGACAGACATTGGATATGAGTGGGGAGAGAGAGAGAGAGAGACATGTGGGTATGGGGAGAGAGACAGACAGACAGACATGAGGGAAGGGGGAAAGAGAGAAAGACATGTGGGTATGGGAAGAGAGAGACAGACTTGTGGGTATAGGAAGTTAGAGACAGACATGAGGGTATGGGGAAAGAGAGAGAAAGACATGAGGGCATGGGGAGAGAGAGACACGTGAGTGACTGGCATGGTGGAATATTATTTATCGCTCCTTGTGTACTTCTTTTCCAGTGATGCTCAGCCAGACTTTGGCTGGTTGGGAATCATGGGAACGGTAGTAAAAACTCATTCTGCTAGCCAGCAAAAACTCTCCCATGTTGCTGGCTGAGCATCATAGAAATAAATAAAACCACTTCACAGTATTATGGCAAAATATATATCTTTATTTAAAATAAAAGATTGTGTTTGTCCTTTACATCAAAATAAAGTTTGTGCTCTAATGGGCGTCTGGAACAGACATGTCTAAAGGGGAGGAGTCCATAATATAACCACGCCCACCTTTAGGCGCCAAAAGAAAACCTGCATCATTTGGTATTTATTAAAAAAGAAGGAAGGGGAAGTATTAGAAATGTCACTGTGTGCCAGAGGCGTTGCTAGGTTTCCAAAAGATCTGGGGCTATAGCCCAAAAGACTTTTTTAGTTTTTTAAATGGAACCATACGGGCACTTACCAATATATGCTCACCGCTCTGAGCTTCATGCCAGTTTTGTAATTTAGGAGCCTTCACAGGGCCGGTCCTTCAATGGGGCAGCTGCCGCAGGCAGCACCCTGGCAGGGGCGGCACTTTGCTGCTCTATGCAGCAGTCTTTTTTTTTTCTTGTGTCCAGGGGAGCTTGATTGAAGGAGGTCTCAGCCAATCAGGTGAGACTTCTCAACTCTCCTGATCGGCTGAGAGTTCCGAAGCCTCCCATGATTGGCTGAGACCTCCTTCACACTGAGCTCAAAGCAAAGAGATGCATGCAGCAGGTAAGTTAAAAACCTGACAGTGTGTGAATGAGTGTGTGTATGTCAGTGTGAGTGTGTGCATATCAGTGTGAGTGAGAGTGTGTGCATGTCAGTGTGAGTGAGAGTGTGTGCATGTCAGTGTGAGTGAGAGTGTGTGCATGTCAGTGTGAGTGAGAGTGTGTGCATGTCAGTGTGAGTGAGTGTGTGCATGTCAGTGTGAGTGAGTGTGTGCATGTCAGTGTGAGTGAGTGTGTGCATGTCAGTGTGAGAGTGTGCATGTCAGTGTGAGTGTGTGCATGTCAGTGTGAGCGAGAGTGTGTGCATGTCAGTGTGAGCGAGAGTGTGTGCATGTCAGTGTGAGCGAGAGTGTGTGCATGTCAGTGTGAGCGAGAGTGTGTGCATGTCAGTTGGAGCGAGAGTGTGTGCATGTCAGTGGGAGCGAGAGTTTGTGCATGTCAGTGGGAGCGAGAGTGTGTGCATGTCAGTGGGAGCGAGAGTGTGTGCATGTCAGTGGGAGCGAGAGTGTGTGCATGTCAGTGGGAGCGAGAGTGTGTGCGTGTCAGTGTGAGCGAGAGTGTGTTTGTGTCAGTGTGAGTGAGAGTGTGTGTGTGTCAGTGTGAGCAAGAGTGTGTATGTCAGTGTGAGCAAGCGTGTGTGTATGTCAGTGTGAGCAAGCGTGTGTGTATGACAGTGTGAGCAAGAGTGTGTGTATGACAGTGTGAGCAAGAGTGTGTGTATGACAGTGTGAGCGAGAGTGTGTGTATGACAGTGTGAGCGAGAGTGTGTGTATGTCAGAGTGAGCGAGAGTGTGTGTATGTCAGAGTGAGCGAGAGTGTGTGTATGTCAGAGTGAGCGAGAGTGTGTGTATGTCAGAGTGAGCGACAGTGTGTGTATGTCAGAGTGAGCGACAGTGTGTGTATGTCAGAGTGAGCGACAGTGTGTGTATGTCAGTGTGAGCGAGAGTGTGTGTATGTCAGTGTGAGCAAGAGTGTGTGTATGTCAGTGTGAGCAAGAGTGTGTGTATGTCAGTGTGAGTGTGTTGTGTGTGTATATGTATGTAACTGGCTGTGTGTGTGTGTGTGTATATGTATGTAACTGGCTGTGTATGTGTTGTGTGTGTATGTGTGTGTATCTTTGTAACTGTCTGTGTGTTGTGTATGTATGTAACTGGCTGTGTATGTGTTGTATGTGAATATGTATGTAACTGGCTGTGCATGTGACGTGTGGGACACATTAAGGAATTATTTTTTTATTTAAAAAAAAAAACTTGCTGACTGGTGTGTGTGTGTGTAACTGGCTGTGTATGTGACTGACTGGATGTCTGTGAGGTGTGTGCATGTGATTGTCTCTGTGTATGTATGCTTTTCTGATGTGCCATCGTCTGGTTCCTAAATTTTTTTGCTGGCTCCTAAAACTAAATAAAATTTGTCAAGCCCTGATATAAACATAAATCCTTCCTATGCTGTTTGGCAGTCCTGTAATAAAACATGTCACACATACACATAACTCACGTGTGACGGTATTTATTACAGGACTGCTAAACAGGATAGGAATGATTTATGATTTTATATATATATATATATATATATATATATATATATATATATATATATATATATAGTATAAATCATTATGCATATATAGCATAAATCACTTATTTACATCCACCTTTGTGTATTTAAGCTATATATATTGTTGGTTTGAGGTTCCTTATTACAGGACTACTAAACAGCATAGGAAGGATTTATGTTATATATATATATATATATATATATATATATACACACACACACACATATGTAACATGAATCATTCCTATGCTGTTTGGCAGTCCTGTAATAAGGAACCTCAACCCAACAATATATATAGCTTAAATACACAAAGGTGGATGTAAATCAGTGACCTCCAACCCTCCCCTCTCTCCACCATACCCAGAGCTTACCTGAGTGGGAATAGACCTGTTCTGCATCTCCCACAAGGTGACAGCCTGCAAGGATATCTTCAGAGCTGCTTCACTGTCC
Organism: Pelodytes ibericus; assembly: GCA_036172795.1. NCBI lineage: Eukaryota > Metazoa > Chordata > Amphibia > Anura > Pelodytidae > Pelodytes > Pelodytes ibericus. Next base: position 117,660,537 of record CM069863.1, read on the forward strand.
CACGTGGAGCTTCCTTCACATCCCTGTGATGATGCTGTGTAAAAGCCCTGCACTGATAGGATGCTCAGTGATGTGTCAGCCAATCAGTGCAGGGCTTTCACACACAGTAATGATGCTGTGTAAAAGCCCTGCACTGATTGGCTGACACATCACTCAGCCTCCTATCAGTGTAGGGCTTTCACACACTGTCTGTGTGATGTCAGGGGGCGGAGCTATAACGGAGCTGCAGAGACGCGGGGCTTTGCTCATTACATTCGGGGCTTCAGCCCCCTTAGCCCACCCCTAGCGACGCCTCTGCTGTGTGCTAGATTTCAGAATATACTTATCAATGTCAATTTGTTATATAATCAACAGAATAAAAGCTCTTTCCACAGTTTAAATGAAAGGAATGAAACTTTTGGGAAAAAAAGGTCACATAAACTGTAATAGAGAAAATGAAAACATTTCTAGAAATAAAGATGTCATAAGAAGCTGTTTACCCTGTAAATCATGAAACATGTGGTTTTCCTACAGGACTTAGCTTTTGGTTGAACACGTCTGTTCATGGATTTGATTTGATGAATTGGCAAATATATTCACAGCCAGTCTCTCAAGAAATGGTCAGTGATGTGAAACAAGCAATTATGTGTTACAAGCAAAGGTGTGAATATTTTTCATTTCACTATAAGATAATAACATTTAGGATGTGATTGTAGAATGTAATTGGAAAAATGAATATAGTCATTTTAGTATTTGGCTGAGTTGACCAACGTCGATTCCAAAATTTAAATGCTGAACAAGTATGTACAGATCTCAAACACAAAATCAGCAGGTAAAATGGATGTTTTCATCACCAGTCATAACCAGGGCTCAGAATGGTCTCATAATAAAGTCATTTATTAATCCTGGCAAAGAACCCTATATTTCATGGTCATTTTACCATGAGTTTTCACTCTACAGTTTGTTGGAAAGACCTACATGGTCTACCAACATTGACCACAAATGAGAGAAATTGAGTTTGTTGGTTGGTAACTTGATGAATTTAGAGGGTGAATTTACAATCAATTTCCCAGTTTATCCTTAATTACTAGTCTATGTGTTTTACAATATTCTCAAGACTGTAGCATAGTTTATTTAGCAGCCACAACATTAAGAAAACTTTTTAAGTTTTCTAAACTAAGCAATGGCCAAACTATCCCGTGTGTTGAAGTAATCTTTTATGAGCCATCCTAAGGAAAAAAAGGTATCTCTTATTGTAATAATAGATTGACTTTTCAAGTTTTATTCTTTGATGGTTATAGTGCAAATGTCAATTAAAAATATAATTGAATAATCTATTTATCCTCTTTACTATCATGGCATTTTACCCTGCCAATAGAATTGTGTGGTTGATATGAGAATTGCCAATAATAATGGTTAACCTTTTGCTATACAAATGGAAGCCAATGTATTTGACCCTCAGCCATAAGTGCATTCTCTTGACAATAAACAAGTTAACATGTTTCTGTTTTCACTATTTTATGTGACATAATATTCACAAAAAGCTTGCTGGGCTAACTGCAATGGCAGCTATAATAAAATGTCAGATTGGGAAGTCTATCTAGTTGGGATTTCTATTCTTAGACTAAATTACACACATTTCCAAATATAGTTACATGCTGTATAGATACAGCACTTTTTAAAGCATTTGAATACCAATTTACTAACAGGTGGCATTTGAGCTTTAAATTCCTTACCACATTTTCTTTTTTTGTAGTACTTATAGACTGATATTTAATTTTGTAAACTTTAGTTTTTTACATGCATATTTATTTTCGTACATTTTTGTTTTGATTTAATTGAAGGATTTTTCTCTGTTTTTCTCTGTAATTATGTAGCTAATGTATTGCAAATACTTTAACCACACCATTTAAAAGTGGAGCTAACTTGAGCTGTCATTCTTTTTACTTGGGAATCTCTTGAGCAGTTTATGTTTGTTGAGGACTAAAAGTTCTGTGAAAGATTTTTAAAAAAACTGTAGAGAATTCCATTAGGAGATAATGTACCATGCAGCAAAATCACCTTAAACCCTTTACTACTAAAAAGTTTTGCAGGGCTTTAGAAAGCTATAGTTTGATGATCTTCACCGTATTAAAAGATTTAAGGCAACACTTGCATCAACATGTAACAGGAAGACAAGTCTATATTTGAAGGTTCAACCATTCTCTACAATACAGCAACATATACACAAATGTGTTATAATTAATTCTAAGAGACATATACATATATGTAGAAACATGCATGACACGCACGTACACACAAATATAAGTATATATTCCAGTATCTCTAGTTCTAGCATATTACAAACATTTGTATTATTTTTTTTTAAATGAAGTTTACAATCAGAGCATGACAAAAAAAATACAACGTTTCTAAAGTTGATTAATGAAAGGTAAAAATCCCAGTTTCAGTTTCATTTCTCTGTTTTCATAAATTCCATTTGCTGTACCCCAGGAATACCATAATTTCTCCTTTTTATATTTTAGTGTAGTGCAGATTTCCTATAGGTTTGTTAAAATTCAAATTACTTATAGTTAGCCATTTGGACAAACATACACAGTTATTGACTAACACTTTCTATATAAAGAAGTCTGCACACATTCTTGATCAGAGATGCCTGAGCATTATAGGTCCAAATAGAAACCAAAATGAATAGAGATTATTTTGTAGAGCTTTTGCACTGTATTACACTTTTCTCTAAAACTGGGCAGCTACCTCTCCTTTGGCTATCTAGTTTATGTTGATGTATCTCAAAAGTCCCAAAAGTATCAATCAGATGTGAAGATCCTTAGAGGTAGGCACACATGTAAAGCAACTACACACAACTGTATGCAGCAATCTTTTTGGACACATGTAAGCTAGTATGATTTTTTTTAATTTTAATGGTCATTTTGTGTTTGCAGGCAATCAATGTATTGAGCCTTATCTCACAGGTTAGTTATCTTACTACCCTAGATATCACTAGCTGATTAATAACCTAGTCTGGTAGGTGTATATTAGTGTTAAGGTTAGTCATGACTGCCTTAATGCAGTGATAGCTATGGCACCTGCTGTCTTCTTCAGTTCCAAGGATACTTAGCAAGCCAAACTGACCAGACTAGGTGAGTTGATCTTGATTATTGAGTTTAAGTTCAGTCTGACTTCCAAGTTGACCTGGTTTTGTCTATTTTAGGTTGCATTTTGGTGAGATGGGCTTAACTTGCAGGTCAATTTTGGTGCAGTGACTAGCTCAAAGTACAATGAAATAATATGGAATGAAAAGTCCAGGTCCATCAGGGTGTACGCAATATCACATACCAGGTAAAATAATGTTTAATAGAAATATTTACTTTAATTATGTATCCATATAGCCATAGACCAAAATGTGGGGCGGGGTTAACGTCAGAATAAATGCATATAAAAATGAAGATCTTTCTATTAAGCATTATTTTACCCGGTATGTGATTTTTCCTGCACCTTGTGGGACCCAGACCTTTTAGCGGATACCATTCCATTGTGCTGAGTTTGGCTGAGACTAGTTCACTTTCTAAACTCAATCTGACCTCCTATTACAACCAATCCTTGTTAATGGTTAGGCTTATAAATATATTAATATTAACTTTTAATATTGGTCTTAGAGGAGCCATTAAAACATTTTTAAAACTAATATTTCTACAAATGATGAAGCTGCTAAAGAACTTTGCAATAATGATATGTTATCAGCATGTCTATGTAAAAGCCACTTTTAACATATTTTAGAAACATGGCAATTTATAATTTATGCAACACTGTAATACACAAAATGCGGGAATAAAGTCAATTTGCCTTGTTTGATAAATGACATTTTGGAAAGGGTTGAGAGAAAGGTTTCACATTTTTGCATAAAGTAGCAGGGTAAATATAGGGGAAGACACACAGGTCAGAGAAATGGAATGATAAATAAGTAGACAGTTAAATGGTACATGACATTTAATGTTGCCACTGCAGTCTGATGCAGTTTAGTACAGAAACCTTCAAACGAAACATTATGGTGAATATATGACACATTAAAATATGGATGTCTTAACGCCAAAGGGCAATAGTGTTACTGGGGATAGTGCATTCAAATGAAAATGCTGTGACTATTCTCAAACATTAATGTTTTGTTCATTTCATTGCATCAGATATGCATTAAATGACACAGTCTAAGTCAGAGTCAGATGGGATTATGGGAATGTGGTTTACTAAAGGTGATTTGCCTATAAAACAAGTCTCTTAAAGTGGGTTATTGACAACCTTGTTTCCTTCAGTAGTTTACGTGCACAGAAATTTATGACAAGTGTGTCTGCAGGACGTTTTCCAGTGAAGGTAAAATGTTAATCCCTGGACCCATTGTCCTCCAGACACTAGATCAGTCTCCTTTCCTAATAACAAACCCCAGTGTACTGACATTATCTGAAGACCATAGCCGTGCAGAAATATAATATGCATTTAAAAAGCCTTGTAAAGAAACCCAGGAGCACAGGTAACACAAGGGCACGATCTCCTGTCAGGGGTGAGTAGGACATGGAGATCACACCTTTAACTAGTACTGTAAATATTTGTTACTGGCAAAATCATTCCAACAAGTAAGTTCCCTCAGCTAAAACAATGGGTGTTATGTATAAAATTGCCTCAATGTATGAAGCTAATTCCAGACAGTTATAAATATGTGCGCCAGTCTGCCTTTCCAGGTTGTGTCAGTGGACCCCATGTATAAAGAAACAGGCACGGAAATGCTTCTCAAGTGTTGTACATAGGGTTCCCGCCATTTCTTCAAAAAATTATCGACCAGGCCATTGCCTCCATAGATTTAACATTGGGCTCAAACTATTTTTAAAAATACCTGCTGGGTGACCCTAGTTGTACAATAGCCACAAAACTTTGACAGATGTGCAATTCCTGCACATAAAAGTGTCAGAAGGTATAAAATGATGCAGTATTTTTGCATAAGATACTGTCGATTGCAGCCCTTTCTCTAACTTCCTGAAACTTATAATGCTGAATACTCATAGAAAATCCCCAATGTTACTTAATAGAACTGTACACAACCAGCATCTAATCCAATGCAATTATAGACATTTCCATTATATTCACCTATTATAAATTTGCTTTATTGTCATGTGTCCGTAAGACATGGTTTTACAGAATCATTAAAAGTTATATTTTAATTATACACAACTGGAACTGCAATTTAGCTTGATTACTTGCTGAGTTTGCTTATTTTTGAATTCAGGTGTGGACGTTTATTCTTTATCTCCCCTGCTGATAGGCTTATTTATTTTCTTTTATTTGCTACAAAGGATTTAACTAATCAGTTTATACAAAAATGGCCTGTGGTGAATCTTTTTATAGGAGTTTCTTAAAATGTGTTAATTATTGGAATTTTTGCAAGCCTAGATTTGATGTAAAATGGGTCAACAATGCTTGATGGAGGGGTTTTAGGTTCAGAATTTTAAATAATTAGACTGCCATATAATAGGGCCCAAAATGGTTAATGGTTTGATGGCTGAAATTATCATTTTACATCACACTGGACAGGGGAAGATGGAAAAAAGTGTTATGGACAGACAAATCTAAGTTTGCGGTGCTCAGATCATTCGTGAGACACAGACCAAATGAAAAGATGCTGGGGGAGTGTTTCATGCCATTTATTAAAGGAACTGTATCACCTGAACATTGTTTTTACTGTGCATGTTGAGCAACAATTGATTGAAAATGATCTGTAGATTGTGTTAGAAAAATTGCAAGCAAATGCCTAATAGAGAAACAAATGTTTTAAATGTCTGTGAAGTCTACTGCCAACGACATCACCTGTGGCACGGTGATGTCAAAATTAATGTTTGTGTGATACATTCCCTTTAAGCATGGTGCAGGCATTGTGATGGTCTGAGTGCTTTGGTGGTGGCAAAGTAGTAGATTTGTACAGGGTAAAATGGATCTTATACCCTTACCCTTACCCATACCCTTTGGACGACGCTTGGTTGGAGAAGATTTACTCCAAAAACCAGACAATGACTCAAACAATGACAATGACAGCTTCAAACTATGCTACAACTGGTATTCTGTCTATAACGGAGTGGCCAGCACAGTCACCATATCTCAACCCTATTCAGCTTGGTCGTATGGCATGTAAGTAGAACCCAAAAAGCCAAACCAACATTTGGGTGGTGCTAATGCAAGCATTAGGTAAAATCTCTTCAGATTACCTCAACAGATTGACAACTTGAATTCCAAAGATTTGCCAGGCTTTAGTTGTTGCAAGTGGATGATAATTCAACTAAAGCAAATTTAAAGGACACAATTGGTATTTAAATTAAAAATCCTTATTTCTAACCTTGTCCATGTCTTTCATGGAAAACAAGGAAATGTCTAAGTGACCCCAAACTTTTGAATGGTAGTTTATGTCAGGAGGTAGTGAAACAAATTAAAAGGCCGTTCCACAAGTAACATAGTATTATAGGTTGAAAAAAGACCATCAAGTTCAACCCTTCTACCTATCATAAGTGAAGTGTCTCTGACCACTTTCTTAAAAACATACTGCTGCCTTGTCAGACTTCATATTCCAAGTCCATTATTAGAATGTGTTTTGCTATTCTAAAGAATGACCTAACAAATATCAAGCCTTTAGAATCATATTATTTAACCCCTTAGTGACAAGACATTTTTACCTTGACTTTCCCTTGGTGACAATGCCTGTTTTGACATTTCTGGGGTGTTTGTGTTTAGCTGTAATTTTCTTCTCTCTCACATACTGTACCCACACAAATTATATGTTGTTTTTATCATCATAAGAAGGGCTTTCATTAGATACCATTATGTTCATCATATCTTATAATTTACTACAAAACAAATCGTAAAATATGATGAAAACATTTAAAATAAAACACTTTTTCTAACTTTGACCTAAAATATAATTTACACAAATACAATCATTAAAAAAGACCCCATCTAAATAGTTTCTAAATGTTATCCCAAGTTCAGAAATATGCATGTTTCCATATTTTTCGGTATTTTTTTTTCGAGTTATGGGGCAAAAACCAGAAATAGTGTTTTTTGTTTTTTTCTTATATTGAACTTTTGACCCCAACCCAAACCCTAAATGTAACCCTAACACTAAATGTAACCCCAACTCTAACCCTTATGCTATCCCTTAATATATTTAAATTTAATTTTAACCCTATCCCTTATGCTAAAAATTATTTAATTTTAACCCTATAGGCTAATCTAACATAATACTAGTTTTAGCTAATTAAATCTTTTTTTCTTTAACATTGAACTACTGCTTGGTTTCCTCTAGGGGCAGTCAAGCAGCATATTCAGAGCGACGGAAGTGAATTTACTTTCACTTCCGAAGCTCAGACCACCAGAGGGCAAAGCCATAGCATGCTGCTCCGTCAATATCACTCCCACGATCGCTCCGTGCGGTGATCGTGGGTGTCCCTGATTGGAAATTTCGGTGCTGGCTATTGCCTCAACATCGAGGGAATAGACCAGCACCATTAAAGCGGTTTAGAACTGCTTGATTCACCGCAGGACGTGCCAGGCACATCCATTGTCGGGAATGGAGTTCCCGGCAGGACGTGCCTGACATGTCCATTGTCGCGAAGGTGTTAAGCAGGTTTCATCTACAGATATTTAGCTAGCAAAATACAGTTTTGTTACCACAGAACATCTTAAATATAAAACAGAAATTGTCTGTTTGTTTGTTCGTTTTCATTTGTTTGTCTAAAGTGAAAATTCATTTGCACAGCTTAGTCATATTGGAATTTCTAGGCCAACACAACTATTTTCAGGGCTTTACATTGTTCCCGAGTTATACATTAATTATGTTTTGAAGCGAATTGTATGGATTTTAAGGATTGGCAACAGGAGATTATGACATCATTGGGGATATAGAACAGTGAAAGCAAATATGAATTAAATCCTGAACACCTTATGTCATAGGTTTCACAGGTTCTAACGCTGGCATTTCTAGGCCAACGCAACTCTTTTCAGCTCTTTACATTGTTCCTTTCCCAAGTTATGAGTTAATTACATTTTGAGTGGAAACACGATTTACAAAACAATTATTCTGAACTGCTACCTGCTGAAGAGACAAACGAATATGGTATACAAGCTGTGCCAACATTACAACCATGTGAACAGGCAGCAGAAAAGTGGAGGAGAAATTAACTCTGGCAACAGATTGTAGATGTTCTTAATGCATTTGGTGGCAATAACGGGTCAGAGAAAATAGTGAATAAAAGGTAAATGCATATGAAATGCGTATATACCATAAAAATCATGTTATATCACACTGAACTTACTTACACCTGTAGTTTATATAACACATACATTAACTGTGTCAAGGATAGCTAGGAATTTACACTCATAGGGAATGTTGCCACACATGCAAGCTGTTGAGGCCATAATCTCCTTTCATTGGGAAAGCGCAGAGCATAGGCTAATCCGCTTTTGTTCAGGCTGAGAGTGCAGAATGTTTACAAGATGGAGCAGTGAGAATACACGCTGAATGGTTTTAAAAATAAAAGCACCTCAAAATACACCAAACTGAGGAGCAGCGACAAGAATCTAAATCCCATGTGAAGCCAGGTAGTAAAGCTTATCTCATATATTTTTACACAAATTTAGCATTATCATATTTTATTGTTTGAGTTTTTTTTATTATCTGACCTCAATAAAAAAAAAGTCATTGTTTATTTGAGTAGAATTTGCATGGAGCCATGTGACCTATATAGAAAGTGAGTAGACAGAGAGGGGTCAATTCACACCTGAGATTGGAGTTCTAATCTCAACCTCAGACAGTCTTGACCTCCCTCGGATGCCTCATCTCAACCATGCAAAATTATATTCACTTTAAGGTGGCTCTTTAAGAAGGGGACTATGTCAAGCTCATCCAGACTTGAAAATCCAGCATGCTTTAAGCTAAAGCTCATCAAGGCTGATTGTCCTGTATCCGGTTTCTTCCTGTTTTACCTTCTAGCTGTGTGTCTGTATGTTTGTTATGTCTCTTTATGCTTGCTGTGTCTCTTTATGCTCGCTGTGTCCCCTTATGCTCACTGTGTCCCCTTATGCTCGCTGTGTGCCCTTCATATCATGTTTTATGCGTGATTTTACTCTATGCTGGTTTTGCAATGATTCTTCCTCTGATCCATTTTCTTTCTACTTTATTTCTCAGTCCTATATATTGTTGCAACATCCATTTAGTTTCTAGCTCCTAGTCTCTACTTCTGCTTCAGGTAATTCATGTGTGTCTGTGTAGTTCAGTCATATAGTTTCAGTTATTATATTTTATTTGGCAGGGATAGTGCAAGGAGTTGCCTGATTGTGAGGTACCTTAATGCTGGTTGGCAAGCTTATCATCTTATGGCCATCAGGTGAATTAAACCCTCTCTAATTACTATAGTAGTTTTAGGCTAGATCATGTATTTATGTCTTTATCTGTTATGTTACCTTAGCCCTGTTCTTTGTTTATTCTATGTTTATGGCAGTGTTTGTGTATGTTTATAAGTTCTGTAGCAATGTCATTTGTCTTGCCCTGTCTGTCCCTTCACCTCATTTGTGTTTGTCTTTGGCCCTGTGTTCTGTATTATTGCTTACACTCAGTTTTGTTTATGATTTGCCTTGCCCATATATGTTTCAGTTCTGCTTTTGCTTCAGTACTTTGCTTTTGCTCCTTGCCTATGTTTCTTGTCCCAGTTCTGTCAAGTTCCTCCTTAGCCCTTTACTAGGTATTTTGTTCTATTGAATCTAAGTTTGCCTTTCTGCTGTTGCTCTGCTTAGCCTGCCTGTCTCAGTCTGCAGTATCCTACATACTGCTCTCCAGTGCTATACACCATGACTGCTCCAGGTTTCTCTGGTTTTTGTTCTGCCTTACTGGATACAGCAGCTGCTACCTCAGGGCCCTGGTCCATGGGGTGTCAAGCCTTCAGAGCAGTGCAGATTCCCTGCACCAGAACCTGCACCCTGGAGTCCTGTGTTCCATCAATGGGCACTCTGAGTCCAGTTTCTCCTGGACCCCATTCCTGGCACAAGCGTCATTATACATTTCTGTAGGCAAACAAATATCAGCAAAACATGTTTTCTTTGGTGGAGGGGGGGATGGGGTCAGAATAAAAAATATAGAATAAGAAGGCTAATGGGGCTAATATTATGGATTCCCGGAGGCTCCAATATAGGGTTTTTTCAGAGGCGAGCATCTAGTAATCAGTGTGCTGTTTGATCATTTCCCTCAACAGTGATATTACCATGGATGGGTAAGATCCACCTATCTTTTACTCTACTCCCATTTGTGAAAAGTCTTTACAATTTAAGCATTGCCTTATTTGTTCAACTTATTTGTTGAAAGGAAAGTTCATAACATTTTAACATTTGAGGATTGTACCATGCAATGATGATGATATCAGAATTACAGGTTTTTTTGTACTATTGGACACTATTTTGTATGCTTGCATGGGACTATTATCTTTGGAAAGTTTTTTAACTTATGTTTTACCCCAGGGACATTGGACACATGATCTTTTTTACATACAAAAAAGTGATGTATATTACTTATTTGATGCATGTTTTGCATGTAACCTTTAGAGGAAAGGGTTTCTTTAAATCTGCAGGCTGTGGAATCACAAGGGGAGGGGGTGGGGGGCGCACTGGGAGACATTCCCAGTGAGGGAGACACTCAGGCTGGCATCCTCTTTGCAGCACTTAGCGCTGCTTAACTTTTCTTTTTTTAAACTCTTTTTTTCTTAAGTCATATCTGGTGGCTATATTTCCGTCCTCCATGACCAGGCACATGGAGCAGCCTGGTGAGTGCTTGAGGAAAAGGATGGTATATTAATGGGCAAACTCACACTGGAATAATAATGGGCAAAACTAACAGTGGCATATTAATGGGCAAACTAACAGTGGCATATTAATGGACAAAAAACAAACAGTGGCATATAAATGTGAAAAATGGCTATGGCATATTAACTGGCAATCTGGCTGTGACATATGTATGAGGAAACTAACAATGGCATATTTATGGGCAACCTAAATATGGGATATTAATGTACAAGCTAACAGTGGCATATTAATGGGCAAATTGGCTGTGACATATTAATGGAATATCTGGCTGTGGAATATTAATGGGCAAACTAACAGTGTCAAATTAATGGAAAAACTGTCTGTGGAATATTAATGGGTAAACTAACAGTGACATTTTAATAGGCAAATTGGATGTGGCATATTAATGGGAAAACTAATGGTGGCATATTAATGGGCGAACTTACACTGGTATATTAACCCCTTAAGGACAGATGACGTGCCAGGCACGTCACGGCAAATCGTGGACTTGCCGACAGGTGACGTGTCTGGCACGTCATGCACTAAACTGAGTAAAGAAAGCGACCAGCGGTCGCTTTCTTTACTCTAACGGTGTTGCTACAATGCCTCTAGGTAGAGGCATTGTGCAACACCCCCCAAATGTACAGGGGCGCGCTACAATCACTCCCCGGAGTGATCGTAGCAGCCATTTAAAAATGGCTGCGCCCACTGCACACATGTGCTTAGAAAGCGAACGATCGTTCGCTTTCTAAGCATCTCCGGTGTTGTTAAAGTGCCTTGCTAGCGAGGCACTTAACAACACCATGCTGCTCCCCAGAGCCGATGGTGGTCGCTCTCCTGAGCGACTCCATCGGTTCAGTAGAAGGCAGCGCTTCCCTTCTAATGGCAAGAGCATCGGAAGTGAAAGTATTTCACTTCCGATGCTCTAGGGGGAGCCAATCGATGCCGGCACAACAGATCTATGTGATCTGTGTGCAGGCATGTATGGTAAGTGCTCTGATGAGCACTTACCATACAGTCAAAGGCAATATTAGCAAATATTGCCTTTGACAAGTATTGATCTGCCTCCCTCACCTTACTACTTTTAGTAAGGGAGAGAGACAGATCAGATAAAGTAAAAATTAAAATAAAATAATAAAAAAAATATTTAATAAAATTTTAAACACCAAGGGCTTTTATAAAAGCCATTTAACCCCTTCCCTGCCATTGATCGCTGTGTACGCAGTGATCATACACAGCAGCACATTTTTTGCTGTCTGTGCATTTTTTAGGGGTTAATTTTTTTTACTGTAATTCATTACAGTATAAAAAAAGCTCTTTTAAGAGAGATTAACCCCTTTCTTGCTGTAGATCACTGCCTAAGCATGTCTGAAGTACAAGGTTTGTGAAAACAAAACACAAAAAAATTACTACCACAAACTTTGACAAAGGCTGGTGGTAGAATTAGTGCATGGAAAGTGTAAAAATACCACCATTTGAGATAGCCTAGGGTGTCTACTTTTAAAAAATATATGGGTTGATGGGGTAAAATACACTGGCTGGTTTCAAATATGTCCCAAATGGGACATGGGTGCAGGCTGTCTACATTGCAAAATTTCAAATTGGAAAACCAAAAACTTCACCTCCCAAATTTGGCCTTTTACCCCCCAAACAATCCAACAAACCTATGCATGGGGGGTATCCCTGTACTCAAGAGATGTTGCTGAACACTTATTGGGGTGTTATTTGGCAGTGACACATACCAAAATCTGTGAATTCATGTCTGAAGTACAAGGTTTGTGAAAAAAAAACACAAAAAAATTACTACCACAAACTTTGACAAAGGCTGGTGGTAGAATTAGTGCATGGAAAGTGTTAAAATACCACCATTTGAGATAGCCTAGGCTGTCTACTTTTAAAAAATATATGGGTTGATGGGGTAAAATACACTGGCTGGTTTCAAATATGTCCCAAATGGGACATGTGTGCAGGCTCTCTGCATGTAAAAATTTCAAGTTGGAAAACAAAAAACTGCACCTCACAAATTTGGCATTTTAGCCCCCAAACAACCCAACAAACCTATGCATGGGTGGTATCCCTGTACTCAGGAGAAATAGTAGAATCTATTTAGCATGTTTTTTCGTTCGCTATTGTCGATGAGGAGAAGTTGTTTCAAATAAAAGTCAGGAAATTTGTGTATTTTTTTTTTTATAACCATATTTTTTTTTTTTTTTTTAATAATATGATAAGATATGATCAAAAAGATGGCATCCATAGAAAGCCCTTCTTGTCCCGATAAAAACAATATATAATATGTGTGGGTACAGCAAATGACGAAGAAGAAAATTACTGCTAAACACAAACAGCACAGAAATGTAAAAATAGCCATTGTCCAGAAAGGACAAAAATGTTTCAAAGGCTCTGTCCTTAAGGGGTTAATAGGCAAGATATCAGTGGCATATTAATGGGCAAAGTAACAGTGGCATAATGGCCATACTGGCTGTGGCAAATTAATGGGCAACTTGGCAGTGGCATATTTATGGGAAAACTGGCTGTGGCATATTTATAGGCAAATTGTCTGTGACATTTTTGGGCAAATTGGCTGTGACATACATATTAATGAGCAAACTAACAGTTAAATATTAATGGTCAAATTTTCTTTGACATATGGTTAAATTGTCCTGTGACATTTTAATGGACAAATGGAAAAAATAAAACTGGCAAATTAATGGGCAAACAAACAGTGGCATATTAATGGATAAACTGGCTGTTTCATATTTATGGGCAAACTGGCTGTGGAATATTAATTAACAAACTAACAGTGGTATATTCATGGGTAAACTGGCTTTGGCATGTTAATAGGTAAATTGACCGTGGCATATTAATGGGCAAACTAACAGTGGCATATTAATGGGCAAACAAACAGTGGAATATAAATGGGAAAAATGGCTATGGCATAATAACTGGCAATCTGGCTGTGACATATTTATGGGAAAACTAACATTGGCATATTAATAGGCAAGCTAAATATGGGATTTTAATGTACAAGCTAACAGTGGCATATTAATGGGCAAATTGGCTTTGACATTTTAATGGAACAACTGGCTGTGGCATATTAATGGGTAAATTGGTTGTGTAATATTAATGGGCAAATTGGCTTTGACATATTAACGGAAATTCTGGCTGTGGCATATTAATGGGCAAACTGACAGTGTCATATTAATGGAAAAACTGTCTGGGGAATATTAATGGGTACACTAACAGTCACATTTTAATAGGCAAACTGGATGTGGCATATTAATGGGAAAACTAATGGTGGCATATTAATGGGCAAGCTATCAGTGGCATATTAATGGGCAAACTAACAGTGGCATAATGGTCATACTGGCTGTGGCAAATTAATGGGCAAACTGGCAGTGGCATATGTATGTGAAAACTGGCATTGGCATATTTATAGGCAAATTGTCTGTGACGTTTTTGGGCAAATTAGCTGTGACATACATATTAATGAGCAAACTAACAGTTAAATATTAATGATCAAATTGTCCTGTGACATTTTAATGGACAAATGGAAAAAATAAAACTGGCATATTAATGGACAAAGTGGCTGTGGCACATTAATGGGCAAACTGGCTGTAGCATGTTTATGGACAAACTGGCTGTAGCATGTTTATGGGCAAACTGGCTGTGGAATATTAATGAACAAACTAACAGTGGTATATGAATGGGCAAACTGGCTGTGGCATATTTATAGGTAAATTGTTTGTGACACATATATGGGAAAATTGGCTTTGACATATTAATGAGCAAATTGGCTGTGACATATTAATGGGCAAACTAACAGTGGTATATTAATAGGCAAACTGGCTAAGACATATTCATGGACAAACTAACACTGGCATATTAATGGACAAACTAACACTGGCATATTAATGGTAAAACTAAAACTGGCATATTAATGGGCAAACTAACATTGACATATTAGTGGACAACCTGTTTGTGACATTTTAATGAGTAAACTATCAGTCGCATATTAATGGACAAACTGGCTGTGGCACATTTATGTCAAATTGTCTTTGGCATATACGCGGGCAAACTGGCAGTGGCATCTTAATGAACAAACTAACAGTGGCATATTAATGGGAAAACTGGATGTGGCATATTCATGGGCAAATTGGCTGTGACATACTACTGGGAACATTGTCTGTGGCATATTAATGGGCAAACGTAGACTGGCATATTAATAGGCTAACTGTCAGTGGCATAATGGACTAACTGGCTGTTGCATATTAATGGAAAAACTAAAAGTGGCATGTTAATGGATAAACTATCAGTGGCTTATTAATGGGCAAACTGGCTGTGGCATATTAATGGAAAAACTAAAAGTGGTATATGAATGGGCAAACTAACAGTGACATATTAATGGATAAACTAAAAGTGGCACACTAATGGGCAAACTAACAGTGGAATAGTAGTGGGAAAACTAGATGTGGCATATTAATGGGCAAACTGGCTAAGACATATTAATAGGCAAACTATAAGTGGCATATTAATACGCAAATTGGCTGTGACATATTAATGGGCAAACTAGATGTGGTATATTAATAGGTGAATTGGCTGTGACATATTAATGGGCAAACTAACAGTGGTATATGAATGGGCAAACTGGCTGTGACATATACATGTACAAACTAACACTGGCATATTAATGGACAAACTAATAGTGGCATATTAATGGGCAAACTAAAACTAACATTTTAATAGGAAACTAGCAATGGAATTGTAATGGCCAAACTAACACTGGCATATTAATTGGCAAACTAATACTGGCATATTCATGGACAAATTATCAGTAGTATATTAATGGACAAACTAACTGTGACATATTTATGAGAAAATTGTCTATAACTTATTAATGGACAAATTGGCTGTGACATATTAATGGGCAAACTGAAAGTGGCATATTCATGGACAATCTGGTTGTGACATATCAATGGACAAACTAAAACTGGCATATTAATGGGCAAACTAACAAAAGCATATTAATGGACAAAATGGCTGTGGTATATTAATAGACAAACTGGCTGTGGTATATTAATGGGTAAACTGGCTGTGACATATTTATGGTCAAACTGTCTGTGGCATATTAATGAGAAAATGGTCTGTGGAATATTAATGTACTAACATTGGCATATTAATGGAAAAACTGGCAGTGGCATATTCATGGGAAAATTGGTGAAGTCATATTAATGGGTGACTAACACTGGCATTTTAATAGGCAAATTATCAGTGGAATATTAATGGGCAAACTAACAGTGGCATAATGGATAAACTGGCTGTGGCATATTAATGGACAAACCTGCAGTGGCATATAAATGGGCAAACTGACTGTGGCATATTTATGAAAAATTGGCTGTGGCATATATGCGGGAAAACTGGCTGTGGCATCTTAATGAACAAACTAACAGTGGCATATTAATGGTAAAACTAGATGTGGCATATTCATGGGCAAATTAGCTGTGACATACTAATGGGAAAATTGGCTGTGGCATATTAATGGGCAAACGTAGACTGGCATATTAATGGGAAAACTGGCAGTGGCATATTCATGGGAAAATTGGTGAAGTCATATTAATGGGTGACTAACACTGGCATTTTAATAGGCAAACTATCAGTGGCATATTAATGGGCAAACTAACAGTGACATAATGGACAAACTGGCTGTGGCATATTAATGGACATACCTGCTGTGGCATATAAACAGGCAAACTGGCTGTGGCATATTTATGGACTATTGGCTGTGGCATATACGCGGGCAAACTGGCTGTGGCATCTTAATGAACGAATTAACAGAGGCATATTAATGGGAAAACTGGATGTGGCATATTCATGGGAAAATTGGCTGTGGCATATTATTGGGCAAACGTAGACTGGCAAATTAATAGGCAAACTTTCAGTGGCATCATGGACTAACTGGCTGTGGCATATTAATGGTAAAAGTGGCATATTAATGAAAAAAACTACCAGTGGCTTATTAATGGGCAAACTGGCTATCTCATATTAATGGGAAAACTAAAAGTGGCATATTAATGGGCAAATTAACAGTGGCATATTAATGGACAAGCTAAAAGTGGCACATTAATGAGCAAACTGACAGTGGAATAGTAGTGGGAAAACTAAATGTGGCATATTAATGGGCAATATGGCTAAGACATATTAATGGACAAACTGGCTGTGGCAATTCAATGGACAAACTGGCTGTGACATATAAATAGGCAAACTGGCTGTGGCATATTTATAGGCAAACTGGCTGTGGCATCTTAATGAACAAACTAACAGTGGCATATTTATGAGAAAACTTGCTGTGGTATATTCATGGGCAAATGCTGTGACATACTAATTGGAAAATTGGCTGTAGCTATTAATAGGCAAACTAACAGTGGCATATTAATAGGCAAACTATCAGTTGAATATTAAAGCGCAAACAATCAGTTGCATATTAAAGGGCAAACTATCAGTGGTATATTAATGGTCAAACTGGCTGTGACATATCAATAGGCAAATTGGCTGTGACATATTACAGAGACAGAGACAGGGGGAGGGGGGCAGAAACAGAGACAGGGGAGGGAGGGGGGAAGAGACAGGGGGAGGGAGGGGGCAGAGAGGGGGGAGGGAGGGGGCAGAGAGGGGGGGGAGAGACAGAGCAACAAGGGAAGGGAAGGGGAAGATAGCTACAAGGGGGGAGGAGACAGAGGGAGGGGTGGAAGAGACAGAGGAGAGGGGGGAATCAAAGGGAGGGGGAGAGAGACAAAGCTGGGGGCAAGGGAAAGAGAGGCAGAATTGGCACATAAAAGGAAATAAAAACAAATGCATTTTTTTGATATCATTTTTTATTAAAAACGCAATTTACATGTGAATATATACAAGTTTAACTTTTTTCCTATAGGGTAGTCTTATATTCAGGCTTTTAGTTTTTTTCCTAAAGGAATATCCAAAGTTTGGGGGTCGTCTTATAATCAGGGTCGTCTTATAATCGAGCAAATACGGTAATCGAAAAACTAACTGTGGCATATTAATGGTCAAACTAACACTAGCATATTGATGGGCAAAATAACACTGGCATATTCATGGGCAAAATATCAGAAGCATATTAATGGACAAACTAACTGTGACATATTTGTGAGAAAATTGTCTATAACATATTAATGGGCAAATTGGCTGTGACATATTAATGGGCAAAGTGAAAGTGTCATATTCATGGGCAATCTGGTTGTGACATATTAATGCACAAACTAAAACTGGCATATTAATGGGCAAACTAACAAAAGCATATTAATGGAGAGAATGGCTGTGGCATATTAATAGACAAACTGGCTGTGGAATATTAATGGACTAACCTTGGCATATTAATAAAAAAATAGGCAGTGGCATATTCATGGGAAAATTGGCACAGACATTTTAATGGGCAAACTAACAGTGGCATATTAATGGGTAACTAACACTGGCATTGTAATAGGAAAATTATCAGTGACATGGTAATGTGCAAACTTACAGTGGTATATTTTAATGGAAAAACTAACAGTGAAATATTTTAATGGACAAACTGTGGCATATGTCAAAACTTAAACTGGTTGTTGCATATGCTAATGGAAAAGTGACTGTGGCATGTTAATTGGTACCCGACAGTGGCTTGTTTTAATTGGCAATGTGATGCTGTGGCATGTTCTGAGGAGCAAAATTACACTTTGGCATGTTCTGCAGGGGCAATTCAGTGAGGAAAAGTGACACTGTGGTATGTTCTATGACACTGTGGCACGCCAAATCAAAAGGGTGCAATATAGGTGCATGGCAAGTGCTGTGGGTACTAATAAAGTGCATTTTCTTGTATAGTTCTACTTGTATATTTATTAGGTTTTTATTAGGAAAAAAAAAATTAATTGATCTAGTAGCTTATCCAAACTCCTGGAAGGTAACAAAGGATCTGATAGACACTATACAATAATTTCAAGGTCTTTATGAAGCCATCAATTCTACATTTTTGTACTACTGTCACATATATTATAATGGTCTACTTAGTTTGTGCTGATTTGTCCTAAGTTGGATTCGGTCAGCCACTTCAGCTGAACTAACAAATCCCTGAAATGCGGCTAGGTAATATCCCATAATTTGGGTCTGAATTGACAGTTCACGCCATTCAGAAACCTAAGTATCCAAGGCATTCGGATCAGGACATTTTGCTATGAAATCATAGATTTTCCGTTACCAAATATTCCCTGATTACCTTTCAACACACTCCAAATGTGTCTAAGATAGCTTTTAAAGTCTCCAGATAAAATGAAAATCCTAAAAAGATTTTTTTTAAATAGTTTCCCTGTGGTTTGTGGACTGTCGTTGGCCCCATAAATAAAATGTGTTTTCGTCGGCGGTTGCTGGCCCGATAAATAAAAAAAGAATACCTTGGCAAAAATTAAAATTATGGGGGGCCATGACTAGTAAATCCCTCCCCCTAATAATAAACGGGGCTGGGAGCCAGGAGACCAGAGACGTCACTATGGTTGGTGTCAACCGGTGCGGTAACTCATGGTGTCACCCCCCTGGATTTCCTCCAGTACCATGACAAACAGATTCCTTAGTAATGCCAGTCAGATGGCCCATTAAATATGCCAGTCAGATGGCCCATTAAATATGCCACATACAGGAGCCCCACAAATTATGTCACACACAGGAGCCCAATAACTATGACACACACAAGAACACCATAAATTTTGCCACACCAGAGCCCCATTATTTATGGCCCACCTTGGAGCCCATTTAATTATGCCACACACACAGGCGCCCCTTAATTATGCCACACACAAGCACCCCATAGTTATGCCACACACAAGCACCCCATAGTTATGCCACATAAAAGGGCCCCTTAACTATGCCACACATGGGACCACCATTAATTATGCGACACACAGGAGCCACACAAGAAGAATTATACAATTCTACAACAATACATATCTGAACACACAGACACCTCTCTCTCTCTCTCTCTCTCTCTCTCTCTCTCTCTCTCTCTCTCTATCAGTAACTAGTTGCATTTATACTTATACTTATTTTAATTTTTTTATTTTATGTTCAACTATTTTCATATGTAATAAAAATGTTATTGAACATTTCATTCCTTGTTTTTATTCCCTTCCTCTGCACCCACATTGCACCTAAATGACATAACCCAGCACCATACAGTACCCACAGAACTTGCCATGCCCCTATATTGCACCCACAGCACTTGGCTTGCTCTCATATTGCACCGACACGATTTGGCATGCCACAGTGTCAATTCCCCACAGACAATGCCACAGCATCACTTAAACGCCAATTAAAATAAACCTGTTTCCCATTAATATGCCAGTGTTTGCCCATAAATATGGCACAGCCAATTTCTCCAATAATATACCAGTATTATTTTGACATTCATAAAACAAAATTTGCCCAATAATATGCCAGTATTATTTTGCCGTTAATAAGCCAATTTTCCTAATAATACGCCAGTATTATTTTGTCATTAATAAGCCACAGCCAATTTGCCTAATAATATGCCAGTGTTAATCTGTCATTTAATATATGCCAGTATTTTGCCATTTAATATATGCCAGTATTTTGCCATTCAATATGTCAGTATTTTGCCATTTAATATATGCCAGTATTTTGCCGTTTCATATATTCCAGTATTATTTTGCCAGTCAATATGCCAGTATTATTTTGCCATTCAATATGCCAGTATTTAGCCACTCAATATGCCAGTATTATTTTGCCATTCAATATGCCAGTATTTAGCCACTCAATATTCCAGTATTGTTTTGCTATTCAATATGCCAGTATTTTGTCACTCAGTGTGCCAGTATTTTGTCACTCAATGTGCAATGCACTGCAGGAGAACCAAATGGTCCTCAGCCTCTATAGAAAATATCGGGGGGGGGGTCACAGGAACAGGTATTTTTTTTCACCCTCCTGACACCCAAAGGGTTTTATTTTTGTATTTTTACAGATGACCAATTCCCCAAGTCCTTCCCAACTGGATTCTATATCCTCTCCATAGTAGTTTATGGGGAGGATAGAGGCTACCATTTGGATTTGGTGTGTTTCAGGCATGTTTTGGCTGTTATCGGAAGCTATTGTAAATGGCTCTGATGTCCGAATTGCAGATCTATTCGTAGACACATTGGTGAATACTTTGCAGTTTTTAATTCAGTTCCTGATGAGTCCATCCAAACTTTTCACATTACAAAATTCCATCTATTAAAACGTGTCCTGAAAATTTCAGGACTTTTAATATAACATAATAAATATAATACAACATAATATTCACATTATGCTAATTTTTTGGGGGTGCTTAATTAGGCTTTTGGTATGTTTTCGGCTATCCAGGAAAGTGAAAGTAAAAGAGAAAAGAAAGGCAACCAATGTGCTCCGAATCATTCCATAACTTTCCACATTGCAAGAGTCTATCTAATTAAACATATCCTGAAAATGTCAGGACTTTTGGTAAAACATAATAAAAGTTATTCATATTAAGCTTGTTTTTTGGGGGTGCTTAATATGGCTCGTGGTATGTTTTAGGCTACCCAGGAAAGTAAAAAAGAAAAAGGCAACCTATGTGCTCCTAATCAGTCCGGTCTTCGTAGGAAACCATTCATTGGCTCATTTTAAGTTGACCCTTATATATAATTGAATCTAACTTGTTAGAACAATTTATTTTTCACTTATAAAGTGATCATTAAGAAATATAAATGTCACTTGCATGAGAAAGAAAAATGTTATGTCAGTGACAAGGAAAAAAGATGGTTTGTTTGTTGCTGAATTTCATGCCAATCTTATTTTTATTGTGCATTGACAGTTGACTGCAAGAATTTACTGAAAGCTAAACTTTGTTCTCTTAGATTGGAAACATTGGAATAATATGACAGCACATCTGCAAAATGTCACACATTTTTTGTGACAGGCATTTGCTGTCCAATCACATTTGGCTGAGCATCTGATAAAATGTCGCTCAGGCAGAATGATGTCAAAGAGCAGGAAATATATTCTCTTCCTTTAACTACCCAGGCTAAAGTAACACAAAATGCTTCTTTTTCAACAGATATCCATTTCTAGGCTATTTTGAGAATGACAATAATCACTGTTTATATGACAATTACCAGTACATCTTTTATATTCTTAAATCATATGCACGGCATGTAAAGCAGTCTCCCTTAATGTGATTTGGTCATTATTAGGCAGTAATGTCAAGGAGGATAGTCCCTGGGGCTAGCGCTTTTAGGACAGAGAGACACAGAGCAGTGATTGTAAATTCTGTAAATTCCCTGTCACTTCACTTGCCGGTTCACTTGCCTCAGTCACCCCAGGTTTTTCCAAGCGCTGATAAATCTTTGGCCACGAAAAGGGAGAAAATGGCGGCGAGACCTCAGGATCCAATTTTGAAATACGTAGGTGCTTTAATACTTCATAATATTCAATGTAAAGACAGACAACAAATGTACAACCACCAGCATGATAGCCTTTACCTACTTACTTCAAAATCAGATCCTGAAGTCTCGCCGCCATTTTCTCCCTTTTCGGGCAAAAACATATTATAATTATACTGTGTAAGTGTAAGTGAACAAGATTAAATAAAGCCTCTTTATACTTTATGATAATTTCATTTGATCTTTTTCTCTCCGTAAGTCTTATTTTTAAGGACGATAATTGAGGGCAAGTGGCAAGCCAGAATTTAAAACGTCTTCCAGTATATTTAAACAATTATCCCAACCTATATTATGACTTTGGTTCTCACATGAAATCTTTAGAAGCAGGACTCATTGCTCAGAAATCTAGATGCATCCGTTTTCTTACAAGGCTGGGTGCATAGAAGAATGGGTTGTGCAACATATCCTTACTAGAATATAAAGGGTGTAAAAGCAAAATAATTATTGTGGCATTAACATTCTTGAATAGCATTATTATAAATGCAGTAAGCTGTCGGAAAACAGTTTATGCTTAGCACATTCTGTATGTCCCATCAACTATCTACTGTACTGACAAGATTAATGGGACAAGGCCAGTTCTCCCAGCTTCCTCCAAAATTCTCACTCACTTGTCACATGTTAGACATACACAAAATTGAGACATTGAAATTATATAATGATCCTGGCAAAGTTGCAAGATAAACAATATTTACAATTACAAATTGTGAATGGAGGATGACAAAGAGAAAACTAAAACGTGTGAAATTATATCACAGTTAGGAGGAAGTAAATATAGGTCATGGCTATAGAGATGACTGTTGGCAGTGTGTTTGCAGTCTCAAGGCTTTGAAGGGATGAATTGATTTCATAAGTGCCTTGGGAGTAAATATGCTATGCAATGGGGTTAGGGTTGCGTGTTTTTGTGATGTGTTCCTAGCAAATCAGAAAGTGTTGTTCTCTATCAGTGCCCCATTTTTAGTTCCCATAACGATCTTGAAAATAAACACAAACTCAATGTAGCTTACTCAATGAACCTCACAGCTATCAGCTAAATCAGGCTTCTACACCTGTTCAAATTAAAACAAAGTAACTGTTTCCTCCACATCAAGCAAAACAAGAGTCAGCTGGTAGAAATATCCACAGGATCCGGAGTGGTTATATTTTATTTGTATTCTATTAAAATATACAGAGCTCGTGCTTGGAGGGGCGGGGGGGGGGGGGGGGGGGTTGCAGAAAATGCTCAGCTTGAATTTCTCATTAGCGATCACATGATACTTCTAGACTTGTTGAGTGTATTTAAATCAAGGCGAGAGCTATGGGTTCAATACTATGTCCACAATGAAAAAAAACGCATCAGGCTAATGAGCAATTCAAGTCAAACTTGATGTTCCTATGTGTCCTGAATCTCTGTAATTCGGAAGCTTATTGTGTCTTAATGTAAAAAAAAAAAAATTACTTCAATATTAACCAATTTCCTTCAAAATTCTCACATTAAAATAGTCTATCGATTCACAAATATCTTGTACATTCAGCTAATATTTTAGGGTCTTTTGGTATGTTTTAGGATGTCCAGCTAAAGTGAAAGTAAAAAGAAAATTTCAGTCACACCCCTTGGAATGCCCACAAAAGTTGCAGTCTAATGCTGCAAATGCTGAGACAAGCTATCCAAGCCTATGGGCATGTCACAATACACCCCCAAATTTGGGGGTTGGGGAAAGGTGAATGGGATTGGTTCATCCTGGTGGCCTTAAGAGTTAGCCAGACCAGAACCAACATTTTTTTTGTTATTTTATTAATGTTATCACTGTGAAAATCTATTACAGTGATCACATGTAATAAATGACAATTCAGAAGAAATATTGTGTCTTTAAAAAAATAAGGTCATATTTGCAAAATGTAAAGGCAATTGAATAAAATTTGAGAACTTTATAGTGCATTAAACTATTTTTACATTAAGCTGTTCACATTAAAGTGTCAACTCAATACAAACCAGAAATAAGGTCCGATCTGTCAAATGTAGCCGAATGTTGGACTTTTCAGGCTTATTTTCACAATAGTTGAAGTCGTTTTTGACATTAGTGTCTATCCTCCCCATAGAAGTCTATGGGGAGGATAGTGGCTATTATTTTGATGATCTGAACCGGAAGGAGTTTCGTACCCTAAAATTTCTGCATGAAAATCACCCACAATGACCGATTCACATGCCAATTCAGAAGCACTCAGAAGAATTCACCAGAAGTGATCAGATGTGGCTCGAAACTTGGAGTTGACCCTTAAAATTGTTAGGATTGTAAAGTTAAAAAAGGAATAACTTCTGATATGCTTTACCAAAAGTTCTGACATTTCCTGTATATTTTTGAATAGATGGACTCTTGTAATGTGGGGAACTTGGAGGAAATTGCTTAACATTTAAGTAATTTTTATGTACGTTAAACCACATAAAGCTCCACAAAAAATTTACTTAATTTCTCTTTTCTGTAATGTGGGAATCCAACATCCATGAAACATCTAGGATAGATACAATTCATTGACGTTTGGGCACATTTTGACACATGAGGCTACATTAAGTTATTAGATGTTTTAGGATGTCCCCACAAGTTCAGCTGTCCTTTGCCTATCCTTAAATGGTGTTTTCTTCAAACCATTAAGGTTTGCATTTTGTTCCTAACCTATACAGAAAAAGTAGATTCATTCTATAATGATGGAAATATTGGGCACCATTAATGGGTAACATTACATAAATGTTTCTTTACAGCGCATGAGCAAAATACACAATACTTGGTACAGAAATGAAAGCTGAAAGGGGTGTTACAGACTAAAATATATGAACAGAAACAGGCTAATACATAAGGTAGGAAGGATGCATTTTTGCAAGCTTACATTCTAAATGGAAATACATACATATAAATATATACAATAACTGCAATTAACTTTACTATTTTTTGTATTTACTATTTTTAATAATAATTTAATTATATTTTGCCTGTACCAAAAAAAAAAAAAATTTCATTAAACAAAGTTATAAACAAGACACACAAACAACCTTATATTCTGATAATTAAAACAAATTGAGGAAAAAAATAATTGCCTTATTTTTGGATGACAGAACTTCATTTCTCAAAGGAGTCAGAAAAGCAATACAGAGCAGACAGCAGTATCCTTTGGGGTCAAGTGAACCAGAGACGAAAAAAGGTCTTTCAATCATGTGTGGATTCACTTCTGTCTGACATAAAATAAATTAACTGGATGGATGATACCATCATACATCAATAAGGGATAAAGAAGTGACTTTTTCTATGTCAAATACATTACAAATCCCATATACATTAACAAAATATGCTAGATAATTTTTCTTGTGTGATGACCGTACAACATATTGCACTTTCAAAACCTTTCAATAAAGGAAGACAAAATGACCTATACAAGGTCAACATGGAGTTATACAGATTTTCAAGCAATCTTTGTCAGCTTTTGCACAGTTATTGGTCTTTCACTGCTCATCAAGGCTGTAATACATCTTAAAATAAACTGAACTGGGGAAAAATTATTTACGCTTTTAGATTAATTAACCTGTGCTTATGGATACAGTTAACTAATTATAAATCCTTTATTTGGATATCTACTGTGTTGTGAAGTGCAACTATCTTTCCAGAAAAACAAACAATACCAAGCTTCCCTGTGCATCTGTCATATTTTGAGAATTACTCGCAAGAGACACGGCCATAGCTTAAATGGTCAAAACAAAGGAAACTAAGTTTCTCTGCACCATCCATCATGTTTTGAGTCGTATTCACTGGAGATATGACCATTGTTTAAAATGTACCCAGAAGTAATTATAACATTAAGGTCACTAATTCGTATGGTGAAAATGAACAACTTTGAATATCTGCAACTAAGCTAGGCATGGCATTGACTTGCCATAATTCTCAATATAATAAACACAATATTTGATGGTAGTTTAGGAACAAAGAATATATGAAGAATGGAACAGTGAGGGCATTAGAACATGAAAGGCTGAGACAAAGGACTGTCCATAACATATGGTTTAATATTATTGTTTTATCTGGGACTGTTATTTTATCCAACACATAAATTAAATAATATTCTATAACCTAGGGTTCTTATTCATTAAGGAAATTGTCTTAAATTAACTACCGATTTCTAATACCCAGTTTTGCAATACAAAATTAGTTTCAAATCTCATCAGTTCATTTTTAATAAACAAACCCTTCTAAATTAAGATCCTATTTTATTTAGACATTAAAGGGACACTCTATTAAACTAACTTTAATGTAGCTGGCAGTTTTTAATCTGTTCTTCCTTGAAATAGTTTTAAACGTTTCTTACTTGGGCCTTCTTTTGTAATCTGTAAAGTAACTGATGATTAGTGCAGATGAACAGGGTCTGTCTCCACTAAGCATGTGCCATGACAGCAGTATTCAGTAGTTGGCAAGTGCACCCCTGTTTCATTATTTTTGAAGGCAGTGATTGGTGTGGCAGGACAGTTGAGTAATGTGACATTGGACATGTGCAGGGTCCATCCCAATGCATCTCTCTCATCACTTTCAGGAGATGATCTGTACTCCAACTTTTTACAGAGAGTGTAATATTTCATATTGATTGAACCTTGTACAAGATAATTATTGCATACACTAAATTAAAAAGGACATAGCTTAATTAGTGTTTATATTCCAGTATGCTTATTTTTTAAAGTTTTCGCTTTAACATACTTGCATCCGACAAGTTTTTATTTTCAGACTGGAGTTATCCTTTAAATAAGGACCAAACCCCAAATGGTAGTTTTTTTCTACAGTAAAGAACTTTTCTTCCCATTTAAAATAATTTCTATAATTTCTCACTCAAGATATTACATCATTCTACTTAAGAAAACAAAGACTTGGGAGAAACAACAAAGGGTGGCTTTATTGAGCCAAATGAGCAACCATCAGTTGTTTCTAATGGTGTGTCT
Organism: Pelodytes ibericus; assembly: GCA_036172795.1. Classification (NCBI taxonomy): domain Eukaryota; kingdom Metazoa; phylum Chordata; class Amphibia; order Anura; family Pelodytidae; genus Pelodytes; species Pelodytes ibericus. The sequence continues at coordinate 117,687,816 of CM069863.1, forward strand.
ATGTGTCAATTTTGTGAACTGGGAGGTCATGTCAATAAGAAAGCTAAAGAGTATGCGAACAGGAATGCATACCTGTCCAGTGTCCCTGTGTAGGAGGGAAAGTCCATATTCTGAACCCAAGTCCTTCTGTCCCTCTTTCCTTTTCTATTGTCCCTAATTTCTAAGATAGATGTTTGATGTATATGAGTGTTACACAGAGCTCCAGAGTAGTGTTGAGCGAACCCGAACCGCACTGTTCGGGTTCGTACCGAACATTACGGTGTTCGAACTCCGGACCCGAACACGGACATTTCACTGTATGTCCGTGTTGGAGTTCGGGGTTCGGCTATAAACCAAAAGTCTATATAAACCGAAAGACATTCGGTTTATAGACTTTCGGTTTATAGAATAGCAATAGCATTACATGTATTATAGAAACCGAAAGTCTATAAACCGAAAGACATTCGGTTTATAGACTTTCGTTTTATAGAATACATGTAATGCTATTGCTATTCTATAAAAAGAAACTCTATAAACAGAATGTCTTTCGGTTTCTAGACTTTCGGCTTATGGAATACATGTAATACTACTGGCTTTCTATAAACCGAACTAGAGTCCCCATTCATAAGAATTTCTTATGAATGGGGACTCTAGTTCGGTTTATAGAAAGCCAATAGTATTACATGTATTCCATAAGCCGAAAGTCTATAAACCGAACAACGTTCGGTTTATAGACTTTCGGTTTATAGAATAGCATAGAATCACATGTATTAAATAAACCGAAAGTCTATAAACTGAACGTTGTCCGGTTTATAGACTTTCGGCTTATAGAATAAATGTAATACTATTGGCTTTCTATAAACCGAACTAGAGTCCCCATTCATAAGAATTTCTTAGGAATGGGGACTCTAGTTCAGTTTATAGAAAGCCAATAGTATTACATTTATTCTATAAGCCGAAAGTCTATAAACCGGACAACGTTCGGTTTATAGACTTTCGGTTTATAGAATACATGTAATGCTATTGCTATTCTATAAACCGAAAGTCTATAAACTGAACGTCGTTCATGGAATACATGTAATTCTATTGGCTTTCTATAAACCGAAATAGAGTCCCCATTCATAAGAAATTCTTATGAATGGGGACTCTATTTCGGTTTATAGAAAGCCAATAGTATTACATGTATTCCATAAGCCGAAAGTCGGGTCTTCACTGACTTCAATGGGGTTCGGGTTCGGGGTCAAGTTCGGGGTCAATGTCGACCCCGAACCTGGACTTTTTTCCGAAGTTCGTCCGAACCCGCCGAACCCGAACATCCAGGTGTCCACTCCACACTACTCCAGAGCAATACAACTCACACTAATATGTGTTAAAACTGTAGTTAATGTGTCTACCCTTTATGTTTTGCAAATACTTTATTTTTATTCTACAATGACTCACCAAGTTACAGAAATAGCTAGTTAAAAAATGTCCCCTTGTAAATCATGATGTCTGTATACAATTTTATTTTATTGATACATTTAGCATCATTCCAAGATGTAGGAACTGTATGGATAAGGGAGAAAACACTATTTGCCATAAAAACTCCTACCTACTATATCGGTCTACATTTTCTCATGTTTATATATATATATATATATATATACGTGTGCCTTTAAGTCAAATGCCATTGTGCTCCAGAGAAACGTTATTGCCATCAATTCCTTATAACATCAGAAAAAAAGTAAGGTGAGAAATGAGGATATTTATAATGCATGATCAGGCGTAGGGATCCAATACTACCAGCAGTCATTGCTGTGAGAATTTAAGTGAATTCAGCTCAGGCTCCTGATAGTTTTGAGCCCTAGTTTTCTGTTTGTATAACATCTGTTGTACTGATAATAAAATGTCAAAATGATATACAAAATTTCATATACAATTATTAGTGTGAATATTAGGCACATTGCAAGATCCCATGTATTTTTAGCCAATGGTAACATCAGCAGAATGTACTTGGAAATTAGATAATTTCCCTATCTGCCATTTCTGGTTAAATAGGCAGTAAACCCATGTTGTTTCTCTTAATGAGGCAGAAGACCACTTCTTATTAAAAGTGTAATTTGAAGGGTTCACTAATTAATTATGCACCAGTAACATGTTATTCTCCTCTAGGATTTTGCAAAGGAAATGGGGCGTCAATCTCATATTGATCTCTGTCACTGGTCTGTGTGCACATTAGTTGTGTGACATACAGCCAATCAGTGGGGTGGAGGTGATTATCACAGACGCCACACAATGATCAGCACTGCCAGGTCATAGCGGCCGATCACCATGACAAAGTCAGTGTTTAACTTTCAAGTCAAACATAAGTCGCTTTTGGACAGTGCTACAAAGGAGCATTATACAGAAGAATTTTTAATCACACAGAGGATCACAAGAAGGGTTCAGTTCAGTGATGGTGAACTTATAGAACTGGTGCCACTACATTGTCGCCATTATCATATATGGAGTGACGTGGAGTATATGGAGATGGAGCAACTAAAGACAAAAACAGGGAGAAGAGGAAACTAAAAGAAAAAGAATCTGGAATAAAAATGGGAGACAGGTCAAAATATATGGACAAATGGCACTTTGAGATAGTTAAATAGGTTTATTGCATATAAATGACATCACCTTTTGATTAATTACCTTTGCAACTTGTTTGAAAAGGGGATCAAGCAAGTAAAAGTGACAGGGTAATCTTTGTAATATACTTGCAGTGTAACAAATTGAAATTCACAGACAATAGCATTCGGATATTCAAGGACATTGTTGAAGAGATGTAATAATTCCAGAATTAGCCTGCACTAGAACTTCAATTAGAAAGTCAAATATGGCTCTGCGCAGTGCCTCTTGAGATCCAAACTCTGACCTCAAAGCAACATGTTAAGAAGTATTGTTTTAGCATTTGCAAAAAAAACTATATACTGCTCTGCATGTAGCTAAAAAGGAATAATGATGATCAGTCCAGAGACCACTCCACAGAGGTCAATGAATATACTAACTTAAATACTTCAGCTACAAGTCTGTGTCATTAGAAAATATACCATGATAGAGTCAAGGAATGTTCACTTTCAGCCTGTCATGAGAGTACTGAAAAAGAGCAATTGGTGTCTGATTTAGAGGAAGCCTCTTGAAGAGCGTTTGAATGGCTTTGCGAGATGCAATCATAAAGAAGCAGTACAAAAGTAAATGGAATCTCTCAATGGGGGGAAAAAATGAAATAATTAGTGTTGAAATCTACGGTCCTAAAAAGATTTCTAACATTTTAAAACAACTGTATCTATTTGAGGTCACAAAGCTTTTTATAGTTTGTCTGCCAAGTATATAGTTTAAATCCCTTTTTGTGATATACTATGTAAAGTAATGCATGCTTAAACTGCAGTCAGTGGGATGTTGGGAGGTATACTTTCCTTCTGTAGTTATGCTGTTTCTGTTTGTGTTTTCAGATTCTGTGTTATAGTCTATTCATTCATTTTAGTCATTTCTATTTTTTTTTCTGTAAATGTTTTTCATCTATATCTCTTTAATTTGCATATTATTTCCACACCTCTTTGCCAAGCCCTTTTCCCTGTTTTTCTAATTGTAATAATGTTAGAAGGATCAGTCTGACAACATTACATTTACCAGATAACATTTTTAGCAAATCCACTACCCTCTACATCCTAAACTGTCCCTGCTAAAGTTCTCAACAGATTATAATACAGTGCATTTAAATAAGTCCAACACTTTGGTGTGTTATGATTCCCTATAGTGTAGCACTGCAGAATATGTTGACACATCGTGAATAAAAGATTATAATAATTAAAAAATGCAGAATTTCATTTCCCACAGTGTCAGTATACGTTATATAGCATTTGTTATGTTTTGTATTTACAGTGTGTGCTTTCCCTAGATAGCTGTAGTATTTATTCCTTTATGAAACACAATATCCTAGCCTAGAACAGAGATCAACATTAAACATTTGGCAAACCAGATTTGTGAGGATTATCCTCTCAAGCTTCACACAGCTAACTGGGGACGTTCTAACATCCATAAGCAGATGCAGTCCAACAAAAGGACATTATTGTACACCACAAACATAAGCAACATTTATTTTTATGATAATTTTGTTCTGAGGACATTCATTTCACTGTAAATGTTTAAATATAATGAACGTTCCTCTTCAGACACCTGATAGTATATATCACTATGCCAGACTGTACACCTGGAAGGGTTGTGCTAAGGTGGATTTCCTTAATGATAATGTTTGTGGAATTGGTCTTGACTAACATTGCAGCTCTGTGAAAATAAGGGACTCACTGCAGCCTGATAATGTTAAAAAGTTAAAGGCGTCTGTTTAGCAGAATGTGAGTTGAGGTGAAATTAACATTTTATTGTAATGCATTTTAAAAATGTGCACAAAGCCAATATTTAACAAAAAATGCTTCCAAAAACCTTCTTCCAATCTGTCTTTACGTTTTCTGTTACTGCCTATAAAAGAGTGCCAGTGTGAGAAAAGTGCTATATAGATAAAAAAAAAAAAAAAAAAAAAAATTCCCAGCGAAACATGATGGATAAAGTGATAAACTGGCATGTAATTAAAACACTTCACACCACCTAGAGTAATTGGACATTTCATGTGCACTTATATTTTTGAAGCACAAGTTAAAAAAAGTTTACTGGTTCTTTAAATATAATACAAGAAAAACAATTGAAATGATAGTCCACAATTATTTTTTGCAGTGTTGTTTAGTCCCAAATTAACTCTAAATTCATAAGGGATGTATGGGGTTTCTCCCGAGAACAAAAGTAGCCTTCAATTTAAATCTAGCTGCTCACTTGTCTTAGTTGTACATTAAAAAGAACCAAATACAGGCTGATTAATCCTCATCCCACTGACAATAGTATTTAATATGTCATAGCACTAGCTCTTCACCCATCACTTTTCTTTTTCACAAATAGGATGAAGAATGTCCTCTGACCCAGAACAGGTGACCTCTGATCCACGCTTGACAGAAGACAGCTGAATACATTTCCCTAATTCTACCAAAGACAATCATGTGGAATACTATGAGACATGATAACTTGCTACTTTTCACTTATCCCATAATGTATTGCGGTAGAATATACCTACTGAACTATAGTTAAGGCTCTATTGATCAATCATTCATTGCATCCACAGTGCAGTATTAAAGGATAAAGAAATATGCAACAACTTGTATATGCTGCAATTCTTTGCAGGATTAATGGGTTAGTTGCCTTGACTGATAAATCCCACCCGTATATCATACTGTAAATATATTGTCCTGACACATACTGGGGATTATTCCAAGTGTAATGCATTTGTTTATATTTATGTTGCATATTTGTTATTTTAATATACTTTTGTTTAGTATATGATGTATTTTCTGTAACGACCATTAAAAACATTGTGATATTTTTTTTATTAAACTAAGATCAGATGACAGAATAACAGTGATACACAAGACATAATGATTTTCTGTGCTGTATTTCCATGTATAACTCTAGCTTTTCTGTGTTCAAAGCTGATAAATAATAGCTCTAATAACTAGAGAGGCTGGTCTGCAGTCTAGAATAAACAGAAATCCATTCCAAGGATGGCAAGTAATATCAGAACAAAAATATATATAACAAAGGGCAAAATTATATTAAAAGGGTTTTAAGTCCTATTTGTTTCTATAGAGAACAGTGAGGCAGGTCTACTCAAATTGGAATGTGGAGGCAGAGAGACCTGACAATGCACATATGCATGCACTGGTGTGTGCAAGTCATAGCTTTTCGTTCTTGTGTCCCGGGACATGAAAGAGGCGGAGCATTGCGTAAACCTGCAGAATTGAGTTATGGTCTACTGGGTTTATTGAGCTCATTTACTTATGGTTAGTCTGTGTATGATTCCTAGACACACACAGTGTAACCAGGATGATACCTGCTCACAGAGCCGCGAAAGACCTATATTGGGTCTGTATATGCATCAGAAGTGAGCTTGAATGCAGTCAGGGCTCAGCACTGAAACCGTGCATCCTCCTGTCTTTGCTGACAGTATGGAGTTCCTGATAACAAATGCTAGTTCCCAGACTACAGCTATGGATGAGAGCATTGTAGTATACACATGCCGGTGCTTGAAATCTCTGTGTAGTGCTCCATTATCATGATCATCCTTTCATGCTCCTTTCTTTGCTGACAGAATGGGGTTCCTGATTTGAATTAATGCAGTAATCCACAAACTGTTTTAGGGTTCATTGCTCTGAAGTGAGAAATCATAGAGAAGCACCATGAAATGACAATATACAAAGTAATATAGTAAAGACGTATTCTTAAAAGATGGAATTGCAGGTTATTCCAAACAATGCCAAAGTAGTCAAGTTGGAAAGTCAAAGGGGTTTATCGATGAAATACGGAGTTGCAGGGAAATGAGAAGGGAATTGGAAAATAGAAGAGTTTGAAGTATAGCTAAATGGGAGACATTTTTCCAACTTGGCTATTTTGGCTTAAAAATAATAATAATAATACGTAAGACTTTATGTTTGCAAATCCCTTCTCAATTCAATTCCCTCTTTCATGAATAAAGCTCTATGTATTATTATTTTTAATAATAATACACCCTGTACACACCTAAAAAAAACAATGTGTCTTGCATGCTCAGCAAAATGAGAAAATGTGGTTTTGTCCACTTACACAAAATATATTTTTACAGAACACATTTGCAACTGTTTCAGTGATATGGTAAACTCTGTTGTTAAGCATCAAAATAACTTTCATGTACATTTTTGCATTCATTTCTGACAACATAAAACTGTTCTGTATCTTCTTTTAATTCAACTCATTTTGGAAGCTCATAGAATTATCCGTATATCTGTAGAATCTAACTCAGCTTGCATCAACCATGTATTGGCTAAAAAAATAAATTTTTACATGTGAATTCGTTAACTTATATAAAAAGATATTTCCATTATTATTGTAGTTTAAAAGATTTCCTGACATATTATATATGCTTTTGGTGGAGGATACTGCATTAAGCATTCTCTATTTTTCTGCATTCTCAATTATGTATTATTTTCACAGAAAATTACAATTCTCTAAACCCTGATCAACTTTTTGAGATGTGACTCTTAATAAAGAAGAAAATATTTGCGCATACTTAGTCGTTCCATCACTCAAAATAATAGGAGAAGCACTGGGCATGTGTGATTGTGATATCATACCGCCTGCATCGCAATGGAGTTGGGGGATTGAGAACTCTTCTTTCTGATTGGCCAATGCATATCCTCTGTTATTGGCTACAGGAATTAAGATTTACAGAGAAAATGTGGCTGCTTGCTAGTCACTCACTGAAAAGGCAAATAGAAGAGGGTACAACGGGCAGCAGCTGTGGGCCCTTGTGCTATGTCTGGGCCTTAAATAGCTGTCACTTTTGTTTTGCCTTAAAGACGGGCTTATAGTGTAAAGGTGCCTACATGGGCTTATAGTGTAAAGGTGTTGGTATAATGTTCATTTATAGTACATTATGGCTTGTGTTAGTTATAGGGACTTTTCTCTAATACCTTCCTCATACAGCAATGCAAGTTTATTTAGAGAAAATTACCAGATCAAGCAGCACTATTCAATCATTACATAAATCTTAGTTGCTCATAGAAAACATTCCTACCAGCTGAGACCATCCCTAGGGATTTAGTGATTCTAGTCTGATTCTGTACCAATCTACAAGTATAATGAGCTTAAGTTACTATTTTATGCTATCCATTCACATCATGGATGGCAAAATACAATTTTTAATGGATACAGAAAGGTCAGTCATCAGGGCTGTGCATAGATAAACACAATTCCTAGTAGGTTCATTAAGTATTAATTAGAGAAATGTAAAAATATTCTGGTCAGTCAACCGCCTTTAAAGGGACAATCCAATAAACTAAAGAAATGCTAATATTAAGATAATGTATAATAAAGCTTATATTTTAAACCCTGTACGACAATGCCCATACATGTACGGGCTTGGACTGCATTGGTGACATTGCCTGTACATGTATATGGGCTGCCTTTAAAAATATGCAATTAAAGTGGTTTTGCCTCGATAAGCGCCATTGCCATCTTTCACAGACACACGTTGATCTTGGAAAAAAAGAGTCTACACCGATTTGTCCCAAAATCAATTTGGGTCGGGCATTTTAGCCTAATTTTAAAAAATCTATGAAATGCAGCTATTTAATATCACTGAATTCGGCTCAGAATCAGCAGTTTGGGTCGTTAAAAAACTTAGGCATTCAGATCAGGATATTTGTGCAATGAAATGCATCGATTTTTGGCTACCCAAAATGTTATTTTCGCCCTTGAACATGGTCCGAATTCGGGTAACATAAGCAAAATTTGACCATTTCAGTTCCCCAGATTTTAGTTGGAGATTTAATATAAAAGTGTAGAAGGATTAAAGCAAACATATTTGAAACAAAAATATTTATATACAATTATAATATATTACTGTTATATATTTTAACAGTATATTTACATTAAAATTTGCATTTTTAAATTTATCCCACATGAACATCAAATAAAAAAAAATTATTGCCCTGCAGGGGTTAACTACAAATCTTTTAAAGCTATATCTACAATGCCATTTGTACTTGTCGGTGCTTTACAGCTTCTTCTTAGACATGAATTATTAGTCCCACTGCCCAGGTTGAGTGAACATAGCTGTGTGCATCGAAAGTCGCCATTCATGTCTATGGAGAACTGTGTGGATGTACAAGATTCGCTTGCACGTCTGCACAGCCGCAGACATTTAGCATGTGCAGGTCCTAATAACAAAACTATTTCTGTATGATGCCACATCTTGAGATTTTAAATGACCTTGAGGAAATTGGGCTATGGACATATTTGTCATATTAGCAGCTTCATGTTCTAAGCAACCAACGATGAGGGGCAATATATTTATACCTCTGGGACTTTACCTAGGGTAGTCAGTTATCCCTGGTTTCATGGTCAGTCCCGAGATGGAGACTACTGTTCACGGACCAAATAGATCTCCGGATCATTGCCAGGACATTTTCCTAGCCAAAATTGACCAAGCCAAAACAAAATGTCAGGTCACTTGTATAAACAGTATTGGACCACTACATACAAGCAAACAGCTGTGCCAGAGAGTTTGCGCTTTCATTGCTGACCGTCTGTGGGTAAATGCACACACTCCCCACTGGATAAAGTGGAAATGCAAATATGAAGCCTCCTGTCTTGACATAAAATTGTAATTACACACTATCAGTTAATGTTTGGTTAGCTTGTAATTATGTTCAATTAAGTGAAAGCTATTTCCTCTAACACAGTTACAAACTAAAAAAACAGGCATACAGTACACACTGTACACCACCAATACCAAGTAAATAACAATGTTATAGTATAGATAGATGTGACCCTGTTTATTGACTTAGTAACTGAAAAATTAGAACTGCTAATGAAAGTATTTTACTGCAATTTTTTTTTATCTCAGACAGTGTCATACTTTAATCACACAAATTATAAAAAAAAATCTAATAAATGCAACACTCAGTGTTATATGTTTATACTACATTCATTAATAGAGTACAAGCATATTTGTTTTTGTTTCTATTCATCTTTAATCAGAACCATCTTAAATTGTAGGGCATTTTGTAGCCAATTACATAGATTTTTAAATTGTCAAATGTGGCTTTTCTAGTGGTTTGCCAAAGAAATAAAACAGTGACAGATGGAAATGATATATTTCCCCATGGACAATTTAAACACCCTGCCAATCCTTCCTTGGAACATTTTATGACACAATTGGGTGTCTGTAGCAATGTTGAATGGTCTGTAATAGTTTTGGAAGTCAACATTCTCCATTGGTTCTGTTAATATATATTTCAATCTGTATTTCAATCAAATCTATTATTATTTCACAGTAAAGCACATCCCATATTCAACTAATGATTCTGTTGTTTAAAAATAGTAATTTAATCAGTACCTAGCCAGGCATTAACTCATTTTTCATAGGGAAATGGAGAATATTGTTGAATGCAATAGTTTATTACCATTTTTTGAGCACATTAAACTTAACTGTACAATGTTTGTATAAAGTATATTCACATACAGTACCTGTTTACACATTCTACAGGGATATTCCACTATTTTAATACAATATCAAAGTATTTTACTGCAATGTCCTTTGTTTATTGTTTTTGCTTTTAATGTGGTTCTTACTTGTTCCAGCAGGTGGAGACAACACTCTAAAAAACTTCAGACAGGTTTAAAGGTAAACTGTTGCTATGGAATATGATTTGTGGAAAATAACAAAAATATATAATGAAGAGATAACACACTAATATGATTAATAAAACTGAACATAAAAAATCATGTAAACACTCCCTGCCTGTGCCAAAATAGTCAAACTAAACATATAGAAGGTGGACACAAAGACTGGATGACAAAATACACAGTGATTTATTAGCACACAAAAAAAATCATGTACTGGTATACAACCAATAAATGGCAATGTGGTAACAACAAAAGAAGAAAAGCATAAATTACACAAAACTGCAATGTGGCAAAAGAACTGACGTGCAAGGGATCTTTTCAACGTTTAGGCTCACTAGTCAAGGTTGATCTGACACAAACAACATACATTTTGGGTGAAAAGACTATGTCTGAGGTCATTTAACATATGGTTTTATGATCACAAATATGTATATTGTACAAAGTATTACAATTTCATAACTATTACAATGCTGTCATAGAATTTCTGGATGTATGCACATATTCTGGGATACACCGAATTCACATACATATGATATCTTCTCACATATATATCATGTTATCTGCTGGAGAACTTAGATTGTCTATATCACTTTTGGGAAACCTTTCCTTCAATAAAATACCAGCCATGCTATTGCTTACTGAAACTTTACACTAACCTAAAGTGTTTTACCTGTCTGTTGATAAAATAATGGCTGGGTGATAAGCCTAATCATTTACAATGATGGTCACCATTTACTACCTTGTGAGAAGGGATTCAAGGCTATTTAGACTGTGTGTCATCTATCTAAGAATATGGCCCCTTGCTGCTTTTGGTCTAGAATCACGTACCATATTTTCTCATATGTAACCCGGATTATAAAGTGACACCCCAAACTTAGTATTTAAAAAAATAAATAAATAAACATGTTACTTGAGAAATGCGTTTTTTGGGGGAGGGGGACAACCAAGGCAGCTGGGGAGAATGTCTGTGCGCTGGCTGAGCACACAGACATCCTGCTGCTGTGGGATCCAGGTTGCTGCAACTCGCCCATAGGGCAAGGTCACTTATTCAGAGTATTTGCTCATAAAAATTCTCCTTGAATTCAAGCAAAAACTGTAATTTATTGACTTTAAAGAACCATGTACATTCAAGCAGACACTATAGGGTCTACACCATATGCACTGATGCATTCCGAAATGAATTTGGATCGGGCATAGTAGTCAAATCTAAACAATAACTGAATTTCAGCTACACAATATGCAGCGATTCGTATCTGAATCTGTTGGTGGGGCCATTTCCGAATCTTTGGGACCCTTTGACTCAGGACTATTTTGCCTTGAAAGCCACAGGTTTTCGGCTACACAATATTGACCACGAATACAATGTGGATCAGGGATGACTGGCACATTACAGACATTTAAATTCACCTTATTTGAGAAGGTTGAATTGAAATAAAAATGTTCAACAAAGATATAAGCCCCCTGGAGCCAGTGGACTTCCGTTGTTTCAGTAAATACATTTTAAAAAAACCTGCCACCCCCAAAACAATTAGGTGGCCCAATGTTCAAGCCCTTACCCAAACAAATTATGAATCATCAAATTTGTTCCCAGCCCCTAAAATGTACATGGGGGCAAGGGCAAGTAGTTATTAAAAACAGGACTGGGACTTTGTCCCCATTACAAATATGGGGCATCAAGGCAAATCTTAAGGGGCCATGGGACAGCACCCAAATCCCAGGGGGTGGTAAGCATTTTATTTATAGTGTGGATAGGGGGCCATCTGCATTGTCTGTACATTAACATATAATGTGTTGTAATCTAAAGATCTTAATAAATCTGAAATCTAAATGGGTCCCAAAGCTTCCTAATTATTGAATTAATATATTACATTTTAATGTGCAGACAGTCACACACCTAATATATACATTATATATATGAGAATGAGGTAACACCCACAGGCTTATATATATAATATATATATTTTTTGGATCATCTTGGATATATTTATATGTTTGAGCCTCACGACACCCAGGCTGAGTCCATTTTTGGTACAACACCTTCAAGTTGAGTGCACCTACTCTTGGATTTCTATATATATAATCATCCTCATAAATCTATAATATCATATACACACTGATTCACTTATGCATATTTACATTATTTCAATAATTACAAAGCTTTGGGAACTATACAGATAACATATATTTAGATTATAATATATCTATTGTAATATACATACAGTCACATACCTAATATATACATTGATATGTATATACTTAAATACGGACCCACACACATGTTCCACGAGCTTCCCAACAATTACTGTAATATAACAATATGTCATTTATGTGTCTGTGTGTGCATATTGTGAATAAATATGTATGTGATTATGGGAGTGTGTGTCTGTCACAAGATGAAACACATACACACACAGTCACATTAGCACAGTCAGTCACACACACAGTCACACACAGCATGGATTTTGTACCTGGTACTGTTGCAGATTACACTTAGCTCAGTGTGAAGACTGGACAATCAGGAGAAGCCTCTGAACTCTACTGATTATCTGAGACCTCCTTCATTCAGAGCTGCAAATGCGGGACTCTGCATTGTCCTAGACTGAGGCTGCCTGGGACCCAAGACTGTGGTCACCCTACTATGTGTACTTGATACTCCAATAAAATGGCCATGCTTTATGCACATGCTCTGTATAAAGCTTGGCCAAGAATGTGTTTATGCGAACACATTCTTTTACTTGTTATAGCCTGCTGATATCCAGTTTACCTCACATAAGCAAATTATTCCCATAGCAATTAGCACTTGTTTGGTTATATATCAGTAAGTCATGTCATAATAAAACAATAAATTGTGCTATGGTAATATATTTTGACTGTAATCGAGTTGGAGAAATAGAACTCAGAATTGAATGAATTAGGTTCTATTAGAGAATGAGGCACAAACAGCCTCAGAAGGAGTTAAGAGTCAGAGTATGGAAGATTGAATTCAAATAATAAATATAAAAACGATCAATGCTTATTAATCACATTGTGACCACCAGCAAGATTTGAATAGTCCTACATCCCTGCAATTAAACTGCTCAAGAGCAATTAAGTTAATCACATTCATATAAAAACAATAGGAAAAAATGAACTTCTCTTGAACACTCGAATTACGGGAATGAAGTCCCTCCACCCTCCTACGTTTAATGAGTTTGCATGTGATTAATGAACATTGATTGAAAATGTATTTAAACTATGTACACTTCAATATTCTCAATTTCTCTGTCTTAGACCTCATGCTGGCATGCATTTGTGGCTGGCTTTTGTATTGGGAATTTTCATTCATGTGTGAAAGAACATACAAAATAGTTTTTGCTTAACATCATCTGTATGTCCCAACTATAGCATATTAGAAAAGTATACATGATGAGATAAGGCTTATTAAAAGAAGAAATACTCAAATAAATGTGATGAAAATGGCAAATTATATATTCACAAACACACAGTAACATGCTCATTGTCCAAATACAGGCATATTTAGCCTGTGCTCATGTCTGCTTTCAAAGCAGGGAAAATAAAAAAACATTTCATTGCAAGACTGGACACACCATATAAGTCCCTTCACTGCATGAGCAAAAAGAGCACTACCAAAAGGTATCCCTTGGATGGATCATATTTGACCTGCTGAAAGACACATATTACTAGACATGTGCAAAACGAAAAATTTTCGTTTCGTTTTCGTTCATTCGGACGAAAATGATATTTATTTTGTCTAAAACTCGTTCATTACTACATTCGTTTCGGATGAAATTCGTTCATCATTTTTGTTTCGTTACATTCGTTTCGTTTGAACTAATAAATGAATTGACTTAAACATAAACCGAAAATCTATAAACCGAACAACGTTCGGTTTATAGACTTTCGTCATTTGGAATGCATGTAATAGTACTATTGGCTTTCTCTACACAGAGACAGAGTCTCCATTCATAAATTTTATGAATGGAGACTCTGTCTCTGTGTAGAGAAAGCCAATAGTACTATTACATGCATTCTAAATGACGAAAGTCTATAAACCGAACAACGTTCGGTTTATAGGCTTTCGGTTTATGGAATACATGTAATCCTATTGCTATTCTATAAACCGAACGTTCGGTTTATAGACTTTCGGCTTATGGAATACATGTAATCCTATTGCTATTCTATAAACCGAACATTCTTATGAATGGGTTCATAGAAAGGCACTACTACTATACGTTTTCTATAAGCCGAAAGTCTATAAACCGAACGTTCGGTTTATAGACTTTCGGCTTATGGAATACATGTAATCCTATTGCTATTCTATAAACCGAACGTTCGTTTATAGAATAGCAATAGGATTACATGTATTCCATAAACCGAAAGCCTATAAACCGAAAGTTCGGTTTATAGACTTTCGGCATTTGTAATGCATGTAATAGTACTATTGGCTTTCACTACACAGAGACAGAGTCTCCATTCATAAACATTTATGCCTTTATTGGGAAAACTGGTGGTGGCATGTCAATGGACAAGTTAACAGGCATATTAATGGGCAAACTGATACTGGCATATTAGTGGGCAAATTGGCTGTGGCATATTAATGGGCAAACTAACTGTGGCGTCCATGACCCTTGGATCGGCCCTGAAGCAGGCAGTCGGCATCAAGTGGATGCGGACCCGGCTTTTAATCACATATTAATTTATAATTTATCAAGGGGGGGGGCAACATCATTTTTTCGGTAAGGGGCCCTGAAATTTCTGATGGCGGCCCTGCACACTTTCTTAATCATGCACACAAATATTTAATCCATGTTTATGGCCCTGACACAGGTATTGCATTTCGCATATTTACCATAAGCCAAAATAAGAAAATTCTATTGTTGTTCTCTACAACCAGTGTATGAAACAATTAGTTACCTTAAAACATATTTTAAGGTAATTGCTTACATTAGGTGACAAGTTGTCAGGACCGTGGTGTTGAGGTTGCTTATTAGCACCATCTCTTTACGCAGATCCCACAGCTCAGAAATGTTGCATGTATTCTTTCTTCTTAGCACACTGTGATGTGCATGCAATCAGGGCCGGCCTTAAGTGTGCGGGCTTCCCCCATGGCGGCCCCCCGTCTTTCACCCCCCTATGTATGTGTCCCTTTCCTCTTCCTAGCCATGTCTGTCTCTCGCCCCCTCCCCTTTTTCTGTCTCTCTCCCCCCTCCACCTGTTCTGTCTCTGTTCCCCCCTCCTGTCTCTCTCTCTTCCCCCTCGCTTGTTCTGTCTCTCTCTCCCCCCTCCACCTGTTCTCTCTCTCTCTCTCCCCCTGTTCTGTCTCTATCTCCCCCCTCCCCCTGTTCTGTCTCTCTCTCCCCCCTCCCCCTGTTTTGTCTCTCTCTCCCCCCTCCCCCTGTTCTGTCTCTCTCTCCCCCTTCCCCCTGTTCTGTCTCTCTCTCCCCCCTCCCCTTGTTCTGCCTCTCTCCCCCCTGCCCCTGTTCTGCCTCTCACCCCCTGTTCTGTCCCTCTCTCTCATCCTGTTCTCTCTCTCCCGCCTCCCCTTCCTTTGCCTGCAAATGTGGATCAAGGGTGGGGGCGGAGCTAACCGGCTGAGAGGTGTAGCTCCGCCCCCACACTGTGAAGCAGAGCAGCGTCTGCTTCACTGGCAGCAAGACAAAGTGCTGCTCAGCTCCCCATGCTTAGTGCAAGCATGGGGAGCGCGAGCAGCATTTTCTCTTGCTGCCCTCAGCTCCCTGTGAAGCAGCCGCTGCTCTGCTTCACAGGGTGGGGGCGGAGCTACACCTCTCAGCTGGTTAGCTCCACCCCCTACCCGGATCCAGCAGAGCATGCCGAGCAGAGGTTTGGTGAGGCGGGATCTTTTGATCTCCCCAATCCAGTGCCTCTACCGGCTTTTTTTTTGGGAGCGGCCTGGAGGGCGACCCTGGGGTGTTGCGCCCTGTGCGCTCGCACAGGTCGCACACCCCTAAGGCCGGCCCTGCATGCAATGCAATTTACTGTTTGTGATGGGAGCATGATGAAAAGGGCTTTAACAAACCCATTCTGGAGCCCAAACTATGTTCACATCCTCTAATAGTGAATGATTAATACATTCTGTAACTTTGGTCCTGCTGCTCCCCCTTGATAGATCCTTCTGGCTACTCTAAATCCATCTTTAGTTCCTGGGTTTTGACCTTTACTTTGGATTATATTTCTAACACATTAAACTTAAATCCACACTGCCAGTCCCATTAATGGGAATGTTCCTTCACTGATCTTTTACCTACTCTTTAGGTTATCATTCTTGTCTAAGTCTGTATCCCCCCTCAGCACATACAACATTAAAATGTTAGATTTATCATACTGCTACTTCTAAAAATGAGCCACTGCTTTTTAAATTGCCCTATTAGCTTATGATTAATTAAAATCACCTTTGCAGGAAATTCCATTTTTTACGAAAATATAATATTGGCATATTCATTTCTCATGCTGTTTACCAATTTACACGTAGGGTTGGTTAGAAAATCAAACAATGCCTTAGTAAATTAGGATTAAATAATCATATGCTTATTGGGTGAAAAATGTGTTTAATCATTTGCACCAATCGGTAAAATATGGATTTAATTAAATCTAAAGTACAAGACTATCAGCACTATGTTACTTCGGCTCTGATCATTTTATTTCTTAAAATGTATTTATAATAAAAACGAATTATATAGAACGCAAATCACTGGAGCTCATAAAATATAGGTGTTTAACTCCCTGTGCTTAATGTGTCATTCACCATATGAATTGTGCTTTGTGCGCTCTTATAAAACACATGTTGAAATAAGTAAGTCTTTGACAAGAGTGGTTTTGCTGGCCATATTTTTAATAGCAAATGCTGCTGAGGGCATATGCAAAATGTTGCATCCATATGCTCGTGGAATCAATTAAAAAATACTAGTGACACATATGAGATCCACAGCGTGATTAATTAATTTTGTAGTTTTATGAGCATATTGATGCTTGATACCATAGGGCATCGGGATAACACACGGATTTCACATACAACCTCTGGAAATGCTGAGGCTCATGAACTACTATTTGCAAAATACTCCACTACCAACATTTGAACTCCACACTGGCCAAACCACCAGATATTTTCTATCTGTTTGCTGCAAGCCTATTAACTTACTCTGCTTCCTCCTAATAATTACAGAAACAGAATAAAAACCACTGAAGCTGTGCCTTGCTTTTTACTTCAGCAATTAGCAACACAGCACATTTAAAGGTGTGACAAAGATTAGTATGTACAATAATGGAAAACAAGCACACAAACAGGAGAGATGTAAAGAAGAGTACGCTGCACTAATAAGGTCACGGAGATTAAGCAGCGCATAGGTAGGGTGGAAATATCTGATAAATTGCAGGGATGGGGCATCCAAGCATTTGTTCGTGAGGGAATTACAAAAGATCTGGTTTTTATGGCAGGCCGTAGCTTAACATTTGGCTTACTGATACAAAGCGCATGTTCATTGATTAATAATCAGTTAATTTGTTAATTAGCAGAACAGAAAGAAACGGGGCCTGTGTAGTCTGTGAGCACTCAGCACTAAGTAATTCAGTTGCAGAGGAAATTAATTCTAAGCACGGAGAACAGATACTGCAAAGGGAAAAAGAGCAAAGGGCCGATTACCTAAACATAGAGCTCTGAGAGTTTACTCAAGAGATGATAA